>CAMZMU010000094.1:29565382-30206612 GCA_947311845.1 Poa pratensis | reverse complement strand
ATGCACCAAAAGGAGAATAATCTAGGGCGCCTAAATATGTATCCCGATGAACAATGCCATCTGGTTGCAACTTCTGACATGCGCTCATGTTCTCTTTCAGCAGCTTTCCTCTGACCTCTCGATGCTTTGCTTTTCGATTCTAGGAAAAACCAAAAAACAAATTACAGATAATTATCTTTAGCAAATAGATGCAACAAATAAGAAGCAATGGGCAATGTCAGCCTAGCATGAGCAGCAAGAGCCACTCAGGCTAGCCAAGGTGACTGCCCATGAGACCCCACCCAAGGTTTATTAAGCCTTGACGGAGGTAGAAGACATACGCAAGTCATCCTTGGCTATCAGAGGTAAGGCCCTTGCAGCCATGTAAGGCTTGCTTTCTCTTCTTCTCGTCTTCTTCTTCTTCTCATTATTATTGTGCATGTATGGCTATTTTTTCGCATCAGACAAGAAACTTTCAGAATGATATCCTTTTCTTTTGCAAAGAATATATTCTAGTTGCAGATAATGTCAACCCCCCGTACCCATATTGGACCGCTGGCATGCTTTACTGCATTTCATTTCTTGTGGGCACAACCAGATGTTTCTCCATTTGGTTAGAAAAACAGGGGCATGCCCATTGGATTATTTGAACTACAAGATAAATATAATGCATGTTCATATGCTCAACACACATCAGGAAAAATACAAGCATCAATGGAGCAAGGTACACTATAGCAGAAGGCAACACCGGAGATCGATATTTCTATAGCTGCAAGGCATTGCCAGTTCAGATGCGTGAATGGAGATTCAGCACTTGCACACGTAGTACGTAAAGACTAGGTGATCAAATGAAGCCAGATTTTTGCAAAGATTTTTTAATTTAGCTTACTTGGATTTAGCACCCAAACCGAGCGAACTTTATGTGATGCTCAGACAACTTTTTAAGGATCAAATGAAGCCGGATTTTTGCAAAGATTTTTGAATTTAGTTTACTTGGATTTAGCACCCAAACCGAGCGAAATTTATGTGATGCTCAGACAACTTTTTAAGGACTCGCTTCGACAACTTTTTCACATATGATCACTTAGTCTGAAAATTCACCGTTCGAGTACCGCTAACCTAGCGCCGCCAGCAACCAATCCCGGCGTGGCTCCTCCTTCTGCCGCTGCCGCCGCGGCGGCGGTGGGGGGTCCTTACGATGTCGGTGGCTATATTTGTGTGGGGCGACGACGGCTCGGAAAGTGGAAATCGTGATGGTGTGCTGCGGTCCATCCTCCCCCCCCCCCCCCCCCCCCTCGCGGCAAGCGATGGATCGGTGGCGACCTAACCGCGGCCGCGACAGTGGTGGTTCGGGGCGTGGCAGCGCTGCTCGGCCATGTTCGATCTGGGCATGTGCGGGCCTGCTGTGTACGCTACCGGATGGCGACATGGATCTGCCTCTGTGCTCCAGTTCTTGCAACGCCAGCCTCTCGGCTGATGGGCATGGCCAGAGCTCTCTCCATTGGTATTGTGGAAACCACGCCGGCCTCCGACGGCGACCTCGCTGCGTATTGTAGTGGTCACCGAAAGATCGTTGTGAGTGTTCGTCTCTCCAGATTTGGTGGTTCACTTCGGCGATGAAATACAAAAAATGGACGACGGCATGACGCAGAGGGATGGTTGTGCATCGAGGACGCACTTTGCGTGTAGCTGCTGGGATTGCGGAAAAGTGGTGGTGACAACACATGAGTGACTTTGATGGTGGTGCTACTCAGGCACCTGGTCTCGAGCTCCAGGGTGAGAACCTAGGTCTGGCCGGAGTTGGTTATACCTGGCAATGACGATGTTTTGACGTCGTTATCTTGTTGGAGGCATTGCTCGGATATGTTCGGACTGGTTCTTCAGGGTGAAAACCTAAAATCCGTCCTTCGGTGGTTGGATTTGGTGACGCTGGCGCTTGAGCGTCGCTTCCTTCCTGGAGGCGTTACTGTTGAAGAACCTTGTCGTCTGTGTGGTGTCATGAGATTGTTGGTGTGGATATGGTCGTTGTTGTAGTTTTCCGATTGCGGTCATGTTCGCTTTGGGTTTTTTTTTTCTCACCTAGGCATAGCTTTGGTCTACAATGACTTTGCTATTTGTCGGCGTGTTTGTTGTGTATGTGCGTTGGTGTCGGTTGTGTGCATCCTTTCTATGCGGAGTCTGGGTGTGAGCTCACTGCATTTGTATCCTCTTGATGGTTCATTTTGAGCTATAAATTCACTCTTCGTCGAAAAACAAAAGACAGAGCGGACTAGTTTTCGGAGCCATTTCGTATTTTCAGCCGGACTGGTGCATCCACCAGTCCGTAACTTTTTTTTGGTTTTGAGGGTGACCAGTCCGTAATTTGAAACGATCCTTTTAGGGTTTTTTTTTAGCTAAACGATCCTTTTAGCTTCTTTTTTTTAGAACAAAACGATCCTTTTAGCTAATTTCCAACATACCAAGCGGGGCCTAAAGGTAAAAGCAATGCTTACACGACGTGGGCCGGAAACATCATGGATAGAGTATCCCTATTATGAGTTCGGCCTCATTCGTATGTAGCAGGCCTCAGAAACCTGGGCTTCGGTGGTACAGGCTCGCGCGCGTTTTTGCCGAAATCATGTGCCAGAGTTTTTGCCCTACAAAAAAAATTCCGGATTTTTTCTCAAAAGCAGATGGGCTCTGACAAAAAAATGTGCCGGAATTTTTCCAAAACAGTATTAAAAAATATAAGTGTCACGTTGTTACCAATACGAGTGGAACGACACTGGTAGGAAAATATGCTCAGCATCTGTAACCTTGTTTAGGCAATCACCAGTTTCTACCGGGATAAAGAAATTCGTTACTCCCGGAAACGAAGAGCATACGACAAGACAACTTTAGTACGGGTAAGATTAGCTAGATTCGGAAGCCAAAAGAATACTCGAATCTGCAGACCAAACAGACGCTTCTGGACTCGTCGGCAAATAGTTTAATCAGACTATAAAATAATAACTAGACTCTACCCCGTCTTTGTTATTAAGGTAGAAGTGAGGATTCGAACCTGAGACCTGGCCCTTATGTGTACATGCACGGCTACCACTAGTCCACGGAAGAGTTCTCTTAATCAGACTATTATCATCAATAGTTACACATACTACTCCCTCCGTTTTTTAATATAACATGTTTTAGCTTTTGTCCACATGCAAATGCACACAAATATATGTAGACACATTTTTATGTGCATGTTCACTCATTTTAGTTTATATATAGACAACATATGTACCATCTAAAACATATTATATTAAAAAACGAAGGAAGCGTCAGGTACCGGTGCCAAAAGTCGAAGCAAAGCTGGAGCTGCTAATATATAATGGACAGACGCTAATCATGGCAATCCACTAGCCCTGGCCCGGGCTTAATTTAATCCTCACTTGCCAAATCCAGGCATATATCAGTGTAGATATACTTCGTCCAAGATTTCGCGGGCACTTGTTTATCGGCTTATTGCCGTGGCGTCATCGCTGACCTCAATTCCATGCTAGTTTGCAGCAGTGCACGTATTGTATTTTCATGTATCTGAACCGGCTACTTGTACTATACATGTATATTTCGCACGTAATATCTTAAGTAATTAGTGTGCTCTCTCGAGGATGCTAATGTAATCCATCTCAAGGAACACGCTGTAGTAATCACAGGAGCAGTAACGCTGAATGTATGGCTAACTCCAGGAGCAAAATGTCGCCCGCTGGACAATGTGAAATGGTCACCAGTTTCAGGCAGCCGGAGTCAGGTGGCACAACTCACTGCCGAAACCTCGCACGACAGAGTATCTTGATTTCACGTCTCAACACGGTATTTTTCAGCAACCACTTTTTTTTTTTAGAAATGGAGGGTGTACCCTCAGCCTCTGCATCCAATGGATGCACACAGCAGAGTTTTATTAATATGGGAAAACAGTAAGCACTAAGCTTTACAAAGAAATATATCGATCAACCAGAAGAACCATCATCTAGGCGAAAACTCGCTACACCTAAAACCTTGATGAAGGGGGTGGAACAATCAGAGCCGATGCCCTGATCTGACGCACCTACGCACATCATCTAAAACCGGAGGCTTCAACTAGGCCACCGGACAGCGCGCCGGAAGCACAAACCGATCCAGCCGATTCTCAGCGCACGCCGCATGCGCACAACAGAAGCCGCTGCCACCATCTTCCGTCATCCCATCTTCAGGAGCGATCAACGTGAAGACCTTGCAAGGCCTACCATCGGCATCGCCATGATGCCAGATAGCACCACCGCCCTGCGCGCGTCCATCATCCTGCGTCAAACGCCGAGACCCCACGGCGCCACGCCGCCGAGACCCGCCGTCGTCGATGCAGTAGACGAAACACCGCTTCATCGTCAAGTCCCTCCAATCATTGCTCCAAAAGGATGCCCTCAGGAGGGAGAGCGACACCGAAGGCGCCACCATCATCCAATCCGGGAGACCCAGATTTAGGGTTTCCTCCGGAGCAGCCCGAGCGAGGTAACGCGGACTGCAATGACGATGCCTTGGAAGGTAACGACGTCAAAGACGCCGCCATCGTCCGCCATTACCGAAGTCGGCGCGATTTTCATCGGCAGTCGCGCCACACGACCCTGCAGCTGGCTGGATCTGCGCGGTGCCGCATCATGAGACGTGCACCACCGCTGGGACCTCGGCAGGCGACCTCCAAGCGCCCCTCACCGACCCATCCACGCGCCGTCGACCGGCCAAGGGCCAGCCCACGACAGATTGGAGCGAGGGATCCGATCTATGGCCGCCACCCTCGCCGGAAAGCACAAAGGGAACCAAAATCCCTGCTGCCCCTCCGGCCAAGGATGAAACTACCGCCGCCGGCCGACCAGGGTGACTCCCTTGCCGCCGCCTCCACCTTGAGCACCCGAAACGGGGGCTGAAAGGAGGGAATCCAGTCCGCCGCCGCCGCCTTGCAGACCGCCGGCACCGCCACGGAGCCAGCAGCCGCCGGAGCCATTAGGCGCTCCCACGCTAGCCTGCAGTCGGGGCGAGAGACCAGCCCGCCCGAGCCCATCGGCCCAACTTGGCCCGTCCGTCACCGACACGCCTGCAGGTGGCGTCTCCGTCGCGAGGAGGTCAAGCCGCCTACGTCGTCGGCGACTGCGCTCTCACCGGGATCCTGCGCCTCCACGCTGCCGCATCTTTGCCGAGCACGCATCACCGCCGCCGGAACTGCACCCAATCGCCATGCGCACGGAGAGTCCCCGCCACCGCCTTCATCGTCACCGCCAGGGCTTTGCCCGACGGGATATCGGGCAGCGGTGGAGAAGAGGGGGATGAGGTGGGAGGGGGGAGGGCCGGCGGCGCAGATCGCCCCCGAGTCGCCTAGGTCAGACGACGCAGGGTACAGAATCAAGGAGTACAGAGAAATTAAATTCATAGAGATTTTAATCCCACAAATCAACAATCTATATACATACAAAATGTTTGTAAAGATTCCAATTCTCTTAATTTCTATGAAAAATATATCAATCGTAAAGACCCGAAATAACTCGGACCGAGCGGTACATGTTGCGTACATGTTGGAATTAACGGCCTCATTGTTTGGCGGAACTATAGAAACGTGGAGCAGGAAAAATGCAGGATCACAATGCCATGCCCACTCTAATCCTAGAGGATTTCATATGCACCAACTTTGTTTGTTTCCAGTAACAAAGAATTTGAAAATGAGTTTTGGGTGAATGTTATATTTCATATAAAATCTAGTGCAATGGATTCCCAAGGAATTTTTTTTTTTTTTGCGGTATAAGGTGGTCGTATCCACCGCCCGAATAGATAGAAAGAGGTGACCCAGTTTATGAGGGAAACCGGGTCCAAAAACCATACAAGCTGTACAAAAGAATGACACAGACGAAGCGACCCGCCGCCCACACGACCCAAGTCGAACAAACGCCACAAAACACACCACCCGCTCCGGGGCCGCCGCCCCGGCGTAACAATCAGATCGGTCTTCGCATTGCCCGAAAGTGATCCAGTCATGGTCGACGAACCCTCTGCCCACGCAGTTTTCATCCAGGTTGCCACCAAAACCACCATGTACCGGGCCGCCGCCCCGGAGTAGCAACCAGATCGGCCTTCGCATTGCCCGAAGGTGATCCAGTCAGGTCGACGAACCCTCTGCCCGCGCAGTCTCCATCCAGGTCGCCACCAGACCCACGCTAAACAACGGCTCTGCCTCATAGAACCGTCATAGCGTGGGAGCCCGAGGCCGCCGCCTCGGCACAACTCCACCGTCCGGGGCCGCCACCCCGGCATCCACCTCCCTGATCACATCGCCAACCTACCCATCCGCCGCGAACCTTCGCACCGAGAGAGCCGATGACTCCATGACGACGCCTCCAACAAGGTAGTGACGCGTCCGTCACCGTCGCCCGCCCCCGACGGAGCCTAGGCTTTCACCCGGAGACCATCGGACCACCTCCGTCGAGCCGGATGTCGAAACTCCACGACGATGCCAACAAGAAGGAGAACGGCGCCCAAGGGCGCCACCATCGTCGGCACCGGCCGGAGTCGGTGCAAGGCTTTCGCCCGGAGTTCGATCCGCCCACGAAGCTTAGGTAACCGCAAGGAAGGAGTCCGCATCCGTGGCCGCTCACCGACCTCCTCCGATTGCCGTAGCCGCTGCAGCACCTCCCGCCGCCGGAGCCAACAAGCTAGCCGCACCTCTTGCCGCATCGATCCGGGGCCGCCGCCCCGGCTTTCACCTCGCCCGGGTGCCGGAGCACGGCAGCCGGAGGCCACCTGTCGCGCCGGAAACCTCCACCCTGTACCACGTCCTCCTGCCGCGCGCCCCGCGTTGTCGGCGTCGCGGCCCGCTCCGCAGTGCTCCGCCCGCACGAATCGGGAACAAGATCGGGCCCGGGCCGCCGCCAGCAGCCTCGCCTGCAGGGCGCCGCCGCGCCTCTGCGCCCCGCAGCGCCGCGCACTCCCGCAGCGCCGCACCCTTGCCCGTCGAGCCGCGCCGCCACGCGACCCAACGTTGTCGATCTGCTTGCAAAAGGACCGCCATGAGGGCAGCACCCCGCCGCCGCCGTCCGCCGCCCAGGGTTGTGCCCGGCTAGCTTCATCCGGCCGGCGGCGAGGGGAGGAGGAGGGAGGAGGTGGTGGCGGCTGGGACGGCTAGGGTTCCGCCCGAGCCGCCTCAGAGGAGACGACTCGGGGGCTGCTGGGCTCTTCTGTTCTGTCTGTCCCTGTCTGTCTCTCCCTCTGACCCTCTACTCCCAGTTCTTCCTCGGAACTTGGTCTTCCCTACTCCAATCCCCAAGGAAAAATTCTACATATGAACTAAATCCTAGTACCTCCGTTCCGAAATTTAAGATGTTTTTAGCCTTTTTCTAATTCAGATTTACCTATACGCGTTTTAGTACATAGATTCACTTATTTCAGTTCGTACGTAGTCGGTATTGAAATCAAAAACATTTTATAATTTGGAACGGAGGGAACATAAATCAAATAACTATCATAGGACTTTTCTTAGACTACCAGTCGCAGTCCGATCCATGGTTACTCTTTTGCTGAACCCTCCTGGACAGCCGAGCGTCCATGTGCGGATCAGTTCCGAGATGCATGCATGTGAGCCCTAGCTAGGGATTGGTAATTAGTGGGCACGTGCATTTGTTTAAGTAATGGAATGATGAACAACATGTCGACTGCTCGAAAAGAAAGTAAAAACATCGGAAATGCGCTTTGGCACTCGAGCACCAGTGAACTCGAAATCGTGTGCCTTCGTTCTGTCGATCAGGCCATCCGTTCAGCTGTATGTGTACGCGTATTTTTATTGCTATCAACCATATCTCGAGTTTGTAACAGTGTAAGCTAACAGTATCCTCATTTATTGATGTGCCAGAGACACTGCACGGACGTCAGAGGTTCATTGCTAAGCACGGCAAACACAGTGCGACTAGACGGCATTGGCTAGCTTGCTTCGTGGTCCAGCCCGTGCACGCGGGCGCACACGTCCAGCGTCCCATTGCTGCCGCCGCCCACCATCTTGCACCCAACACCACCGCACGGCCACCTCCATGGCCTCCCTGGATACCATTCTTGAAAGCTTCAGGTGAGCTGCCTTAGCGTCGGAGCGCGGAGAGCTGGCAGACTCACATGGCTGCCAACACCCCCGCTCTCCCGTTGATTAGGTGCCCCAGCTGCACGTATGTCGTTCCCGCGAAGGAGATAACTAGGGTCGTCGTTTCTACAAATGCCCAAACTCGGTAAGTTAAGCGGCTTAATTGCTCTGCAGGCGGTGCCTCAAGTAGTGGATGGTACCTAGGGATGAAAACGGAGCGGATACGGACGGAACTGGGTGGTGCCACATTTGTTTTCATTTTTTTTTGCGGAAGCGGAAACAAATACAGAAACCCCGGAAACAAATACAGAAACAAATATTGTCGGAAACAGATACAGACCGAATACGGTGCGGACACGGAACAAAAAGCGGATGTTTGCCGGAACCAAGCGACCCCTTGAATAATGCAGGAAAACTCAAGCAAACCAACAAACTTATCAATTTAATAAGATGAAAGAAAATAAAGTATAATATAGTGTTTCTAAGTTATCAACTTTGGCAAAAACAATACCTACTACGTCCCTAAACCTAGTGCAACACTGAAATGCCGAACCGGGAATGCCTTGAGAGGGGAATAATATGCAAGTACGTAGGGCCTAAACATGGTCACTTCATATATTTTACTTTTTTTGTTTAGATCTTTGGTTCTGCCTCGGTGTTCTCACTAAAATTGTTAGGCCTGCTGCATTCAGATAGCACCACGTAGCAAAAAACGGAAAGTTCCGTATTGCCGGAAACGGAATTTTCGTTTCCGTGGTCGTTCCGCCGGAATACGCTGTTCCGTTTCCGTTTCCGTTTCCGCATAAAAGTTTCCGTTTCCGTTTCCGTTTTGCAAAATTCCGTTTCCACTTCCATATTTTCGTTCCGTTTCCGTTTTTCCGCGGAAAAGTCGGAAACTTTCCGCTCCGTTTTCATCCCTAATGGTACCAATCCCAGTCCCCGCTGTCCGCAATCTTCTTCCACGCCGGTTCATCCGCGTCAACCACGGAGCACAGATGGCGCACATAGCCATCTGCGTACTCAACCTAGTCTTCACGCTCATCATCTGGTTCAGCATCGAGTGAAGCCGTTGGTGCCCAGCGCTGGATGATGATCAAGGAACTTGCTTCGCGGGAGGAGCAGTAATTTAGATAATCAGTCTGCAGTTTAATTTCCACTAGGGGTCGTAGTTTTCAATTGTAATTTCTAGGGTTTAGAGCGAAGCAGAGCCGCACGACGTCAAAATAATGTAATACAGTATGTAGTTTGCAATGAAAAATGGCCACGATCAAGCGATGCTAATCAGAGTGAGTATAGACAGATGCTCCAATCGTCAGCCTAACAGACAGATGCTCTAAGCACCACCACAATTATTTAAGCCGATTTATGTTTTCGAGCCAAAAAAACCATATCATTTAATTATAGACATGCAGAGCTAGGCATTGATGCGCCAGAGGCACTGAACAGGCGTCAGAGGTTCATTGCAAAACACGGCAAGCACACAGTGTGACTAGACAAGATAGACTCGCTTCAGCTGTGCAGGTTGGAATCGAACGTGACTTGCAGCTAGTGTCGGCAGGATCGCTAGCTGTTTTGCTGGATCGTTTTGTACCAATACATTTTATTATTAATATTTGTCTCCAATGGTGCTATTTTTTAGACAATTTTTATGATCCGTTAAAAGTTTTGTCAAATTTTCAAATTTTATAACCATTTTTTTAGAAGTAAAAATTAAATTGGAAAAAAATTAGATAACTTTACTAATTGCTTAAAAGTTCCATCCTATATTTAATCGATTTGACCAAAATTCGGTCAATTCAATCTTGTCAGAAAATAAATAATGTAAATAATGGATGCAACATAATACGTAAATTTTGGTCATGGGTTGTTAGAATTGGACAAATTTTGGTGAATTTTTTTTTTTAAAATTGAACCCGTAAAAAATAATGCATTACTTGAAATTTTTAGAAAGAACTTATGACCCATTTAATAGTTTGGTCCATTTCCAAACTTACAAAAAAAATCTGATCTTTTTAGGATCACGAACTAAATTGGGAAATTTTAAGACAAGTTTACTAGTCGCTTAAAAGTTTTGTTTTTTGTTCGATTTGACCAAATTTAGTCATGTAAATAATAGACATATATGGAAATTTTTAGACAATGTTTGTTGGCCATTTAAAGTAAGATCAAGTTTTGTTAAATTTGGCCAAAATTTGGTCAATTTTTAAACTTTACAAAAAGTTTAAAAGTAATCTGTTATTTAAAACACTGGATACTAATTGATCTGAACATCCTGAGAACTTTTTTTAAAAAATTACCCACTTTTGTTAGATTCCCTAATCGTTGTGTCTCGGGTTTATGTTAAAAATTAAGTGTCATGACCAAAAAATAAGCACACAAACCTAGACATGCAAGTCAAATCATGAAACTATGTTTTTAACTTGTAAAACAATTTTTCTCTCTCTCATGAACAACGTTTTTTGTGAACCCTTAAATTTTTGAATCCATGAGCATATTTTTGGAACCGTCAACATTTTGTCGAACCACATACCTTTTTTAATCCCTGAATATTTTCTTGAACCCCGGTCAATCTTTTCTGAACCTCTGAAAAAAAAATTTGAACTCATGTGCGTAAATTTTCAAACCCTTGAACACTTTTAGAACTATGACGATTTTCCAAACTTCTTTGAACACTTATTTGAATCCGTAATATTTTGAACTTAAACATTTTTTGAAGTCCCCATGAACACTTCTCTGATCTGTAAACATTTTTTTTTATTGTTAACATGTTTAATCCGTGAACGTACCTTTTTCGAAATCCGGTCGAGATTTTAACATGTGAACTATTTTCTTTTTAACTCTTGAAATTTTTAAGATCCCGTGAATTTTTTTAAACCCGTGAATGTACTTTCTTTCAAACCATGAACATTTTGTTGTGCTCATAAACATATTGTGTAATTCATACATTTTCACGATGGAATATTGAGTATAATATTTTTTTGTAAATTGGTAATATGATTGGGACAAAAGTATAGATGCCCCGCGACTACTTAAATTCCAATTATACGTACCCCTTTTCCTACAAGAAATTATTCAATCAATTTTTTATTACCTCTTGAACAAAATTAGCACTTAGCTTGCTAAGCCTAGCTTAGTTAAAAAAATGTCAAAATATTTGGTAGCTTGCGAAGGAGAGAGTAGGCCATTGCACATGGTAGCCCTGCAAAGCACAGTGCACTGTGCACATATGTCATGTCAGCTTCTATGCACACCAACGACTAGCACAGTGGCACACCAGCTAACTACTCTGCGTAAATGCCTTGACTTGCTGCACCGTATTTCTAAGCAGTTCTGCCCTGTACTGCATGTATACCTATTTTCTAGCACACGAATAGTAATCTGGCACATATCTTGACGCACCAAAGGACAGACGTGATATAGAGTGCAGTGGTGCTCGGGAGCCAAACGTCCGCGTCCAAAAAACATGTCAATCTTTGGGAGATATGGTCTGCAGTATTGTATTGTGAAAAAAAGTCTGTCTCTTTGTCTAGAGAGGGAAAGCTGGCTTTAGATTAAGGGAGCGCCGTACGGAAGAGCCCAGAGGCTTCGAGCGGCTGTCGACCTGCGCCAGCTCACCACAGCCGGGTCCACGCCTGCGCACGGTCTCCTCAGTATTTCTGGATCGTATGTGCTGCTGCTGCTGCTCGTACCGGGAGAGAAGATATAGGCATCTGTTCGTGCTCTTTGAGTAAGAGCATTTTCAACCGGAGTTGACACACCGTTCCCAGCCGTTCGAACGGATAGCCCGAACACGATTTGGGGTAAAACATGCACCCAACCGTCTCCCCTAAAATCACCCCAAACGTCCGGCTTGTTCGGCAATTCCCAAACCCATCCCATATATGTGGAGTGTTTGGGGCGACCGGATACGACCGGACGCGACTGGGCAGACAGTTTTTCCTTTGTTTTCTTTTTTTTTGTGCTTCATTGATTCTTCTCTCTACTTCTCCACCAATCACATGCAAATGACCCCACATTTTGAGAAGAGTTTGAGGTACATGGTTGGAAGAGACCACTTTTAGAGGTTGTCCGGTCACTGTCCGCGGACGCATCCGGACACGTCCGCGGACAGTTTGGGAGCCGATTTTGGGGGCTCCGACTGGAGATGCTCTAAGCTTCCAGTTTTGGGGTGTACGGAACGGCTCCGGGGCGTTTGACTGCAACGTCGTTGACTCTCTCAGGTTTCCCTTCGGGTGATTATAATCTCTAACGAGTAATATCATCATCGTATATACTTCCTTCGTATCAAAATATCATCCCTATTGTGCACGTACCGCATGTACCATTTCACGGTCGATTTGTTTGAACAGTGATACCACTTTCAGACTTTTTTTTCGAAATGGGGAACATTGCCCCAGACTCTGCATCGGAGTGATGCACACAAATTTTTATTGCGAAGTCATCAAAAGTATCATATTACAGAGATTAAGCATCACTCAAAGTAAAGATAAGAGGAAATTCCGAGAATGCAATCAAACGATTGTCGTGTTTCGATAGTGCCATCAAACTAGGCGTCGTTCTAATAATGTCGTCAAACGAGTGTCGTCGTTCCGAAAATGTCAATTCTGTTAGTTGACTGCTAGTTGACCGTTAAGTCTCATGTGGAAATACTATTATGCCATTGGTGTACGTGTTTTGTCTTGCTTTTTGTAACAGCCAGTATATTTACTAATTGGAGTTGATCAGTTGTACGAGCCAGTATATGTGCTTTTTTTGTGTGGTATCCGCATATCTCGCAGCGTTATTATGCGGATACGTATATATATGAATGAGTATTGTGTACTTAGGCATCCAGTTCTGGTGGGCCTTGTGGCCTTCTTTGGGTCCGGTTCCTTTTCTTTATTTTAAAACGGTTGGCCGGTAATTTTGGTACTTAGCTCAAAAAAACTGAGAAGTTTATTCCTCTAAGTTAACGGTCAACTAGCGGTCAACTAACGGAAGTGGCATTTTCATCACTCGTTTGATGGCATCCTTAGAACAACGACGATTTTGATGGCATTCTCGAAACGTGCATAATGTTTGATTGTATTCTCAGAATTTCCTCTAAAGATAAACATGAGCCAACAAAAAATCGATAATCTAGACATATAAAGATAATATAAGCATCAATTTGTGTAGCATGCTGCCACCTAGCCTGGCTGAAGATAGCCTGAATAACCGCCATCAGACGAAAACATCCAATAGTCATACGATATTGCTGGTCCGTGGGTAGGAGGTCAGCCGATGCTTGTATCCAGTAGACTGCTCTGTTAATTACCTGTAAATAATGCGGTACACCTGCTTTGTTACAAATTGCTCAAGAAAAAAGCAGACACGCATGTACATATCCGTGCTTTGGTGGCATTATCAACACCGTCTAACGAATTGCCAAACAGGTTTACAATGCTAGTAGGGGAGTGATATTAAAAGTAAAGTGTATCAAGCGCCAAATATTACGAGTAAAAGAACAATATATAAAAAGGTATTCAACAGACTCCTCCGTATCGCAGAAAACACACTTTTACACCATGTCCATCTTCTTTTTGCAAGGTTCTCTTTTGTGAACAACACTTTTCTATTCAGAAACCATAAGAAAGATCTTAATGTTTAATGGTATCTTTGGACAGTCATATTGTTTTCAGAGAGGGGGAGGACCATTGCTACCTAAGTAGTAATATCTTGTGCAATAATAAGGGATCCCAGCGCCATGCCGATTGGTGCAAGTGTGTCGACAACGAAAGCGTCCTATCTCCAACCCCCACTGACTTTGGCAAGATGCGAGAAACAAAGCCGCACGTGATCAATCTCTCTACTTGGAAACATAAGCATGCACTCGACAACTGCGGCAGGACCCCATGTCAGTGAAACCCGCATTCTCCATTCACAGTTAAATTACTCACGTTATTTGCATACACTGATTTGTTTTTCGAAATGTATCTTATTACCACGGAATCAGCCAGACTCTAGCGGGTACTAGACGATGTCGACGTCGTACGTCGTCGATAGTGATATATGTGGCAGCATCACGCCCCATGAGCTGCTTGCATTGTCGGCACATTTCATTATCGGCTTCAAAATTAACTTGTTTTCATCGAAGAAGTCAGCTCGTAGGTAACTTCGGTAGGGTAGTGCTTCAGCGTCGCAATTAACGTGGAAACTTGAGCTTGCTGTTTATCATCGCTTGCTGTGTACTGGATCATGTGCTAGCTCATACACTCAAAGCTTCTTTTCCCATGGCATATCTTATCTTCCCGAGATTCTTTGCTTTTCTTTCTAATATCTATAGATCACTTAAATTATACCACTTCTATGTCAGGGCAGAGCCACCCTGGGTACCAAACTACCAACTACCATGGGTGCAAACGTGTCAAGCTTGTGCGATTTAGAATTAGCTTGGCTATACTAGCGAGTTTAACTTCGCTCGAGTTATAGGCTGAGTTGCAATGTTAGCTCATATTCAACTTGTAGTGATCTTGAGTCAATCTTGAGTAACTTTGTGGTTAACTAAAAAACTACTATTGAAAATGTTGCGGGAACTGTGGCAATTACGTGTGTTACCTTGTACCTTCGTGAACGAAGATGGGCCCACCGACCAGTGAAGAGATGCACCTTCGTGTTTGTGAAGTTTGGATGCTCTGTGAGCTCAGTGTTGTGGACCAGAGGGCCCAGCTGTAAGCGTGCGTGCGTATAAAGGGGGCTTGTCGCACTGCGTGTGCGGTGTGTTGTAACTGAACACTGAACCTCTCTCTCACTTTCATCTGAAATCTCATCTCAAGTTTGTCCCCTTACCCTTGATCTACTTCTCATCTCCCTGCTTGCTGTAGAATTCTGTGGTGTACGATCCAATCATAGATCGGGACACCACATAGCACTTGATATTTAGTTTTTGAAAAAGGGAACTTTTTATAGTTTGATTTCCTAAAAAAAAAATCATGTGTAGATGACTCACTATCATGTCTATTGTGAAAATATTTGCATTTGTGAGAAATCAAACCCAAGCCTCTTCACAAAACCAAAAACACCCTTTTAGCTCTTCATTTTTCTTAAAAAAATAGGGAGCATGTGAGTCATATTATGGCCTAAAAGTGCACCCCACATGCAGGCTTGATTGTCATTTTGTCAGCAATCCACTAGCCCAAGTTCTTCCACCGCATCTGGGACCCTCCACCGTGTCAGCCAGAGAGCCCGGCCCGCTAGATATTTTCCCACAGCCAACGCCACCTCAGCAAAACCCCAGCGCAGCACGTGGAAAGAGAAAGCGTGCTCTCGGCGTTGAGCTCGGCACAGCGGATCCGGCGTCCCCATTCTCCCATGCCGTCGCACGCTGCCAGCCTCGGCCTCGCTCGCCGATAAGCTAAAAGCGCCGCGCGGCGATAAGAAGTAGCAGCAAACCATCTCGCCGTTTGACCCACCACCTCCTCTCCTCCCGAGCCTCCGGTCTCGTCTCGTGCTGTTTCTTTCTTGGTCTCTCTGTTGCGGCGGCGCTGGAGATGAAGGGCGGGCAGCAGTGGCCGTGCGACTACTGCGGGGAGGCGGCGGCGGCGCTGCACTGCCGCGCCGACGCCGCGCGCCTCTGCGTGGCCTGCGACCGCCACGTGCACGCCGCCAACGCGCTGTCCCGGAAGCACGTGCGCGCGCCGCTCTGCGCCGGCTGCGCGGCGCGCCCGGCCGCGGCGCGCGTCGCGGACGGGGCCGGCGAGCCGGCGTTCCTCTGCGCCGACTGCGACGGCGGGTGCGACGGCGCCGCGCGCGTGCCCGTCGAGGGCTTCTCGGGCTGCCCCGGGGCGGCCGACCTCGCCGCGTCCTGGGGCCTCGACCTCCTCCCCAACGGCGGCGGCATCGCGAGGGACAGGGACGGATGCGGCTTTGGCGGCGGAGCCGGCCACGACGACGAGGACGCCCTCTTCTTCTCCTCCCTCGACTACTCCATGCTGGTGGACCCCGAGATGCGCGACCTCTACGTGCCCTGCGACCCGCCGGAGGTGGCGGCTGCCGGGGCCGGCGGCCGCCCCCTCAAAGGGGAGGCGCTGTGCCACCAGCTCGCGGAGATGGCGCGGCGGGAGACCGAGACGTCGCAGCCGCAAGGGTACTCGGATCTGAGCCCCCGCACGCCTCGCCGGTCCTCCGCCGGCGCTAGCGGCCGCTTGCCGGACAAGCAGCCTCCCCAGCCGCTGCCTCCTACTCCGGAGCCGCAGTGTCCGTACACGTCCCTGCTCATGATGCCCCCGGCCAACTGCGCCGAGCTCATCAGCAGCGATCGCCGTGGCGATGATGCGGAGCAACTTCAATGGGAGTTCACACCGCCCTCGTCAGTGCCACCCACCCAGGTAAAAGAAATGAAAAAAAATGCCAAGTTTACTGAAATTTTACGTGCTACTAGAATTCAGTCAATCTTCAGAGGAATTGTACTGCGAAATGCTTTCATAGTCATCTTTATGAGCGTCTAATTTAGTTGCATTGTCTTGAAGTAGCCGGCACCGTGGTAGCCTAACACGCAGTTGGATCACATATTTTGTACGGGAAGCACATCTCATGATCGTGGGAAATCTTAATTTTCAGCATTGACAAACCAGATTGGGAAATGCAACCATGATCTCTGGTAGGTGATTTGATGGATAAACTACGGTGTCAGTTCCAAAGCCATCAGAGATTTAGCTTCCGTTCCTCTGTATGTGATCTGGTGGTCTCCTGTGATTCTCATTTTTAGATAAAGGGATTTTATTACTTAAGAGTTTTAAGCATTACACCCGGCCTCTGCATAGCTAGGATGCACACAGCCACAAGTTCACGAGTTCAAGAGTACCCAAAACTGAAATAAAAAGGCGAATTACATATCATAATGAGAAATTGTAAAGCCGCCTAAGATGAAGGTAGATCGATCCGGAGACTATGTTGCCATCCATGCCGGGAGAATAACTCCCTGGCCGCCGCCTCCAATCGTGAAGCCACCTCCAAAAACAAGTCTCGGTGCTCCACACGCTGCAGGGCCGACCATGCTCGTAGCGTTGCTATACACCGATAGATAACCTGCATAAGAGAAGCATTTTTATCGTTAAAAACCTTGTCATTTCTACATAGCCAGAGCGACCAAATAACGGCAATCGCTCTCACCCTACTGAATAGTTTAAACCTAGGATCTACCCGTTTAACCAGTTGTCAAAAATGTTTGCAACCGTACGCGGGGATGTAAGGTAGAACCTATCTGGATGGCTGACCATATAGGCCTGGCTAACTCGCACTGAAAGAATAAGTGTGTAATGGTCTCATCGTGATGACAGAAGACGCACTTTTTACTTCCGTGCCAATTGCGTTTGGCAAGGTTATCTTTTGTAAGAATAACACCTCGACGTAGATACCACGCAAACACCTTAGTTTTTGTTGGTATTTTCATCTTCCAAATTTTGTTATTATCCTTAGTATCGACTGGAACATCGGGTAAGATTAATGCTCTGTACATAGAATCAACCGTGAACATGGACTATCCAGCTCTAGTTTCTTCCTAGGTTTTGTCAGCCAGAAGAAAATATTGGTTTCATTGACATTGCGTAGAGATAAATTTACCCTTTTTTCGCTCAGCATTTATGGCACAGATCTTTCAACTTGAAAACGGAGTACAGACTGTAGTTGCCATGTAGGTTCATGGATCGGGCTGTTTTAGAGACATTGAATGCACAAGTTGGACGATAATGAAAGATGTTGCTTCTTCACCAATAATGCAAATTAGACCGGAATTTCTGAGGTGATGTTGCTATCACAATATGCAAGTGTGCCTTGTACGATTTTGCATGTTACTGAAGTCTCTGGAGTATTTGACTTTTTGAACATGGAATAGATCCTCATATCTGCGCAAATCAGATCAAAGATGTCGATGAACTGATGGAAATAATATTTATTCAAACTCTTGCAATCTGTACAATTATAATTTACCTTCAGAATAGTATTTGATAGGCCTATGTATGCTTGCAGAGTTGACATTCACGTAAGGATATTTTTTGACGAATCACATTTTTGTGGTTGCATATTTAAATCTTAGTCCGGAATGATTTTCTTGTGAAAGAAAATACTGACAATTAACTACTGGTTATCTGCATGGCAGATATGGGATTTCAACTTAGGAAGATCAAGGAACCAAAGTGAGAACTCTGCACTCGAAGTTGGATTCGGTTCAAACAATGGAGGTTTTATGATCAAAAGTTACAATGACATGCTCAAGGAAATTTCTTCTGGGACGGCGAAAGATCTGGAAGATATTTACGACTCAGGATACTGTGCAGCTGCTGAAGATATCATGTCAACAAATATCTGCCAGTTGCCGTCGAAAAATGTAAGTCTCGTTCCCTCTGTTTTATCGTATACAGACACTCCCTTTGCTTATTCATCGCGTTCGATGCCTAATGTAACACGCCACAATAGCGTTACCAATTAAGCATGCTAGTATCAAAATTAGCCCCGTGCATTATTAGCCCAAGCATGTGATAACGATATCTCACACGCAGTGCTCCGACCTCATACTTAGCACGAAAGTCAAAACGTGACTGCTCTGGTAAAATATGCCTTTTTACAGATACGTTGAGTCCTCTACTTTACTGGCAGGGCATTTTGGTTTTTTTATTACTCTGTAAGCAACACAGATACAAGCCATATGCATTGGATAGTCCAGATACCAAGCAGTTGATTAAGGTAATTCAATGTTGACAAGATACTGAAACGGACCTGCTTGACCTGAACCTGATTAAAATGTGCATATTCATCGGGATACCGACATCCCATCTGCGCAGTCATTCCTCTAGCTATTAACTTTCCAGTTGACTTCGCAACGGATATTTCACTGATGTTGATGTGGCACTTCCTCTTCAATGGGTTTAGGCTGCTGTGTTCCTAATTCGATCTTATCTTTGAAGTGTCTGTTCTTGTGAAAGTAGGCTCCATGGTCCCATTTACTGTGAATGCTTTTAGCTCTTTTCAATCACCGGGATAGTTATGGGCCACCATACAGATCCTTGTTCCATCCTCCTTTGGTCCACCAATTCATGGGGTCATCTTGTATCTTTGTGAAACATTGAGGGACAATTTTTTCAGCCCTAATAATTGCTCAATAGGAAGGTCCACCACGTGTTATTTGTTTTGCATCATTGTAGAGAAGTACAAAATCTCCATCAGTGATTTTTTTTTGTGTCTGCTCTTGCTGTTGTGATACCTTTGTTGATATAGCTATCGTCCTCTGCTGTTTTTTTGTTCCTTAGCAGACGAGCACTGCCAGCAACAAGCGATTGAAGGTTAACTCAGGCACCTCGACAATCGATGGACCAACAACCTCTGGGAGTCATGTGCCTGCTTCAGTGCCCTCGGCGAACTCTTGCCACGACAGAGCAGCAGCTCCCACCAGGGAGATCTCCTTTGGTGATCAAACCATTGTCCCCTCCAGAGCCGAGAGGCCTACCACAAGGATTGACAGCGAGACGCTCGCGCGAAACCGGGATAATGCGATGCAGCGGTACAAAGAGAAGAGGAAGAATCGCAGGCATGGACACTCTTACCTAACCCCCCTTCTCCATTGCTCCTCAGAGACGGTCATAATAACGTCAAACTGCATTTCTTGTGCTCCCTGCAGGTACGAGAAGCACATTCGCTACGAGTCTCGGAAGCTGAGGGCGGACACCCGGAAGCGGGTGAAAGGTCGTTTTGTCAAGTCGAATGAAGCGCTCAATGCCAGCAGCAATGGCGGATGAGTCGCCTTCAACCTGTGAAATGTAGCTGCGTTTTTTGTGTAGTAGATCGGCCTGTAGCACAAAGGTGACATCCTGGGCCGCACCTAAGCAACTTTTCCCTACATCGCTTAACTAATTTTTGTCGCACTGTCGCTTCAGCATCGCGTTATCGTCAGGTTACACCAGGATCATATTCAGGGTGTTTTTTTTTTTTGTAAGACTTGTCTCTCTGTCCTCAGAACAGAGATAGCCAGCTTAATTATACACTATGATATGAGATGTACGTGTCTCCTTTCTCATGATATTGTTAAGTTCCAACAGGACAAGAAGAATATGAAAACTTCCAAGATTTACAGGAACTCTGATATATGTAGGCAACGAAACTAATGGAGGTGCTGTTCTTTCTAAGTAATGCTACTACTATGTGCTGACTAATTCACCGTCTGGCCGGCGTCCTGGGGTAGCGGGATAGTGCGCAGGCGGCACCGAGGGACAGGAAGGCGGCGAAGGAGAGCGCCAGGGCGACGGCGCCAACATTGCAGTACCTCCGGTAGAGGCGGCACACCGCGTACCACCCGCTGGCGTTGTTACCCCACATGGCCACCGACCCGATCGCCCCTGCGCCCGCCGTCGCCGCCGTCTGGAGGTTCACCACCAACTGCACATAGCAAAAGCAAAGCGACGATGCCGCCGTCGTCAGCCGACATTGCATGGAACTACAGATTTGTTTAGTTAGATGGGTATTTTGTCAGCACGTACCTGATCCACGGGGTGCAACCAGCACTTGCCGATGAGCTTCTTGGCGAAGACCGCCGTGAGCAGCGAGTAGGCGGCGCAGAAGAAGTTGATCACCACGAATGCCCTGATCACCCACGAAAATAAAAAGAACGACTGATCAAACAACCGGCCGCTGCCATCGATCAATCTGCTAGCTAGTTGCAGGGGAGATCGATCGATCTATCTAGCAGATGAACGGAGGAAGAAGGAATCGCCATTGCATGGCGAGAGATTGGTTTTACATACACCCAGACGTCGAACATGGTGAAGTTGACCTCGATGCCCCAGCGTTGCTGCCGATTCGTGATGACGAGGATGGCGGCGGCGAGCGACGTCGCGGCGGCCCCTACTCGCAGGGCGACGGTGGCCGTCACGTGCTTCGGCGGGGCCACCTTCATCGTCGTCGCCGCCTCCTGCGACTCCAGCTCTATCATGGTCACGGAGGCGCCACGAGTCATGTGCCACGCGCGAGGAGGAAAAAGCGATCGATCGAGAGAGAAAACTAGGAGAATTGTGGTTGAATCTATATATGGATGGAGGATGCTTGAAAGGGAATGTCTGAAGAGACTTGCCCCCGTAAACTACACCAGATGAATCCACCGGAGATACGCCTCTCCAACGCACAAACTGATTTCAAAATGTGAGATAGAAGGAGATAAAAGGCGCAAACCCACGTTTTTTTTTAGGAACTGTACATTTACAAATCTCCATTATTTTTCTTAATCCGAGATCGCTTATCGGAGCCTTGGGATCATCATTCAACTATCATCAACCCAACCTCAATTCATTTATAATGTCTCAACCATTGTCAAAGCTTCCCCACAAAACAAAATCAGTCTAAGTTCGTTCCTATATAATACCACGAATTCGTGTTTCCTCAAGTGTTAAAAACGACTAGATTTTGTCATTTGCTCATTGGAAACAGTTCTAACGATGATGGGGTCAAGGTCCCACAGACGCACACACGTGACAGCCATTAATTTTAGCACATATAAATTGGCAAAAGTAAAGGAAATTAAGTTTCAATGTTACAAAAATCGGCTGAATTCCCTGTTTCCTGAACGATTAAAAGGTGCTAGGTGGGTCAGCGCAAACCAAATTCACTATGGTCGGCGCATTACTTTTTTTCGCGGGGGGGGGGGGGGGGGGGGGGAGGTCGGCACCTTACTTGTCTAGGAAGATTTGTCGGCCTCGAAACCCGATTAACTAGTACTCGCTCCGTTCCTCAATATAAGATGTTTTAGCTTTTTGCATATTCATCTACACACGTTTTAGCATACATGTGCCCTGACTTATGTTGCAACGTTTGGGCTTGAACTTGACATGATTTTGTACTACAACATGGCCAGATGGCGAGAAGGCCTGTATGACAACTTTCTGGCTCTCTTCAAATTTTAAAGGATTGGAAAAATGCCTTTGTAATTCTACACAAACAACACGCCTTGATAGATGAAGGTAACCATCTGAACCCATTGGCATTTTTTCACCTCCAGAATCAAGAAGCTCAACCGCAAAAGGCAAGGGATCGGTGACCGCCATAACAGTGCCTACACTATCAGGAATCATAACTTCCCTAATTGGTGAGTAGCAAATAACTCGACCTCCATATTCAAAAGGCCATCGCCCCTTTTGGATAACACGGACACCTAATATGGTGGTCTGGACCGACTCGTGAAGTTTCTCAAAGCTTATCTCTGCTGTGCAAAATCGGTTCTGTATGGACACAGTGGATAAACTGTGATAAGGACTGCTGATGTAACAGTGCCTGCCGCTGATCAACGGTTTGTCTTGAGACTCTGTTGTGCCCTTGATTCTTAGTTGGATTTCGAAATCAACAGGCTCTGAACACAGAACTGCACGAGATGGCCCAATTAACCTCAAAAAAGGATCCTGCTGAGTGAGTTTTTGGGAGTGATCCCTTTTGCGACAGAAGAGAAGGTTGCGGTTGCGATCCACGGTGTCTCGGGCAGCAACCACGCCGTACACAGACAATGGCCATGACATGCTATCGTCTACCTTAATTTTGATGGAGAAGATCTGCAAGGTTATCGCAGGGCCAACGCCATGGATTGAATCTGGGACCCGTCCAGGTGTGTAGTGTGTAAAGTGCATGGAACTCACTGACGTCATGTCTTGGAAGAGACCGCGCTTCAATCCGCCCCACGTAAATTCCCAGTTACTACGATGGCAAGCGAACTCCTCCTCGTCGGTTTTCCAGTGCTCCTCCATGGCTGATGTGCCACGCTCCATCTCCTCCTCCAACTTCGCCACAGTTATCTCATAATGATCATCGTTTCCTGGCCTCTTCTTTTTTTTTTAGGAAAGATCCGATCCATAAATCAAGATACTCAGTACAAATTACAAGGAAACCCAACGAAGACAGAAAATTACAAAAGGCTCCTGAAATTTGCACAAAGCACCCTGAGCAACTTGAAGGAATTACAATCGGATCCACACGCCGGCTCCCAAGAACCTAGCCTTCGCCGTCGTCGCCGTACCTCAAGCCGCCGGAGAAGGAGCGCCGCCACATGTCGTAGATGGCCGCATAAGCCGTCCGCCGAGACGCGTTGAACGCGCACGGCCACAGCGCGCACTCCCTAGCACCGCCCATCTTCCAGCCGACGAGGCGTCGTCCAAGCCAGCCACCACCACCTACACCCATCCGCCACCGGCCGCTGCTCCCCTCGCCACCAAGGCCGGCCAGAGCAGACACACCGAGGAAGAAGACCAACTCCACCCGAAGCACCAAAACCAGATCACCACCCACCACCAGCTCCTCCCCTCGCCGCCACGGCCGGCCAGAGAAGCAGTGGAAAAGTAGCTCACCGGAGAACAAATCCTCTGCCAGTGGAGTCGCCGCTCGACGCCACCGACCAGGAAGACACAGCTCGGCGCCGCGCACGACGCCCGAGCAAACCCTATCCTCGCCACCCAAACTGGATGGCAGGAAACTACCTCCACGAGCTCAGCGGCGCCGCCACGGAGGCCAACGCCGGTAGGAGGCTTGAGCTCGGGAACACACAGCACCATCGCCGCCACCACCTCCAACAAAGCAGCGGCGACACGCACACCTAATCCACACCTATACACGCCAAAAACGAAGATCCGGGGTTCCCCCACCCTCCCGCCGCCGAGGCGGCCGGCGGAGGGAGGAGGAACCCGCGCTTCGCCGGCGACTGCAAGGGGGAACGGGTCGCCTCTCTCTTTACTGTAGAAAGAGGGGAGGGGAGAGGAGAGCGGACTATCCTCTTTGTTTCCTGGCCTCTTCATCACGTATTCCTCCATATCTGATTTGAATTTGGAGTCGACCAGCTCCTCCATTGATGATTTGCCTATGTCCATCTCTGACTTGAATATGGAGACCTGATCCTCCATTGATGATTTGCCTTTGTAGGCCTCGTCCTCAGTCATCTGCTCCTTCAAACCGAACATCTCCCTGATCTTGGCATCGATCTCAGTGATTTTGTAATCAGGTATGGGGGCTTTATCTATCTCGTTGCGCAAGCACCTTACATGTTCGTCTGCAAGATGCAGAAGGGAGTATATGTGCTCATGGATCTGCTTGGAGCCGATACTCCGCTGCCCGGAACTCGATTCGGAGCTGAACTTTTCTTTCTCGGCCATGAACAACAGCAAGTGTTCGCACATCCTTATGTAGCTTGTGATCTCCTCGACAAGGGGAGGGAGAACATCAGGCTCAACCTTCTTCTTGCGATTAGCCTTATCCATACTCTGGTCTTCAGAATCTTGCGCCATGAGCTTTCCGTATTCCCGTACCTTCTCCATCTCACGAGGGGGGTCGTCACCTGGCGTTTTTCACCGCCGCCACCAGCCGTCCCTCTAATTCTGTTGTTGTGATTTTCCTGCACAGGCTTGCCGTGGGCCGCCGACTCCGACTAGCCCCAGCTTAGGGTTTTACGTTATTTGTTGTTGTGATGTAAAGTTATTCCATCGTGTTAAAGTAAAAGTGTGGATGCCTCATTTGATGAGGACTCTCTATTGAGCCAGCACACACAGTTCGAGTAGCGGGTGGCTCGGACTAAACAGGGTGCTATCCGCGATGAAAAATCCTCAAGAGAGATCTCATCTAACAACTTAAAGCAAGGGAGCGATTCTTCCCTGATGGTCAACATTTTATGAGGACTCTCTTTGCAGCTTCAATTTTACCGGAGCAAGCAACAGTAAAAGAGACCCTCCTCCGTCTCTTTTACCTGGTTTGATTTTAGATGTAACAATTATTGGTAATATATAAAGAGGTCTTGAGCTGACAGAAAAACTCCCCAGTCGGTTAGATTTCGGATTCATAAGTACTTAGCCATGGTTGGATCACGAAAGGCTAGAAAAATTCTAGAGATCGCTAAATCCATTATTTCTTTGAGGGGTCGCACACCACCTCCCAACTAGCATGTTTTGGGCCTAAATCTGGTAATGAGTGAGTAAAATCATCTTGTCTTAAATCATCAAAACCCACTACTGGGGCCTAGATGCACTTCCACAAACATATGAAAAAACAACCTTGAAAAGTTTGAACACCATAAGCTAGAAGGAAAAGTATAGCGTAGATTGCAAACAGAAAGAAAGTAAAACTAAATGAGGCCCTTTATTGGAAGATAAAACCTGTACATTTGGGGGGACTGATGGCAAATTAGTCAGGATAGAATATGTACATATTTTTTTGTTTTTTTATGCGGCGCAGCACAGGCTATTTACATGACAGCACAAGCAAATTTTCAGTTGCTTATGTCGAAGTACTTGGGATCAGCAGGGAAGTCATGTTCCACCTTCAGCTGCAACATAAATGATAACAGCAGATTAAATCTACGAATTAACTGGTCAGAATACAAAAGAGGGATTATTTCTGCGTAAGCTGAACGACAAATTTTCATGTGGATCTGCTCGAAGAAAGAAACCCAAAAAGCTTTATCAGTAGAATACTTTCAAATGTTAGGATGGGTGCATACCTCTCCTTCATCTGAATCCGAGTGCCTCTGAGGAAATACAACTCTAAGATCGTTGTAGAGATAGAATCTCCGATCCTCGTTCAATGTGTTGCCACCATGCGGTACCGATGACGGGTCAGAATTGCAACGCAGCATAGATTTTGAGGATTTCTTGGAGGCAGGGCAGAGAAACCGCAGGTGCAGAGCATAGCGAAGCACGCCTCCACCTGAACTGTCATTGATCCTGGAAGATGCACAGCAAGATCTGTTTGCACCTGAGCGGACGTTATCCATCTGACAGTAACAATCATCAGAATCGCCTGAAACGGTATTGTTTTTCTTGTTCCCAGGAGAACTGGGTTTATCTGATTCCTTCATGTCAGTGCCCAATGGACAACATTTTGAGTTGCAATTCTGTCCCTGCCCCTGCCCGCAGTCTGCAAAGACAAAAGAAACAATCAGCGTCTCAACATATGCAATTTGAATTTAGCGCTTATTATCAGGCTATCAGCTCCATTACATTCTGAGCATAAAGTTCCTCGTTGTGCAAGTTCAATTCCACATGAGACAGACTGAGCTTTGGAGCCATTTGTGTCACTGGTCTTGCTTTCTTCTTTCGCTATATTAGAGGGAGAAACAGTGGGAGACAGAGTGACCTTTTGCCGCATGAACGTCTGTCTCATTATACACAAGGGAATAAGATGAGAAAGGGGATAAAGAAAACAAAGACTGTTTAATGTGATTATATAGACACTAAATCCTTTGAAAGAAAAGGGAAGCTGCTCCGTGCATGCCATGTACTTTTCAAGTTACGCTATGCACTAAATGATGAATTGCCTGTTCCGTGTCTCAATCTATATAACCCAGGTTTTCTACTGCCAGTAGTAAAGGGCAGCCAACTTGGCTGAAGTTTAGAAATTGAGCGATGACTTAATTAATAAGTAAATAATATGTACTGTGGTTATAGCTTGCAAGTTGCAAGCATAAAGGGTCCAGATTTAATTTACCCTGTCTCGGCCAACAAAAAAAAGTCTAAAGCATTTGTTGTGCCACCAAGCATAATAAATATCCGAATACCCTTTGGTTTTCTTCAATACATAATGGATAAGCAGTTAACTAGTCATGATATTTGTACCTTGGTTCCAGATGGCATGTCAGTCAAGTCATAGTTGCAGAAGAAAGTATGAAGTGGAGTCTTCTCGGGGTTGCTCACAACCTGTTGAGACAATTGTTTAATCAAGCATGGGAACACACATAACAGCTCAAATAATAGCTTAAATGTGCAGAGAAATACATCAAGTGTCTGAAAAAAAAGCAACCTAGACATCACAAGTGAAATTCTGTTTGGCACATTCAAATAGGTCAGAAACTATACACCGTTAAGTTTTAAGGCAGACAGTTACAACCACAAGAAAAATTCTCAACACGGCTTGTCAAATGAGAAATCTTACAAAGGTAGCATAACTAGATAGCGAAGATGCAATGCTTATTATAGAAGTATTTGTAACGAACTGCACAAGAACAAACATGATCATGAGCGAAGGGTCAAGCAATTTAGTACCAGTTGTATGCGCCCCTTAGCAGGGATGCGTAGGCGACTCTTTGCTGATCGCGAATCATTGTTGCTAAGGGTTCTTTGGAGTTTTGGGCTGTTACTGTTGGTTGCACTTGTTGACAATCTACCCGCAAGATCAATAGAAGAATAGTACAGTAAGGAGCTATCCTCATCGATGCTTGTTACTGCAAATGGAAGTTTCTGAGTTGGGGGAGAGAAGCTACCACCAACAATGTTCAGGACAGCTAAGAAACCATCAAGTATCTGCATTCAGAGAAAAAAAGGAATCAAATTAAACAGTCAATGCTTTGGAATTGTAATACCATATGGTGAACAGCTAAAAATTAGACCTGATTATCTTTTCCATAAGAAAGTCGGCCAGACAAAAGGGATTCCTCAAAGGAAACGACTAGTGACCTCCTTGCAGGGAGACTCAAACTCCGTCCATAGCCGACTCGGGGAGACGTAGGGGAAGATTCAGAACCCCAATTTTGATATCTTCTATACGAACTTCTATTAGGGGTCATAGCACCATATTCATCATGCAATCTGTTAGTTTCTTCTAACACATCTAGCATCCTGATACCATCGAAACCTCTCTTTTCCTTCAAATCTAGAAAATCATTTTCAATATCTTTCATTACATGTCTTGGAGATCCTTTAGTCTTAACTTTATGAATATGTCTAGGGCTGAGAGGAGACAGAGACAGCGGAGAATGTGCTAATTTTGCACTAGCAGCTAGATGATCATAATAGGATAATGACTCCTTGCTCCCGAGCAAAGGGCCATCAGTGAAATAATTAGAATTAATCCTATTGACATCACATTCTGAACTCCAGTTGGAGAATCTAGGGGTCGGACAGGCCTGTAACTCAAAAGAACTGAGGCTTACAGTGTTTGCCTTTTTGTTATCTTGTAATCCAGAAATGCAAAGTTTCCTACCTGGCTCAGAATGCTGAAATCTAGCATCACCAGAAGGAATGTTCAGCAAACTGCCATGGAACTTGCTAGGGAGCACATTTTTTAACGGAGAGAGCAGTCTTTTCCGTGCCTGAAGTTCATGCTGATCAAATGGTGAATCAAAATTATCAGTGGCCACAGATAGACAGATTGTATCTAGCTCTGTTGTATCAGAACCTTCAACAGAGTCTGATTCAAAACCCACAACCCTCGTTGTGGGCTTATAGGCAGCATGCTGCAATTTATGAGAATATCTAGGGTTTGCATCTCTAAAATCGATTCTTAATCCTTGGACATCTACGGGTTCATCAAAGGCATGGCTGTCTCTAATATGCCCATTTGATTTATCCGGGACATCTGGTGTAGTCTGTCTACTAAAATTACCAGTGGATCGGTATGGAACCTTGCCACTTGAGCTTCCTAGAGGAAGCCCATCCAAATCGCAGGCACCAACGCCCTCAATACGTGGAGGACTTAACACAGGTGTCCTTGGTCCTGTAGAAACATCCTCCCTGGGTGAAGAAACTTGAGGTAAGCCCATCGCAACCAATCACTGATACTCAGGGAAAAGGCAGACCTCCAATTTGGAATTGCTTACAACTATCCAATTCCTTTCAACGGCCCTCTTCAGTATCTTGCCATTTCAGTATCCAGTACGCCAAATCAATGCTTACACAAAATATCAACTGAAACTGATCACCACAGATGGGCAGAACCACACCGGCATTTCCGATTTGAACCCATCTGAAGCAAGGTTACCATTTGCCACGACTAGTCATGTCCCCCTGGCTACCGCAGTAACTGTGATGACGCCCAACTTGGAGCCTGAGCAAGCAACCAGGAACCTATGATGAACCGTGCCAGGAGATCACATGGCAGCCCTGCACAAACGAACCAAAGAGCATTGCTTCAGTAAACTGGTGAACAGAGGATCAATTGATCCCATTACTTCACTACACCACGAACTGAAGTTCAATGAATTCCACTACACTGAAAAACAGAAGCTCAAATGACCCTATTACTTCACTACACCCATGAACTGAAGTTCAATTAATTCCACTACACTGAAGAACAGAAGCTCAATTAATACTGCGTTCTATCGTTTACTATATTTAGCTCAGAAAAACGTAAGTCGCGTTTCGGAAGCTTCTGTCTGATGCATCAGAAATAGCAGGTAAGCCCGCAACTAATGATTGCGCATCCACCACAATGCTACAATACTCACTGAGCAAACAAGCACAAATAAAAAGATAATCACTGCGCAAAAAGATATACATGGACTAAACCTCAAAACTGTTGAAATCAGGGACATGGCAGCAACCAAATTCAAGGAAATGAGAACACAAATTTGGGACAGGTGACAGAGAGGCCATCACCGATCGGCATGGAGAACCCAAATTTCCCACTGATAACAACAGAGCAAAAACCGACCATAGCATCGAGAATCGCAGAAATTCAAAGACAGAGATGAAGGATACCTGCCTATCCATGGAACCAAACCGATTAATCAGCAACTCCATGGCCGCCGAAACAAATCGGGGTCTGCCTCGATTGAACCCCGCTTCGATCCAACCACCGGAAACCCGCCCCAAAAAAATCCGCACCTGATCCGGCCAATCGCCGGCAAAAGAGCGCTGGGCGATTTCCGCCCGGGTTTCTCCCTCCCCGCTCCCAAATTTGCTCCTATCCGCCTTCCTCTCTTGCGTCCTTGGCTGCTCTTCTCTCCCCTGCCTTCCTTCTCCAATGGCGGCTGTATAATTATGCAAGCAACTAACTACGGTTCCTTGATTAGGATGTTTTTAAGAGAGAAAATGCTGGGTTAGTAGCAGCAGCGGCGGAATCTGGATGTTTCCAATCAGCTCGGCTGTTTTGGTTTCTCTTTTGTTCTTGTTCGCCGCTTGTTTCTTTTCTTCCCCAATGGATAAAGAAAGAAGTGCTCGCGTATTGTTTATGTACCTTCCCTTTTAAGCATATAGGTCCCTGACGTCTTGCAATTTCGTGTTCTTAATGTGATGAGGCAGTGGTAGTAATCAACCCACTTCTAACAACGTATGTTGCTTTTTTTAGAATATCTGAATTTATTGGTCAATTAAACAGAGTACATCAAATCGATTTATGATCAAACGAAAAGTTAATAAAAAAACTTCAACATCATCTTCGTATCTAGCTCATCTTGACATTCGCCCAAAATCAGGTGACCAAATCTGCATAGGTTGCACTAACCTGAAAAGTTTTAAAAAACTGTTTGAGTCGCCCACCCTAATAGAACATAATATTGTTGAATGTGTTGTGACTGAGGACACACCCGTTGTAATGCAAGTTGTCAAACAGGTGAATGACCGCCATAATGATTGAGAAGAACTTCACGAGCACCAAAGAATGAAGCACAAGAAAACTTAACACCCTGATTGGCGAAAATGCCACATGATAAACCGACAAACCTACAGTTGATGATCTGCGGGAAACAAAACACCACATGCTTCCTAATGTCAGCCGCACCGACCACGGCGGAAACACCAGGACGAAGATGGAGCCATGGGCCTCTTTATTTTTGGCTTGACGCCAAAATCTCCATCAAGACGCCGCCACCAACACAAATCTAACAATGAAAAAAGATAAATTGTAAAGAAGACTCCAGGGTTCCCATCATCTCCAAGCGCCGAATCGGCGCTAGAGACGAGGGGGTCCGATGGAAAGAAGCGGAGAAGCTCTGGTGGCGGCTAGGTTTAGAAGCTAACTGGAGACTAACAAGGTATGGTGCTGACACATGAGATGAGGTGAATCGCATGTATTGTACTCAGATATATATTTATTTAGGTAGCTGATTGTTTAAGCTTACTAGATTACTATAAATCAAGAGAGGAAATGGAGTGAAGCCGAAGAGGGAGAGCCGACTCTTGAACTTGGGGAGGATAGAAAAAAGGAGAAGTTGTGAGTGATTGGCATTTTGGGTCCCGGTGCATATGCAAACATGTATTTATAATGCATTTTAAACCCATTTCTAAATGTCAAACAGATTGCAAAAAATATGTGTGTATAGATCTTTAACATACCATGTGTTAACAAAATCGTTTAACGAAAAACCAACATTTGTTCGCGGCTTGTGTAAACATGTCACAACAAATATCGAGTTTTCGCGAAACGACTTTATGAACACATATAATGTGACGATGTATCCGCGAAATTTTATTTTTCAAATGTGTTCAGCATTTTCGAAATTTAACAGCAACAAGAAAAAAGCATCTATGAGTAAAGTGGAATAAAATAGCAACACACAATATATTGCATTTCGAAGTACCTATATGTAAAACGTGTACCAGGAAAAGGAGAAATGAATTCAAGAGCGTGGACCCACCGGTTGGGCCACCTGGTCCGTTCAGTGCCAACGCCATCTCTCCTCCTGCCCCAGGAATATCATCTTATTTATTTATTTTTTGAAAAGAGGAGTATCATAGTTTTATGTCTTCATTCTTTTTATCTTCTTCAAATCTCCAATCTAATCGTGGTATTTGATCAGTTAACTTCGGCACAAGGCACTTTACTTTTTTGGATGATATACGAATCCTTTTTATACAATATGTTGACTCTGAGAATATCACCATTTGATATCTGAATCGTGGCATGGGGCTGTCCACCACTGCAAACAGCGGCCAAAGGGCAATGCAGCTATCCGCCCATGGATTAGAGAAAGAGAGCACCGCCCACCAATGATGATCTAGCCGGAATGATAAGCTCTAGAAACTAGAGAGAAGATGGATCGCTTTCTCAGACTTGTGACAAAATAGGGTAGTTTCCAGTGGAAGAATCATCAGGACGACACAGGCCCCCACAACCCCACAGAGATGCAAGTTGCACCCCCAAGTGTGTTACTTTCCCTGCTTCCGTCAGTTACTTTCCGTGGATAGTATACTCACAGAATCTTGGAGGCTCTCTCTACCTGTAGCGTCATCTTCACAGCACTCTCTGGGCCGCTGCTACACGCGTCCCCTTCAGACAATAGAAATCGCCACGCGTGTCGTTGTCAGAAACCAGAAATGCCCACGCGTGCTGCTTTCAGCCTTTCAGGCACCAGCATGGCTCCCAGAAACATTTCCACTGTTCCACCATGAATTACATGATTCGTTACCAACCTTGTCGAGCAATGACGCAATCGTTTCGTCTTGGCGAAATAAATTCAGACACAAAGAAACAGGCGCAGAAAAATCGGGTAGGGACGCAACACCTCAACTTCTGTTTACATGCATGTTATTGGCACATCCATCGGTAATGTAAATCTCCTGAAGCTGCATAATTCAAGTTTTCCCAGGTGTGAACCATGACCGTATGCATCCATCCAGCTGAAATGGGCACATAGGAATCGACAATTCACAACCGATCTACAAAAATTAGCTCACGCCAGCTGGGAGGACAACCATTATGCGACGCGGTACATATTTTCTGGACACAGAAGAAAAGAGAAGGCCGGCAAACATCAGGTGCATTTGAATTTAGGCGGTTGCCGCCACCGATGATGTTCTGTAGCAAGCTCGCTTTACTGCACGGACGATGTCCTCAACCTGCAAGTATACTGACAGCATTAGCAAAGCTATGAGGAGAAACAAACGGTTAATCATGACATGAGCCTCCACCCATATGCCCCCATTGGAATCATAAGGTAAAGACAATTTTCATGTTGAGTTTAATTCCTCAACTCCCACATTTCCTGTTGGTAGGCAAAGTCCCAGTTTAACAATGCATAAACCTTCAGATTTATAAGACATCAGCCTATCTAAATCTAGATTCCTCTCTGATACTCCAGATTTTACAATCCATCAACCCTTTTACAGTTGTCGTTTCCTTGTTGCTATAACCCTAGGCAAAGTCCAAGCTTAATATTGCATATAATTCACTAAATTCCTATAATGGTGAACCAAGCTTGCAGTGAAATCAACACGTAGCATTCCAAATAAATAAATCTATAGCTGATGTCCCCATCTTCGGCAAAGATTTGCACAATAGCCAATCAATGATACGGTCTACAGCCTAAAATAGATGGGTGAAAGCAAGAAAAGTAACTCAGGGTAAATTTGTGCTATTCCAGCGCTACTAGTGATGACTCCTGAGCCATCATCGAATAGAAAGACTAGCTCAACCAGATATATAAAAGATGGGATCCATTAGTTTTGAATCAAAGCATGAGAAGCAGCAACGCATACCTGTGGAAACGCCAGCCTTTCGAGGTTTGCAGCATAGGGCGTGGGCACATCCGCTCCGGCAATCCTCTCAACTGGTGCATCAAGATACTCAAAACTGTCCTCCACAACAGACATGCTGCAATGAAAATGCATCTCAGAATCAAATGTCCAGGCATATCTCCGTGTGTGTGCGTGCGTGTGCGTGCGTGTGCGTGTGTGTGTGAGAGAGAGAGAGAGAGAGAGACGCGACAGACCATATTTCAGCGCCAACTCCATGTTGTGGGAAGCCTTCTTCAACGGTTACCAATCTATTGGTTTTCCTAACTGATGCGTTGATAGCAGCTCTATCCAACGGTCTAATTGATCGAAGATTGATCACCTGTTAACAGATATTAGTATATAATAAGGACATAGCTGCATAACTGTACTACATAATATATTTTGGTAGGCAACTACCTCAGCACTGATTCCCTCCTTGGACAGTATCTCTGCAGCCTGAAATTTGACTAAGCATGAGAATGTAACCAGAAGGCAATTTCAAAACTATTGCTTGAGTATTCTATATTTAGTGGAAACTAAATGCTAATTAGACAAATGTAATCACATAAGTAAATAAACATGAGAACCAATTTCTCAAAATGTCACCCCCGTACGGTTGCCCCTATTTTGGACTTGACTAGATTTGGAGACCATTTTCATAATCAGACCTTTTATTAGTGACACCACACTTGCATTGATCTATATCATCTTATCAACAAGGTCATAGACACTAGAATCACATGTCATTATGTGCGGTAGCGTGGATGGGGAAGCGAAAGCAGGAAGAGCTTGACAGTGTTGTTGGCGCTAGCATATGCATGTCTCATTGATTAAGGCACTGATTAATTTGATAACATGTTTTTTCTGATCTACTGAATGTCTTCATGTGCAGGTTGGCTTTATTTCCCTTACACAGTTCTTTGCATGCATGTGTTTGTCGCTGAACCATATCTTGTTGAAGAATTCTTGGAATTGCAGATCCCAAAGATTAAATCGTGAAGTGTTTTGACAGCTTACGGAGGATCAACTGACTTTAGGCCCAGTTCTTTTGGAGCTTCTTAGCAGCTTCTAGGTGAAAATAAGCTCAATCCCAAAAGAACTGGATTTTAAGCAGTTTCCTGGGACAGCCGGCTTCACCAAATCCTTCAGTGGGAAAAAGCTGGGGTACCCCAACTTCCCGCAACCGCCCTCGGCTTCCCGCGAGTGGAATGAACCGTTGTTTTGGCTTGCCCCTATTTGACATGTAAATTACAGAGAATTGCCACCGCAGGCGAACCGGCCAGTTTCCGAAACGAGCAGATTCCTTTTGACTTTTCTCTCTCCCGAGCGAGGGAACAGACCTCCACCGGCCGCCGGAATTTTTCGCCCGGCCCTCTCCAGCTTCCACCGCCCTCCCCTCCACCCGCCGCCGACCTCCTCTTAACCCGCCGCCGCCCTCGGCCTCCCCAGCGTTGGGGATAGGAGACGACCAGCGACGAACTCGGCCCGCCGACGCCCTCGGCCTCCCCAGCGACGAGGAACGGCAACGGATCCAGCCCCGGCGCCCTCCACCCCGACCTCTCCAGCCTCCTCCGCTCTCCCCTCCACTCTCCGCCGCCCTCGGCCTCCCCAGCGACGAGGACCTGAAGCACGCACGCCCCACCTGCTGGTCCCTCCGAGCCGCCCTCCTCAACCCTCGCCGTCGCTGCCTCCTCCCATCTCCGGCTGCTTGCTGCTGCTGGTCGGCACACAGGTATCTGCCTTGTTCGTGGAGTAGAGGAGAAAGGGAAAATAGCTAGTACGGTACTATTGTTTTTTTGTTTTTTTTTTAGTAATGTTCAGCTCTTCATGCTCTCCAATTGTTTTCTTTCTCAAATTTGCAACCAAAACAATTAAAACAACTCAATATTTGGTAGTCAAAACACAAAATCATCTGAGGGCATTACCGCATTCTCATCATACAACTCACTGAATAAGCCGGGACTGTGGAAGCCGAAAAGAACTGGACTGCATTTTCTCACGGGCTTATTTTCACTGCTGTTTCTCTGGACAGCTCCATCCAGAGTGGCTTATGCACAAGCCGGAGCCCAAAAGAACTGGGCCTTAATCCTAATTCACTTCAGGTATAATTAAGGGACATGCGTAGGCCATGATTTTAACAACCACACTTAGTAGCCACTTAGATATTATTTAAGCTTTAGAAATCCTCCATCGGTCAAAAGGTCTTTTGCTGCTAGTTCACCCATCTCATCATACTCTTCCACAATGTTCCAAGAAAGCCAATATAATTGATCAAAAGGAACTGAATGTCTAGAATTTTCACATGGTTCCGGCTATTGGATGTTAGTGGCACAGAGCGCAACACCACATTCTTTAGTGTGGAACTAGTATTCGTCGTTTTCTTCAAGCCTGGGCCAACATGATACCATGGTAAGAGTCATTTATGCTGGTGCAGAGGTGTTATACACTTATACCTCAGTCTGAGGCATCCCAGATTTGAAAAAATAGGTACGAGTACATTTATGAAAACAGTTTCCAGATGGGTCCAAACCCAGAAATAAAGTAAAACAGAACCAATAGGGACAAAGCTCGCAGAGGCTCAGGGCATACAATTCTTTTGCATTCTGTTTGAACTCTTAAGTAGCAACCATGTTTCGCAGGATGAAGTCATATTCAATAAACAAGTCAGTCTTGCTAAAAATACTGTTACTCTATTAGGTCAAATTTTAACAACCAACACCTGATAGAAACAATAAATAACAAAGTTATCAGTAACTTCTTTCTTTTTAAAGTATGGTATTAACATACCTGAAGGCATACCCAACCATCTTGGAGAATGCAGTAATTGTAACATCTTTTCCTTCTCGCTCTACCTGCAGACCAATAAGAAAAAGGATCCCACAAAAAATAAATCATTCCTCGCAATCCATAAAAAAAGCAGACAAAATTAAACTCTTCCACGACAAAAATTAATAGAAAGAACATACCTTAGCCTTGCCGATTGGTACGCTGAAGCTAGAATCAAGTACTTCAGCAGAAATAGGAAACGACTCACCATAACTGCAGGAAAAAAAACACATGATACACTGAACCGCAACCAAATGTAGAGAGAATAATTAGGACAAAAATTGCATACAGCAGTTCATTTTCCAGGAAAACAACAGGGTCTGGATCCCTGATTGCTGCTTTTAGCAGGCCTCGAGCGTCTTCTGCGGAATAAGGAGTTAGGACCTTCAATCCTGGAACATGTGAATACCAAGCTGCATAGCACTGCATACAAAGCCAGTTAGTAATTCCACTGAACTAGAATTAGACTATTACAGTTACATTACTTGCATACATAAATACTCCTAGATGCTAAACAGAAAAGGACCAAAAGATGTTATGCACATTAAGAGTGTAAATCATACTAAATCTTAAACCTCTTACAATTCAATATGTTTCTAATTTTCTATATATGATGAGATAAATAAGTCCATAGTTCGAAAATTCTGCCCATCATTTTACTCTCAACATAATAAGTATGGCAATGAGCATAGTGATACATAAGGATAAGTTTCGGTGATAAACCTGTGAGTGTTGTGCACCAACTCCAGCAGCAGCACCATTTGGTCCTCTGAAAACAATAGGAACATTTATCTGACCAGCTGACATGTAGTTCGACTTGGCAGCTGAATTGATGATGTGATCAATTGCCTGGATGTGCAAAACAGTGATTAGGAGAACTTTTTGGCTATCCACAATATGGATGTAAGTTTAGATACTGACAGATGTTTCAGATATATCACAGAAAATGAAATTTTATTTACAGGAGTATGTGCAACGAATACAAACTGGCTGCAACACTAAAGGCTAGCAGCGCATGCGATTAATATGATTATGGGGATCAAAGATTAATAAACAATAATCAATATCAGACCGTTTAAAAACAACTAATTGAGATTATGTAGACCAGAAGGATGACCTATGTTTTACAACAGGAATTTTGGAAATGTCTAATAGGAGGCCTGTGAAATAAAGCATGGGTAAGAGATCATTACCAACCTTGCACATAAAACATACTGCGTAAATCAAGTTCTTAATTCTGTTTAAATTGTCCAGGAGAGGAAATGTATTGATGTGACCATCAAATTTTCATACTAGTGATATTTATTTCAAGTTTGAGTTATTTCAATGTTATATTACAGTAATGGTATTCTGTAAAGTAAAAGAACTTCAAGAACATTCCCCCAAAAAATATCATGATACAAGACAATCAAGGCCAGACTATTTACAAGGAAAAATCAGCACAGTTCAGAATTAAATTAATAGTTCAATACACTTGCCATTGCATGACCGTTAGTAAAACCGGAGACATCGCCTTGTACCAATTCAACACAGTGACTACTCTGTACTAAGTACTAACTATAATACTACGCATAGGTATATTTTCCTGCATTAGGTCCTACTTCCAAAGTGTAAACTACCAGTGTCAACACAACAATAGCTACTGTAATTTATGACACTTAGAAAACTAGCAGCGAGAAACAACACAACCTGCTATAAGGTTCTTCCTCAAACATGTGATTTCTGGATTTTGACAGATCAATTATGACTGACCTGCATCGAGAAGTTAAATGTCATGAACTCTACTACAGGTCGAAGACCTTGGTAGGCAGCACCAACGCCAATGCCAGTAAAACCAGCCTGCAACAGATGGAAAGCATATAAGTACTTGAAAATGATCGCACAAATCTGAGAGCTTAAGAACATGCACAATGTTTGCTTTGAGGGTTTAAGTGTATAACCTCTGTGATTGGTGTATCGAGAACCCTGTCAGGACCATACTTGTCTAGCAAACCCTTTGTTATCTGCAAATAACTCAGCGGATGTGAGTGCTAATAGTATTCACACGCTTCCAGTATGCGACAACGTTACAGAGACACCATTAGTCTTTAACAGACAGTACTTACCTTGTATGCACCTTGGTACTCTCCAACCTGCCACACAAATAACATGTATTAGGGAGGGCAAAGGGAAGAAAAATATGGAACCTCTCTTCCGGGTGATACCTCTTCTCCCATCAAGAAAACAGAAGGGTCCGCAGACATCTCCTCGTCAAGGGCAGAGTTCAATGCTTCACGCACAGTCATCTAAAGAAGCAAAAGAAGAAGAACTGCATAAATTTTCCTGCCAAACCAAAACGTATGTTGAGCAGAAAAAAATTACTTCTCAAGGCAAACAGAGCATTTCCAGAATACAAGCGAGTGTATTAACGTCAACGACCTAATAAGAGAATACATATGAGCTGCCCTATAATCAGCAGACACAAGGAATTAACTCAATGTTTGGTTCATTCGACCTTGTGAAATCAGAGACAACGCTGAATACCACTACAACAGCTGTCATGTCACCTGCTTAGACACAACTACCCATTTCTCCGAACACCTAAAACTCAATTCTGGAACTCGAAGTTCCAACCAAAAATAACTGAATCCCCTGACTGGCCAACCCATAATTCCGGAGCCGAGCTGGAGAAACCAAACGAGGTGCCATATACACATATGCAATCAACGCCTTCTACCGTTTGAACCCAAAAACTGGTCGATCTGCAACCAATCTGCCACATGATCATCCGCCTCCGAAAACTCAGCAGTACAATTCACAACCCCCAAACAAACAACCAAAAAGCAGATTAATCGAGACAACAAGTGACATGCCGATCGCCACACCAGCGCAAGGGCCGGAATCATAACGAGCCGGGTTGGTAGGGTTCCGTCCAGACGCTCACCTCCTTCGCGGCCGCGGAGTAGCTCCTCGCCGCTCCCGACGCCGCCGCCGGGCGCAGGGTCTGCATCAGCTGCCCGAGCACCTGTAAACGCGCGCGCGGATCAGATTCCGAACCAACGGGAGAATTCCCGATGGATGGTGAGAAAATCAGGTCGGAGAAGCGCACGTACGCATCCGGATCTCCTCGCGGCGCCCAGCATCGTCGACGCGATCGGCTTCCGGCGGGGGGTGGGGGGAATTCGGCTCCTGGGAAGGTGGAGAAGGGGGAGTTTGTTTGTTGGTGATAAGGGAGTTCGATGGAGAGGACGCCGCCGCAATTGCCGTGCCGACTCGCAGCCACCTGCGTTTATCGCCTTGTGTTTTTGCGCAAAGGACATCGAGGAGGTTTAAATTGCAGCTAGGGTTGAGAATGAGGCTACTATGGTGATTAAGAGAAAGATATAGGGGTATATTAAATCTGCGTATAGTTTATTATGTCTAATTCGTGATTCAGAATTTTTACTTGCATTTGGTTTCATATCTTGGTTTGTCTATCGTATTGGACTAGGGGACTATGCCCGTGGATTTTAAATTTATTCGAATATGTTTTCTAAAAAATCATGTTGAAATATGAGTATTATTTGAATTCGTGAAAGTTTGTTCTTAGAAGAATGCTGAGATTTGGAAAATTGTTCGTATTGGAATGTATTGAAATTTGTGTTTTTTTAATGTTTGCAAAATGAGCAGAGGTGGAAGGTATTTTAAATTGTGAAATATGTAGGCGTGAAATTTGAGCTGAAATCGTCAAATAGTTTTCAAAATTGTGCAATTTGGATTTTATTTCCGATCTTTAATGCCGTGCGTGTGTTGTGTAAATAAAATTTAAATTTGGTAATGTGCACATTTAGAAATTGTGTAGGTCTGGAAATTATTGAAAGTCGAAAAAGTTTGTGTTTTAAAATTGTTTAGATTTCAAGTTGGAGAGATTTAAGTTAAGTAAGTCTTAAATATGGTAGATAAATTGGAATGAGAAAATATTGTATTATTTTGGCAATAATTTTCTTATTTGCCAGCATAATCGGAGGAAATTTACTTTGGTTACTTCTGAATGTTAATTGTTTTGAGTTTTTTCTTAAAAAAATATATTTGTATTATTTATTGAATATATATGGTACAGTTGTTTTGCGAGCTAAAATGTTTGTAGTACAATTGTTTTGCAAACTAAAATGTCTTGTATTTGTTTTATTTTTCTTTGATTATTATTGCAATGATGTTTTATTGCAAACGAAAAGAAAGCAAAATATCGAAAGAAATGAAATATGAAGATTTAATTTCAATATATTATTTTTATAACTCTATTTGAACAAACTGAAGTTTTAAAAGGGAAACTACAATTATTTTGTGAGCTAGTATATTTTTCCTTTTTTTTAAATTCTATTTGGGAAAACTGAAATTTTAAAAGAGTGGTTACAATTGTTTTGTAAGCTAAATTGTGTTGCAATTAATTTTTTTCTCCTTGATTGTTTTTGCAATGAACGAAAGAAAACATATAGAAAGGTGGGGCTAAATGTAGGTTTGGTGTCATTGCCACAATTTTTTATATCTGATATTCCCGTTATTTTAATTAAACAGGAATTGTAGTTGTTGTATGGCGCATGGAAATGTGTTAGTTGTAGGAATTTTATTTTTTGGAAATTTTAGAGAGATTTAACTTAAGAAAACTTCGAATATGTTAGATAAATTAGAATGGTCAAATATATTTCCATTTTGGCAGTAATTCTCTTATTTGGCAGCATAATCGAAGGAAATTTATTCTGGTTATTTCTAAGTGCTAGCCATTTTGATTTTCTTTAAATATAATTTTATCTGTTGTGAAAATATGTTGAATACACTTGTTTTAATTAAACAGAAATTGTAGTTGTTGTAGGGCGCATGGAAATGTGTTAGTTGTAGGAATTTCATTTTTTTGGAAATTTTAGAGAGATTTAACTTAACTTAAGAAAACTTCGAATATGTTAGATAAATTAGAATGGTCAAATATATTTTCATTTTGGCAGTAATTCTCTTATTTGGCAGCATAATCGAAGGAAATTTATTCTGGTTATTTCTAAGTGCTAGCCATTTTGATTTTCTTTAAATGTAATTTTATCAGTTGTGAAAATATGTTGAATACACTTGTTTTATAAATATAGGTACACTGTTTGTCGAATATATCTGTAACTCTGTGAGTTGTTGTATTGTATTTTTCAAACTTAGGGGGAAAAAGTTGTTCTTTTTTTTTTGTGCCCATTTCGTATGTATTATTATTATTATTATTTTTTTTTGCAGTACTGGGGCCAGTAAGTTTTTTTTTGTTAGAATGTATTAATGAGGCCGTGTGTACTATTTGGAATTTTTGAGGGTTTGATTATTTTTGGAAACGTTTGAAAGTTGATTCGATTTTTTTTCCGAATATGTTTTTTAAAAAATTATGTTGAAATATGAGTATTATTTGAATTGGGAAAGTTTGCGCTTAGAAGATTGTTGAGATTAGGAAAATTTGATGTTTTGAAATGTATTCATATTTGTATTATTTTAATGGTTACGAAAATTGATCAGATTTGGAAGGCATTTGGAATTCTAAAATATGTAAATTTGAATTTTGGGTTGGAATGCTCAAATATAGGTTTTAGGAAGAGAACAATTTTGAATTTACTGAAATTTGAATTTTGTTTTACTGTTTGCGCGCGTGTGTGGGTAAAATTCGAGTAAGTTAGGCATTTAAGTTTTTTGCATTATTTGGAATTTTTTTGAAATCCTTTTTCCAAAAAAAAAAACCTGACAGGGTGGGCCCTGTGACGTCATGCTGACGTCACAGGGCAGTGGATCTGCCCAGGACGCCCGCGGCGACGGCGCGCTCGCCGGCGGCGTTCCGGCACGTTCCAGGACGCGCGGCTGCTCGCGGCCGATGCGCCCCGTCGCGGGGAGGCAGGAGGTGGCGGCGCCGCCCCCGGATGGTCGCCGGAGAGCCGCCGGGGACGCGCGCAACACGGCGGAAGTCCGCGCGGCGGCGGCGACGATTCCGGCGCAGCGGCGGCGTCCCGGCACGGCCCGTCTGGCCAGGAGGTGGGGGGCGGCGCGGCGGATCCTTCGCTGGACGCGGATCTGGCCGGGGAGGGCCGTGACGGCGGCGAGGCGCGGGGGCGGCCGCCGGCGACGCGACGGTCGCGGGAGAGAGGGAGAGAGAGGGGGGCTCGCTGGCAAACTTGCAAGGAAGTCCCCGGATTTTTTGACAATTATGTTTAGGTCCTCGGCGGGGGTGTTTGCGTAAAGTTCCTGGTCTGCGGAGCACGTTCTCGTTTTGTCAGTGGTTTTTCTGTAAAACTGCCACGGTGACTGGCGGGACGGGGTGCAACCGGCCGGTGACCGGGACACGCGGCGGGCTATCATTGGTAGAAAATAGGCGTGAACAGTGTTCCGCGCGATTGGGGAGACGTGGGCGCATCTCAGCCGTCCATTTCGCAGATCGGACGGCTGTGGTTTGGCCGCAACGTGGAGGGCTGGAAACGCAGCGGAACCCACCATCTTTTATAGTAGAATTTGGATTCAAAATTTGATGATATGATGGATATGGATCATGTCAAATTGTCAATGCATGGTCATTCCTAAAGTTGTTCGCAAATAGATGTCTTCTTCTTGTAACCTCGTGCTCCTGTACATTCTGATGGCTACATAATCTCTACAAAAAAAAGGCCATGTTACATTGTTGAGGAACATTGACCCAGCTTGCGGGTTATGCCACGAAGCTTATGGTCTGGAAATGAACGTCATTGGCATGGAGATTGTGTTGGGAAAACAAATTTGGGCAGAGGGGGTTTCGTCCTCTCATACCTCTCTGACCCTTCGACGATGTCATCTTCCATTCAGATCTAAGAGAAAACAATTTCTGATCATGCTCCAATTTGCCATGAGAATCAACCAGGCTCAGGGGCAAATCATTCCGATTGTTGGCATGTATCTACCGGAACCGATACTCTCTCATGGCAGCCTCTATTTCGCTTTGTCCCGAGATATCGGAGAGAGAAAATATCAAGATCCTCGCCATCAAGTACAAGAGGAAGGATCGAACCAAGAATTGAAATAAGCGAGAATTACCCAAATCCTCAGTATCAACCCCGCAAAACAGAGTCTACAAGGAAGTCTCACTTGAAGTTATTGGACCAAATTTTGAGCAGCTTCATTGGCTATCATTATATACCCCATGAGTGGAGTCTTTCAAAATGTAATTGTTGCAAACATATTTAATTTATTAATACCTTGTTGCTATCTTTTCTACATACGTGAGTATGTATGTGCATTTTATATTTACACATGAGACATACGCGGTGACAAGAATAAACTTAAAATAAATCTTGAAGGTTTTTTTTATGCGACGGTGAACGCAATAACACTTTATTTTCGTTCTTGTCATGGTCGATTTGACATCTATTACTAGTTCTTTCAGGCCCTTGTACTTCTTGCATTGTGTTGCTATGACAATTCATACCAACCAATCTAGTATCAAAATACCAAAAAAAATACTTTGTTAACTAGTAATACATCTATAACATGTATATCATGCATATACTCCTGAGCTGGATTTTTCCAGTCTTTTCTTTTCTGCCATATAATTTTGCAATTATATTTTCAGTATTCCCTTTCCTTTACACAAGAATCATTCAACATCAAACAATGCCAGTCGAACTAGCACAATTTCCTTGGCGTGTTAGTTATATACTATCACCCATGGAGCCATACTTTGAAGTTGATTGTTTCACTAATATCACCATATTATTAGCATTCTTCCATATTCCACTCTTAACAATCTTCAAGCATAGTAAACAATTTTTACCCACACTTTTAGTCTAGCCCATCATAACAATTTTGTGATGAAGCTACTATAGCTCGAAGGAAGGAATTTAGAGGATAATGTAAGTGCCCAACTTCTTGGATGATTCAAACGCCTAGCGTCTTCAATCCTTGCATATATTCAAATAATATAAGCACACATTGTCACAATAAATTACACTCAGTCATGTTGCCACAAACAGGGTTCTAGATATCAATATATCTTTCACTCCTTGCTTGTTTCTGAAAACAATTTTTCAGCTCCTATATCACCTGATTCTCAAAACATTGTTTTGAAGATCAAGTATCATGGAAGCAAGCATGACACTAGATACTAAGTCGGAATCATTTGCTCTTTAGATCAATCAATCATTAATCACATGGAGCTAGGTAGGTGAAAATTTACAATAGGACTCTTATTTAAATTTACCTAACACGGTACCAGTCCATAATGGTTTTGCTAGATCAAAACAGTTTTATCTCAATTAACAATCAAAGTGTAAGGTAGTTCGTGGATGCCAAAGTCTACTACAAATTATATAAATACACTATGATAGCTGGTTCATGATAAATTTTGTTCAGGTTAATTCAAAAATTACTACGTGAACTCCCACTCAAAAACAACATCCCTCTAGTCATTTCAGTGATTACACAAACCAAATTCACTACACCGATAACCGATCATCACATGAGATGGTGCAGCTGCCAAGGTGAACATCAACATGTTCATCATATCATCCATATGACTCATGCTTTACCTTTCGGTTACGTGTTCCGAGGCCATGTCTGCACATGCTAGGCTCGCAAGGTAGAACCGTAGTATTTGCATGTGTAAATCTGGCTTACACCCGTTGTATGCGAACGTCGAGTCTATCACACCCGATCATCACGTGGTGCTTCGAAATGACGAACTTTCTTAACTTACATACTAAGGAAGAACACATTCTTATCTTGATATTATTCTGAGGGATCATCTTATAATGCTACCGTCGCGATCTAAGCAAAATAAGATGCATAAAAGGATTAACATCACATGCATGGATAATGTGATATGATATGGTCCTTCTTGCACTTGATCTCCATCTTGTGCGTCTTGGCATGATCTCCATCATTCCACCGGCGTGGCACCAAGGTCCATGGCGCGTCCTCATTGGCTGTCCTCGAAAATTACAACATATCACATGGATATGATATTCAGCACGTAGGGCATAAAATTAAAGACAACCATTAGGCTCCTGCCGGTTTGTCATAACTTACAGAAAGTGTCATCTCATACAACAAGTTTGTAACACTGACCATATCACATCACATGCCCTGCAAAAACAAGTTAGACGCATCTCCCTTATTCTTTGCAAATTTTACGTGGCTTAGGGCTTTCGAAGAAAGAACCGTTCTTACCTAAGACATGAAACCACAACGATGATAAACAAATTATTAACAACCTGTTGTAGATTAAATCTTAACTATTGTGGGAGAGACAGACACCCGCAAAGCCACTTATGCAATACAAGTTGCATGTCACTCGTGGAACAAGTCTCATGTACGTGGACATGTAAAGTTAGTCTGGTCCGCTTCATCCCACTATGCCACTAAGATTCAAAATACACAAAGGAAGCAATAACATCATTATCAACACCCACATACACATATGTGTTCTACCCGTACCAAAACATCTACGCATAGATCCGGCTCTGATACCACTGTAGGAGTTTACACGATAGAAAACAAAAAAATCTCTCACATGCGGAAGCAATGTGAGGACCCCGGATTAGCTATCCGAGATACTCGTTATGTTTCCTGCAACAATCCCATGATCAGTCTGTTGTTGCACATAACTTGAATTGGCATCACAGAACACCCATAAATACCGAATGAATTTACTTACTTGTTTGAAGTCATAACTTCAACAGGTACTTGCAGCGGAAATCACCAAACAACGTGGGGCCCAAGTCATTCGCCTTAACCCTACAGGCAGCTGACTGGGAAGCGCCCTAGTTCGCATTGACGTCATCGAAACCTTCTTCTTCGAACTGCTCTTCTTCAAAATCTGGCTAAGACAATTGCCAGGGACGAAACCAATATGAGTACATTTGAATGTACTCGCAAACTACCCCCGGAATGAGCATGCACTACTCTTTTTATTGCTTAAATAAAACTTTGTTTGCTTTGAAAACTCTATATCCTTGTTGAAAAGAGAAGGATATACTTTTGTTTAATAAAACTTTGTTTTGAAATCTCTATATCTTTATTGAAAAAGGAAAGAAGGCTTTTAGAACTTTTCCCATAAATCTGCCTTTGTAAGAAGTCTTGTTTGAAATGTTTTCCTGAAAATACCTCTTTGTTGGAAAAAGGTAAGAAGTCTCTTTTATAAATATTTTCCCGAAAAATCACCATTGGTTTATTTCTCCAAAACTCCTCCCTTTTTCGACCATAGCCCTTCATGGTCAAATCATTCTCCAGCAACCTCATACCAGCCCTTCGGCAGAGTTGCAGATACAACACATCTCCATTTCAGTTTCAATCCTCAAAACTTTCCAAAACTTGCACATGGTCAGAGGACAGCCTCCCAACTGTCCATATCCGAGGACTCGGCTATTCGAATAGTTTTACCCTCTGCAGAGGTAGCACGCTTTTCCCACATCCATCCGGCAACTCATCGTGTCAGACACGTCCCGCCATACAAGGTGTATGCGAAGTTGAGTCACCGACCATAGCCTGTCCTTTGCTCATGCTAGTATAGGACCCTACCGCTACGAAACATTCCATCGACACTTAAATCCAGCACGTCGAAAACTAAGTGTAAGGACTCGTAGTTCTGCCCGGCGAATTTTAATGGCCCTACAAATCCTCTATCTCCAATTCATATCAGCCCTCAGGCGTTGCCCTCAGGCGTTCTTCTCTTTAGAGGACCCGGGTCAGGGGGTAGGTCCTCAGACCATCCCCTCATGGAACGGGGTCATCCCCGTTGTTGAGGCATCCAGTACTAATATGAGCAAACTATATGACTACGCCCTTTCCCATATGTGGGTAAATGTGGTCGCACAGATTATCGGCTGGTCGTCATAGTACAAAGACACAATGTGCATTTTTCATAAACATCACCATTCACCATTTCTCCATTTCCACACCGACATCTCGGTATTCCACAACCACACGAGTATTTTCAAAGGAGTTTTGAGTAAACAATATTTTCCCATCCTATAGTCTGGGAAAGAATTTCCAGCTAATATCTCCATATAGGGTGTCAAAATAATATACTTATATTTTGGAAAAGGGTTTTCAAAATCATAGCTTTTGTGGCAAACACCACATAAATCACTTATGCTCTTTATAAGTAAAACATGTGAACCAAAATAGATGTATATAAATGCAAGCTCAGAGAGTAGCTTGCCTTGCTCGGCAAAGTTCTCGGGTTCTTGTGCTTGTTGATCAAAGTATTCCCCCTCCTCGTAGACTCCGACAACGTTCTCGTCTAAACGTCAAACAAGCAATACAAACAATCACTAAACTACTCAAGCAATCATCACAACATAACACTCATAAGCATCACCAATAGCTACTGCACACACAAGCAACACACTTTGGTTTCCATTTAATTTAATTAACTATTATTTAGTGATGTCTTAAATATGGCAGAAACTAGTGGTACAAGTTTAATTGCATAACTTGGGTTCTGTTGATCACAAAAATACAAACTAAAATTCTATAGAAAGCTACTGATGTGTAGAAGATAATACAATTGGGTTTGATTCATTTGGAGTTATTAAACTCCAAACATAATTGTTTTAATTCAGAAACTTATTAATCAAGTTTTAGTTACCATTTAAGTTCTGTTGCTCCTAAAATTAATTCCTTTTAGGGGTAACTAACATTGCTTAAATGTGATCTAGCAAAATTGGTCCTAACTCATTTGGATTAACCAATCATTTTCTATAATTGTTTTAGTCCAGAGAGGTTTGGTAATGTTTAATCTAATGCCAAATAATTAATAATGCTCAATTAAATCTACAAAAAAGGGGAGCTAGGTGATCACATCACTAAGCTAACAAAACTGGTTTCATGTCATTTGGACTAATATAACTCCAGAAACAATTCATATGGTGTTTTAAACTTCTGTGGCATTTTAAATACCACATTTTAATTACTAATCTAAATGAGATGAAACCACTTTGGTGAGTTAAAGAATTTCATTAGCTTTCCAGAACATTTGAGTTTGATTTATTTGGATTCCTGAATCTCGAGATATTTAATTTTAAAGTAAGGTACAGTACTGATTTTTAATTAAACAGAAAATTCGAATTATAACTCTGAGTGGATAATGTTGAAAACACTGACGGGTGGGTCCTACCGTCAGTGGCCCAGCGGATAATTCACCCGCGCTGGAAAAGATGAAAGCGCCGACAGGTGGGGCCAGCCTGTCAGCGGCTCACCTAAATGAATCGGTAAGTCACCGTTGGATCTCGATCCAACGGTCCGCAAGCAAACCATCGGCGACGACCAAAATTTGGCGTCGCCGCCGTGGCCGGAGACAGAGGAGATGGCGCGCTGCTCACCTAGAGGGTCGGGGCGGGTGCGGCGAGCGTGGGGAAGAGGACCGCGTGAATGGCGTGGCCCGGGAGCGTCTAAATCGGCGACGGCGAGCTTGGCGGCTTCCTCGGACACGATCCTTCGCCGGCGAGCTCCTGGGTGGCTCCTGAGCAATAAAAGGACGGGCGCGTGAGGGTGTGGTGGCGGTGATTCACGGCGGAGGCTTGGGGAGGGGAAAGAGAGGGAGAGAGAGACAGCACGGCCTCGAGGCCGTCGTCGTCTACCTCGGGCACGGCTGGTCGAGGACGCGCACGGCACGGACACGGGCTGCACAGCCTTGCCCTTCTGGCGTCGTGCACGAGAGTGGAGTGAGTGTGGTAGCGGTGGCGAGGTGTGGAGAGCAACTCGGGTGCCGGTGGGGATTTTATAGGAGCGGCGACGGTCCACGGTGGCCTGGGCGCACGGAGGGGCTCGGGCTCAAATTGGTGCGTCTGAGGGGTCCGGGCGAGGTCGGGGAGCGGTCTGGTCAAGCGGCGCGTGCTGGGGTGCAGAGGGAACCGAGATCGGGAGCGGCGGTGACGTGCTCTGGTTGCGGGTCCGGGGCGAGCTGGGGACAGCAGGGAGAGGGGACGAGGTCGCGGAGGAGAAGGGTAGAGGGCGCGGTGTCGTTCTCCTCGCAGAGCAGTGGAGAGGAGGGCCCCGGGTGGCGACATGGAGGCGAGGAACACGGCCGCGGAGAGCACGGCGACACTGTAGCCACGCCGCGCTGCGGCTACAGGAGGAAGAAGATGAGGATCTTGCAAAGAGCCCCCTGGAATTCTTTTACCTTTTACATCTGAGTCCTTTTCCTATTTCTTTTTAAAACCAGTAGCGTTTTGGGATTTAAATTGGGGCACTTAAACATTTTATAAAAATTTGAGAAAATTCAGGTAGCCTCCATATACATGTAGAATCTCCACAAAATTTGGTATTTGAAAATAAAATGTTTTGAACAACATTTGTTCATAGGATTTTGTTATGGTATTTTTGGTAAATAATATTTGTTATCCCTTTAATATTTTTAAATCAAGTGAGAGATATGGTTTTGAACTTTTGGAACTTTCTTGACAAATAACTAAACTTCGATGATTTATATTTTCGTAGAGAAAATATTTGTTTGAAGGAATTAGAGAGGTAAGTAGGAAAATAATTTATTAAGATCATTCCTTTATTTCATGATCTTAATTTCCTTTTTGTTGAATGAGTGAGATGGAGTAGAGATGATTATTACTTCATCTCATTCCTAGAATAAGGAAAATATACTTGTTTTCATAAAATAGAGGAATAGATAGAGAGGGAATTTTAATAGGATCGTTTCCCTAAATTTAAGATTTTCACTTAGGTGTGGATAATTTTAGAGGGGTTTGTATTTATTCAAATCACACTCCAACTTGGTTGCCAAGTGTGTTCTATTTTAGTATTGAGCACAACTGAGGAATTATCCTCACAAGCAACAAACACACAATATCAACAACACAATTAAGACCACACAATTCAAACCACAAGAATAAATCATACCACCATTTCCATAATTAACAATACTATCTTGTAGAAATGATCACACTCAATTATGACAAGAGGATGTTTTAAAGAATATCTCAACTCCTAACGTAATAGTTTTCAAGAGATTTGATAAAGAGAAGTATGTGGGTAATATGTTTCCCACTAGTGTTATTTTAAAATGGAGTGGAAATAAGAGTGTATAAAATGGGAGTTGCATACACATGCAAAATATCAAGGTTGAAATATAGATAGGAGATAACATATAGATCTCCATATTTTTGGGAACACATAATTTTGGAAATCACTTTTACCTTCTTAATAATGGATGTTTTGGTTGTTGCCAAAACCAAGCATCATTGAAATGAACTTTGGCCAAAATAAGAATGGTAAAGATATATGGAATATTCTTGTCATAACATGATCACCAAAGTTTAATATATATTCTTACTTAGGTTTGTTTGGTTAATATTTATTTGTCAAACAACATCAAGTCACACAAGGCAAACAGAGCAATGGGAAGAAAATACAATCATTACAACAAAAGTTTTTGTTGGCCCTCATTTTTGGGTTAATAATTTTGATTATAAATTTGGGATGTTACAAGCAACACTCAAGATCCAATCTAGAAGATGCTAGTAACGAGGAGAGTAGTTCATCATACCTTCCGAAGAACACGCGCGGTTGAACATTTATTTCAACGCAGCTCGGTGAAGTTGTTGATGAGGTTCGATCCGATCAACACCGCAAACGAGCAGTACCTCTAGAGGCATGCACACGTACAGCTTGATGACGTCTCCCTCTTCTTGATCCAACAATCGAGAGGGAGAAGTAGGTGGGATCGATTCCAGCAACACGATGGTGTGGTGGTGGATATGGTGGAGAATTCACACAGGCAGGGCTTCGCCAAGCGGTGCGCGAGAAGAAGACGAGCAGCAAGCAAGTGGTGTGGCCAAGCCATGGCCACTTGGTGCGCCTCTCCCTCTCTTTATATAGGCAAGGGGCTGCAGCCACTTTATTTCCCAAGTGGAAACCCCTTTTTCAATAGTGGTAACCCCCTCTCATTTAAAAGGCGGTAACCCCCTCTTTGAAGAGTGGTAACACCCCTTTTAAAGGGCTACCCATTGAATGGCTGCATGGACCAAGTAGGGCTGGTCAAATGGACCAGTGGGCCACCCTTGGTCGTCCAGGACAGGTGGGCCCCACAGTGGGACCCTCCGGAACCTTCTAGAACATTCCGACACTCTGCCAAAAAAATCCCGAACTTTTCCGGAACCCTGAAATCAACTTGCCATATATAAATCTTTACCTCCGAACTCTTCCGGAGCTCCTCGTGATATCTAGGATCTCATCCGAGACTCCGAACAATATTCGGACACCATTAATAAAATTATCCCAGAGCTACTCTAGCGTTACCGAACGTTAAGTATGTGACCCTACGGGTTCGAGAACGTGCAGACATGATCGAGACACCTCGCCGATAAATAACCGTTAGAGGGACCAGGATATCCATAATGACTCCCACACATTCAACGAAGATCTTTATCGGTTGAACCACTATGTCGTGGACTACTATAATCCGTATACAATTTCATTTGTCACGCGATATTTTACTTACCCGAGATTTGATCGTTGGTATCACTATACCTAGTTCAATCTCGTTACCGGTAAGTACTCTTTACTCGTTCCGTAATACAACATTCTTTGTGACTAATTGATTAGTCACGTGCTTGCAAGCGTAACCAGATGTGCACTACCGAGTGGGCCCAGAGTATATCTCTCCGAAACACGGAGGGACAAATCCTAGTCTTGATTCATGTAATTCAACAAGTACTTTCAGAGATACCCGTAAGACACCTTTATGATCACCCTGTCACGAAGCGATGGTTGATGTCCCCAAAGTATTCTTCCGGTACCCGGGAATAACATGATCTCATGGTCTAAGAAACAGGATATATACTTGACAATTAAAGGCATGACAATATAAACTTAATGAAACGATCAATATTGTTATGCTTAGTTGGGTCTGTCCATCATGTCATTCTTCTAATGACATGATCCTGTTAATTAATTAACAACTCATGTTCATGGTTAGGAAACCATAACCATCATTAATTAACGAGCTAGTCTAGTTGAGGCTTACTAGGGACGCGGTGTTGTTTATGCAACCACACATGTATTATGTTTCCGGTTAATACAATTATAGCATGGAAAATAAACATATATCATGAACACGGAAATATGATAATAACATTTTTATTATTGCCTCTAGGGCATATTTCCAACACACATGGCTGCTGCCGTCTCGTTGGAGACGACTTGGATCTGAACCTCCCTGGACAGCGTCGTCAGGAGGAAGCACACGAGCTACTGGTCCTTCGCCAGCCACAATGCATAGAGAGGATTCGGCTCCTTGACCGACTCCTTCTCCTTGGTGACGGTGATCTCCTTGGCGGGCGGTGCCCGCTCGGTGTCGAGGAAGCCTTCCATCTGGGCGCCTCTGATCGCCGACATCACCTGAGCCTTCCACAGAACATGGTTTCTCTTGTTGAGCTTCTCGGTCACGATGTTGCCGAAGAGGGAACTGGTGGGAGGGGACGAGGAAGACGAACTCGCCATGGATAAATTGTGGAGGACAAGCTCTGATACCATATTAAACTTTTACTAGGGTTTGGATAAAACGATGCCTTTGTCTCGGCTCGTGTTCCATGTTAATATAGGGGATCAAAGCCCAAACGATTACAGATTTGTTACAAACTTGAGAATCAAGAAAACACCCTACCGAAACTTGGTTTACAAGTTATTCCCTCTGTTTTTTAATATAAGATGTTTTAGCATTTGTCCACATTCACATATATCTAAATGTATGTAAACATATTTTAGTGTGTATGTGCACTCATATTAATATGCATGTAGACAACATGTTGGATAGCTAAAACTTCTTATATTTATGCACGGAGGGAGTAGATACTAAAAACTTTCTAGAAGCTTATCTCGTTTAACAGAGCTCATTCGCTTTCTGATGAGAAAAACCATACCAGGAGAGTTGGACCTCCCACCTTTTCCCCATCTACAGTAGAAAAGGCGATTTCTTGGGCGACCTCGTACGCATCAGCTCGCCGCCGGCGATTCGTCGGATCCCTCGCCCTCCGGCGGCCGCTTCGGCGGCGGGAGGACGGGGAATCCACGGATCCCGGTGTGTACATAGCCTAGGTGTGCGTGGTGGTGTGCTAGCCGGCGGCGCTGTGGAGGAAGCGGTGGTGCCGGAGTGGCGTTTGTTGGCGGTGGTCTTCCCCTCCGTTGGTGCGGCTCCGGTGGAGCTTCGCCGCGGATCTGCCGTCCTGCCCTCGTTCGCGGCTCTACGGAGTGCTTGAGAGGGTTTCCCCTTTGCCGGAGTCCGAGAGGTGGCGGATCCGGCGGTTGACAATCTGGAAGATGCGGTTGCTGTTGGCCAAGGTGGTGTCGCCGTCCGTTGCGCAGGGTGGAGGTGCTCTGGTACCGAGGAGCGTCGACTTCCTGTCCGTGATGGGGAGCCTCCCAGTCCAAGCGTTCGGAGGTGGTGCGGCGGGTTTCGCCGGCGTAGCGTCTTGCTCGACGAAGACGATGCCAGAGCTCAGAGGGATCTACTTATAATTTCTTTGTTTTCTGGGCTTTTCTGTAAGAATCTTGGCTGGATGTAACTTCAACTTTCCCCCAAAAAAGAGAAAAACCATACCATTTCAGCTTTGGTCATGGACACGGAGGCTGAGAGACCAGCCGCCACGCCGGCCGTAATGCCACGGTTGCCAACCGCTACCCAGTCCCGACAAAGACACTGATCCTTGGGCGCCCAGATGTACACTTCTCAGCCGCCAACCGTTCCGAGACATATACGAGTTCAGTTTGCCCAGGCACGCCGTTCACCTGTGCGACTTCAGTTTGCTCCACGTACGCGCTCTCAGATTAGGTTCCAGTCAATCGAGCCTTCTAGCTCCGGGGGATTTTTTTTATAAAGGAACCTAAAGCTAACAACCAAGTCTACTTTCCCTTCTCCGTCGATGGGAATACGAATCTGCTTTGTCCATCCAGATGCTATTAGTATTACACTGTCGGTAACCCAGCTCTATATTTGAAACTGGGGCGGCCGCAATAAGGGTAGTAGATGATTAATGATGGTTGTTTAGAGGCTGGCCTTTCGCACGTAGCCGGGTCAAACATACTAAGCAGGGTGCCTATTTTTCTTCATAAGAAAATAAACGATGGGACACCGATCTTGTCAGGTAGTGGCTGTAAACACAAGCATCTAGAGCTTTTAATGAGTTGAATTAAAAAGCCAAATATATGGCTAGTTTTTTGTTCTTGAAAAACAAAATTGGGATGGAAAATGAGGTGTTGTGCGCATCGCTACATTGCAGGATGACACGGTCCATGGGCCTTCGACTTCGAGGGATCTTGCAGTCTCAAACACGAGCACTATATCTCGCTTCACACGAGGTGGAGCACGGACTCGCCCGCAGCAGTCATCCGCATGGGCCGGCCCATTTATTTTTCGTTTTCCTTCTTTACTTCGAATCTAGTTTTTCTGCTTCTTTTTAATCTTTTTTTTTTCTGTTTCCTTGTTTCGGCAAAAAAAAATCTGTTTCTTTGATTTTCTATTATTTTTGCTTTTTGAAAATTTTATGTTCTTTATTATTCCAATTTTTTATTTTTTCCTTTTTATTGGCTAAGACATGTACGGTTTTTTCGTTTTCGTTCTTTTACTTTGAATCTAGTTTTTTCTGCTTCTTTTTAATCTGTTTCTTGGTTCGGTTATTTTTTTTTCTGTTTCTTTGATTTTCTATTATTTTTTGCTTTTTTTGAAAATTTTATGTTCTTTATTATTCCATTTTTTATTGGCTAAGACATGTACCTTTTTTGGTAAAACCCACAAAAACCCGTGAATATTATTTTGAGACGATGAAACCATATTTAAGGTCGTGAACATTTTCTTCAAAATATGAAACAAATTCAATTCAAAAGAACATTTTAAAAAATGCATGAACATTTTTTGAAAACATGATTATTTTTGGTAAACATGATTTTTTTTAAAAATGTTCACTTTTTCAAAAACTCGATGAACATTTTCAAAACGTGAAACCTTTTCAAACACTCGACGTTTTCAAATCGTGAACATATTTTACCCGTGAACACATTTTACTCCCTAACAGTTTTTACCCATGAACACATTTTACACATAATTTTTTTTCCCGTGAACATTTTCCAGAAAAGTGTTCACCCATAAAAAAGGTTCATAAATCGTAGACAAAGTATTCATGAAGTTTGAAAAAATTGTTTACAAAAAAGTTCATGTGGTTCAAAATAAATGCTTTCGAGTTTAAAAAATGTTCACGTGCTAAAACACATTCACGTAGTCCAATAACAACAAAGGTGATTTTTTAACCCGTGAATATTTTTATACATGTGTTTTTCAAAGATAGGTGAACATTTTTCTATATGGGGTGAATTATTATTTTTTGTTATATGTGAACAGTTTTCATGTTTTCAAACACTTGATGAACATTTTTAATAACACTTTTAAAAAATATAGGAACATTGATTCTAAAATGTTCCAAATATATTTTCCAAAACATTTCAGGAAATAAAAGAAAAATCAGAAGAGAAATACCATTATGTTTTTTTTTGAACAAGGAGAAGGACCTCGATGGGTCCAGACTGCATTACTTGGTGGAGTTACAAATTATAACAAGGACCTCAAAGTAAAAGAAAATTACAACCAAGTCCTTGGACTTTACAGAAAGGACCTTGCCCAAAGCAAAAAGAGTGCAATCAGATCCTTCAGCAACAGAATCGAGCAACTCAGCGCTGCGGCCATCGACGCCATCGCCGGGGATTAGACCACTTGGAGACAGTGTGATGTTTGATGCCGCGACGGAGCTGGGGAAGGGCCTCCGCAATGGCACAGTGGCCTGGAGGTTGAAGACGCCACGGCAAACAAGCTGCCATGGCACGGAGCGGCACCTTGAGCCAAGAATAACAGCAGCGGATGCTCGCCGCCATTGATGATCTCCGTATCTTGCAGTCATATCTCCTCGTGGAAATCCAGAACCAAATCGCCAGTCTTCCATCCCACAACCACTGCAGCACAGCAAGACAAGCACATCCGCCCCAGAAAATCCAGAAAACCTAGCTTTCCTCCACTGGACATGAAGCACAAATCCATCCTCATACTCTGACTGCTTGCCACCAGCCAGAGGAGACAGATCCAGGAAATTGCAGCAGAGAGCTAGGGGTTCAACCTTATGGATGCCGCCAGCTCTCCTCTTCATCACCAGCTCCAACCTCCAGAGCACCGCATGAAAAAGAAGAAGAGCAGCCCGAGACCAGGGTTGGCTGGAAATCCCCAACTCGAAGCATCCTATGCGTACCTTATTCGGAGAGATGCGAGCCTCCATCATCGTCGCCTGCAGCACCGCTTGCCACCGGCGAGCTGCAGCTAGGAGGAAGAAGGCCACGGTGCGGCGGATCTGGCCGCCAAGATCCACCACGCTACTCTCAAGCAACGCCATAAGGGCACACCTAGCACAGCGGCTAAAACTAAACCTAAATCTAATATATACAAGCCAGGCTACGCCACCATGTCCACGCCGAGCGGCATCGCCGCCGGAGAGGAGCAAGGCGCGAGCCGGCGCAGCGACGGAAAAGTCGAGGACGACTCTCAAGTTACTGTTCGGGAGCTCTGCGGTGGAAAGGACCCATTATGTAACGTACATGATGGTTATGCATGCATGCTTCTGCTGGGCTTGGCCCATTTATGGGGCGCCGCATGCTTCTGCCTCGCTTAACATGATGCTTCTTTCTGGAGCCGTCAGGTACTCACGCGAGCGAGACAAATATAGACTCCACTTAAAGAGATACTAGGTAAAATTGGTGCGGCGGCACCGCCGCACCCGTGTGGTAAATTTGAATTTGAAATCGTTGGAGTTTAAAAATTGCGTATATTTGAGAATTGTTCGGGTGGAAAGAGAGGTTTTTTTTTTTTGCAAATTTGTCTACATTTCGAAAAGTAATGAAATTGCAAAGGTATGTAGATTTGATTTTTTATTCTAACGGTAGTAAAATGGCTATATTTGAAAGACATTTGAATTTTTTAAATATTCAAATGTGGAAATGTCTGTTTTCGGGAGTTGTTTAGATTGCAAAATTGTTGAAATTCAAAATATGTATGTGTTGAGAATTCTTTTGAATTAGTTAAAGTGGTCAAATGGGGAAGCCATTTATGTTTGAATTGTTTGCACGTTTAGTAAATACTCAAATTTTGTGGACATGTTCATATATTGGTAGTATTTGTGAGACGCGCCCGTGAGGTAAAATTCAAATCCGGAAATGCCTTTATTTTAAAAGAGTGGGAATTTGAAAATCATGAAAATGCAAAGAGAGCGTACGTTCGAAAAATTGTTCAGATTTTCGGGAAATGGCGTGTGGCTAAATTCAAATTTGGAAACCTCCTCTTTCAGAAATTGTGGAAATTTGGGAAATTATTGAATTTGTATTAGATGTTTAGTTTAGCTTAATAATTAGAGGGAACACACTGTATGAGAATTTGTGAAATTTAATTTAAATCCGTTTCATAATTAGAGGATATGAATTTGTATTCGCTGCAATTATTTACCTAATCAAACATGTGCGGGAAAATTTACTTTCATATATTTAGAGGAAGTGCATTTGGATTTTTTTTTAAATATTGACTCTTTTTGGTATTTGGAAACATTTTTTTTGGCCATAAATAGCAATATTTATTTCTTATGAGCGGCCGGATATGTTATTTAAAATTTTCTGGTTAATATATTCAAAAATATTGTTTGTTTGAACACTTTTTATTTTATGCAAATTGTGAACTGTGAGTTGTCGAACATATTTTTTTTTTTGGGCATTTTGTATGTTTGTGTGGAATTGTTGTAATTAGTAAATTAAAATAATTGAATATTTTTTAGATTAGAAGAATGTCATGGGGGAATACATTTTTTTTAAATCGTTTGAAATATTGAAATTTATTTTGAAACTTCGAAAATAATCGGATATTTTTAGCGAGGTATAATGTCACGGGGATTTTTTTTAATTGTTTGTAGTATTGAAAGTTTGAATTCAAATTTTGAAATGTCCACATCTTCAAGTAGTGTAGTTTTGAAAATTTTGGAAGTTGTGTCTCAAAAGTTTCAAAAGTTTTTTTAAAAAAAATAAAAGAAAAGGAAGGAAAAAAAGGAAAAAAAGGGCCGACCCAGCTGCCAGCAGCCAGGCCGGCCCACGTAACGGCCCTTCTGGCCAGCCCAGACCCGCATGGTCGTCATCGTGACGACACCGGCGTCCGGGCTCTGCCGCGGCGGCGGCAAGCTCGCCGGAGGCGAGGGACGGCGACCTGGGACGCGGGAGTGCGCGCGTTCGACGCGGCTCGACGCGGGGAGCCCGCGAGTGGCGGCGCCGCCACGATTTGGTCGCCGTGTCGTCGCCGGCGACGTCGAGAAGTGGCGGAGGGAAGTGGGCGCGGCGGCGGCGATTCCCGCGCGTCCGCGGCGGCCCGGCACGCGGCGTGCGGCCAGGAGGTGGAGGCGGCGCCGGCGGAGCGTCCGCCAGCCGTAGATTTGTGCGGGGAGGAGGGAAGCGGCGGGGAAGCGCGGCATCGCCGCCGGCGATTTGCGGCCGTGCGCGCGGGGGGGAGGGGAGGGGGGGATCTGCGGAAGCTTTTGCAAATAAACCCTTAAAAATTTGTTAATTTGCAAGAAGGTCCTTTACAGCGTAAAAGTTTGGTCTCCGATGTAATTTTTCGGCTTGCATGTCGTTTTTTTGCAAAATGATCGTGCGCACGTTGGCTGGGCCGTTGGATCGGCGATCGACGGTGCGGAGTGCGCCGCGCGCTATAGAAGCGCGGTACTGTTCATGAACAGTGCCCGCTGGACGACGTGGCCGTCTCCCGACCGTCGGATCACGCGATCGGAGGGCACAGAAATGGGGGGTGACGTGGCCGGGTCGTAGGAAGGCTGAAACGGGTCGGCTTTGATATATGGTATGATAAATAGTGGGACCCGTCTAGAAAAAAATATAAGTGAAAATACAAGGATACTGTCGGGGGGTTGAATAGGCGGTTTAAAATAATTATGATTTAGAATTGAATAAATGCGGAATAAAATTAGCATTTAATTTATCAAACATAAAATCTAAACAAGTTTGGTTCAACTATGTGTGATGATGTCGATCACACACCCGTTGGAAACCCCAAGAGGAAGGTGTGAAATAGTGTAGTAGAAAGTTTCCCTCAGTTATGAACCAAAGTTCATCGAACGAGTAGGATTTGAGAGACTTCAACACGGTGTCAACCCATACGCCAGAAAGTGCTCGTGCTGACTTGAACCTGCACACAACACAAACAAACTATTTTGCTCCAACGAAACAGTAAGATTGTCAATCTTGCTGGCTTGCTGAAATCAAAGAGGTTAAAAGTATGGTGTGGAAAACAATTATAAAACTAAAAAGTAACTGCGAGCAAGTGACGATTAAAAGCAATGGAAAGGGTGTTGTAAATAATGTAAAAGAATGTAAATAATGTAAAAGAATGGACCAGGTGCCATAGTTTCACTAGTGGTGTCTCTCCATAAAATAGTAAGCATGATGGATAAACAAATTACAGCTAGCCAATTGACAAATTGTGAGGGCATGGCAATGCTACTATGACAAGATATAGTTCAATTTAGTATTTAATTGGGCATTACAACAAAATACATAGACCGCTATCCAACCGAATCTGTGACTAATAATCCACCCTAGGATCGCGATCTAGCCTATCATCCAAAAGTATTAAGTTTCAAGCAACAAATTATTGCAGTAAGCAAAAGGGCATAATGTAAGCAATGGTTATAATCATATAGACATAAACACAACTGTTTTACCCCTAGTAGCAACAACACATTCTCGGTCTTAGTCGTTTCTGTCATATCGAGCCCAGACTCACAAGAGAGTAACCCCATGGATCGGAGAGTATGCAAGATCTTAAATAAAACATAGATACAAATAGATAAACAAACTGATCATAATTTTACAATTTATCGGATCCCAGCAAACACAACATGTCACATTAGAAAATAGTGATCTTAATCATGTTAGGAAGCTCACAAAATCTAAACATGGTAGCACAAGGAGAAGAGACAGCCATCTAGCTACTGACATGGACCCGTAGTACAAAGATGAACTACTCACGCATCACTCCAGAGTCTGGCATGGCGATGTAGATGCCTCCGGTGATGATCTCCCCCTCCGACAGGGTGCTGGGAAGAGCTTAAGAACCCTCCCGAACTAGGGTTTGTGTTGACGGCGGCCTCAGATATCTTTCGTGGAATTCTTCGGGTGTTTTAGGGTTTCGGGGATGAAGGCAATTTATAGGCGAAGAGGCGGCACCAGGAGGGCACCAGGGGGCCCAGGCGGCCTGTGGGTGCGACCCCACCCTAGGCCTCGCCCAGGGGTCGCCTCCACCCCTAGTGGGTCCCCTGCAGCTGATTTTTGGATTCCGTCTTCTATTCGTTGTAAAAATAGTCCTTGTAAAGTTTCAGGTCTTTTGGAGAATATTTCCTTAATAACTTTTATGAAACAAAAAGACAGCAGAAAACAGGAACTAGCACTATGTGTCTTGTTAATAGGTTAGTTCCACAAAATTCAACAAAATGATATAAAACTATAATAAAAACATGTAACATTGATATAAAACAAGCATGGAACAATAAAAAGTATAGATACGTTTGAGACGTATCAATGTGCACCAACAACTTATGCTAAACAAGTTAAGCAATTAAGTGATAGCAAAGATAGAGAACTTCAAACTCGATGGCTATCACAAAGGTAAATGCACAAGTAAAGGGTTTTGGGGGTATAGAAATAACCGAGGTATTAGGAGACGTTGATTTATCCAGAAGTTCACTTCCCAATGGAAGCTAGTCTCCGCTGAAAAGGTGTGGAGGAATAATTCGCTCCAATAACCATAATGGCTCACCTTATTCTCCTCGTGTGAAGTTCTCGTTTGGTCGGGGCTAATGATGGCGGCGTCCGTGGACGTCGTTACTTTGTTGAAAGCATCGTCGATGCGATCTCCCACCCTCCGCCAAGATATTCCGGGGAAACCCTAGATCTGGGTCTCCTGGATCGGACGATAGCGACACTCAAACGTCGTTCTCCCTCTTGGGGCATCGTTTTGGAACAAGTTTTGCGCGGATGGGTCTAATCATGGTGCGGTGTTGCTTCTATCGCGTTGGCATCGGGAGTCTCAGCCGCATGGCACAACGGGGTCTCGGCGGTGGACGTGGGTTGATGGACGTGTGCATGGTGGCATAGCTGTCTGACACCGTGGCGGCGTCGATGGTAGGCCTGACAAGGCTAATGCTTTGATCCCTGTCCTGAAGATGAAGATGGGTTAGAGGAAGATGGCGGCGGTGACTTCTGTAGTGTGTGCATCAGTGCCGCTGAGGGTCTGCTAGACCGGTTGCGTCCTTGGTCGCTAACAGGCAGCTTGTTGTGGCCTTCGGTCTTTTGTTGATCCGCGTTGGCCGGTGTGTTGTCAGGGCACATGGACCTATTCTTGGCCACCCCCTTCATCAATGTTGTAGGTGTAGCGAGCTGTCGCTAGGTTGGTGGCTTCGTTTCATGTTGATCTTTGTATTTCTCTTGTTAGGTTTTGTTGAATAATCTAATAAAAACGGTTGTGTGCATCCTTTAGATGCAGAGACTGAGGTACACACTCCATTTCGGAAAAAAGAATATACAAGTAAACACGACCAAGGGAGCGACGCCCACGGCACCTCCGCGGAGATGCGAGGGCGCCCGTGGCGGTGGCTCGAAGACGACGCTCCGCAGAGCGCCGCCGCCGGAGAGGAGAGCCACCGCCCGCAAACACCAGCCGCCGCGCTTCCACCTCCAGATCGGCTCCGTGGACGGCGGAGTCCCCAAGTGCTCAAGATTCGAGTTTTCTGGTTGCTTCCGGCGGCGGCGACTCCGAAGACGGCCGCGGATTGGAGGATTAGCTGGGTCAGGGGGGCGCTCGTCAAGGCCGTTCATCGTCAAGGTTTCCGCCGCGGCGCGGCGGACGTTCAAGACGGCGTCTCTCATAGGGCAAATCGATCCCTGACAGTGGCAAGGTGGAGGATGGTGGTCTTCGTCCTCGACGCCGGCGTGGTCGCCGATCTCGTTTCTTGGTTTGATCCCTCTACGTTTTGCTCTTCCTTTGCGATTTTCTGTGTACTTTGTATGTGGAATGCTGGTGAATAAACGTGGTTGTTGGATGTGTCAAAAAAAAGAAGCTCTCATCTGTCCGAGCGCTTGATGACTTGGGATGAAGCGAATGTTGAGCCAACTAGTGGAAATGGCGGCCCCTTGGGATTTTCCCATCACCCAAAGAGATCCCCCGGCACCGCACCCTTGAATGACACACAACTCACACCGAGACAAATGTCGAATGGAAACTGAACCAACACTAAAGAAGAAGCTCCGAGCTCGCTCACAGCCACAAGCCACATCACAGCTTGAGGAATAATGTAGGATACTAGGATAATATTACGTGAAACAGTAGCTGATCAACTTGCCTTGTTTTCTCTGTTCTTGATCCGATCGGTGGAGGACTCAAATCGCATGAGAACCGCATGTGCTGCCGCCTGCTCTTGGGACTTGATCCATCACGATGAGATTTTTGCCGTTGACGCCGGCAGCAGTTTCATCACGTCGCCAGTGCACTTGAACGTCGTGTCTGTTAGACTTAGTATCATGTAATCATATACGTAGTAGGTACGGTATAGTATACCGACCTGTACACGTACATTGTATGCCACGGTAGGGGCCTTTTCCTACCTTATATAAACACGCACCCTGAGCCTCGGAGAGGCATCGGTTCCGCTACGTACTTTGACATGGTATCAGAGCATACGATCCACAAAACCTAGCCGCCGCCGCCGCTTCTCTAGCCGCCGCTGCCGCTGCCACAAGTCCCTCTCATGATCTTCTTGATCGGAAAACCACAAACTCCTACAGGATTGTCTCGATCTGAAGTCCTACAACACCCTCCCACGATCTCCTTGATCGGAAAACCCACACACCACATCACGATCTACGATCGGAAAAACCTTCCCCGACAGTTCCATGGCATCCTCTTCGTCAGCGACGCCCTTGACTGCTTCCCTGGGGAATCCTCCCTCGCAAAAGTTGACTCGGTCGAACTATCTGTTCTGGAAGACCCTAGTCTCTCCCGCTCTACGTGCTTCTCAGGTTCAAGGTCTGCTTGATGGGACCGAGAAGGCGCCGGCGAAGCTTGTGGAGGTAGAAGATGAAGAAAAGAAGAAAATCATGGTCCCCAACCCCGCCTATGATGCATGGGTTCTGCGGGACGCCACAGTGTTGAGCTGGATTATCAATTCCCTCTCGCCGGAAATCCTTGCCCAAGTCATCGGTGTGGACTCGACGGCTGGTGTTTGGGCCATCATCACCAATATGTTCAGTGCTGGCTCTCGAGCAAGATTCAATCAGCTGCGTGGAGAGCTCAATGGCACAAAAAGAATGATCTTACCGCGTCCGTGTACTTTGTGAAGATGAAGGGCTTTGCTTCGGAACTCGCAGCTGTGGGCAATCCAGTCGATGAGGATGAGATGATTGGGTACATCACCAATGGCCTTGATGGAAGCTACAACAACGTGGTGGCCGCTGTCAACAATAACAGCGACATCACGCTTAATGACCTGTATGCGCAAGTCTGTGCTCATGACATGCGCCAAACCATGCTTGAGGTGACAGGACAGGAGTCCACCTTTGTGTCCTCGGCTAATGCAGCTACTCGAGGTGGACATTACCGTGGGCGCGATAGCCAACCGCGTGGTGATCGTGGTCGCTCCACTGAACGCGGTGACCGCGGTGATCGCGGTGACCGCAGCCGCGGTGATCGCGGCTATGACTCTGAACGGTGCCAAGATCGCCGTGATGGTGGACACAGGGATGATGATCGATGCTGGGATGCTGATCGTACTGATCGACGTCCTCGCAATGATGACCGCCGTGATTGTGGTCGGAAGGATGATCGCCGTGATGTAGGACGTCACCAAGGCCATGGACGTGCTCCCACACCATATGTCAATGTAACGTGTCAGATATGTAAAATACACGGACACCCTGCCTCGGATTGCTGGTGGCGTTTGAAGGATGATTCCAAAGAGTCAGATGATGAGTCGGATGATGATAGAGAGGAGAAAGAAGCCAATGTTGCTGCTGCCTATGGAGTTGACACAAACTGGTATCCAGACTCTGGAGCTACAGACCATATCACGAGTGAGCTGAATAAGCTTACTACACATGACGGGGCGTGATCGCGTAAACGGCAAACGGCAAGGGTATGTGCATAAGTCATATTGGTCACTCAATGTTGCATACTCCCCATAGTAGTTTACATCTAAATAACATTCTTCATGTTCCCAATGCATCTAAAAATCTCATATATGTTCATAAGCTTACATTAGATAATGATGTTTTTCTTGAGTTTCACCCATACTTCTTTTTGATTAAGGATCAGGCCACACGAAGAATTCTCTTTAAAGGGCCGTGTCATGGTGGTCTCTACCCGCTAGTGCCGTTGTCTACCGGGTCTTCCAAGCAAGCCTTCGTTACAATAAAGCCATCGTCTTCTACATGGCATCGCCGCTTAGGACATCCTTCCTCTTCTGTGGTGCAGCAAATTCTTAGAAAACATCAAATTTCGCATACTCCTGAAATAAATCCATATGTTGTGATTCATGTCAATTAGCTAAGAGTCATCAGTTGCCATACCCTGTTTCTACTAGTGTTTCTATTGTTCCTTTGGAACAAGTATTCTCTGATGTATGGGGTCCTACACCCACCTCTGTTGGCAAACACTTATATTATGTAAGCTTTATTGATGATTTCAGTAAATTTACGTGGATCTATTTGCTTAAGAATCGTTCTGAGGTTTATCAAGTCTTTTTAAACTTTCAAGATTTGGTTGAGCGAAAATTCAACAGGAAAATAATTACCATGCAAACAGATTGGGGTGGTGAGTATGAAAAACTCCATAGTTTCTTCCAGAAAATTGGAATTACCCATCATGTTTCCTGTCCCCATGTTCACCAACAGAATGGTTCTGCTGAACGAAAACATCGCCACATTGTTGAGGTTGGCCTTGCCTTACTTGCACATGCGTCTATGCCCTTAAAGTTCTGGGGTGAAGCCTTTCTTACATCCACTTTTCTCATCAATTTACTTCCTATCAAAGTAATTGATTTTGAAACTCCTGTTGAGCGTCTTCTCCAAACCAAACCCAACTATGAGTCTCTTCGTATTTTTGGTTGTGCTTGTTGGCCTAACCTTCGACCCTACAACAAAAGAAAATTGGCTTATCGCTCCACCCAATGTGTGTTTCTTGGCTATAGTCCCCGTCATAAGGGAGTTAAGTGTTTAGACATCAAAACTGGTCGTGTCTATGTCTCTCATGATGTTGTCTTTGACGAACATGTATTTCCCTTTGCTGCATTACATCCTAATGCTGGCCGCCGTCTTCGAAATGACATTCTTTTGTTACCTCATGACACACCTTTATCTACTAATGGGATGCACTTGATGATCATATGCCTTTGCCAATTGTTCCTATTGTTACTAATCATGACCAGGACAACACCTCCCATGATGGGTCAGATGATGCTACTTCGGATAGTGAAGACAGCAGTGAAAATCTCAGTTAAAACGGTGAAGAAATGGAGCAAAACCATGAAGAACAGCAAAACCATGAAGAACAGCAAAACGACGAAACAAGCAGCCAATCGGGTGTTGATTCTGTGAATCTCTCGGATCAGGCGCCCACCGATTCCGAGGCTGATTCGCATGCAGAAAGCGACCTGGACGCGGCGTCAGATGCGTCTGACAGCGGCATGTCCCCGTCCGCGCATGTCCGGCGCTGCCACGTCTGAGCCGTCCTCGCTGTCCCCGATCGTGTCTGCCCACGCGCATGCATAAGACCACGACGAGGCCCAGTCCGGTGATGCCATGTCACCGACACCCCCGCCGTCACCGACAGACGCTGCAGGGTCAGATTCTGATGCTGATTCCGAACCCTCCAGATCTTCTGTGCCTCCTTCTCCTACTGATCTTTCTGTGGCTGGGGTTCGCACACGTCTCTCCAAAGGTATTCGACAACCGATTTTTTTTAAAGATTGTACTGTTCCCTATACTGTCAAGAAAGGTGTTGTTCGTTTTGGTCTGCTTGCTTCTACAGATGAACCTCATTCTCTTACTGAAGCTCTTGAGGATCCAAAGTGGCGCAAAGCCATGGGAGAACAGTATGATGCTTTGCTTCAAAACAAAACATGGCACTTGGTGCCATCTAGTCACAACAAACATGTGATTGATTGCAAATGGGTATATCGTGTCAAGAAAAATGCATATGGTACAATTGATAGATATAAAGCTCGTCTCGTTACAAAAGGTTTCAAACAAAGGTATGGAATTGATTATGAAGATACCTTCAGTCCTGTTGTTAAAATTGCCACCATTAGAACTGTTCTGGCTATTTCTGTTTCTCGTGGTTGGAGTTTGAGACAGCTTGATGTCAAAAATTCCTTCTTGCATGGTGTCCTAGAAGAAGAAGTGTACATGAAACAACAACCTGGTTTTGAAGATCAAAATGCTCCTCATTAGGTTTGCAAACTTGATAAAGCACTATATGGTTTAAAACAAGCTCCTAGGGCATGGTATTCTCAACTCAGCTCCAAGTTAAATGCTTTAGGTTTTATACCATCAAAGGTAGACACATCTCTATTCTTTATCAAAAGTCAGGCATCATTATATACATCTTGATTTATGTTGATGACATTATTGTGACAAGCTCTTCAGATCATGCTATTTTTGCCTTGCTTCAAGATCTCAATGACAGCTTTGCTATTAAAGATCTTGGTGATTTGCATTTCTTCCTTGGAATTGAGGTGAAGAAAATAAAAGATGGTCTGATTCTAACACAAGAAAAGTATGCTACAGAGTTACTTGAAAAAGCTGGCATGAGTCAATGCAAAGGTGCGCCTACACCCTTGTCTCCTTCCGATCCATTATCTTTGGTTGAAGGAGAGCTTCTCAGTTCTGAAGACAGTACAAGGTATCGTAGTATTGTTGGTGCATTACAATATCTTACACATACAAGGACGGATTTGTCTTTTTCAGTCAACAAGATCTGTCAGTTTCTTCATGCACCAACTACAGCACATTGGACAGCAGTTAAAAGAATTTTAAGATATGTCAAAGATACTGTTAAACTTGGAATTACGTTTCAGCCTTCTACATCCACTCTGGGCTGGTTGTCCTGATGACAGACGTTCCACTGAGGATTTGCAATCTTCATAGGACCAAACTTGGTTTCTTGGAGTGCCAGGAAACAGGCTACAGTTTCACGTTCAAGTACAGAAGCAGAATACAAAGCTTTAGCAAATGCCAAAGCTGAAATAATATGGGTTGAAGCACTCCTTAGTGAGCTTGGAGTTCAGTTAAAGGAAAAACCTTGCTTGTGGTGGATAACCTTGGTGCAATATTTTTGTCTGCAAATCCAGTGTTTCATGCACGTACCAAACATATTGAGATATATTTTCACTTTGTTCGTGAACGAGTGGCAAACAAAAGGCTGGATATCAAATTCATTTCAAGCAAAGATCAAGTTGCTGATGGTTTTACCAAGGCTCTTCCTGTTAGAAATCTTCATGAGTTTAGGCATAATCTAAATCTTTGTAAAGTTTAGATTAAGGGGGCTGTTAGACTTAGTATCATGTAATCATACGTAGTAGGTATAGTATAGTATAGCGACCTGTACATGTACATTGTACGCCACGGTAGGGGCCTTTTCCTACCTTATATAAACACGCACCCCGAGCATCGGAGAGGCATCGGTTCCGCTACGTACTTTGACAGTGGCCGCCATGCCGCCCATACCGCCTACTGTAGTCGCGGTGATCACGGATGCTACCGCCGCCGTCTGGCTTGTGGACGCTGGCGGCTGTCAGATTGGATCGAACTTTCTGATCCGGTCCGATCAACCGCACGCGAGGGAATTGCTGATGACGAGCCCCCAGGCGTTGATCCGTGGCGGCGAGTTGTTGCTATTGTCGATGTAGATTGGAGCCGCCGAAACCATGATTCCAGCGCGCGTTCTTCCCACAGACGGCGCCAATTTACGTGGGGTTACCACGACAAATCCCATGGTCTAGATACCTAGGGTTTCGTGAGTGGGAGAAGTTGGGCGCGCTGGTAGTTCCGTCGGCTGACAAGTAAGGATTTACCCAGGTTCGGCCTCTCATTGTGAGGTAAAGACCTACATCCTGCTTGTCTGATCTGTATTGATTGGATGAGTACATGGTGGCTGTAATGGCGATGGTGGTGAGATACGATCTCGCTAGGGTTCTAGTCTATCTGTTGTCCGTATGGCTCTAATTGTCTCTCTTTCTGCCTCTACCTGGCTTTATTAAGGGAGCCATGTAGGTTTACAACAGTCCTAGTAGACTACGTCTTGAAGTCCTTGTCTTGTGCTTCAAATAATTGCTGGGCCGCCAGGTGGGCCTTCGGCTGGGCCGCATCGGGTACGCCAATGGTGGGGGATCCGAAGGGTATGCCCACGTCAACGTGTGATAACTGGAGAACGGTTTAGCTTTCACAATTTACATGTGAATATACTCACCCCAATTAATCCCCATCAACCTGCATGCATTCAATCATAGAGCATGCAATCATGGCAGCCGATCGATGCCAATTAACTGCAGTCCAGCAATCACTCACAATTCTGTTTGGACCAAACATAACAATCTTGATGCCCAGGTGGTTGCCCATTGTGGGCATATATACACATCGTGCATATGAATGAGGTCCATCACGAACAACTCATACATGCATGCATTATGTTTCTGCAAGACTCTATGCATCTCGGCAGGCCCTTAAATCCACCAGGGCAGCTGTTTTAATGGAATGCCACATTATCATCGATCTAGGATCATTATTCATTTGCTAATCTTGGAGACCGCTCAACATGCACTCTCCACAACATGAAAGGGACAACGATCCACCTCAAGTACGAGAAAAACTATATTAAAAAGATCCATTTTCTCGAGAAAACGTAAAACCTTTGCGTCTCGATGCATATATTAGCTATGTTTACAAGTTAACAAAAGGACTTTGACAGTATCATAGCAATAATCATAGAGATGATGATATTGCACTGTACGCATTATTTATTCAATGTTATTCGAATAATGTTTCTGTAGAAATACGTGACTTATTTGTGAAACTTATCCATATATACTTGTATATATGGTTATTCTAAAGTTGTCCCTAGTGAGAGTTCTTGTGAGGACACATATAAATATTAGACTATCACATGTATTGAGTGATGTCTATGTTTCACAAGTCATAGATATGGAAATGTCAAACCAATTTTGCAGACACATGCTCTGAACTTGGGGTTGGACCAACTCAACATGAAACATAGCAATAATATGCTTGATTCTCTCTAAAAGAATGTATATGCTTTACCCTTAGACGTGAGATTGTCGCATGTACTTGAGATACAAGTCGATTTACTTAGGGCCTATGAACACTACATCGTAATTGAGTAGTTATAAAGGTAGATTTTTAAGATTGGCATGAAAGCATGTTGCGAGGTATGGTGAGCCAAATGGGATTTGCCTCTCTCTATTTGAGAGAGATATCACTGTGTCCCTAAGTCTTTGGATCCATGCAAGTATGGCCGTGCTATTTAAATTTAAAAGGTTGATCCACTAAGGGATTTTGAATCACATGATCAGAAAAGAGTGGCCAGCTTGGAGTTCTACTAGATATCACGAGGCAAAGGAAAGGACATGTATGTAAACATTGTGAAGTTTCGTGATCTTTATGCGCGTTTAACAATTGACACGTCTTGCTACGGAGGTCGCTACCAACTATTGACTGAGTAGGAGTACTCACGCCATGTTTAAATGCGCGTGAGCCTCTAGGATGCAAAGTTAAACAATATAAAATTTGCAAAGTTCATAAAAAAATAGTTTGAACATCTACATAGTATAATACATCTATATTGTATACTAGTATGCTGACAGGTTTTCTATAAACTTGATCAAGTTTACATTGTTTAACTTTAGACACAATTCAATGCCACAAAAACGGACGGAGTAGTCGATACTGTCCAAGAAATAAAAATACTTTCATCACCATGATTTCATTCTCAAGAGCAAGAAGAAAAATACATAATGGAAGTACCCGTCCTTCTTTTCTGCAAGAAGGACTGGAATAATTCTCGTGCTGTATGGAATATTTCTCGTGTACGAGCGAGATGTACTTCATTTGGAAATAACTTCATCGGGTACTCCTGTTCAAGCTAGGTAGTAGATCGGCGTGAGCTGTAGCGAGAGCAACTCTCACCCGCTGGCAGACGGCAGTGTCGGCAGTGTCGGCGAATGTGACAATAATCTAAGTGTCAAATCAGGCGATCTCGAGGTTGATGAGAGGGTTCGTACGCTCGCACGCGACAAGAGTTTTACATTTAGAAGCCTGTCTGCCCGCTTCTGCTGGGCTGTGGCCCAAGACGAAGTTAGAGCGTCTCGGCCCCCCCTGCACGGTCTGTACATTACTGCATTCAGTTACCTGAAAGCAACCATGCATTCTGAGACGCAGCTGGGAGATGGAGTGGGAGACTGGAACACCTCCTGTGCTGGAATCTGGCTCGGAGAATCGAAGACCAGACGTAATGATAGATTGATAGGTGCTTGCAATAGCTTGCGATGACATTGTTTTCTACAGGCTTTCTGCTAGAGATAGCAATAGTACGTTAGAGAAAACTCGCTGGGACATGCATATGTTAGGCAACACACGCATCCACGTCTACTCCAAGAATAGTTACGAGCTCATCTGCTCATGAACCCTATCAGCCAGTGCGTTCATGACAAAATGGTGCTGATAGTCTAAACCACAGTATGACACTGTCTACGTTTATACAATTCATACTCGGCAATAGCTGCCTAATTACACAGCGAGGACTTGAAGGAGACAGCAACACCTCACTGACGACAGTGTCACACTGCTGGCTGGGCTGGCTAGGTACCGACAATATCCATGGACCCAAGGGATTTAAGACTACGTGGCTGGTCGTACGTCGTCATCCTCGTTAACTGGCATCATGCAGCTAAGCTAGCTGTAATTACCATCCTAGCTAGCTACCTGTAACTAAGCCTGTAATCAAGTTACCATCCGATTAGCGCGCGAGCGCTAACATTTTCCTGCGCAGAGCGCAGAGCTAGATCGAACTCCGTCGCCTCCGTCTTCGTCGTCAAGCGACTGCCTGAGCTCTGAGTCTGAGGGGTATGCATCTATTCTCAGGGCGATGTCTACGTACGTAGGTATGTATTGAATACCGAGCATCATCAGTTGGGCTCAACTGTCCCTGTGCCTCGGAGAGTTCAGGGAGATCAAGCAACCAACATCTAGCACATACAGTCGTAAGAACAGTTTCACAGTTAGCCTGTCGGCTGTCACATCTTCCTTCGGCGACCGGTCTATGTAAGCTAGCTAGCTGGTTTGAGGATTCAGGCAACCGGGGAGCAAAACAACCGTATGTATATATGACTATCTGCAAGAAGAACAGTCGTTCAGAAAGTGATAGTCAGATGGATCCCTGAAAACCTGAATATTGATAATTCTAAGGAAAACTGTTTCTGAGATAAAGTATATATATAAATATATATACACACATAACCGCTGCATGCATATGCATGATTACTCAGTTCATATGTAGAAACAAGAGAGAAAAAAAGGCATCGCAAAAAATAGGGATCCATGGATGAAGAAAAGTGTGTGTAGATCGAGTTAGTGCCCGGCCCGTGGTCGCTGTTGGTGATGTGATCAACGGGCTTTATTATTCAAAGCCAAATCTAGAGTGGATCCGCTCGGGTAGGGCAGTGCCTGTCGCTGAGCCCACCCACTCTCAAACGAACGAATCGCTGTGCTCCACCTCTGCCGCAAGCCACTCGATCCTATCAGATTGCCACACCCCTTATCCGACTCTGCGTCATTTTTTTTCTTAATTCCTTCCTTTAGCTAATTGCTTCTTCTCCTTTGACCTTTGCTTAATTAACTATGGTCGTATTTGGTACTCCCTCCGATCAGAAATGGTTGACACAAATTTGTCTACATGTGGATGTATCTTCCAATCGGAGGGAGTATAATAGATCATAGATAATTATACACAAAGTTTGTATGTAAGCAATTCCATGAACCGCTGAATCAGGATTTTTGGGTGGTTCACTAATACGTCGTCGACATACAGTTTCGAGGATCTTTTTTTTTTTGTAAGTTGTGCGTCGAGGCCCTCATTGGGTCTGAACATCTGATGTTGCATTTTTATGTGTTTGTTCACTTATTTTAGTGTGTATGTAGTTAAAAACTCTATAACATCTTATAATTTGATACAGAGGGATGCAATGTTCTCTCTTTTTTCACGGACAAACAGTGGGAAATCTTCCCACTATTATATTATACGATTAAAAGTTGGGTACAATTTTTTAAGAAAGAATAAGAAGATAAAATAACTTAATCTCTGTATGCAGCAGATCCTTAAACTGTTGGGTATATTTCTACCTTATTCTATGACCAACCAGTGTCGGCTCGTGATGATAGATTGCTTTCCACGCTTCAAAAGTAGGTCTCTAGTCCTTGAAGTTCGTATTGTTCCGAGCAATCCAAATAAGTGCTCCTTTGATTTAAAAGGGTTTTTAAGGATTTGTTGAGGATATGATTCCTAAGGATTCGTAGTGTTTGAATCCTTATGATTTGTTTCTAAGGAGTCTTGTGTACTCTATTTTGCAAGAAAATTTCGTCCATCTAAACCTCTTTGTAAAATTGATTTGCATTTCCCGAGGGGTTAATGACTCCTTGAGACTAATTTATTTAGTTTCAGTGAGAATTTCGTTCCTTTCGAATATTCTTATAGAGTTTTCTAAAAATTATGTCGTGCATCTAATGCTATAGAAAAGTTCATGTGTTTGTAGGATTGGAAACCATACTAAATTTTCCTATGGTCTATTTTGCATGTTGTTCCGAAGTAAAGTTTCCACTGTGCCCAACCTCGTGATTTTTTCTCTATTTCTAAAAATTTGCCGTGCATCTAATGCTATAGAAAATTTCATGTGTTTTTCCTCGGGTGCAACCAAACATCTTATATTACATATTCTTGTGTTTTCGTACTCTTGTATGATTCAATATAGCATCGCATCACAATACTACATTTTTTGGGGTGCTATTTCTGCTTTTATAGAATCATACGAACTAAAGATGCCCTAATAATTTAGAAAAAAGATGAACATATAACCCTAAGCAACTGAATTCGATTAGATGCGAAGTGCTTCAATTTGTCTGTGAATTCAACTATATATCATCTTTACCACGAAAGCTATATCTATACCTAATAATAAAGTCATTAAGGTTTCTTCCTCTCAAATCTTGGTCTGTTTTTCGTTCGTCTGTTTCCTTGGTTTGGTACGTTGCCCGTCCCGTGTAGGTCCCAGACCCCCAGTCCGTTCCGCTCTACAATTCTCTTCCACGTTCTCCCGAAGAACAACAAAGTAATCCAAGACGGAAAGGAACCGGCCGGAGTAGCTAATAATAAATACATCTATGCATGCACGATATGGCATGCAATACACATGGGCCAGGCCCACCTCCTCTGACTACGTTGGTTTAATATCGAGCGGGTATTTGCATGTTAGCTTCGTAACCATAATTTCAATGTTCACAACATTGCTAAGTATGCTACTACCCTAGATGTAGGACGCCATTTGTAGCTTGGTGCTCCACATGATACTCAATCTTCTACTCATATAAACATGTTATTTGATCAATGAATCTTAAAATTGTTGTCTACAAAAAAACTCATGCAGCCATGCAGCCCATACAGCATATGTGGACAAATCTACATATATGTGCTAGCTCACGTCGAGGCTAAGGGCATCTCCAGTCGTATAGCCCCCCAGGACATGATTTTTGTTGGCGCCGGCGCTATTCGGCACTAATCTGAAACCTGGGGTGGCTGATTTTCCAGCCGTGCTCGCACCCAGGAATAGCAGCGGGGACACGTGGCACCAACGAAGCAACAAATTGACGAGTTGACCACAAGAAACTCGGCCGGAGAGGGAGCACGGCATCTCGCACGGCCGGCCGCCTCCCCTAGCGCCTCACTCGCCCGGGCCCTGCGGCGCTGTGGCCGTGCGCCGCCTAGCCGCCACCGACGACTGGTAGCTCCGCCACCAACGACCGCGAGCCGCGGCGGTGACGCTCCAGGACGAGGCGGCATGCCATCTCGCGAGCTGGGCGGAGGGCAGTCGGCGTCCGCTCGAGAAGGCGAAGGAGGAGGGTGGAGGCGGCGGCCTGCTGCTCGCGACATCGGCGGCCTCCATCTCGCGTAGGAGCCACACTCCACCCAGCGAGCACGGCGGCGTGTAGTAGTCGGGGTCGGCCGCGTCGCCCGAGAGGAAATGGATCGATTGGAGCCGGATATGGATCGATTGGAGCTAGCTAGCTGCACCAATCGTTCAAATCCATCCAAAGCAAGCTGCCACGCAGGTGAATCAATCGATTCATCCTTCCGCCGTGCAGCTAGCTAGCTTCAACGAGCTCAGCAATGAATCGACCGATGCGAAGCAAGCACGCAGGCATCGAGCTCGCGGCGGCGCCCGCAAGGGCGGTGGCCGGAGGCAGGTCGATTTTGTGGCCTGGTAGTGCACAGCACGGTGGCCGGGAGGAGAGAGACGGAAGCGGCGACGGGAGGGGAAAGTGGTGCGGGAGGAGAATACGGGAGCAGCACGTGGGTGGGCCAAAGGAAACGACGCGTGGGACAAATTGATTGGGCAATCGCTTCAGCCGGCGCCCCCAGCCCAAACCCAGCGGCCTGGGTTTGGCCTGGGTGCGCCGGCGCTAAAACGGCACAAAACGGCGCTATTTCAAGTCCTGGGGGGGCTGGCTGATAGATTTTGGCGCTATTTTGTCCAAAAAATGGCCTGGGGGCTCCTGGGGGGCATGACTAGAGATGCCCTAAGTTACCAGCGCCTCCTCTAGGAGTACAAGGAGCTCTAGCGTACCATGCCAGGCATTGCCGCAGTTAACATGGCCGTGCCCAAGCTGGTGCAGGATGTGTCAATTAACTACCAATTTTATTCTCTCAGTATATTCAAAAGAATAATATTACCGGAATGTTAGATAATTCCATTATTAAATCTAGAATACAGATCATTCCCGAGGGAGGCGAAGGCCTACGTGAAAGTGGGGTGAGATGGAGATAGAAGTGTATGACTCCGCTAGCGCTGGCGCACGTGTACGGATGGCCTAGCTGAAGCAGGGGCAAAGGAGGCAGTGGGTTCACTTCACCGCGGAGCGACTCGTGGATGCGTTGAAGCCGGTTTGTTTTTGCGACACGTCGCGGTCTTAGCTAGAAGAACATAATTTGTGCACCTTCGTAATGCGAATCTTTTACTCCCGTTGCAACGCACGGGCATGTTTGCTAGTATAATTATTAATTTTGCAAACATGGCAGAATATGAAAAAGACTTTCATTAATCTTTTTTTGCTTGAAGAAATTTTGCAGCTTGCAAGTTACAGAGCGCTCATGCCTGCAGAGGTCACTGCTAGGCTGCTAAGCTAGCTGCATCTGCTACATACATAAGCATATCACATCTGTTAACTAGAAGGAACTTCCTTAATTTTAACCTCGAGGATCGGACATACGTACGTGCTCTAGATTGCTTGTGTTAACTAAACATCCACTGCCTAGTTGCTTCGCGCTACGTCGCATCACACTGCATTACATTACACGGAGAGACAAGAGAGAGAAAAACAAATATTGGAGCAAGAAAAGGACACATCATTTCCCCTGGCTTGTAACCTGCCTAGCTAGGATAGCTAGTCAGCTTGCTTTGCTTCTCAACTGCTGACCTCTTCTTGCAGGTCCGAGCTGCCGCCGCTTGTGACGCAGCTGGAAGAGGACGCCGGCGACGACAGCGACGGAGGCATCGGCATCGTGCGGTGCTCGTCGGTGGCGTGGCCGCCCAGCGTTTGTTGCCTGGAGGAGGAGGACGACGACCTGTCCTTTTTGAAGATCCGGCACACGACCCATTCTTCTGTTCCAGCCCCACCCAAGCAGCAACCCTGCAAGTTGTGACCAGCATCTTAATTAAGCACTTATATTCCAGCAACAACAAATCAATGGCAGAGATACAGGTAATAATATAAGGAAATTGCAGAATAAAAGTAAAACTAAAGATCAAACAAATAAATGCAATACTACGAGTGGTCATAATAACTGTTTTACAGAAAACAAACACCTCTATCTATGCGGACGCTCTTACAGATACAACTAAAAATTGTAAAAACATCAGATGGATCGAGCCCATATGTTTTAGCTCTGGCTCTCCCACTTACTGTTCAGGTACTACTCAACTGAAATAGGGGTCAAAATTGGGGCTCTTTTCAGCTAGAAACCAATCAATAGTGCCGAAAAAAGTAACTCCAGTAGCAAGCAGGATTCTTTCATGTAGATGAACATTGAAAGTGGGTCGTACTGTGCCGATCAAGTGAACAGAACAACAGTACTTTGACGAAATTAACACCTCTTGCATGTGGTCATGGAACTATTAATTGTGCACAGTTAGATAGCTTGCTAGCCTATATATTTTCACTACTAATCACCAGTAAACTCAACTAACTAATCGGCGACGAGGTGTGTGAATGTAAACACTAGGAACAACTTGCTGAGGGGGTAGCTACATGTATTTGCAGGCTACTTAATTAGTCCCAACAATAAGATCTGAACGGATTCTAAACAGGCCGAGAGCATCTAGGACAGCGTTAAGTACAACCAAGAACCAACCACCTCTCCGTATCAGCACAAATTGCGACGGCAACCACTACCATCCCAAAGCGACTTAATTGCAACAGGATCGATCGATCTGCATCCATCTGTCGGTCAGGTCAATTAATTAGCGGTTTAGCAAGTTGTCTCACACCGTTTGATGAGATAGCTAGCTCGCGGAGAAGCTTATGTGCCCTACATATGCACCTAGCTAGATGTACTATAACTAGCTTAATAAGTGCTGTTAGTCACTAATTCCAGCCAGGTATCTCGTTGATTGTATCGCCTTGATGCGAGTTACTGAGTTAACACAAACTCGCTCCATCGAGAAAACTAAATCCAGCCAGAGTTACATCAGTTATGAAGTTTCTGCATACCTGATAATTAAGCATGTTAATTATATTTTCCTAATCCTGACGTCATGGAGGCCGTATATATGAGTCAAGTATTTGGTAACTATCGTCGATATAATCAAAGTTAAGCCCACACCGTACAGCTATGAGCCAAGGGAGAACATGGACACATGATCTTGCTAGCTAGCTATATGCTAAAAAAAACTCGTCTTAAACACAGTGATATTAAGCGAGTTTTGTAAGAATTCCACACAACACAATTCAATTCTAGATGTTAGCTAAACAAGAATTGCACACAAAACTTTTGTATACTATATAATCTATTTTTGTAAGGAATATAGTTTATATATACTCTATATATAGCTGCTCCACTTAGATCAGTACGTATTAGTCGTTGTAGTGCAGTTCATTCCTTTGAGCTGTCATCCAAAGGCCAAAGCTAAGGATTGGAGTAGCACTTGTACAGCTGCATAAAGTGCAGTTGAACAAGTACAAGAACATTTCTGAGAAAGGAAGAAAAAAGTGGAAACCCTACATGCAGCAAGAACAAATTGATGGCAATCAATCAATCAAGTGGCGACTACTTAATTAGGCAATCAATCAAGGAGGATTAATCAGTACTCACATTCTTATGTTGATGCGGCAGGGCGAGGCGGTACTCGTGCATGACCCAGCCGGTCTGCACCGGCGCCACCGGTGACGTCTTTCTACCCTTGTCCCTGCTCCGGCGGGGGACGAAAGCCATGGACTTCTTGACGCCGACGAGGTGGTTCCGGCCGCACCTGGACACGACCACCGGCCTCTCCCTCCCGCCCTCGGCTGGCTTCCAGAGCCCGCTCGCCGTCGCCGTGGTGCCGTCCCTCTTGCCGCCGGCACCGCCGGCGGGGCGGACCGCGAAGAAGTACTTCTCTCCGTCGCTGGCGCCGGGATGTCCCATGGGTCGAGACTGTAGAGGTTGTGGACGTCGGGGATGACGGCGGCGGGGAGCGGGAGGTTGAGGGCCTTGCGGCGGAGGTACTGCAGCACCAGCTCCTCGTCCGTTGGGCGGAACCGGAACCCCGGCGGCAGCTGCCTCAGCACCTCCTGCCCGCCCTGCCTCACCATCACAGGTGCCCTCATCTCCATCGCCAACCACTGCACGCACAACGTTACTTTCCTCGCCTCACAGCAGCTAGCTACCTATAGCACGCTCCGACTAGCTCAGCTCAGTGGATCGAGCACGTACTAAACTACTAATGGCCGCACTAGGTAGTTAGCTTGTAGTACTTCACAGGGACGTTGTCCTTGTACGGGTAGTGGTCAAGGTAACAGGGGGAGCTCGCAGCTTCCTCGAGCTCACTTTGCGAGTGCAAAGTGGCGCACAGGACCCGTGCATTTGCTTGGAATTTTCATGGCGACTTGCAGACAGAGGAGAGAGAGTCTAGAGAGAGATGGGATTGCAGTAGGGAGGAGGAGGGGGGAAGTGGTGTATATATAGGGAGATCTCCTCCGGGAGGCGTGAAGTTTACTCCACCGTACGTCGTCGTGCTCCATCGCCTGCCGGCGTACGTGTGGCTTAACACGGTGCCTTCTCCGATTTGGCAAGCCCTGTCTGCCCGAGCGCGGGGCTCTTTATTCTCCGGCCATATCGGTAAATTCTTTCCGGAAATTCTCCAGCAAGTTGCCCTGTGCCCCTGTTACGCGGCAACGCAAGCAACGAGGTTAATTGGCCAGTTCAGATTCGTGAATTTCGTTGTCGTCAAATGTCACGCGTCACTGGACTGCTGGAGTGTGACTACTGATTGCTGTGATTTCGGGTTTCAGTTTCAGTTTGGCCGAGTTCTTCTTTTCTTCAACATGACTGAAATTCAAGGTTTCAGATCGAATAATTCAGGACTTATTAACCGAGATGCGAGCTATAGCTGTGGAAACTATATGGGTGTGTTAAGGAGATTCAGTCGTACCTTCTTCCTGTCGCATATCCTTGTATAGATAGCACCATTGTCCGAGGGGATGTTCTTTAGCCCCGTCGCTCGGATAGTTCTGAATATCCCCAACCTTAGCAAAGTTGACAGTGATATGCGTATTGGGAGGGTATTGTGGAGTGTGTCCACGATACATAGGACAGATATGCAGTGTCATGGGGGAGGTTTGTACATGATGACCCAGACGTGTAGGGGATCGCAACAGTTTTCTACGGAACTATTTCAACCCAAATTTATTGATTTGACACAAGGAGACCAAAGAATATTTATAAGACTTAACAGTTGAGTTGTGAATTCAGCCAAACCTGAAAGTAATCTTGTTTGGCAGAATTTATTAGTAGCAAAAATGATATGGAAGTAGTGGAAAATTGGTAACAGTAGTAGTAACAAAGTAATGGTAACGAGAGCAATTGTTACAGCGAAAGTGATTAACGTAAGCAGCAGGATTAAAACACCATAGGAAAGGGATGGATCAACGGCCGCTGCATGGATAATATTGTTCATGTAATATTTGTAATTCCGGGCATGGATCAATAAATAAAGTATCCAAATCATCAATCATATGTAGGCATGTATTCCGAATATAGTTGTATCCACTTGCAATAAGAATTCGTGCAACATCTTTTATCCTACCCTCCCATTTCAGCCGGGCCAATAAAGAAGCTTAGGATAATTAAGGTACTCATTTTACAAAGCACCGGAGCAAATTATTAACACTTAATGCATACATGAAATCCTCAAGTTACAACCTTCCCCTTTGATATCCCAATCTGTCACCTTGGTGTCTCCGGTTCCGGACATGTAACGGGTGCATACAACTTGCAGGTATAATCCAAAGAAACAATTATATTCATGAACACATAAAAGGTTCAGATCTGAAATCATGTCATTCGAGCCCTAGTGTCATGCATTAAGCACACCCAAGTCATAGCAACAACAATTAAAGACCATAAGGGATACTAGACATCATGCCCTAACAATTTTATCATCTATTACATGAACGATCTCATCCAATCCCAACCATCCCCCATGCCTACAACAGGGGATTACTCACACATGGATGGGGGAAGCATGATGGCGTTGTGGAAAAGCGTTGGCGATGATGGCGGCGACGATCTCCCTCTCAGGAGGCCGGAAATAGCCTGCAGAATCACCCCCGAGGAAGAACAGGGGTTGATGGAGGCTCCGTATTGTGAACGGGAAAAGTGAGCCGGGGTAGGGTTTTTCTCGTCGGGAGCAAAATACGCGTTCATCAACCCCGTGGGAACCATCTGACGTTCTACTTGTTGTAAATATGCCCTAAAAGCAATAATAAGCGTTATTATTGTATTTCCTAAATGTTATATGATTAAGTTTATATTCTACGCTAGAATTGCAATAGCTTCTAAATATTCAGATGGAAAACCGATTGCATGTGTAGAATTATAAACACCACATCGGTTCCCTAGTCAGGCCTCAAGACTAGCCCATGAGAGGTTAGATGGTTCTGTTTTCCTAACCACGGGCATAAGTAAGGATTTGCGAGTATGCCGATAATCATGAGGACATAACATTAGTGTAAGGATATGTTGGAAAGACCCGTTGATATATTGGGAGACATGTCGTCAATATGATGGCAGTAATTACTCATCGAATAAGCTCACTTTTTCTAGACATCGTTAAATCTCATGAGAGTATCGAAGTCTCAGATACCGCATGTTTACTTGTGAAGACACCAAATATTACTCCGTAATTGGGTAAGCATAAAATTTTCTTCTGGTATATTAGAAAGTATCTTGGCGAATGTATCTTGCTGAAGAGTCACTTTTATTATCTATTCTCCACTTCAGAAATTATACAACTCCTGGTTTTGCCATCGCATTTGATAGATTTCTCACGTTCGAGCTCCGTTTTGGCAGTGCTGTGGTGTAAATTATGCGCATATAGATTTCTTAACGGAGTGGCCTACAAAAGCACACTGTGAAAGTCGAATCTGATACCAGTACACACGAGACACGAGTACACGACCAAATTAATTCAGGCATGCTATACATTCGCCAATCTGTCCGGCAGATTTGGCGCTAGCAACTACGGAGTAGCTAGTGCGGGTTCTTGCTTTTTTTTTTTAAGAAATGGAGGGTGTGCCCTAGCCTCTGCATTCAAAGGATGCACACAGCCGAGTTTTATTAATATGGAAAAACACTAAGCACTCTGCTTTACAAAGAAATACATCGATCAACCAGAAGAACCACCATTCAGGCGAAAAGTCGCTACGCCTAAAACCTTGATGAAGGGGTGGAACAATCAGAGCCGATGCCCTGACCTCACGCACCTACGCACATCATCTAATCCGGAGGCTTCAACTAGGCCGCCCGACAGCGCGCCGGAAGCACAAACCGGTCCAGCCGATCCTCAGCGCACGCTACATGCGCACAACAGAAGCCGCTGCCACCATCTTCCGCCATCCCATCTTCAGGAGCGATCAATGTTAAGACTTGCAAGGCCTGCCATCGGCTTCGCCACGACGCCAGACAGCACCACCGCCCTGTGCGCGTCCATCACCCTGCGTCCAACACCGAGACCCCACGGTGCTACGCCGCCAAGACCCGCCGTCGTCGATGCAGTAGATAAAACACCGCCCCATCTTCAGGTCCCTCCAACCATTGCTCCAAAATGACGCCCTCAGCAGGGAGAGTGACACCGAAGGCGCCACCATCATCCAATCCGGGAGACCCAGATTTAGAGTTTCCCCCGGAGCAGCACGAGAGAGGTAATGCGAACTGCAATGACGATGCCTTGGAGGTAACGACGTTAAAGACGTCGCCATCGTCCGCCATGACCGAAGTCGGCGCGATTTTCATCGGCAGTCGCGCCACCCGACCCTGCAGCTGGCTGAATCTGCACGGTGCCGCATCATGAGATGCACACCACTGCCGGGACCTCGACAGGGACCTCCAAACACCCCTCACCGACCCCTCCACGCGCCGTCGGCCGGCCAAGGGCCAACTCGCGACAGATCGGGGCGGGGATCCGATCTACGGTCGCCACCCTCGCCGGAAAACCGGCCAAGGATGAAACCACCGCCGCCGGCCGACCAGGGAGTCTCCCTTGCCACCGCCTCCACCTTGAGCACCTGAAACAGGGGCTGGACGGAGGGATCCAGCCCGCCGCCGTCTTGCCGGCCGCCGGCACCACCACGGTGCTCAGCAGCTGGAGTCATCACCCGCGCCAGCCTGCTGCCGGGTCGCGAGTTACAAGCCCGCCCGAGCCCATCTGGGCCCGATCTGGCCCGTCGCTCGCCGCCGCTACTGCAGGGAGCGCCTCCGCCGCGAAGAGTCAGGCCACCTCCGTCGCCGTCGACTGCGCCTTCCACCGGGATCCCGCAACTCCTCGCCGCCGCATCACCACCGGGCCATGCATCGCCGCCGCCGGAACTGCGCCTCGCCGCCGCACGCACGGAGAACGGCCCGCCGCCGCCGTCACCGGCACTGCCAGGGCTTTGCCCGGCGGTACCTTTGGCAGCGGCGGAGAGGAGGGGGGCGAGTAGGGAGGGGCCGAGGGGCGGCGGCGTGGTCGCCCCCGAGTCGCCTAGGGCACACGGGCTTTTTTTCCTTCTCACAAAAGCATCTCGCAGGATTCTTGCTGTCGTACGGGGTTCCCTTGATTAAACAAGAACCAAACACAACTGCCCTCCACTTGGCTTTGATTTTCTTATCCATGCACGCACGCTGGCACGCAGCGTGCAGCATCTCTCAGCATATGTATGATTAATGGATACTTCCATTGGAATCGTGCAAGTAATTAGGCTAGCTAGTAGCGTGGTGTTAATTAATTATACAAGCAATAGGTTTGGATTGGAATTTGGAGAGCATCGTATTCATCAATATGGTGGCCTTTTTTCCTTGGCTGCAATATATGTGCCAGTTATGCCTTCTTCCCTAGCTAGCTTTGTTCCTCTTTTGCATGCGCCTTTGCTTAGGAGCAGCAGCAATGCCTAGCTTTATCCTATCTTTTTAATTCCCTTTCCTTTGAACACTTTCTTTTGCAGCAAAAAAAAAGTTAAGAATGTGATGGGTGTCACGAGTGTGCATGGGCCCATAGTGCTCGACGATGTCATGGGATGCTAGAGTTACATTTTTTTTATCAAAGGACATATATAGACCCAGTTCCATTAACGAAGCTTAAGGTTTTGTTTACAAGTTTTCGCCCGTCTCATACATGACAAAGTAAAAACAAGGGAGTTGCTTCACGGATGCCAGCATCAACAGGAGAAAACAAGTACATCCCACACAACTTGCTACCTGACACCTAAAACAACACCATTCCAAACGGACGCTAACCATTGTCGATTCTTAGACATGTCGACGCACAGCCTCTGGAATCGATTGAAGATATTCATCGTCACAATCTTAAACTGCTAAGTTACTCGTCGAACACTTTCCTTCTGGAAATCACTCCAATATTTCTAATAAATGTGTTGAATCTGGATGTGCAATTTTATGCTTACAAGAAACAAAGAGAGAAGTTTTCGACAAAAACTATGTCAGAAAATTGTCCTAGAAGGCTGAATAAGTTTGACTATGTCCCTTCGGTGGGTGCATCAGGTGCTTTGTTTATAGCTTGGAATGAAGCGGTCTTTTCCGGTGAAACTGTTCATAAAAATGAATTCTCCCTTACCATTAAGTTTACCTCCACCCACAATGGTGAGGTCTGGTTCCTAACTAATCTTTATGGACCATGTCAAGGTGAGAAAATAACTGAATTTTTGGACTGGTTCAAAAATATTCAAATGCCAGATGAGGAAAATTGGCTAGTTGTGGGCGATTTCAATTACATTAGACATCCACGGAACAGAAATAGGGAAGGGGCAGTATATATGATATCTTGGCTTTTAACGAAGCAATTAGTTCACTTGCTTTAGTGGAAATTCCAATGAAGGGTAGAGAATATACTTGGAGTAACATGCAAGCTGCTCCTCTGTTAGAAAAGTTGGACTGGGTGTTCTCTTCGGAAGCATGGACTCTTAATTTTCCAAATACCCTTATTCTCCCTCTGGCAAGACCTACTTCTGACCACATCCCATGCAAAATTCAGACTGGCTCCTCTATCCCAAGATCAACAATTTTTAGATTCGAGAACTTTTGGTTGCAGCATACAGATTTCAAAGACCTGGTTTAAAACATTTGGGAACAAGACATTCCAGAAAAAGACAGTGCCACAAGAATTACTGCTAAGTGCTAAATTCAAGCGACTCGGGAAGGGTTTAAAATTTGGGCAAAGAACATCTCGCAGTTATCTCAGCTGATAAAAAATGCCAATGAGTCTATTCTATTCTTTGACAGTATAGAAGAATCAAGACCTCTCTCTAGTTGGGAATGGGGAGGCAGAGAGGTAATTAAAGAAAAATTGGCTTCTTTACTAGCTAAGCAGAACTCATATTGGAAACAGAGGGCCACAATTAAATGGGCGAAATTTGGAGAAATGAATACAAAATTCTTTCATGCAAAAGCAATCATCAAATTCAGACACAATTCTATAGCCACCCTGCAAGATGAGCTTGGCATTGATCATTCTGATCATCAAGAGAAAGCTGCTATCTTGGAGAGAGCGTTCAAGGAAAGATTATGTACCTCGACTCCTACCTGGACCTCAACTCCCTTATCACTAGAATTCCAGATTTGGATGCTCTAGAGACTCCATTCACTAAGAAAGAAATTGATGTTGTTGTAAAAGATTTGACCATAGATAAATCTCCAGGACGGATGTTTTCAATACAAATTTCATAAAACAATGTTGGAGCATTATTCCTGAGGATTTTTACAAGTTGATCCAAGATTTTATGATGGCAAAATAAACCTCCAAAGCATTAACTCATCTTTCATCACTCTCATTCCAAAAAAGGATTCTCCAACTCAAGCCTCGGATTATAGGCCAATTTCTTTGCTTAACTGCTCACTCAAGATCATTACAAAGTTGTTGGCTAATAGATTACAAAAAGTTATGCACAAGCTGGTGCACTCAAACCAATATGGATTCCTGAAGGCCAGATGCATCCAAGATTGTCTTCCTTGGGCCTATGAATATCTTCATCTATGTGAGCAGCATGGTGAGCCTTTTCTTATGCTCAAATTGGATTTTGAGAAAGCTTTCGACATGCTAAGCAATAGTACCATCAGAGAAATTCTCATTGTTAAGGGTTTTGGTCCCAAATGGATCATGTGGATTGGAAAAAAAAATCTACAGGTTTCTTGTCTGTTTTGCTCAATGCAATCCCTGGAAAACAATTTCTTTGTAAAAGAGGAGTTCGACAAGGGATCCCCTTTCTCCTCTTATCTTTGTTTTGGCTACAGACCTGCTTCAAACTGTCCTAAATAAAGCCATGTAGTAAGATCTGATCAGAGCTCCTTTACTCTCTCAAGCTTGTCCTGATTTCCCAGTTGTCCAATATGCGGATGATTCTGTTCTATTCCTTCAAGCTTGTCCCATTCAGCTTTAGCATATTAAAACCCTCCTCTTTCACTTTGCTGGATACATTGGACTTAAAGTAAACTATGCTAAATCAATGCTTGTGTCTTTTTTTTGCGGGAAATGAAATTGTATTAATTAGAAATAATGTCATTACAATCCCGAAGGATACGACTCAGTAAAGCTCCTGGAGCGTACCTAAACTCCCTCAAGAATATATTCAATTGCTGGCGAACTCGTTGGATGTACCACTGGTACTTTGCCTTTCTCATACTTGGGCTTACTTCTGAGTCTCACGAAACCACGGGTAATTGATTACTCACCTCTCATGGGAAAAATCAAGAACATATTGTCTAGCTGTTCTACCTTCTTGTCATATGGAGAAAAGCTTCAGTTAATCAAGTCTGTCTTCATTGGTTTGTCAACATTCTACTTGTGTATTCTGATGACGCCTGCTGCTGTCCACCCACAAATAAACAAATTCTTAAAGCACTGCTTCTAGAGAAAATATGGTATGGAGGATAAAGGTTCTGTCCTAATTGCTTGGGATAAAGTTACCATGCCCAAAGAACAAGGAGGTCTAGGAGTCTTGGATCTAACGATGCACAATAAAGCTTTGCTACTCAAACACTTGAACAATTTTTCAATCATAAAAAGCTTCCTTGGATCAGTTTAATCTATGAGATGTACTACAGCACTAGTCCAGTGGATGATCGGCCGGTTGGATCATTCTGGTGGAGAAGCATGATCAAGCTAATTCCTGAATACAAAAGACTTACATCTTGCAAGCTAGGTGATGGTTCCAACTTTTTGTTTTGGTCACACAAGTGGAATACAAAGCCATGTAAAGAAAAATTCCCTCAGCTTTTTTCATTCAGTCTAAACTGCAATCAGAGCTTCAGACATTATACTCAAAGAAACTCCATTGAGGAAAACTTTCAAACACCACTCTCTTTGCAAGCTTTCCAACAACTTCTAATTATGCAAGAAGACATTGGACAGATTCAGCTTATTGAAGAGTCAAATTCTTGGTTTCTCTCGGATGTGAATTCGCAGAAGTTTTCATCCATGAAAGTATCAAGCTTCTTAAAAATGGACCTCCTGCTCACCCAATATTTACAAAGATCTGGAAAAGTTCGTCAATTCTGAGATACAAGGTCTTTTACTGGTTGTTACTAAAGGACAGACTAAACACAAGGAACTTGCTCAAGAGAAAAAAATCATCATCACAAATTATGATTGTGTCCTGTGTAATGCAAAGGTGGAAGAAACAAATCACCATCTCTTTTGGGACCGTCCCTTTGCGCTAGAATGTTGGGAAGTCATCTGTCACGGGAAATTCAGAGGTTTTTCCGCTCTCGAAAAAGTATTCTGGCTATGCAAACTCTCCCAAATAATATTGCTCTTGATATTGTGGTCTTGGGCTGCTAGAATATATGGATGCAGCGAAATGGTAAAATATTCCATAACATCAGACCTTCCGTGAATTCTTGGACTATAAGTTGAAGCATGATCTTCAGATTCTAAGCTACAAAATCAAAGCCAAGCACCTCAATTGCCTCAAGGATTGGATGGGTGCTGCCCTTCCATAATTTTTCTCTAGTTTCTTTCTTTTCATCATGTTAGAAAAAGCTGGTATTGGTTAGTTCTTTTCTTGTTTTTGGTGGCCATGTAAATATTATTTATATATTAAAAATCTACCGTAGAACAATTGTTCTACGGTCTTTGCCTCCAAAAAATGTCATCAGGATCCCAGGCATACTATGATCAAAATAACGCCTGATTTTCCACATGGTTAAAAGATAGCAGCTAAACAAATTTTAATTACGTTTTCTTTCCCATCCTTAAAACTTCAGAACCCACTCTCCCAGTTCCGCAACAGACCTGGAGGAGCTTGGTTATCAAAAGAACATTGAAAAAAAAACCAGGTTACCTAGCAGCAGGGCACTTCAGAAAATAAGTGATCTATACTTTCATCAACAACAAAGAACATGCATTGTGTCCTCCCTTATCATCCTTTTCTTTTTTAGATTGTCTTTGGTGAACCAGAGGAAGATTTTCTTGGCTAGCTTAGTGACCAAAGTTGCTTAAAATTCTTGACCACTAATCTGGTCTGCAGGGTTGTACACATTGTTTTGACAGTAAAACATTTCCGTCCCAGCTTCCATCTTAGCCATCGCCTTCCTTCAAATCCAGCCAATTAATTATCACCAACGATTTATTCCATTCAACTGCGAAATCATTCTGCAAGCTCCTTCTATATGAGCAAGCCCCTTTGGTAATATAACTCTATTAACCTTTGCATTTGTGATGAAGGTTAAGTTATATAATCTAGGGAAATCCTATTGTTACATAGTTAAAAACTGCGCATGTTTTGTTTGAAACTTATTAAATGGTTTTCCTATCAGAAACAATGTACTACAAGTTAATTATTGCTATTCTAGAATGGTTTTCTTATGATGGTCTTGATGGGCGCCCGTGCGCAAACAAAAGCGCGTGGAGTTTTAGCTGCATGCTTCTTCAAGCCACACTGTAGATTTATGAAATAATTTAAGTTAATGGGTCATGTAAACATCAGTAAATGTGCACAATATATACTAGCGGTGACGTTACACATATGATGATGACTTTTTTCAGGTAATTCTCCCTTTCACAAAAGGAATCATCTCTATCGTAAATTCCTAACGCAGTGATGATGTCAAAAGGCCTTACGAGCATGTAACAATAGTTACATCAAACATGTTTAGATGTGAACAAAACAAGCAATGTAAAATGCATGGATTAACTGAATTGGAATACATGTCACCAAATATTAGGTTGAGATGCTAAGTATTGGGTGTTACTCGATGTGGTAACATACTAACATGGTATGTGCTTTAACTGGTTAATTATTTGAATCAAATCATTAACGACTACATGGACAAACAAAATCTACATGGTCTATCAACAAAATTGCTAAATAATGTCAGACAGCAAATGATAATTTACTTATATGTTAATTTAGATAGGTTTATCATCCAATGATTGCTATAACTTTCATGAGAATATGTTGACAAAATCTTTGTGTGCAGAGCATTCTCATGACATAATTGACATTGTTGGTGAGGTCAATATCAGTTTTGTTCTTTCAAAGGTAACTTCTTCCCTATGGTTTCTCTGGATTGGGTGTTCATCTTCTTTTTGCTGTGGTTTTCATAATTTTATTCGACAAACTTGTCGTGGAAACAACCACAAAATCTGTGTCCGGTGTCAACCAAATATTTTCCGTTGACAACCGTGCATCGCTAAGTTTGTGCGATCAGGCACTTCATTTCATCCAAGTATGAAGTGACAATATAAAATACAATGGACGAAAGCTCTCACGTACACTTGACGTACTAAATGAAAGATGCTTTCCAAAAATGGCCCTTTTTTCTTTTAGTGGGCCAATGATATAAATAAATTATGAATCAAGACTTAGCCAACTAAATTAATCAGGGGTCTAAGTTTTTCTACTCATAGATCATATGAAGGGATCATTTCAAGGAAACAAAGGGCCTCTAAGGGAATTTCTCGGTTCTTTGGAGGAAACTTAAGTTTGACTATTCCAGTTTTCTGTAAGGATTGTTGTAACTTACGCACAATTTCATAGCGATTCTAACTTGCACTCCATTACCTTCATGAAACTCATTTGGATAGTGTTATCACTATGCCATATGCACTAGCATTAATATAAAATTCCTGCGGTTTCCAGTTCATATTTTCCTTTTTGCATGAGCATTAATATAAAATTCCCGAGTTTTCCTATTCATTTGTTTTCCATGCCTACAATAATCTAACGTGGCATCACCCTAAGAGGACTGCACTAAGAACACCAAATAACCATTGGAATTGACCTCAATTGTAAAAACAAAACACATGAGAAAAGGAGAGAAATGATGATGGCATGCTTACACAAGATCCGCCTCAGCAGCACCACCACCTGACCGCTAGAGAAACACAACACGGCACAAAACGACTGCTAGTGGCCTATAGTGCTCACTCGTGGGATCCACATTCACACGTTGCCTTCACACATGAGTGTTTTGGTGTTGGTTCATGGCTCTCTCTCTCTCTCTCTCTCTCTCTCTCTCTCTCTCTCTCTCTCTCTAGTTTTCTTTCTCTCATGTGTCACTGTTTTCTCCACAAGAATGAGCAAAATGGGCGCGAATCATTGGTAGCTTATCACTCTATCCGGGATCTTTGGCTGGTCTGGTTTGCCCCTGCCAGAAATCAAGGAGTGAAGTGCTCTACACAACTGCCAGTGCTGCTTCTTTTATAAGCTTAACTGATTTCTTAAAATAGGGCACTTACCTAATGATGCATAGTATATACGATTAGAACTATGTCTAACCTTCCTAACAGCCAAAGGAACCTAGTTAGTGATATAGAAACTCTTACTTACATTAGAATTTCAACATGCCCCAAAATCACGTTGACAAGTTTCCCATGCAGAGCCATGCGATAGTTTTAGCCCCAAAAGGCAAAACCAAACCAGTGTGTCTGTGTGTGCCATTTCGCCGTCCTGAACTCTTGGACGAGACGTCCGTGCTTCGTAATCTCGTTTTTTTTCTAGAAAAGGGAATTTTATTAAGCTAGCTACATGCATGATCTGAGTGATCATCAGCTCGTGATCCGTAGAGAACCTGCGACACAAATGATTGGCATCAACCAAACCATCCCTTTTCCGGCGTCGGGACAAGAAATTCTTTGGACATAATCCATCATCGATCTGCTGCTCAAAGTGATGACACCGAAATGATGATCAAAGCCAAGATGATGGGATTGATCAGTGATAAAAGAAGAAAAAGACCAGGCGTGTTGTCATAATTAAACAGTACTTTGCATATGGTTGGAACTTTTTAGATCATATATATCACCTTTGCAGGGTAGAACCCTTTTCGAATGTCATTTTTTCTTTAAATAATTTATTTTATTTTATTTTTGTTGAAACACACTCCATGTTTGGTTGGTCCTTTCCACTGATCCGATGAAAAGGACTCATCATTTTTTTGGAGCTAAATACTGTAGTCGTGTATAAACTGTAAATCACTATATAATTTATTTTTCAAAAAGGGGGATAAGCCCGGGGCTCTTTATCAATTGGTGCACACAATTATATTTAATGCAAATTAGCATCTAAAGTATTTCAAATCACGGATCAGGGAGAGTGGATATATACAAAAATAAACCAGCGAAATAGAAAAACATGTTGCTCCTATGCATCATTGTGTGGAGGAACTAAGTACTATACAAGTGTACTGTAATATGATTGGCATACTGCTTTCTATTTTTAGTACTCAGGTTCTATATAGTGCATATATGTCAACCTTTGAGGCCTCAAACTGAGCAAAGTTCACTCTAATAATTATAGCATCTTAGGAATTGCATAGAGAACGATTTATTCAAACGGGAAGCATGAGTCTGACACGTCGGTGGTATCGCTTATACCTCATTTGTTGTATTCATTCAAGACTTTTGTGGCATTTTCCAAGTGTTAACCCATTTTTTTTAGGAAAGGAGCATAGCCCCAGCCTCTGCATCAAATTGATGCACACCGAAAATAAGTTTCCAAACATCCAAAATTATCAAATGAAAATGAAAATAAAGTCATAAAAGACCAACAAGCTAAGCATCCAGTCTTCTAGCATGACGCCACCCATTCTGGCTGAGGATAGCCCGAACGACCGCCATCATTCGATTACATCCGGAATCCATATGATCCCGCTGGGCGTCGGATAGGAGGAGCGACCACATTTGAATCTAATGAGTGGCTCGGTTGACAACCTGCAAACAATGAAGGTTTGAACTTATTAAAGGCGATGTCATTTCGGCAATTCCAAATTGCACAAAGAAAAGCTGAAACGCCTATACGTATTGGTGCCTTAATACTTTTGTCCACCCCATTGAACCAACTTCCAAACATATTAGAAACACTAGTCGGTGGTGTTACGTTAAAATTAAAATGAACTATTCTCCAAATATTCTTAACAAAATGACAAGATATAAACAGGTGTTCTACAGACTCTGTTGTATCGAAAAACACACACTTCTTACATCCTATCCATCGTCTTCTAGCAAGATTATCCTCATTAAAAGACAAGATAAGGGAGCATCGACAGACGTGTTAAAAGTGTTGACCCATGATCGCTTTGAAAGCCAAGATAAGGGAGCATACATTATGTCCTTTTAAAAGTGTTAGTTTGAAACTCTCCTACATGGTTGATAATCCAAGTCGGGGTTTCAATTTGATAGGTAACATCGATATACGAGCAATAATCTCTTGAATGTGTTATATTGGCGTAAAGTTCTCTCTACTGGTTTTGGTGTCGTTATATATGCCGGTAGATATTGGCCAATAGGATTGCGATAGATGGTGAGAAGAATAAATTTTTATTTTGATGGTTATAATTTGTTTGTCATTTCTCTGTCTTTTTTAAGATGATATGAATGGCTCTAAAGCCGGTTCATTTTAATACACGTGCTTGGCTATGGATCAACAAATTAGATCTGTTAAAGTGTATATGTGGATTGTAAGACCCTATCCATCAGTTTGGAGTATTGGTTGCGTTGGTTAGTGCATGCACTTTGAAATTGTATCAAAGTCATAAGTCTCGAGTTTGAGTGTTGGCATTCACAATTTATCTAAAAAATGTTGATGCCCCCTCTATGTCCACCTGTTGGTCTCCCATGAGTCACACGTGAGGGTGTTGAAATATGTATGTGTATCGTTTAGCCCTTTCCATCAGTTCGGATTTTTAATGTATTGCCTAGTGCATGAAACTCGACGAGATCATCTTAGCATGTCAAACAATTTTTAATTGCAGTCCATGGCACGCGAGCCTCATCTCGAGCAAATGAAGATTATTTGTAGGGACCCCTACATTATATTTTTTTATTTTTAGATTGGAGTGAGTGGATGAGGATTGAGGATGAACAACTTTTTGTCTTGCGATATCCTGTAATTTTCCTCAAATAGTTACGCAAATTTGACGAAACCGTTGCAAAGCTATTTCATAGAGACCCTAAGACAATTGCTATTCACTAGAACCATTCTTGTGATATGATAAAAATCTCCATGTTTGTAATAATGGGACTGTTAGAATGAAAAAAGTGAATAGAATCATGCAGACATTGCTCGCTCATATAAAGAGAGAACAAGAGTCATCTGGTGGCCTTTAGCACGTCGATGGCATGCCTATGATTAACTAGATGGAACACGATTGCGCTATAATCGATAGACAAATAAACAACGAAGAAAATCAAGATCAACATAGGGGATATGAGATTTTAACTTGGAAAACCCTTTCAAGGAGGAAGAGAAAAAACTACGGGTACCAGCCATCAAATCTTCACTATGATCGGTGAGGTTACAAACGCCGGGTATTTAGAACTTGCCACTTATCCCAACCGGCGGTTTACAAGAGGTATATATATATCGGTGGAAACCTAATCCAAGTTGGCCCAAGCCTACCAGCGACGGGCCTCGCTTCGCTCCGTCCAAAGTTAGCTTTATTTTTATATCTTCATATGAATTTGGATCACATCAAAATAACAGATTGTGTCTCATGGTGACTCCCTTATTGTTTGTACACAGTTGGTTGTCTTGGCTCGGCCGATGCTGGATTGGTACACTAGCTCGGGTGGAGTTCTGACTGTGGCTTGCAATGGCGCTGGTAATCTCGAAGTACACCATGGTTGTTTAAAGCGGCTTGGGTGGCATCGGAAGGCAATCCAATTTTACTTGATTGGATCCGATGAAGAGATTTTGGTGCCTCGAACATGCATTACTTTTTGTTCATTTTACAAGGTGAAAACCATGATTTGTCCTTCACATGTCAGGTCCAGTAACAACGATACATGTACGTGTCTCCTTGTTATCGCGATGTCGTGGGGTCACCTGGTGGTCGAACCCGACCCTTGAGGATGAAAATCCATGATCCATTCTTTGTTGGTTGGGTCCGGTAACGTTTTTTTTTTAGCAAATACCATATATATTAAACCAGCAAATAGTACATGATTATATCGATTACAAAAACAATACTAAAAGCGACGAGCCATTCTTTGAGATCTTCAAGCACTTTTTCTTCCGTGACACAATCTTGTACTTTTCTGAAGCAGCCGCAGAACAACGAAGAATACACCAAACCACAGACCTGTGAATACCAACAAAGGCTCTCCCATACTTTTAATTTTGAGCCGCAATGCCAACGCTTTGTGCACGCACGCAACCATTAAATTAATCAAGCAACATCGGCAAGAGCACCAACACTGATATTTCAGGGACAAACAACCGATCAACTTTGTCGACGTCGTTGGGAGCCGAGAGAACGAATCACCATTGCCGAGGACGTAGTAGCCGGACAGATATTGCGAGGACAATCCTCCTCGCGGCAACCATGAGAAACAATCCAAGATTGATCTGGCGAAGCAAGATCTGAAGAACCATATCTAGACAAACTTAATCTTCCAAAACCACCATTGACGTCAGGAAGGAGATCTCGCCGTCGAACGAAGGGCCGAGATTATTTATTGTAGATGAAACCATCTCCATTGAAGAAGACGACTAACAAAACCCTAATCCAATCTATGGAGAAACACTAATTTTATTGAAAACGCCGCTCATAGATCGGGTTCCCCACCCCTCCCGACGCCGGCGATGCCGGCCGGAGGAGGGGGAACCGAGCTATGGCGAAGACGGAGTAGTGGCGGCGGCTAGGTCACGAGAGAGGTCTCTCGTACAGAGGAGAACGAAACGTCCTTCTAAGAGAGAGTTTTGGTCCTTTTCTTAATAGGCGTTGATCGAAATTGTTTGGACGGCCGTCACCCTTGGAGTTTCATCGATGGTCATAGGCATTTCCCTTGTCACTTGCCTTTTTTGGTATCTTTTATATAGCCCGCTTGTAAAAGCATTGCTCGTGTGCATTATCTAGACATGTGGAGACCGGCAGATGGTAATAAAATTCTTCCTTTTCTAAAGAAAATAATAATTGTTTATATTGTTTCCTCAAGTGATGCGTCAATTCCTAGGCCTTTTTGAGATTGACTCGACAAGTTCTACTATTCAAAACAAAAGGCCGGTACCCCGGAAATCCATATCGGGTCATATGTCTAGATGCACCTACTGCTCAAAAATCAATTTTTAAAATGTCAAAAAAATTCAAATAAAAATTTCAGATATACACACGGATATTGTATGTTAGCACAAAAAGTTTCACGAAAAAAACATTTTTTTACAGCCTGTGCAAAAAAGACAAATTCCGGTTTTTCAAATGAGTTGTACGCGACATGTTTTTGTCTTTTTTGCACAGCCCGCAAAAAATGTCTTTGCTTCGCGAACCTTTTTGTGCTAACATAACGGGTGCTGACGTATATCTAGATTTTTTTTGAAACTTTTTGACATAGTAAAATAGAAATATTTTACATAACGGGTGCATCTAGACCTATGACCCAAATGGCCGGGTCCCGGGTACCCCTTCTAATTTATTTTCAATGCATCCGGCGATGAGGGCAATCTGGGCAAACATCTTCGGTACTTTCCTCCGGTACTTTTCAGTACTTTCTTCCTAGTACTTCCTATTTTTTCGTCGTTAGATTAGGTAGGTTAGACGGTTCAGAAATTCCCCAACCGTAGTAAAACTTGTAATTCTTGTATCCTAAAGTGCCCTCGAAGTTGTAGGATGGACACTCTTGCGACACCGCCTTGCAAGACGTTTCAGACATTCCGTTCACATCGACCGCGGTTACACCAAACCTCACGCTTCTGAACTGACTTTTGATCTCCTCGATCAGTTCCGAACAAATCCCATCACGTAAAGCATGAAAAATTTCTAGTATCTTAATTCTTAAAGCAGCAGGATCCATCGAAAAGCAGCAGATTTACTACTGAAATTTACTCTCCCTTTCACATCCTGCAAAGGACGCTCGCCTTTTCTGGGAATCTCCGGCGTTCCAAAGCTTTCTCTTGTGCTGCTCATAGCTAGCTCTACGCTGGATGCAACCATCAACAATGGCCTTTTCATCTCATAGCAATGTACCATCACGTTACAGCTTACTTCTCATGTCGACATGCAGCAACTTGAATTCCCGGACAAGCAAGGCATATATGCATTGCCGAAGTTATTGTCTGGCCTCTCTACGTGGCATCTTTTTTGAACGCGGAAATTTCACGTGAATTTTACAAGTTCACGAGAAACTGATCCATTCTTGCAAGAATAGGAAAATTTTGATTAAATCATCACTTCATGATAGTACTGAAATTATATGCAGCTTATTAAGACACTGAGGTTAAGATCCTAAAAAATTCAAGTTATATTATGAGAAATTTTATTTGAACCAGGCTTCGATATGAACGGCTAGGATCTAAATCAGCTTATCCAGTGGGTCCTCATTGGGTTTTGTCTGAGGTTCTAGATCCATGATTCTAGAAAGAAGCAAGTGAGCCTGCCTACTACCTTTATTCTTATACTTATCCTATATATTTCTGACAAAGATGCTACTTGTTACTTTAAGCAATGCAAGCGAAGCAAGAAAAGTACCTTTGGGTACAGTACAAACTCTGTCCATTCTCCATCATAGCTGAAAGGAAGAAAAAAGGAGATGAAATTACGGCATCCTCTGTTCATACGGAGTGCCATCTCTTCGACCTGGTCTTCTCACACATTTTACACAAAGGTTTTGGGCAGTCTAATCTTGCCAGGACAGCGCAGGACTGACTGAAGGCCAACATACGCGTACATGCATGTATTGGTTGGATTAGTCAAATGAAGTGCTTCTGATTGAGAGCATGATGATGTATGGTGGTGACAAGTGAGAAAGTTCAGTTACCTTTTCAGTCTGCCTTTCCATCTTCATTTTGCAACTTTGCAAGTTGTCACATTCCTTGCCCTGAGCAGGAGCTAAGCCCCATGACATATGCTACCTATGTCGTTGCCGAGGCGACTGCTTCGCGCCTACCTGGGACGCGTGAATCGTGATTTGGGATTGTATTCCATTTTAATGAATGGACAGATCTCCTGCCTCCAGTTGAAAAATATAATCAACAAGCAACTGTTAATGTGCAAGCATCTGTCATGACCTAGTGATTCAGGGACTTGGTAGTCTTGCTTTTCTATGGTCAATAATAGTTAGAGTTGTCATGGTTCAGGTTGAAGTCTAAGCCAGTTGTAAGGCACATACTGGATGTGATTCTCATTTTGCTTTACAATATGCCCAGATGTCTTAGTTTTCTTGTGCTGATCAGGACTTTAAGTACATAGTTTCGAGCTTTCTAACTAATTAACCAATCAGACCTGCTGGAATTTATGAGTCCCTTCAATTCGTCAACATTTTGACAGTCAATTATACAACAAGAGAAGCTACTACTTAGCTTGAAGCATCATAAAGTTAGCTAAATTAGATTATGTGATCTCTTGTGTGCTTGAAGAAGCAAAGGCTATGTATGCACATCAGTACCAAACTGGCTAGTGCCTTGCGCCCATTTAGTCTAAACCAAACCACATAGGATGAAAAAAAACTCTTTTGACATACGGTGCATTTTTTATAAGGAAAAGAACAAAACAAATATTAAAGAAAAGATAAAGGAGAAAGGTATATAATTGCCAAGATATCATGCATATGATGTCAAGTTAGAGATTAGCTAATTAGGAACAAAGTTTGGGCAAGGCAGCCTCTTTCTTCACGCAGGAGGTGAAGTCGTTCACCTCTTCCTGCACATAGTTGAAAACATTGGTCAAATGTTTTTAAAATGCTCTTTCAGCTTCTACACACAAAGTGATACTTTGCAGTTGAGTCTATGCTCAAGATACCGTAGTCTGCTTGCCTACCTTGTCTGAGATGTTTATACTTTATACACAGAACATGTCAACAATAATCTTCTCGTGGTCAACTGGAGAGAGAGTATCCCCAGAAAAAATAGAGAGAGAATTTGTTCCAAACCATCTCCATCATAAATTCATAATGAATATCTTTGAACATATCAAGGAAACAAATAATTTAACAGAATTAAGGTTGTACTCTGATATTTCATTTATAAAACTAATGGTAACAGAGAATAACAGAAAATTCCACTAATTAAATGGAAGTTTGTGTGTATCTCAATTTCAGTTGGCAAAAGGGGACAGGGTTAGGCAGAAGTTGGCCTGGCCAAGCAACATGTCATTTTCAGCACTTCACCCAGGAACGAGGCAATATTTGTTGACATAACCCATAATTTGACCATCGTTGACAACAAAAGGCAGGTGACAAGAAAACCAGTAATTTATAATTTGTTTTCCGTAAATTTGTCGCCGCCAGTATCAGTTCAACAACACGTGACCCCATGGCCGGATTTTAAGTTGGCATGTTTTGGATGCCGTGAAGGTTGGACTAGTGAGAACATCTGGACTGAGATCTTGTTTTGGTAATGAATTAGGAGGGGGTCGTTTCATTAAGTCCAATCAAGCTTAGTGATATGTGATGTCACATTTTCCTTTAACAAAAAGCAATCCTTGGAATCCTTGCAGAGAATAAGCAGGTAAGCAAGCTACCCATCAGCTGTTAGGTAAAGACCAATCATATGAAGAGCAGGAAGTATTCAGCATTTCTGCCCTGGGAAGCCATCTCCGACAACCAAAGCCTTTAAATGTGAAAACTGGCGCTGTGACGCAATAGCTCGACAATTCGACATCACAAGATGCTGCTCATAGCAACAGAAGCAATGTGAACATTAGAACTTTTAACACCCATTAGTGAAAGCTAAATCCTGAAATATGTACCTTTTTTCTCCAAAGCATGATGAATCACATTTGCTATATCCAATGCAAGATGGAAGTATGGGGGCACATGAGAGTACTAGAGGGTAACTATCCTTTCTCACCAGATTCTTGTTTAGAACGAGGACCCGAGGATCCAAGAGGTTACTGAAGAACATGAGAGAGTGAAGGCTGGGGCTGTGTGCATCATAACTATGCAGATGCTGGGTGTAGTTCTTAAGACTTTTAAGTAATAAAGATCACTTTATCGAAAAAAAATGAGAGAGTGAAGGCCGTGTTTTACTCGGTCGAGACAACTCAGATATTTAGTACTCCGTTCTCATTATCATGCATGTTTGTGTAATTTTTTTTAAAACATCGATCCGATGCAGACCACCCGTGCGTAAGGAGTACGATCGAGAGTATAGAATAGCAATGTGAACATCAGAATTGAACACCCAACGAATGAAAGCTAAAGCCTACAATGTTACCATTCTTTTCGTCGAAAGCATGGTGCACCACACCCATACAAATCCCTTTCATGTTGCTTTCTTAGGCCCCTCACGGTGTAGCCCACTGTCAATGCCTTTGGAGTGGGGGTGCATGCCTCTGACTAATCTGTCTGGTGACCTTGTCAACGAAGCAACTCCTCCACTCTTACCCAATCTATAATCAATCTACATGGGGCACACAGTAGCCTATGGCTAGCAGTAAACTATTGATAGCTTAAAGAAGCCAAGACCGCATCAAGAATCCAGGCAAGGTTGATAGGACAGATTAGGGTGATGCATTTGTCTTAAGGGAAAACCTCCTCCTCCTTCCTCCCTCGTCAACTGCCAATAGGCGCGCGGTTAGGTCACCGACATTCTGGTTAGGAAGGGATGAATTATACGTATATGTAGGCCAGAGTAAGCAAAACAGATAGGACTGACGATGATAGGTTGTCCCTTCTGATTTCAGCTGTTGTGAGGCTCCTCCTCAAGGAGAGGACTTATCTTTCTCAAGGAGCAGGGAGAAAATTAATTTTTGACGATTCTGGGAGAAAATTAAGTGCAGGAGCATGAGCCTGCTTTCTTTTTTGCTGACCATGCATACATGTGAAGTGAGTCACTGCAGGGTAGCCCTTTTTCCTGTCCAGGTATAGATAGAGAAGGGCCTCACGAAAGATGTTTCTTGAATTGGAAGAGTTGGTGGTGCGTCAGTGATTCGGTTCAGGTCGGTAAAGGAACAAAGAGCAATATGCCCCATGTGCGCATAATTGTGGTTATTTTACACAGCCAGTGCTTGTGATTGTGGGACATGCGGAAGCAGAACCATACATGACGAGTTCCTTAGGACTTAAGAGAAGAATGATATTGCGATCCAGAAGCATGTCATGTAGATTACTAGTATGAGGAACTGCATGTATTTCACAGGGACATCAGGACCACATAGTTTCTTCAGGTAGACTAAGTTTCAAGTTTCTTCTTCCACAAACAACCCCACCCATTGTGTAGCTCTGACCTGGTGGCCTCTACGCGTATGCTGCACCATTTCCAAAAAAAATACTCTAGTCGATCAAGTTATAACTCCAATCAGCCAAGCGTTGGCCTATAATATTAAAAGTCGCTGTTCCAAGAACAGCGGCCATGTCATGCTTATATTTCTAACAAAAAGAAGAAGTCTCGGGTGGGAGACAAAAAATGGTATATCCCCTAGCCACTTGTCCTCCCATAATTGAACTAATTCAGTCCTCAACACGAAATGCACTATCTGAACAGAACTATTCTTTTTTGAGGAAACAGAACTATTCTTAACTCTCATGATGCCCTTCCAAAAGTGTGAGTCCATTAGTTTGGCCTGGACAAAGGAAAGATAAAGGAAAGTTCATTCTTCTGTGCAGGTGTTGCTCTCATGTGCCAGTTGGCTGTGGTCATGGTCATTGAACAAAAGTGCAACACAGGGGTCGACAGAGCTCAGCGCCAAGAGCTCGAGTGGATTGCCAGGGAGTTTATGTCCCAGTTTGGATGACGTGCCAGTGATAAGCTTTTAATCTTCATAGTTATCTTTTATGGCACGACACAGACTTTTTGTAATCTCTTTGTCAGTCTATCCCTCTTTCCATTAGATCATTGATTTGGTGGCTTGTAATAGAGTAAACATGTAAGGAACTGGTAGTTCAAACGGCAATGTACTGCTGTTCTTGTGGTTAACAAAGTTGTTATGCGCGCATTTGCAACAAGATTGGTCACATTACATGCAGAATAATTTCCTGATAATTATCTTCATGCTATGGAATCATCTCTATTCACAGCAACATCAGTGCTCCAGTATGTATCTCCTAGACTAGTGTTATATTCGTACTTCAGTGTGGTTGCTGAATCAGTTCAGGTATGAGCCGGAGCAAGAACCCCAGCTGCTGCTGTGAGAAGGCCTCATGCAATCCGCCTATGCCAGAACTGTTACTGAACGTGCTCGGGCTGAGGTCTGGTTTACTGAAATCTGCCACGGCATTCGAGATCTCCTCCACTAGATCAACAATGACACCATTCACACCCATCAGATACTGGAAGTAAACAGCCTCCCACACGTTACTGCAGATGCAACCAATAAATCAAGGAGATCTGTAAGATTACTAAGCACAGAAGGGCTAACTGACAAAAGATCCAAGAACCATGAATGCATGATAAAAAATGCACTGCTTACTTGAGCTGCCCATAGGTGAGAAGTGCAAGGTTGGATTCTTGAGCTTTGAGGATTGCAGAGGGATTCTTCAGAACCCCTCTCACTTCTGACACGACTCCGTGCAAGTCATACTCTTGGCACACTCTGATAGCATCGTCAAGGGAGTTCCTTCTCGCATCACTGTATTTGGCTGTTCCACCTTCGTTAAGAAGAGTACCTAATGAAAGATAAAAGGTTCAAAGTGATGGTGCTGATGTCTGAACATATTATAAACCTAACTGTTCTTCATTGCACTGTGGTGAGTCCCACAAGTAATCAGTGTAATACTATTAGCGAGCTAGAATGTTCAAAATCTTCTTTTTTTTCTCGAAAGGAGGCTGAGTTGAAGAAACTTCCAACAAATAAAATAATACATACGAAGAAAACAAAAGGTTTCAAGGTATACTGACAGGGTATACGCTTTGTAGTTCCCTTGCTATCCGTGCCGCGTCAGGTTGGAATGTTGAGAAAAAGATCGGCCTGTTGCCAGCGTGCTGAAAAACAACCTACAAGACCATTTAACGCGCGATGATCATCACCTCACAGTGGCCAAATGGTTGTACCCAAATTAATTGGTATCATCTAAGAGCAAGGTCAACAATTCATACTTGCAGTACAGCTTGAAGAGCATAGCTAAGGGAATCACTCGGATAGATAATGTTGTCATCAAACTTTAGCTCGATGTTAAATCCCAGATGGGGACTGACATGTTCGAAGACTTCCTGCAATGTGCAGAGAGAATCATCTTCTTCTATGTTCCAAGTAAGGACTCTGCCATCTTCCATCCGTCTAAGTAAGGGCTTGGAGACCTGAACGGTGATTAGGAAGTGAACACTATGGGGTTTTAGTCACACGCTAATGAACGGTATGCAGAAAAAAAGCAACAGATAGAAGGGATAAAGCACCTTGTGAGATTCTTTTTGTACCCCGTATGAAAGGAATTCTTCCAGTAGAAGATCAGTAACACGCCTTTCATATAAAGCCTCCTGCACAACTTGCCCACTATAACAGATTAACTCGAGAGTTTTTTTGGCAATAAATGAATATGATAGTGCATAAAGAAAAATGGCAGCAATATGAATGGATGAAAAGAACATACAGTTTTTTGGGTGAGGATAAAGTCATCGTGGAAGATAACCGGGCAGCCATCTTTTGTAACCTGCAAGTCAAAATGGTAGCATGGTCACCTGAAAGGAACAAATAAATGGATATAGTCAGGAAAATGCAGAATACTCCATATGAACTAATTGGTTGCAATAAACTGAAAATAAAGAGAACTGGTAGCTTTCATCGACCTAGCTGACATGCATGCTGCAGAGATTGCCGATTTCACTAATACTTCGAGCTGAGAATGAATCCTTGATATTCGATACTACAACTGATGAGACCAAGTACCTCTATGATACAACTTTTTGCGGACGGGAGGGGGGTTTAGGATTACAATCAAGATTTTTGAGTCGACGAGTCGACAAGCCGTTTAGGGGTAGCGACTCTTGACTAGTCGTGACTAGTCAAGACTCATGGTCGACTAGTCGACATGAGTAGTTTAGCAATAGGTACTATAAAATTACCATATGTATAATTGTAGATAAGCATATACTTATTAATAGTCTATAATACAAACCTGGGCATCTCCATATTATATGGTAGCAAATAAAGAAGTTCAACCATGAAATTAAGACACAACAGGTCAGGTCCAACGTTAAGTTACGTGCAATCATATCCAAATGCAAGTAAATAAGTTCAACATTGGAAAAAATTGGGGTGATCTAGGTTTCACCGGGGGCTGGGCAAGCAATATTGGAAAAAATATGACGGGCAGGGCCAACTTTAAGTCGTTCTTCGACTCAAAACCTGGATTAGTCGAGACTAGTCTATTGAGTCGTTTGACTCAACCAATTAGTCGAGTCGAGATGCTGAGTCGGACTTCATTTTACGACTCATCGACTAGTCGACTAGTCGTCGACTAGTCGCGACTAGTCGCTCGACTCAAAAACCATGATTACAATCAGCTAATAACACCTGAGAAACAGACTCCAGCGAGCGTTGCAACCAAACATTGCTGCCACCCTGGTTCTAGCAAAGTTAGCCAATACATGTGCAACTGTACCTTTGAATTCAGGAGCTTGCCATGCAATTAACGTACGGACTACTATAACATAAGTGCATTAAACTTCACATTGGTATCATTGGCGTCTAAGTAGTAGCTAATGATGTTTGTTTCATGCAATTAGCTCATTGAAATAACTCCCCTTTTCGACAAAAATGCAATTAGCTTACGGGCTACTATAACATAAGTGCGTTGCACTTTACATTGGGCGTTTGGGACACAAATCAATCGATTTCACTTCACATGCTTGCTCGGTTACTTCAGAGAGATACAGTTGCTACATCTATCTAGGTTCTCTAGGATCCCAACAAAAGTAGTTGTACGGTTGTACCAACTAGAGCAGAGCACACATTGCTCAATCAACGACGCCGCCTACCAATTTCTTTCCACGCCAATTCCAAATCCAAGCTTGAACCAGCTAGGGACCGTATCAATTGCGAACTGATGATTCGAAATGGCAGCGAAGGCTCGCTACATGCGCACTACATACCTGGACGTCGAACTCGACGAAGGCGACGGCGGCGTTCTGGGCGGCGCGGCCGAAGGAGAGCAGCGTGTTCTCCCGCTCCCTGACCGCCCCGACCCTGGCCCCCGGCGGCGCCCCCACCGCGTTCATCCCCATCCCGCGGTGGCCCCCCACCACCATGCCCCGCTCCGCCAGCAGCGCCAACGGCAGCTCCCGCGGCCTTCCCGCCCGGGCCGTCGACGCGCACGCCGCGATTGGGCAGCGCGCCGCCGGGCGGGGGGTCGTCGCCGGATGCGCCATTTGCACGCTGGCTGGCGTCCACCCTTGTTTCTTGTCCTTTTTATTTCTCCCCACTTGCGCTGGCTGCCTGGCTGGTTCGTGGTTGGTTGGGAAGAAATTTGAATATTTTTAGACACGCGACCGCCGAAGACGGCGCGAAATGTTCGCCTTCCCTCGCCGCCGCGGGCATCATTCCGGTGGATATTCCGTGTATCCACACGGGCATATTCCGTGGATGTTTAACAGGGCCATGCGAGATGTTGGACACCGTCCACTCCACGCATTTCCTCGTTTTTAGCGTCGAGAAGCAAATCAAGCAAATGTCCTGATATAGATTTTGTTTGGGTTAGAAAAACGTGCCTCGAGTTTGAGCGCACGACATCAACATGATGAATCTTCATATAGGTGTGAATATTGCATAAATAATAATAAATTAGAGCATCTCCACCGCGCTTCCGACAGTGCTCCGCTATTAGGCACGCCGGCACGAAGGCCTCCCAATAGCGGCAAAGTTGACGGACAGGTGCAATAGAGTATCCAGCAACCCCGATTCATGCCCCGTCTGTAGTGAGGCAACCGCGGCAACACGTGCCACGTCGGATTCCGACGGGCGGGACCAGCCAGTCAGCGACTCAGCGTCGCCGGTATAGTTATTGTGACTGTTATGCCCGTTTTAATGACGCACCGGTTCACCTGGCGGGCGCAGACGACGTGACGCGTCGAGTGCTGCACTGGCTCCCCATGCGATGGAGTTGCGGCATTTTCGTCGACTCGAGCAAGGCATGTGTGAGGACGGGCCAGTCCCCTTCAGTGGCATCTGGAATGGCGCCAGGGCATGGAAACCCGCTGGTACTTCCTCCTCCGGGTCCAGCTTCGGCTTGCGGAAGACGATCTTGCCGCTCCGCATTAGGGAGCGTGCCTCTGGCTTCGGCGTGCGCAACGGCAGCAGGCTCAACAGTGGCGAGCCCCGCATCCTCTTATCCTGCCAGAGAACTTGTTGGATGACGTCCGACACCGTGCGGCCGACCATCTTTCACCCATTCTGACGTCGCTTTGTGTTGTACTTCTTCGAGCCATCCCAATTCCCCATTTTTGTTGACGGTTATCCTCTCCCGTGTGAAGTGGGCGACCACACCTTATCGTTGAGGAGGTTTGGCCTCTCAACCAGCGTCTCCCCCCCCCCCCCCCCCGCGTCGGACATGGTGGGAACATGGTCCAGCGATACGAGGATAGTGTGCAGGTGAAACACCTTCACCTCCTCGAAGGTGAGGCTATGGCCTCGGAATGGGTTCAAGTAGGAACCATCGACCTTGTCCTTGTGCGCTATACTGCTGAGGGGCCGCGTCGTTGGGCGTCATGCTAATGAGGGTGGGTGTGGTCGATGTGGAGGGAGAGGGTGCTCCTATTCAACGCTTGTTGCATCTCTTACATAGGCAAACCCTAAAGCGCCAAATATTTGGTCAAATAAAAAGTGTTCCGAGATTTTAAAAAGCACAAAAAAATTCAAACATTTTCCAAACAAAAAACTATTCATGAATTTGGTTTTACGAATTTTGAAAAGTCCACAATTTTTTTTAAATGTTCAAGTATCTAAAAAAGTTATAGAATTTGAAAAATGTTCACAAATTTTAAAAATAATCACGCAATTGAAAAAATGTTCATGATTTTAAAAAAAAAAATCGTGAACATAAAGATTATACAAGAATCTGAAAAATGCTCTTAAAATATTCATGAATTTGAAAAATGTTCTCGAACATAAAAATATTCAACGATCTGAAAATTTGTTAACGAATTTGAAAAAGTGTTCGCGAATTACTCCCTCCGTTCCAAATTAATTGACTTCAATTTATCCACATGTGGATGTATCTATACGTGTAACATGTCTAAATACATCCATGTGTGGACAAATAGAAGTCAATTAATTTGGAACAGAGGGAGTAGAAAATATGCACACATTTGAAAAAAATCATGAATTTCAATAAAAATCGTGAACATAAATATATTCAAGGATCTAAAATTGTTGACGATTTTTATATAAAACATTTGAGAATTCTAAAAATATCATGCATTTTAAAAAATGAGTTTGAGAAAAATGTTCTCGATTCTTAAAACTGTCCATTAATTTTAAAATAAGAAAAAAATGATTAAAAATGACAAGAAAAACAAACAGGAAAAATAGAAAGAACTAGAACCAGAAAACCCGACTAAGAAGATTCTAGAATGTTCCCAAAACCAAGCCTGGGCCGGCCCGCTTAGAAGAAGTACTGCTGCATTGCTAAGCTCAGATGGTTCTTTGTAGCCCGGCCCAAGGTTTGCTAAGATCCACAGGCGGCCGACGAGGACCCAGCTTCGACTCCAAACCCCAAACCCGCTTCATAACCCGGCGGCCGGATCCCCAAATCCCCAAATCGGCAGTTCCCCTCCTCCAAGCAAAAATCCGAAGAGGGTTTAGGGTTCTAGAACGAGCGAGAGGCAGCCATGGGCACCCCCGAGCTGCAACGCTTCTCGAGGTAAGATGGGACCTTCTTGATGTTCGTTGAAATCTGGTTTTGTGGGCGTGTTGCGCTACTGCTATACTATCTCGTCGCATCTCGTGGTTTATTTAGGCGTGCCCAGATGTAATTTGATTGTTAGACGCGGGCACAGATTGCTTAGATTACGATGTATCTGTATGTTTGTTTTCTTGTGTGCGGATCCGTGGACAGTGGAAGGCGGGAGTAGTTCATAGGGTCTCTTGCTCTCTGTCGTTGCGATTAGAGTGGATCTGAACTTTCGCCCGGAGGAACCATGCCGGAGCATTTGTTCGTGATTCTGTTAGTGATGCTTGTTAAGTTTTGGATCGTTTTTGGTTGGGCTGTGTTGTGGATTTTGAACTCGCAGGAAGCGTGTGTTATGGAGCTAGATGCAGGTTTACAATATTGGTCATAGCTAAAATAGAGGTCACGGTGTGTTGAGCTATTTTCTTTGTGGGGCGGTTAGGTCATATGATCTGCCATCATTGTGTACCGGATTCCCAAGTTTCAGAAATTCAGATAGGAAATACAGTATGTGAATTACGAAAGAGGTTTAAGATGAGGAGGTTGGTCTGGAAAATCCCAATTTGGTATCGTGTTTCATTCTCAGTGTAAGAATTTGGTCTTTTATTTTCTATACATATTTATTTCAAGATCTGACAACCCGCAAGAAGTTATTATGTTTCCTAGTGCCTGTAAATTTGTACGTAACAGGATAATCTGTTGCCTATTGAGTTCAGTGCTGACAATGATTTTGGCATTCATTGACATCATCTATTCTAGGTCCTCCTCTTCGTGCTGAAGATACTTTGCACAAATCATATTTCTTATGATCTATTGGTGTTTCGTAGTGTTTTATGGCGATAATATATATGCTCATATGTATTCTATAAGGTGTTAAGCCTGGTTTTATGATGCATATATGTTCGACACGAGCCCCACAATATATCTTCATGCTTTTACAGCTTGATGACCAGGCTATATATGACCTGCATCCCATTTTAAAAGTCTTTGTAGTATGTTGAGTTGTTCTAGTGTGGCTGCGAATATGTTGGTTATCTATCATAACTGGGTAAAGCCAGACTCTCATGTGAATTTCATTATGTCTGCAGCAAGAGAAGCAGAACATGATGATTAGCGAGATGGTTGGCAAGCTGACAAATGTGTGCTGGGACAAATGCATCACCAGTACGCCAGGAAGCAAGTTCAGCTCCGGTGAAACTACCTGCCTGACCGACTGCGCTCAGAGGTACCTTGACATGAGTAGGATAATTGCGAAACGGTTTCAGATGTAGTAGGGCATCTCCAACTGCAACCGAAGTGATTACTTCGTCAAATGTCTTAAGTTTGCCTTGGTGCTTCCTTTGAACATGCCAACAGTGGTGAGTTTTAACAGTGACGTGGTTTAATATATTCGCAAAGATTTGATGTTCTGTCGTGCAAAAGCTCAGTAGCTGTATTTGCAGTGATCCCTTGTGTGGCAATGTTACTTGTTAAGCTATTGTCATTCCATTCTCCGATCGCTTTGGTTGATCTCTTGTTTCTATTGAAGTCAGTCTACATGAATCTGGCAAGACCGTGGTGATGAAATCAATTTATTTTATTTTTCTCATGGTGTGTAGTACAGGTATCCACTTTGCTTGTATGAATACCATGGTTGGGAAAATATTTCTCGACCTTCCTAATTATGTACTAAGGTTAACGAAATGAAGGTCAATATTTTCTAAACCAAAGTATTCCAACGACTGGGCAAATCAAACTATAGTTTTCTCTCCTTTCTCACTTTCGAAAAAAAAGGTTCATACCTCTTTCAGTTTTAGAGAATTTTTCAGTTTTAAAACCACATTATTTATTGGATCTAAACACCTTAAAGTATTCAATACTTCAGTATTTTCAGAAACCAAAGTATTTTCTGGATACTTCAAAAATACGTAGATGCCAAACGGGGCCTAATATACTACTCCAGCTTCAATGTTTTATGCGGCAGCTGTTGCAGCAATTTTGATCAAAGTGGAAGGATAGCCCAAAACTAAAGCACAAACAAGACTAAAGCCAAACAAAAGAACTTAGAGCATCTCCACTAAGACATCCTATATCAAGACCATGTCCCTGAAAACTGTCGCCAGTACATAAAAAGCAGAAAAAACAGCTCCAGCAGAGTCCCTAAATCACACCCCCTATCTTTAAAGTTCTTTTGGACATCCTGAAACACCACCCTTCGCCCCTCCAAATAGAAAATCCCCAAACACACTTTCCCATCGTGTGCCAGAGGACCAACGGCTCCAAAAAGTTTTCCTCCACCGCCATCGGCCCGACCAGCCGCCGTTTCAGCTGGTTTTGCCTCCCCCCTTCCCTGCACCACGGTCGACGGCCGCATCCTCGTCGGCCTTCCCTGACCCAATTTCGACCGGAGAAGAGCTCTGTGACCACATTTAGCTATGGCACCATTTTCGCCGCCGTCGCCCCTCCGCGGCCCGCCGACACTCCCCCGCGTCTTCTCCGACCCTCAGTTGACCGATATGTGGTCCTCTCAAACCCGCAGCTATTCTCCACACGCCACCTCCATGGTCCGACCAGCCGTCGTCCGCCCCGCGAGCGTACCACCGTCGTCATGGTCTTCTGGGCACCAACGAGGACATGGTCTCAACGGCAACATGAACACAACTTTCGATTTTGACGAAGTGTGATTTATAGGGTTTGCTTGATTTTGAGTTCATGCGAAATTATGCCGATTTGATTTAGGAATTGTCATATAGGAATCAACATGTCGATGCGGTGTTCAGGGTTTGAAAACTGAGAGGAGGTATTGTCTTGAAGCCAAACTGCTTATTTTGAAAGATTTGAACATAACAATCGATGAAAAGAAGAAGGCAGAAGAAAATCTAGAGCTAACTTCAGAGGCAATCCGAAAGGTGGAGGAAGCAATGAACAAAATTGAATAACAAGAAGAGGATAAAAAATGATAAGAAGAGGATATAAGAATATAAGAAGAGAATTGAGAAGGAGAAGATGAAAATGGAGTTGCATATAGCCAATGATCACAAGAATAAGACGGATACAACTCGGTTGAAAATGAATAAGATCAAGCGATTTGCCTCCAATATGCATTTGGAGCTATTATTAACCTAGTCGTGATTATAATCGTGATGTTTGGATTATTTAGATACACTAGGTAACTATTGGAATCAATATGTTGTTTGATAATATTTGAAGTATGCACTTCGGTTTGCGATGTTGAAGGCTTCAGTTTAATTATGTTTAGACCATATATGTAAAAAGTTCTTTTAGGTAATCTGTGAAAGGTTGTTTTAGACAAATGGCAATAACATAAATCGGTTACGGATCCATTTTTAGGGACTCTGCTAGAGTTGAGGTTTTTTCAGCTCAAGATTATTTGCTCTCCTCTCCGTAAAGCATTTTTAGGGAGTCAGAAATGAAGGGGCTATAGTGGAGATGCTCTTACAAACCAACTCCTAAAATTTGAGATGTTGCGTAGATCTAAAAAGGACACAAAGGCACGCGACCTAAGAGCAACTCTACCGATTTTGTGCAAGGACGACTCCCACCATTTCCTCCTCTCACGCTCACCGTCTCACCCCCTCCTTCGCTCCGCGTCCTCCCCTTCCCGGCGCGCCGGCCATGGACCTCCTAGAGCTCTCTGCTACCACATGTCCGCGGCACAGCTCCGTCTAGCGCTTCCACGATGCCTCGCGAGTTACTCTCGGCACCATCCGACGCCAACTTGAGTGTGTGGGCTCTTGGGTGTTGCTCACTATCATCTACCGGCATGACCCCGAGCCTTCATAGAACACCGTCACTGACTGGTGGTCTCCACATGGCAATGTGTGTAGAAAAACTAACAACACTATTTGGTCTTTTTCTAGGAATTCACCTCTAACTACCTACTTTAGGGACAGTCCCTAAAACCCTTTTAAAGATTGCAGTTTTATGGGTCTGCTAGATTTGCTCTAAGAGTATTCTTCATTAATGATTACATGGGTTCGTTCCGCATGACAAGAGATCATCCTCACACTATTATAGAATCCGAGGTCTGTTGATTAACACAATGGGAACCCGTCGCAAGAGGAGAAGGTAAGGTTGATTATAACATATCGGACACCCCATCGCCCCAACATGGAAATTCAAAGATTCGGAGTCACCGTTCCAGTTGGTCGAAAACAAATACGAATCGAAGAAACCAGAAAAACAAAACCCCAAGAGCACACCATCTCGGTGAGTGGGCACCCCATATTGATACCCTAGTCTTACCGGCCACCGACGATGAAGGAAGACATGTTATGTCGATGTAGAGGTTGGAGCGTGATTGTTGCTATCACCACTGTTGTCACACCACGAACTAGGTAAACACGTGATGACAAATCTAAGAAGCATAACACGAACCCATCCAGAATACCATGAAAAACTGAGAATCAAGGTCCCCACTCTCGTGATGTTGAACAATACTTCGGAGCGGGCGGTGGTTAGATTATACATGCACATTTATTTAGTCTTGATTTGATAGTTTGTGTATAGCTTTTTAGAAAATTGAATTTTCATTACACATCCTGTACACAAACTAAGAATGCATACATAAAATTATTGCAAATCCGATAAAATTGAAAAAAAAAACTCGTCACAGTAGGTCAAACACGAAACAAGCCCTAGCTAAGTCGCTTGTACTCCTTACGTCGGAGGATACCAATTGATTGTGCACATGTTAATTGCAAAACTGCACATCCATGAGGTGTATAGAAGCCTATTCGACACCTCTAAACAAGGAATATGACTCATATCATTGTTATCAGTTTCGAGAAATGAGGCCAAATCTTGAATTTTCATTCGAGCATCATGTATATGTTGGGGCACGTCGTCGGAAGAGATATGCGGGTGACCGAAACGCAAAAACTTTTCCGGTGAAGAGGCTCCCAAGATCCGCTCTGAATATGGGCCACGAAAGCTTACCGCTAGACGCGCAGTTGTGGAATCGATGTCGCGTCAAGCTCGAGGCAGTGCAGCCTTTGCGTCCCTCGTTCGGCTCCTCGCCTCCCTGCTCCGGCGAAGTCGAAGACGAGCTTGTCTCTCTGGTGCCACAAGTGCATGCAGCGCCTCTGCCGGTATCCACACATACAAGGTGGAGCAGCGCACGGTGAACTGCTAGGTTCATAGCGGTGCTTCCAGGACAAGGTGGAGGTGGCTGCGGCGTGAAAGTGGCACCACAAATGTGGGCTTGCTTCCACTCACTAGGATGACTCTCTCGTTGCCGCCGCCCCACCTCTTTATATAGGGAGCAGGTGAGGGACACAACCCTTGCATCCCACGTGTTGCGTCCCACATCCCTAAAAGCTTAGTCTTGATCTCTGTGGGTCCTACCTACTAATCATTGGTCATGTGCTAAGGTCCAACCTTTGCTGGCTTAGTTCGGATCATATCCACCATCCTCTTAAGTGTGTGACCCCGTAGGTTTCCAGTAAACCGGACACGGTTACGAGTCACACTCAGAACCGAGATAGGACAACATTGGCTTCTAGCAAAGTGTGCCGTCTCCCGGATACTAGTAAGCAGCCTTTCCCAATGTGATTGTCTCGTCCAATACCCTTTGCCTCATGATATTGTGGATAATCTGCAAGAGATTTCTTGTCATGCTTACGCAACTTAACTCTCTTCTCGTTATGTGATATGTGACTTAACTCGACTAACACTTTAGTTGGATTGATCTGGCTAACACTTAACCGGATCTCTCATGGCCATGCTTCCAAGCCACATCACACGAGAGGGCCCTCACAATATCTCTCCATGATGGAGGGGCGAATTTCATCTTAGTGAACCACCTCACGCATCTTGGTTCATAGACGACCCAAGCACCTTATAGCTGCCAGTTATAGACAGTGTTTGTCGGACTCAAAGCCAGCTAATCCGCAACTTGGATAGTGCGAGCACCTCATGTCTAAGGATTCCATTGCATGAGTTGGTTCGTATGACGGTGTACTCACGCCAACTCATCCCTTGGGTCAGTTCAACCGGTTTAGATCTTTAGCTCAGTTAGTGTAAGACATATTAACATCTCTATGCACATGACAAGTAGAATTTAGCCATCATCCGACTTAACACATTAGTCTCGTCACTGTGTGACCAGCACAATCTCAAACGACTAAGGACAATGCTGTAAATGAACTAAGCAAAGCAAAAGGTTCTACAACTAAATCACATATTTGGTGATAGACATATACGTCTGTAGGATACTATTCCTAACGGTGTCGATGTACCACAACGATACCTTCTACAAGGAAAATAAAACAAGTTTTGTTAAGAAAGAAAAATTGTTATTAATTGAACAAGAAAACAACAAGATAAGCATCTTTAACACAAAAAACAACCTGTGCAGGCATAATTGGAATAACAAAAAGAAATGTTGTTATGACGACGAGGATGGAACAATTCAACATTTACTTCCCTCGCGTCCATTTGCAAGTCTTTTGTAGCAGACTATTTAGAATCTCCCATTCCAACTAGAATCTCGCATTGTTTTTGGAATTGGCTGTCAGGACTCATGACTCGGGTTAGAGCATCTCCAGTCTGAAAGGACAATGATGTCGCCTAGAGGGGGGGGGGGGGGTGAATAGGCGATTAAAACTTTTTCGGTTTAGGCTTGCTAATTGCGGAATAAAACTAGATGTTTAAATTAACAAGCCAACAACCTAAGTAAACTAGGCTCACCTATGTGCACCAACAACTTATGCTAAGCAAGACAAGCAACAAGGTGATAGCAAGATAGAATACTTCAAGCACGAAGGCTATCACAATGTAAAATGCATAAGTAAAGAGCTCGGGTATAGAAATAACCGAGGCACGCGGAGACGAGGATGTATTCCTGAATTCCTCCTTTTTAGGGGAGTACGTCTCGTTGGAGAGGTGTGAGGCACCACAAAGATCGATCTCAATACCACAAAGGCTTCACCTTCTTCTCCGATGAACCGCACCACAAAGGTTTGGTTCACCTTCCACTATTGGAATCCTTCGAGGCGGAAATCCGGAGCCTTTCAACAACGATCCGGGGCACAACCCACAACGAGATTGGGGGCTCCCAAACAGCTACAAGTGACCACACAAGGGTCTCAACCACCACACGGGCGTCTAGGGTCCAAAGACCCAAGAGTAACAAGTTCACAAGCTTTCAACTTCCACGAATCCTCGTGGTGAGCACAAACCGATGCAACGAAGCAATGGCAAGAGCACAAGTGCTCAAATCCTTCACTCTCAAATCCCACCACAAGCAACTAATGCTTATGGGGGAGAAGAGAGGAAGAACAAAGTAGGAGAAACACCAAGAACTCCAAGATCAAGATCTACTAGGTTCCCCTCACTTAGAGGAGAGATGAATTGGTGGAAATGTAGATCTAGATCTCCTCTCTCAAATCCCTCAAAGATATGCAAGAATCATGGGAGGAATTGGGAGAGGGGCAAGATTTCCAAGGTCAACAATGGAGGTGAGAGAGAGGGAAATTTCGTGCTTGGAAGAGCTAGTTGGCTGAAGGTAGGTGGAGGGATATTTATACCCCTCCCAGAAAAAGAGCCGTTGCAGCCAACTTAGTCCGGAGTTTCCGGTCTGGGAGGCCGGAGACTCCGGCCCGGGCGGAGACTCCGGACCAAAAGGGCGGAGACTCCGGACGCAGAAAGTCAGGAAAAAGCCGATGCAGAAAAACTCATACCAGAGACTCCGGACCACGATGGCCGGAGACTCCGGCAGGGCGGAGACTCCGGGGATACTCCGGGCCAACTCCGGACCCTATACAGCAAGCGCCATCCGCGGGGCTCTTCGCTCCAAAACCAGGGAGGCCGGAGACTCCGGCCCTGAGCACCCTTGAGGCCGGAGACTCCGGACAGGAAAAACAACACATAACAGCAAATCCTGAAATGCAATAACTTTTGCAAGGAAGCTCCAAACGAGATGAAACCAACGAGGTTGGAAAGGTAGCGACGAGAGCTTTCCTACAAATATGGAGGAGATATCACACATGGGAGGTGTGGACCTTATCTCGAGGAGGACCGGTAATATTTCCAACACCGAGAACGCAACAAGTTTTCCATCCGGACTCCGTTTTCAATGATCTTGGGCTTGCTCCGAAGATAATCACAAGCACTACAAGATCATGCATATACACATCATAGTCCATCATGTGAGGAGGATACACACAAGAGGAGAGTTTGACCTCTCAACAAGAGACGAACCGGTAAAACCTCCAACATCAAAAACACCACTAGATATCCAAATGAAATCCGTTTTTGATGAACTAGAGCTTGGTATGGAGATGAACACAAGCTCTAAATTCTCACATGGATAAAAGCCAAGTAAGAACCAAGAAAGATGATATGCCAAATATGCAAAGGTTTGAGCTCTCCATAAGGATGCGATCAAGTTACTCACTTGAGAGCCCCTCTTGATAGTACGCCGTCTATCCTATAACCGGTCTCCAAACTAACAACATGAGACCGGTAAAATAGAAACCCTATCAAGATCATACCTTTGTCTTGCGCATTCCACTTGAGCTAGATGATGACGATCTTGGTCTCTTCAAGTGGACCACCTTTCTTGATTGTGCTTGCTAGCACATGCTTGATGAAGACTTCTCCAAATACTCCCCCATACACCATTATGGGAGAGCCTCGCTTAGCTCCGACTTCATGAAGATGATGTCTTGAATCCTTCAAGACATAGTTGCAATATACTCAACTCTACACATGACCATTCTTCATATAAACCCTTGAATAAAGCATTGATCATCATGTAATCTTCTAGAGTCCAACACATGAACTCCAATCTTCTTCATGGACAAGATCTATAAAGATATCTCAATGCAAACATTAGTCCATAAGGATTGTCATTAATTACCAAAACCACGCATGGGGCAACATATGCACTTTCACAGTCGGAGCCCCCAAAATCGCCCCCCAAACTGTCCGCGGACAGTGACCGGATAACTCCCAAATGTGATGTACTACAATCATCAGCCTCATATTGTTCTCCTCAAACACATGCACTCCATGCAGCTACGTTGTTTTCCTCAAATTCTATCTAGTGCACAAAGAAACACCGTACATAACAACTATAATTATCAGTAAAATAACTATAGCTCCCAATGCATAATGGAGATGCATCTCCTTCTCGATGGTATGCTTCTTGATCTTTTTCATCTTTGTCCGAGTAGCATCCGTCTTGCTTTTGTAATCATCGATGACGTCGGTGAGATGCAACTCCATTTTCATCTTCTCTTCTTCTATTATTTGCTTCTCTTCTTCTATCCTTTTCTTATCTTCTTCGATCTTCTTCTTCTCCTCTTCCATCTCCTTTATTTTCTCCTCCAACTTCCGGTTTGTACCATGAACTTCTTCAAACTTTTCTTCAATCTTCCTCTTTTCCTCAATTGTGAAGTTCAAATCCTCCAATATGCGCATCTTACCTCGGAGGGAGTCGTTCAACTCGGATATCACTCCACGGACATTGCAACTACATGTTTTTAAATCCTACAATTCAAGAAATTGCAACTCAAATCCACTACCATTGCACAATTTTGGGGAAAACACAAAATGTGAGCTAAACCTAGGACATACCGAGTCGGAGGAGCTGTCCTCCTCATATAGAGGGTAGGAGCCTGCCGAGTCCTCGTTCGTGTCCAATGAAACCATGTTGTCCGAGACCTGTGGACGGAGACAAAGCAGGGTAAGTTTGGGTTCCGACGAACTTACAGATCGGGGAGCCGGGCGGGCAAATCCGTCGCTATGCCGCCGCAACGGAGCTCTGCTACGGTGGAAAACTCGTCGGGGAAGGTTCGCGAGCAACTGCGGACGACGGCGCGGGTGCTGGCGAGCGAAAAGGATGGGCGGCGGCGCCGGAGCTTGGCAGAAGGGCGGAGCTAGGAGAAAAATATCTACTAGTCGGGCGAGGGTTCCATCCGATTTATGGTGAAAAAGGGTAGGTCCGCCGTGTCAGCGACCAACGGGCGGACGCGTCCGCGCGGCCCCAAACCCTTCCCACATATGGGCTGACTTTGGGGTGTGCCGGATAGCCCGGACGTTTGGGCTGAGTTTGGGGGGGGGGGGGGTGTTGGGTGCTGGTTTTCAGCCCAAACCCTGTCCGGGCTGTCCGTCCGGATGTATAGGGCGGCTTTGGGGGAGCCGGTTGGAGATGCTCTTAGTAGGTAACTTAAGGATAAAATCCAGGTGAGGTGTGTGCTTTATGTTCAATTATTTAGAATTATCCTAGTGATTTTACTTTTAAGAACCATGCATGGTGCTGGTTGCAACGAGTGGAGCGGGAGAGTTGTGACTAGGGTGTCAGGGCGGCGCCCTGCCCTAGCCCGCATAAGCTCAAAATAGGCAATCGTTTGTTGTAATTGACCTGCTTTGATTTGAATGATTTCAACTAAAAACGGTTTATGCAGGCCTATGCGGACCGCCACTTGCAACCCTAGTTGTGACGGGCTAGCAGTAGTATGATTATGATGAATGAATGTGACATGCAATCTTTTACTATTATATACGGCTGTTCTAGTATTAATATTTTTTTGTATGAATTAAAATTTAACAATAAAAATGCTGCATGCATCCATCATGTATAGGACGCAAGCTTTCTATTCCATCCATTCAGGAAAGAACAAAAGATGAGAAAATAATACGGAGTACAGAGAGGACCGATTCCTATTCTCTCCTGCTAGTTCAGCCGCCGCCGCCGCTTAGAAGACTAGCCGCCGCCACTTCTTCTCCTCCACCGTAGATCGGTTCCCCTCCTCCGGCCGGCCTTGCCGGCGTCGGGAGGGTTGGGGAATCCGATCTATGAGTGGAGTTTTTAATAAAAGTAGTGTTTCAATCTAGGGTTCTGGTTGTCGTTTTCTTCATCAATGGAGATGACATCTTCTACAATAAGCAATTTTCCGGCCTTCGTTCGACGGCGAGATCTCCTTCCCGACGTTTTGGAAGATTAAGTTTGTCTAGGTATGGTTCTTCAGATCTTGCTTCACCGGATCAATATTGGATTGTCTCTCATGGTTGCCACGAGGAGGATTGTCCTCGCAATATCTGTCCCGGCTACTACGTCCTCGGCAATGGTGATTCGTTCTCTCGGCTCCCAACGACGTCGACAAAGTTGTTCGGTTGTTTGTCCCTGAAATATCAGTGTTGGTGCTCTTGCCGATGTTGCTTGATTAATTTAATGGCTGTGTGCATGCACAAAGCCTTGGCATTGCGGCTCAAAATTAAAAGTATGGGAGAACCTTCGTTGGTATTCACAGATCTGTGGTTTGGTGTATTCTTCGTTGTTCTACGGCTGCTTTCAGAAAAGTACAACATTGTGTCACGGAAGAAGAAAGGGCTTGAAGATCTCAAAGATTTGTTCGTCTCTTTTAGTATTGTTTTTGTAATCGATGTAATCATGTACTATTTGCTGGTTTAATATATATGGTATTTGCTCAAAAAAATACGGAGTACAGAGAAGAAAGCGAAAAAGGATCAGGTAAATAGGGTTTGCCGTTAGATAAGACAGGCCCAGGCCCATATCGAGGGTTGTTCTCTCACTCTCCAGATTATTCGGCTCCCCAAACCAGAACCATTCCCCTATTAACAGATCTCGCCCTTGCGGCTTAAACCCTTATCTCCTCTCTCTCGTCCTCATCTCCTCCCCGTCTCCTAGGGTTTTTACTCCCCATGGCGATGGCGTCGCGCGCCGCCCTCCTCTCCCGTCTATCGCCGCTCCCCGCCGCGGCTTCCCGATTCCTCCTCCTGCGCCCCCTAGCCGCCGCCGCTGCGACCCTCCTCCCGGCCGCCGCCTCGCCCATCCCGGCGGCGGCGCGCGGGGCGCTGAGGTGCTTCGCGACGCAGCCGGCGTCCTCGTCGCTGCGGGACTCCTCGCCCAACTGGAGCAACCGCCCGCCCAAGGAGACGATCCTCCTCGACGGATGCGACTTCGAGCACTGGCTGGTCGTCATGGAGCCGCCGCCCGGCGACGCCGCCAGCCCCGAGCCCACACGCGACGAGATCATCAACGACTATATCAAGACCCTGGCCCAGATCGTCGGAAGGTAACGCAGGACACATTTCTCTCATGTTCACAGATTATTGTTTGGATCTGAATCAATCAACTCTAGGTATATTTCTGGGTCCAATGCAATTGTATATTTCTGTTATAGGTTTCGTTTGATCTTGTATCAATTGTGATTGCATTGTTAGTTAGTTTTTTCTGGTGTGAATTTTTGTGCTTATGTATTTTTTTTTCCAACCGGCCTAACCCCTTCCCATTAATTTCTTAACGGACATACAAAGTTCAGTACATCAGCAACTAAAAAGCAACTAAAGGATGCTAGGAAAGGAAAGTGAAGGCGAGTTGGGGCACAATTGTGTGCTTATGTGAATGGAGCGTGCTTTTGCTGTGTTTGTGTTCTGTTGGCTGGGCAGTTTTTAGTACTAGCATAAGTAATGTTAGGCGTATTGCCTATTACTTCCCTCATTGTTCTAGTGTGATTTGGAAGTTGGAATCGATCTTTCATGGCTTAGGTTCGTAGATTATTTTGTTCTATTTGATGAGACAGTCGATCTTCATGTTCATGTGGTGCCACACTTGTGCTTTCTTCTTTGGTTTGATCTTGGTTATATATTGAAATAGGGGTTGCTTTACCTTTTTGAAATTTTAATCCAATTCTTATTTAGGATGATATTTGTAAACTTAGCATGCACAATTTGGTTGCTGGGTATGCAATATTGGTTGCTCCCATTTTGAAACATTCTAATTTATCTACCTTGGCATTTGTTTTGATGTTCCAGTGAACAAGAAGCTAGGGCGAAGATATATTCAGTGTCAACTCGTCATTACTTTGCTTTTGGTGCTCTTGTATCTGAAGAGCTCTCCTTTAAACTTAAAGGTATTAATGCTTTATGAAGCAATCTTGAGGATGTTCCACTGTAGAATAATACTCAATTTGGAATGTTCTTGCTTAAATCTTACCCTTCTTATTATTCACAGAGTTGCCCAAAGTCCGCTGGGTTCTCCCTGATTCATACCTGGATGTAAGAAATAAGGACTATGGAGGTAATTATGAAAGATCATGCTGACCTTCTGATTACTCACAGATCGTGACCCTTGACCTTTTGTTTTATGCTTTTTTGATGCCACTATGTAGTTTGTCGATTCCCCCTTTGAGCTCAATATAATTACCACGGTATCTTTAAATTGATCAATTCAGATCTGCATGTTTTTTGTGTGTGGAACACAGTTATGGTATGCAAGCATCCTACCTTAATATATACTGGTCATTGTTCCAAATGATAAAAATGAGATTAGTTTTGGAGCCGGTGATTAATAGACCCCATGGTAAGATTTACTGTAATCTGAACCTTACTGTTTCATGAAATTTACATGCCAGTTACATGACCTTTATCTGCTTCTGTGATGTCTGAATGTGATTATTAGGGATATGGACATGGTTATATCAAGGTTATAAAAAGCGCGCTTAAGTCTGCTTAGGCGCTGAGCGGAGCAAAACGCCTAGCGCTCAACTGCTCTTAAACGTGCGCCTAGAGCTTTAATCCTTTAGAAAAGAAAAATGCGGAGACAAAACGCTCAGTTAGCGCCTAGCGCTTAATAGAACCTTGGATTATATTGAAGGGGAATGTAAAGTATGGCTGGAGAACATTCCAAACGGCTCAGATTATATTTTCCACACTTATATGTATTCTCCGCATGTATCGAAACAATTAGAGAGTGCCCTATCTAACCTGATAGGCTTGACACAGCAGATGTCACTTTCTTGCATTATGAGTAGGTTGTAACACATTAATATTTGACCAAATATGTAGCATGCACAAGTGCTAAGCAACACAGATTTTGTTTGGGGATCATGAACCTATTATTTTTATGTGCTGCTGTGTGAGAATTAATTTTAATCGGGGTGACTTGACGCTTAATTGAGGTGGTGACTTTTTATGCCTTATCATTGTTGATAGCATGTCACTGGAATTAGTGAACAAATCACTTCATACTTTACACCTTGTGTTTCAGGGGAACCTTTTATTGATGGGGAAGCTGTTCCTTATGATCCTAAATATCATGAGGAGTGGGTCAGGAACAATGCCCGTGCCAATGAAAGATCTCGACGCAATGATAGGCCCCGCAACTTTGACAGGTCAAGGAACTTTGAGAGGAGAAAGGAGAACATGCAGAACTTCCAGAACAGAGATGCACCTCCTGGGCAGCAGGGTTTCAACGGCCCTCCACCTGGACAGAACCCAGGCAGCATGCCTCCGCCACCACCTGGTCAGAACCGTGGCAACATGCCTCCACCACCACCTCCACCTTATACTCCAGGTGGTCCATCAAGTTACCAACCCCACATGCAGAACCCACAGGCAGGATACACACCGGGCGGTGCACCCCAAATGCAGAACCCACAGACAGGGTACGCACAGGGCGGTGCACCCCAAATGCAGAACCCACAGGCAGGGTATGCACCGAGCGGGCCACCCCGCATGTCGAACCAGCAGGCGGGCTACATGCCCAGCGGTGCTCCTAACTATCAGCAAGGTGGGCCAGCTGGCTACCAAGGTCAACCTGCTGGGCATCAGGGAGGTAACCAAGTTTATCCAGGAGGCAACATGCCTGGCGGCCCTGGACCAGCACACCCAGGCAGCAATCCTGGATACCAAGGTGGCAACGAACCCCATGGCTATCCTGGTGGCTACAACGGCAGTGCACAAGGCGGCTATAATCGTCAGTAAGGTCAAGGATGAGGCAACCCAAACTACCAATGAGGTGGCACCGACTCCACAAATGAACTGATTTTCTTGGAAAAGTTGCCAGTATAATTCCCTAGAAAATACAATATGCAGTAGTGTAAATCCAGCTATTGTGTTATGGGATATTTTTATTCTCGTTCTTGTGACCTAAATACTTTTAATGTGCTATATAGCTAATGAGTTTAGTTTGTCGTGTGCACGGAATACAGAATTCTGCGATTTGTAGTCAAAAGCCTATGGTAGTTTAATGGATCCATTGCGTTGTGCTATCTATTTCCTGTTCTGTAATATTGTACTGTGCCGTTTATTAGTATAATTTAGTAATGCTACCTATTCTGTTGTGTCATCTACTCCACTTTAGAACTTGTCTGTGGCAAGATGGTTAGGAGGGTGGTTGTACCCCAGCCCACCAGAGTTCAAACCCCAGGTTTGACACTGGTGTTTCTCATTTAGACGGAATATTCTTCAGTGAGAGGCGACTTTCCTATCGACAGCGAGGCGTCTGTGGTGACTTCGTCAATCTCAAGACCTGACTGCCGGCTCAGTCTTTCGAAGATGCTCATAGGGGTAGGGTGTGCGTGCGTGTGTTCATAGGGGTGAGTGTGTGCACGTGTATGTGAGCGTCTGCGTTGTACTGTGTTTCGCAAAAAAAAAAAAACATGGATGTGCACAAACTTGCCCGCTCTCTTGCCTACAGTGATACCTATCACCACGTCTAGGCTTAGCTCAAACACCAGACAGGTTTTGTATCCCTATAACGATTACTGAATAAATAAAGTAGCGTGAAAGGGCATATCTTTCCCCAAAGTGTTTTGATGTTTGTTGACAACACACTTAGATGTCTAATGTGTGTGCTAAAAGTGTGCAGGATTGTATCAATTGATATTGCACATGTTTTGTCTCAAGAAAAGGAAGAAATGATGTCTTCATTGCGTCAGCCGGTACTACCGGGTTCACCCCGGTAGTACCGGGTGTTCTGCCGTGCGGAACTACCGGGCCCAGTACCGGATCTCCAAATGCTCTCTGGACTCGCTCGAATTTTATCCGGTAGTAGCCCCGGTAGTAACGCGGTACTACCGGGTGGGGAGCACTACCGGACTAGGCGGTCCGGTACTACCGATGCGCGCATAGAGGAGGCGTTGACCAGTCTTTCGCCTGGCCGTCCGTTCCCTGTCAGTCGGTACTACCGGGCGAGGCCCGGTACTACCGCTGCGGGCTGTTTACAGCTCCCCAACGGCCACGCCTGGTCCGGTACTACCAATGCGCGCATAGAGGAGGCGTTGACCAGTCTTTCGCCTGGCCGTCCGTTCCTTGTCAGTCGGTACTACCGGGCGAGGCCCGGTACTACCGCTGCGGGCTGTTTACAGCTCCCCAACGGCCAGAATCTGGAGAGTATAAAAAGGGGTCTTCTTCCCTAGAAGACCAAGCTTGATTCCTCACTCTCTCTCCACCATTGTTGCAAGCTTCAATCTACTAGTGCTCCCACTCCAACCACTCAAACTCGTTGATACTTTGAGGAGTGAAAGAGGAGCCCTAGATCCACATCTCCACCGAGCCGATTTGTCTACATCGACCTAGTCACTTGTAGATCTTGTGTAACTTGATACATTGGATACCTAGAAGATACTTGTGATTCTTGTGGCTTTGGTAGCCACAAGGATTAGCCGGGAGCCTCCAATTAAGTTGTGGAGTCGCGACCCGGCCTTGTGATTCTTGTGGCTTTGGGAGCCGCGGGAATTTGGTGAGAGCCTCCAATTCGGTTGTGGAGTGTGCCTCATCCTTGTAAAGGTTTGTTGCCGACCTCGAGGGCATCATATAGTGGCTCGTGGAACTCCTCATCGGAGGATAACACGAGGGAGATACGGTGTGCCATATCAAGGCTATTCGGAGTTCACTTTGTGACTCCGCACCGCTCCAACGGAGACGTAGCTTCCATTGGGAAGTGAACTTCGGTAGAACATCTCCGCGTCACCGTGTGGTTATCTCTTAACCTTCCTTTACTTGTATTGCTAGCTTATCTTGTTAGAATATCTTGCTAGCTTGTTTATTGCTCATCATATAGGATTGTTCACCTAGTTGCATATCTAGAGAACTTATATTTGAGCAATTCCCAAATTTGTTAAAAGAAAAAGAAAATTTGTAGTTGCCTATTCACCCCCCCCCCTCTAGTCAACCTACTCGATCCTTTCAATTGGTATCAGAGCAAGGTCTCTTTATTAAGGGCTTAACAGCCTAAAGAGGAGGATGACTAGCGAGGAGGAGTTAAAACTTGCTAAGGAACAACAAGAGAAAAATGATAGAGAACAACTTGAGAAAGAACTAAGTGAAGCGGGGATAACCCCTCCCGATGATAATGCCCCGGTCACCATGAAAGCCATGATTGAACTCTTTGGGTTCATGAAAGGCAAAATGGTGGACGAGGTGTTTACTCGGGTCATTAATAATCAAAATGCCTCCTCATCAACCGGTGTTCTAACGTTGAGGCCTTGGTTGTTAAGGATAACAAAGATCAACCTAAAACTAGTGAGAAGCCTCCTCATAACTTTGCTCCACCTACTTCATATCTCACTCAAGTTCCACTCACTCAACCTCATATAACCAACCTAAGTAGGCCACCTCCTAAGCTTGATAATACTCGTTATTTCACTTGGAAGAAATCTATGGAGTCTTATTTTCGCAGCTCATCGGTGCATCTTTGGAGGGTGGTTCAAATGGTTATACTCCGGTTGATCCCTCCAACTTGACAAGGCAAGAAGAGATTGATGAACAACTTGATGCCAATGCCAAGTACATCCTTGAGAGTGCCATGACCGCCCATGATGAAGATCAAGTGCGGAATCTCAAAACCACCAAGGAGGCTTGGGATTTTCTCGCATCGGTATATGAAGGAAATGAGGGCCTTCAACGCTCCAACGACGCCATCCTTCAACATCAAGTGGACAACTTCATCATGCTAGAAGAAGAGACACCATCGGATCTCTTCCGAAGACTCACCAAGCTTGTGTGGCATGTAGGGAAAATGGAAAGAAAGATATGGATGATGAATGGGTCAAAGCCAAGTTCCTCAAGACCATTGTTCCATACAATGAAAATATGGTGATGAATCTCCATACGAGAGCGGACTACAAAACAATGTCTCCCAATGACATATTGGCACAATTCGTCACTTATGATACCTTGAAGGCCACTTCCAAGTCTTCCATCAACCAAATTCGTGGCACAAAGAACCTTGCCTTGAAGGCTCATGTGGAAGAACATCCAAGATATGAAGAAAGCACAAGTGGTCATCATGAAGAAGATTTTGTGGGTGAACTCAATGAGGTGCTTGCTCTTGCCGCCACCAAGTATTGGAACAAAAAGAATATCAAGAGCAACTTCTCCCTAGAAGCAACTTCTCCCCACAAATGAAAAGAATGTGCTTTAATTGTGGAAAGGACAATCACCTTGTGAAGGATTGCCCCTATGAGAGAAGAGAAGATTTTGGAGGCCAACTCATCTTAAAGAAGAAGAAGTTCTTCACCAAGCCCATCAAGTACCTCATCAAGAGAGAACCTCAAAAGGCTCTTGTCACCGCAACACATGAAGAAGAGTATGAGTCCGGTGGCGAAGAGGAGGATGATGATACAAGTGAGGAAGTGGGGATGGCGGCTCTTGCAATGGGCAACCTTCCTCCTTCATTGGCACCCCTTTTCTCCGCTCCAAATGACAACAAGATCCCAAGCCTATGTGCCTCATGGCCAAGGAAACCAAGGTGAATTCCCCACCTAAAATTACTATCTCCTCTAAACCATCTCTCTTGGATTGTGTTGAGGATGTAGGGAAAAATGAGAGAAAGAGGATACAATTACCCTCTTTATAAACAAGCTCCAAGGTCCAACCAAGAAAATGGTTGAGGCTCTCATGTACCAATATGGAGAAGCCAAACACCTCCTTGAGGAGAAGGAGAATAGGATTTATGAGCTTGAGGGGCATGCACGTGATCATGCCGATAAAATTGGTGAGCTAGAAGAGCAACTTGTTGAGGAACAAGTGTTCCGGGAGCAACTTGAGGAGACCCAAGCCAAGGATTTATCCAAGGCAAAAGAAACCCGTGAAACCTCTATTCAAGTTGCTAGTGATCTAAAAATTAAAAATGATGAGCTTGTAGAGAGTCATAACAAACTCCTTGAGAATTTTGAGCAACTTAGGGAAACCCACAAGGTGACCTCAAGTGAGCTCACCAAGCTCAAGGGGTCATATGCTAAATTACAAGCTCAATTTATATATGCTAGCTTCACCACTCCTCATAATGATAAAGATGCCAATGCTTGTGCTACTAACCCTTATGTCTTAAAGCATCTCTCATGGAGGAGAACACTAGGTTGAAGGCCCAACTTGAAAAGGGCTAGCCACTTGCATCCAAGGGGAAAAGAACCTCAATGATCTTTTGACCAATCAAAAGGGAGTGGTTGGCAAGGAAGGGCTTGGGTTTGCTCCCAAGTCCAAGAAGGCAAACAAGAAGAAGATGCCTACCTCCCCTTCAAAAGATATTATTTTTGTGAAGGAGGGGTTGGGCAAGAAGAATGTTGAACCCATTGTGGGTGGTAAAGCCACAAGGGGCAATGCCACTCACAATGACTTTGCCGGAAAATATAACCCCTCATATGTGCTTATGAAATCTAGAAATGGTTATGTTTTTGCTAAATATGTTGGTACCTCATATGGAGATGATTATCACTATGCTATTTGGGTTCCAAAGACCCTTGTGACTAACAAAAGAGGACCCATTCCAAAATGGGTACCTAAATCAAAGACTTGATTTATTGTAGGGCTTTTCTTCCGGTGGATCTTCATGGCTCATTGATAGTGGGTGTTCATCTCACATGACCGGAAGCAAAGAAGTAGTAAAGGGCTTATTGAAACAATTACTCTCATTCTCTCATGTCACCATTGGGAACAATACAAGACTTAAGGTATTGGGATATGGCAAGGTGGTGATCACACCGGAGTTATCAATTGAGAAGGTCCTCCTTGTTGAATCCCTTTCATATAATCTACTTTCCGTTGGTCAATTATGCGATGCCGGTTACACCGTTATCTTTAATAAATACCACGTGACCATCCTTTTCACAAAATCTCTTAAAGTAGCCTTTGTTGGATTTCGTGAGAACGGTTTGTATGTGGTCGATTTCTCGAAAGAGACCACTCAAATTGCCACGTGTCTAATGGCTAAATCCGACAAGGGTTGGCTTTGGCATCGCCGGCTAGGCCATGTCGGTATGAGAAATTTACAAACTCTTGTAAAGGGTGGACACGTGGTAGGACTAACCGATGTTAATTTTTCCAAAGATCGTCCTTGTAGTGCTTGCATAGCCGGAAAGATGCATGAAAAGAATCACCCCAAGAAGACCATTATCTCCACTAAGAGGCCTTTGGAGCTCCTTCATATGGATCTCTTTGGGCCTCCCACATATGATAGTCTTGGTGGCAAGAAATATTGTTTGGTGATTGTGGATGATTATTCAAGATATTGTTGGACTTTCTACATCAAGAAGAAGAGTGAAACTCAAAAGATATTCATTGACTTTGCAACCCTAGTTCAACGCCAATATGACTCCAAGATTTTGGCAATTAGAAGTGACAATGGTACGGAGTTCAAGAATTACACTATGGATGATTTCCTAAGTGGGGAGGGCATTCAACACCAATATTCCGCTGCATATACTCCCCAACAAAATGGTGTCGCCGAAAGGAAGAACCGCACTCTTATTGATATGGCAAGAACTATGATGGCCGAATTTCATTCCCCATACAACTTTTGGGCCGAAGCCATCAACACCGCTTGTCACTACTCAAACCGGCTCTTCTTCCGTCCTCTCATGGAAAAGACACCATATGAACTCCTCACCGGTAAAAAGCCAAATGTATCTTACTTTCGAGTCTTTGGTTGCAAATGCCATGTTTACATTAAAGGTTGCAAAATTGCTAAATTTGAATCTAGATCTTTTGATGGTATACTTGTTGGATATGCCGCAAAGTCTCATGCTTATAGGGTCTACAACATATCCACCGGGTGTGTTGAAGAATCTATGAACGTGGAGTTTGTCGAGGATAATGGCTCCCAAGCGGAGCATATTGATCATGATGATGTAGGTGATGATGCTCCATCTCAAGCCATAAGAACTATGGGGATTGGAGAACTATTCCTATTGAAGGACCTATTGATGATACTCAAGAAGAAGGAACAAGTTCTACTCAAGTTGAGCCATCCACCTCAATAGTTGATCAAGAAACTATCCAAGAACAAGAACATGATATTCATTCAATGATCAAGAAGATGGTCAAGACCCACCCAACTCTAGTGGTGAACAAGAACATAATGAACCCACAACCCAAGAACTCCACTTCGGGTTGACCATGAGCAAGATGAAGGCAATGATGAAGATATTTGTGTTGGTGAAACAATTGGTCAAGCCATGGAACGCCGGGTCATCCGGCGTGCATCAAAATTGGATCATCTTTCCCACTTCAAAGAAAATATCCTTGGGAGTATTCAGGGGTGTGTCCACACGCAAACAATTATCTAACTTTTGTGGTCATGTCTCTTGTTTGTCTAGCTTAGAACCTCTCAAGGTATATGATGCTCTTGAAGATATGGATTGGGTTGCGGCTATGCATGAAGAGTTGAACAACTTCGAGCGCAACAAAGTATGGTCATTAGTTGAAAAACCCAAAGACACATGCCATAATGTCATTGGAACCAAGTGGATATTTAAGAACAAGCAAGACTCACATGGTCAAGTCATCCGCAACAAAGCAAGATTGGTTGCACAAGGCTACACCCAAATCGAAGGAGTCGACTACGGTGAAACCTATGCCCCCGTTGCTAGACTTGAATCCATTCGCTTACTAATTGCTTATGCATCTACTCATAATATTGTCTTATATCAAATGGATGTTAAAAGTGCTTTCTTAAATGGTCCACTAAATGAGTTGGTGTATGTTAAACAACCTCCGGGTTTCGAAGACCCTAAATTTCCTAACCACGTCTACTTACTACATAAGGCTCTTTATGGGCTCAAGCAAGCTCCACGTGCTTGGTATGATCATCTCAAGGAGTTCTTAGTAGACCGTGGCTTTGAAATTGGGGTAATAGATCCCACTCTTTTTACAAAAAGGGTAAATGGAGATTTTTTCGTATGCCAAATATATGTTGATGATATTATCTTTGGTTCCACTAACCGTGAATTTAGTGATCAATTTGGCAAGCTAATGACCAAGGAATTTGAGATGTCCATGATGGGAAAGTTGAATTATTTTCTTGGCTTTGAAATCCACCAATTTCGAGAAGGAACATTCTTATGTCAAGCCAAGTATATTAAGGACATGCTCAAGAAATTTGACATGAACAATGCCAAGCCATATAAGTTTCCCATGGACTCCAAGGCGGATCTTCACTTAGATCCGGATGGTAAGGAAGTTGATCAAAAGCTTTATCGTTCTATGATTGGATCTTTGCTTTACCTTTGTGCATCTAGACCGGATATTATGTTTAGTGTGGGTATGTGTGCAAGATTCCAATCAAGTCCTAGGGAAAGTCATGAAACCGCGGTTAAAAGGATTCTAAGATACTTGATGGATACTCCTAACTTTGGTCTTTGGTATCCCCAAGGCACAAGCTTTGATCTTGTAGGTTATTCGGATGCGGATTGGGCGGGTTGCAAAATGGATAGAAAATCAACTTCGGGTACTTGCCAATTCCTTGGTAGGTCCCTTGTGAGTTGGTCTTCTAAGAAGCAAAATTGTGTGGCCTCGTCCTCCACCGAAGCCGAATACATTGCCGCCGGAAGTTGTTGTGCACAACTATTATGGATGAGGCAAACTTTAAAGGATTATGGTGTCATTTGTGACAAAGTGCCTCTTTTATGTGATAATGAAAGTGCCATCAAAATTGCTCACAATCCGGTTCTTCATGGGAAGACCAAGCATATTGAGATCCGGTATCATTTTATTCGAGATCATGTTGAGAAGGGTGATATTGCAATCAAGTATGTCAACACCAAGCTTCAACTCGCCGATATGTTCACAAAGCCTCTTGGTGAAGCAAGATTCAAGGAGTTGAGAGGAGAACTTAATGTGGTGGACATAAGCAATTGGATTTAGTGGATTTCTTGCATACCTACCCATATTAGACGATATTCATTTGGTTTGGATGTAGGCATGGACATAGGGGGAGTGCGGTCCTAATCCATTGGACTATCCCTCCCCCCATTATGCCGATAGTAAGAATTCATTTGCATCTCTATATTCGTTCTATGAATTGTGAGCTTAAATGACGAGTAGTGGCCGTGGACCCAAGATATATCTTCGCGGTGTCACACCACATACTCATACATGGTGGCCTCGGCCACCGCCCTCTTCCTTGTGAAGAGTTGGTTTCATTTGGATTTTATTGGTTTTCTAGTGCTCCTATGGAAAACATGCTCAATTTGGTTTTTGTGTGTTTGCTTCTTGCAAATTGAGTATGAAGTACCATCTCCAGTGTGTTGATCTAATCCTATGCCTTTCTTCTATCTCAAAACAACTTCCATCTTGCACAAGTTCAAATTCCTTACACAAAAAGAGAAAACTGGGGTTTCTTAGGAGGCCCCGGTAGTACCGCCTGGTGGGATCCGGTAGTACCGGGCTCTGAATCTAAGCAGTTCTGCTGCTCGCAAAGATTCAGGCCCCGGTAGTACCGGATGGTCCGCCCCGGTACTACCGGGAATCACGGGTATCAAAATACTGCGTGCGGGCAGGGTGGGGGTTATTCCCCATTTTCCCCACCCGCACGACCCACCCCGTCGCCTCCTCTGTCCCCTGCTCCGGCCGCCGGTCTCCGCCATCTCCGGCCAGATCTGCTCCGTGGGAGCGATCCCCTCGTCGATCTCCTCCATGGCCTCCGGTATTTCCCCGTTCTTTGCATTCTTTGTTTCTAGATCTTGAAACCTAGATGTATGGAGAGGAAACATTGGTAGCTCCGTTGGCAACGGTTAAAGTTGGATGGATGATCACCTAGGCCTTGTTAGCTAGCATTATGTGTAATGTATGGTTGAATCTCTCGATTTTGTGCCATTCAGTCTTGAATCGGCTCAGCCGGTACTACCGGGCTAACCCGGTACTACCGGGTTTTCCAAATTTGCTCGATTCAACCTTCTTTACATCTATTGGCTAGTTTTTGATTCCTTATCCGTGAACTTGTGCACTCATCTATTCCCTGCCCTACCTATATGCTGTTTCACAGGTAGCCGCCGTGGTAAGAAGCCACGTCTCGTGGAGGATGATTGAGGAAGAAGAAGAAGAGGAATTTTGCCTGCTCGCACCACAGCCAGAACTCAAGCAAGAGGAAGAACATCAGCTGCTGCTCGTACCACCACTGCTCCTCCCACGAGAGCCCGCAAAGCACTTCACTTATGGAAGAATGATGACTATCAGAAGCTCAGAGAAGAGAATCCCTATGCTGAGGAGAGGTCACCTCTTGTGCGGAATCCGCACTTTTACACAAATGATCAAGAAGCCATCTACAAGGAAATCTATCTCCACAAGGATTACTCCGTGGTTGTCCAACACACTCTTGATATTCCTTACATGAAAAACTCGAAGCACAAGGGCTATTTTGATGAGACACTTGCAATGTGTGAAGAGTTTGGGCTGATTGACATCATGAAGGAGAACCATCCCTACATCGAGTACTACATCATTCAGTTCTTTGCCACCGTCTACCTTGACCATGATGAAGCCCGGACTCTATGGTGGATGACCAAGGACACCTTGCTTTCTGCCACCTTGGCGGAGTTTGGAGAGCTTCTAGGCTATGAAGACAAGGGTGAAAGTGTTGCTAGTGGATGGAGATGCCATGACAATGATCGATCCAGCTCCAAGGATGTTCTTGGACCAATCACTATGGAAAGAGGCACCACCGGTAAAACTGCTCATCTTGTGCGTCCATTTGAGATTCTCCACCGTGTCTATAGGGAAACTATTGCTCCCGTGTGGGAAACTGGGATGAGGTTCATGGCTTCATGTTTGACCTTCTCAAGCTCTCCTATGAAAATCAAGGCAAAGGCAAGAAGCTTGATGTGATGGATTGGATGTGGAATGACTTGTGGTCCACAATCATTGATAGAAGGGCCCCCATCTATGGCCCATACATTATGAAGCTCATTCGCCGCAAGTGGGCTCTCAAGAAGAATGGAGAAGATATCATGAAGGATGGCAGCCCCGTTGTGGCTCATCTGGTGAAGGAACTGCGTATCAAGCTCATGCTCCTCCCAAAACCAAGCCCATTGATCCTGAGGCTGCTGCTGAAGCTGAGAGAGCTAGTGGGAGTGCACCTCCCTTGAGGAACCTTCATGGTTCAAGAAGCTGCAGATTAAGGCCAAGAGGGCCTTTTGCCTCAAACTGATTTGGAAGACCGTCTGTATGAAGCTCATGTGTATCACAAGAAGGCAGCACAGCGACACAAAGCAATGATGAGGCATATGCAGATTCCAGTCTCCGATGGTTCTGAAGAAGTAATCACTCCAAAGGAGGAATGGGTGTCCAAGCATGGTTTCTGGAGTGATGAAGATGCTCCTCCACATGGTGATCGCTTCCAGGCCTCCTCTTCGACCCACCACGGCGCGGGTGGAGCTTGATGCTCCTAGGGACGTGTTAGCATCGCGCTTCTCCCTTTTTGGCATTTCGATGACAAAGGGGGAGAATGTGTTCTATTTAGGATGCCGTGGGATTTGCATGGGTGGAAACACAAGCTTGCACTTCGTTTGATCTTTATGCTTGTGTTCATCTTTTATTTGGATATTTGCTTTGAACTTCTCTATGCATGATGTAAGACATGCCTTGAACTTGTGTATTGTAATAAGACCTATCTAGTATGTTACTTGCTTATTGTTGCTTATATTGTGCAAGTTGTTAATTGTTATCCATATGAACTTGCTTGGTTTGTAAAATATAGGGGGAGCTCCGCCCATTTTATATGTGTGTTTTTGCATTCAAAAGCAAATTCCTAATAAACACACAATTTGGAGAGCCCCGTCTATCTTTTGCAAATCATTTGTTTCTCCTAAGTGTGTTGTCATCAAACACCAAAAAGGGGGAGATTGAAAGGACATATCCTTCCCCAAAGTGTTTTGATGTTTGTTGACAACACACTTAGATGTCTAATGTGTGTGCTAAAAGTGTGCAGGATTGTATCAATTAATATTGCACAGGTTTTGTCTCAAGAAAAGGAAGAAAGCAGTCTTCATTGCGTCAGCCGGTACTACCGGGTTCACCCCGGTACTACCGGGTGTTCTGCCATGCGGAACTACCGGGCCCAGTACCGGGCCCAGTACCGGATCTCCAAATGCTCTCTGGACTCGCTCGATTTAATCCGGTAGTAGCCCCGGTAGTAACGCGGTACTACCGGGTGGGGAGCACTACCGGACCAGGCGGTCCGGTACTACCGATGCGCGCATGGAGGAGGCGTTGACCAGTCTTTCGCCAGGCCGTCCGTTCCCTGTCAGCGGTACTACCGGGCGAGGCCCGGTACTACCGCTGCGGGCTGTTTACAGCTCCAACGGCCAGATTTCTGGAGATAGGGGTCTTTTCCCTAGAAGACCAAGCTTGATTCCTCACTCTCTCTCCACCATTGTTGCAAGCTTCAATCTACTAGTGCTCCCACTCCAACCACTCAAACTCGTTGATACTTTGAGGAGTGAAGAGGAGCCCTAGATCCACATCTCCACCGAGCCGATTTGTCTACATCGACCTAGTCACTTGTAGATCTTGTGTAACTTGATACATTGGATACCTAGAAGATACTTGTGATTCTTGTGGCTTTGGTAGCCACAAGGATTAGCCGGGAGCCTCCAATTAAGTTGTGGAGACGCGACCCGGCCTTGTGATTCTTGTGGCTTTGGGAGCCGCGGGAATTTGGTGAGAGCCTCCAATTCGGTTGTGGAGTGTGCCTCATCCTTGTAAAGGTTTGTTGCCGACCTCGAGGGCATCATATAGTGGCTCGTGGATCTCCTCATCGGAGGATAACACGAGGGAGATACGGTGTGCCATATCAAGGCTATTCGGAGTTCACTTTGTGACTCCGCACCGCTCCAACGGAGACGTAGCTTCCATTGGGAAGTGAACTTCGGTAGAACATCTCCGCGTCACCGTGTGGTTATCTCTTAACCTTCCTTTACTTGTATTGCTAGCTTACTTGTTAGAATATATTGCTAGCTTGTTTATTGCTCATCATATAGGATTGTTCACTAGTTGCATATCTAGAGAACTTATATTTGAGCAATTCCCAATTTGTTGAAAAGAAAAAGAAAATTTGTAGTTGCCTATTCACCCCCCCCTCTAGTCAACCTACTCGATCCTTTCATAGCGGCTGTTACATATAAAAATTTCTATCCATTTGAGTTTTGAATGCGTTCGGAACTGCCTATATAAGACACTCCCATCCTCATAGCAAGCAACTTATTTGATCCCATACGGCCATGCCGGACTCAAGCTTCAGTGATTTCATGGTCTAAGTCTCACGCTTTTTTTACAGCCAACCATGAAGATAAGAGTCTCAGAGTAGATTCGGTAATGTTGAGTCGATCTAGTATGGAAAATTCCTCGCTGATTTCATGGTCTAAGTCTCACGGTGACCTAGCCCATTATCGGTCCTCCATTTCAGATCCGACGCACCAGATTAACCCAGATTCGAACTTAAAAAATTTAAAAGTGTTCAGAAAAATCTGAAAAAATTCTCATAAATAAGAAATGCTACGTTTTATATTCTGTGGAAGTTTCAAATTATTTGCAACTAAACATTTGTTTATCTATTTGATCTTAAAAGGTTATTTAATCCTAAACCATACATCCAAATACTTTATATAATACACACCCAAAATATATTCTCTTAATAAGCATGCTTTATACACAGTACTTTTTATTGTAGTTTTTTTAGAGGTTTTATTTTAGTTATTTACAAAATAAAAATCCCAAAACAATTATGGGCTGGCCCAATTAACCTTTCTCCTCTTTATGGGCCGAGTTCCGGTTGCAGAAATGCGTTCAGAGACGTCATGGACGCGACCATGCGGGGGGGGGGGGGGGGGGGGGGGGGCGCCTATATAGCGCGGCACGCGGACGCTGTTAGGCTACGCGTAACCCCCAGCGAAGCGTGGACGCTTTTGGGCTTGGCCCATTATGTTACGCTTCCATTGTGTTTGCCTGTTTCGCTTCGCTGTTTCATTTCGCAGTTTTGTTTCGCTGCTTCTCTGCATCGCTATTTCTGGACACATTTAAGGAAGCGTGGATTTGATGTTTATTTTTGCTGTTTTCCTCAGAACGTTATGTTTGTTCACTTTGAAGAATAAAAAAAGAACCTTTTTCAAAAATCAGAACCATTTTTTTAAGTCAGAACCATTTTCAAACAAATGGAACCATTTTTGGAATTCGGAACCATTTTCAAAAACCGGAACCATTTTTAACCAATTTAAAAAATCGGAACCATTTTTTAAGTCGGAACCATTTTCAAACAAATGGAACCATTTTTGGAATTCGGAACCATTTTCAAAAACCGGAACCATTTTTAACCAATTTCAAAAATCGGAACCATTTTTTTAAGTCGGAACCATTTTCAAAAAAATGGAACCATTTTTGGAATTCGGAACCATTTTAAAAAACCGGAACCATTTTAACCAATTTCAAAAATCGGAACCATTTTTTTAAGTCAAAACCATTTTTGGAATTCGGAACCATTTTCAAAAACCGGAACCATTTTTAACCAATTTCAAAAATCGGAACCATTTTTTTAAGTCGGAACCATTTTCAAACAAATGGAAACATTTTTGGAATTCGGAACCATTTTCAAAAACCGGAACCATTTTTAACCAATTTCAAAAATCGGAACCATTTTTTTAAGTCGGAACCATTTTTGGAATTCGGAACCATTTTCAAAAACCGGAACCATTTTTAACCAATTTCAAAAATCGAAACCATTTTTTTAAGTCGGAAACATTTTCAAAAAAATGGAACCATTTTTGGAATTCGGAACCATTTTCAAAAACCGGAACCATTTTTAACCAATTTCAAAAATCGGAACCATTTTTAAAATCGGAACCATTTTTAAAGTCGGAACCATTTTCAAACAAATGGAACCATTTTTGGAATTCGGAACCATTTAAAAAAACCGGAACCATTTTTTTAAGTCGGAACCATTCTCAAAAAATTGAAACCATTTTTGGAATTCGGAACCATTTTTAACCATTTTCAAAAATCGGAACCATTCTCAAAAAATTGAAACCATTTTGGAAATTGGAACCATTTTCAAAAACCGGAACCATTTTTAACCAATTCCAAAAATCGGAACCATTTTTTTTAAGTCGAAACCATTTTCAAAAAAATGGAGCCATTTTTGGAATTCGGAACCATTTTCAAAAACCGGAACCATTTTTAACCAATTTCAAAAATCTGAACCATTTTTTTAAGTCGGAACCATTTTCAAACAAATGGAACCATTTTTGGAATTCGGAATCATTTTCAAAAACCGGAACCATTTTTAACCAATTTAAAAAATCGGAACCATTTTTTTAAGTCGGAACCATTTTCAAACAACTGGAACCATTTTTGGAATTCGGAACCATTTTCAAAAACCGGAACCATTTTTAACCAATTTCAAAAATCGAAACCATGTTTTAAGTCGGAACCATTCTCAAAAATTGAAACCATGTTTGAAAATTTTGAACATTTCGAAAATCGAAAACATTTTTTAAAATCTGAACATTTTAAAATTTGGACATTTTTGAAAAATAAAAATTTCAATAATGAACTATTTCAGAAATGAAATAGGAAAAGAAAATAAGAAAAGAAAAAGAAAAAGAAAAAAGAAATTGAAAAACGACCGAAATAGAAAAAACCGGGTGACAGCCGAATGGGCCGGCCTAACAAGGGTACGCGGACGGTGGTACCGTCCGCGGTACGCGCGTTATAGGATTTGTCGACCATGCGCGCCCAGTCAAAAGCAGACACGCGACCACGTCTCCCTGTCGTCCGGGCCCTGACCCGACCGGCTCCCACCCCCCTCTCTCTCCTCTCTTCCGCCTCCGTCAACGCCGCCGCCTCCATAGCAGCCCTCTTCGCCGGGGCGACCTTGGCCTGGCGGCGTTGCTTCCATTCCTCTCCCTGGGGGAGGCGAGGCGGGCCATCATCTGCCCTAGGGGAGGAGGTCGGGTGCCCTAGGGTTTCCTGCCTCTGAGGCTGGCGGGATGTACGTGCCGCGGCCCTCCCGCTCCGATGGCGGCCGCGACGCCGCCGAGCAGCCTAGGGTTTACCAGGTTTGGCGCGGAAACAACGTGAGTTCTTCCTCTTTCTCCGCCTCTCTCTCTGTCTTGTGTATGTATGGTCGTACGAGGCATTTCGATTTGAATGTACGCGTGTACTGATGCTCCGTACGCGGCTAGGTTAGATATTGGTGCAATTGAGTTCATGGTTTTTCTCATGAGTGGCTAAATGTTACCCAGACTAGAATTTTTTTGTGAGTGGAGTTTTCGGGTATTCACAGTTCTTATTGTTTGGTTGGAAGTTGCATTTAGATTGAGCAAACTCATTCCCGTGATTCTGAAATTGTCTTTTGCCCGGTGGCCACTTTACCATCTTCATCCAACGCGACATGAGGTTGATTGGGTCACTAATAGATGACGATCAGAACTGGAGCTATTTGTAAGTTACGTGGAATGCCTGATGCGCGGTAATGGCTGTCCCCACGGAAGAATGAAATTTAAATCCTAGCTGGAAAATCATACATAATATGTTCTGTTTTTCTTTTCTTCTTTATCATTTGAGTGTACACAACAATTTTAGCGAAATACGTATCGCATTATGTATGTTTTATCAGTACAATCAATAGACTTTAGCTGGAAATGTCATCCACAATTTTGATTATTGGTCTATGTCTCCGTGCTGAAAAGGGAACTCATTGTGATTTAGTATATGTGAGGATGCCTATGCTTCAGCTGCATGCAACTGATTTCAATTAGTAGATAGGTGGAAGTGAAACTGCACGGAGTAAGGAGCTGTACCTGTAAATATGAACCCAACTATGTTTTCTTTCAGTTACTAACAACATTGTTAAGTTAAATTTGATAACAAGGATTTCGGACAACTTTGTTTCCTGAGATCCTAGCCTGCTACTTTGTCAACATAGTTTAATAGTAGTGTGCTATTTTTGTTTGCCTTGACATAATATGTGATTGATTTCACCTACAATTTTTCTTGCGAGCTGTTAGATACAATGGACTGTGTTCATGTCAATATTTTCATAAGCTTTGTCGTATGGTTTGGGAAGACAAGATATGTTGCATTTTGTTCGTTTTTCTCTACATTTGGCCTGGCTTGATGTTGACATCTTTTTCTAATTGAACTTAATAGTCAAAATAGTTGTCAGAAATATACATACTTCTGTAGCTTTAGCTTTTGAAAATTTATGATAGCTCAGTCAGTGGCGGAGTGTGACGGTCTAACTAGACAGGGCCAATTTCATCGGCCCATGAGATAGCACGGGCCCATATAGCAATATATACCCACATCTTAATATTTGATGGGCTCTGCTCAGAGTACTGTTTAAAAGGGAAATTGTCTCAAAAAGACCGTGCCACAGCCCAGGATGGTCTCCAAGACGGTCCACCCCTGAACTCAGCTATGCCATCGGGCCTTGTTTAGGAGCTTTAACTTGAATCCAATAGAAGCTTATTCTCCTGCCAAGGGTTTGCAACTTGCAGGGCATCACAGGAAAGCTCTTGCTGCTATTTAGGTTGTCTGACTGTTTTAAGTCAAAAACATCTAATGTTTGCTATGATTGTTTGCAAGCTGCTACAACATTTGCTAATTTTCTTGATGACATGTTTTTGCATTTTCCAGAGATTCTTCTTGCAAGGGAGATTTATATTTGGGCCTGATGTGAGATCCATATTTCTCACCATGTTCCTCATCGTTGCACCAGTGGCGGTGTTCTGTGTGTTTGTCGCCAGACATCTCATGAATGACTTTCCTGATCATTGTGGTATCTCAGTGATGGTAGTGGTGGTTGTCTTCACTGTTTATGTAAGCCATTACTTAACCTTGTAAAATGGTTTCGAGCGAAGTTATTTTATTTTGTTTACTGTACATAGCAGTTGCCATGGTTGTTTGGATGATAGTTTTCCACATACTTTTCCTAGGGAATATTCATCTTTTTTAATGAAATGTAAGCACAACTGAGTTTCGTTTTCTTTTCTAGGATTTGCTGCTACTTCTTCTTACATCTGGTAGAGACCCTGGTATAATACCTCGTAATACTCATCCTCCTGAACCTGAAAGCATTGATGGGAGTAATTATATTCGAGGTCAGACACCACAACAATTCCGCTTGCCTCGGACAAAGGACGTCATTGTAAATGGAATCACTGTGAAGGTTAAATACTGTGACACCTGCTTGCTTTACCGACCGCCTCGATGCTCACACTGTTCTATTTGCAACAACTGTGTGGAACGGTTTGATCATCACTGCCCATGGGTTGGCCAGTGCATAGGGCTGGTAAGTTTGGAGGTTTCTAGCAATTTGTAACTTACCTTATATTGAAAATGCATGTTGCTTGGGCATGCTCACACGTATTTCCAGAGTTGCTCTTTGTGCTTACATTTCTGATTATAGGATTTCCACTGACTTATCTTCAATATCAGCTTGGTCTAATCATTATCGTATATTTTGTGCAGCGCAATTATCGGTTCTTCTACATGTTTGTGTTCTCCACCACATTAATCTGCCTCTATGTGTTTGCCTTCTGTTGGGTGTACATAATCAAGATTAGAGATGCTGAGCACACGTCAATTCTGAGGGCAATGTTAAAGACACCGGCCTCAATTGTTCTTATTATCTACTGTTTTCTTTGTGTATGGTTTGTTGGTGGTCTGTCTGTCTTTCATTTCTATCTGATGAGCACCAATCAGGTAGGTGTTTGTTCATTTTAATAACCATCTCCTATTTGTAGCACTTGCAATTCAATAGCTAATCATATGCCTATATTCTTTTGTAGACAACTTATGAAAATTTCAGGTATCGCTATGATCGTCGGGCTAACCCGTATCACAGAGGCATTCTGAACAATATTCTAAAGATATTCTGCAGCCCTATTCCTCCTTCGAAGAACGATTTCCGGGCAAGGGTCACAATAGAGCAAGGTCTACAACAAGCACGATCAGCATCTGGGGGTTTCATGAGCCCCAACATGGGCAAGCCTGTTGGAGATCTTGAAATGGGCAGGAAGCCACTGTCCTGGGATGAACCAAGGACGGCAGCTGATATTAGCGACTTGGAAGTAGGTCTGGGGGGCATGTTGGATGCGAAAGAGGGCAGAGTAACCCATGTATCCCAGATGTTAGCCAAGATGGACTTTCGCCAGAGCTTGTGGAAGGACGAGCAGGCATGCATTCAAGGCGGTCAAGTTGGGAGCGCAGAGCTGGAACCTTGGGGTCAGTGGACAGAAACTCTCCACAAACGGCGCCTGCTGAGGAAGCGAATGGGGGCGGCACACATTAGCACAAAAACAAAGCTGACATAAAGTTTCAGCTCTGTGTGGAGTGCGGCGTCGATCAGCTTCCGAACGGAGCACCATGTGTACCAGGTGTGGCAGGCTAAGGTCCTGAACCGGTGTAATTCAAAACACTGCTCCTGTTGTTTCGTTGGCAGTAGTGCATCAGACCGATTGAGTTTCTGTGGTTTTGTTTGTTTGGTGTGTCAAAAAAGTGGCCAAAGAGCTAAAAGCTCCTGCATATCCCGGGTTTTGGTTGATGGTGTACCTGCAATTCTGTATATATATTATTGGGCTGTTTGTGTTTTGGTTTTGTCATGCTGTGGCTTGTCAGAGTGCCATCTTTTTTTTGTTCGCTTGAAAGGAGAGATGTGTTGGATTATGATTAATGTTTTTATGCCAGAGTGTAATAATATCTGTTCTGTTGAATAGTCCTGATTTGTTTCTTCTCGAATGTGTTTACCTTAAATGTGAAGCTCGAGCTCCATTCAACTCCTGGAGAAGTTTGTATCTTTGGAACACCCCAGCCCTACTTTGCAGATAGTTTTTTTTTTCGTCTGTGATCATCTTGCTATAATTTTCTCCTTGTCGAGCCTTCCAGCTCCGTGTGCTAGAAAATTCCAAACAGGGGTATTGACGAGTCTGCTCGCTGCCTGGTCCTCAGCCGGTGCAGCAGAAACTGATGTTTTACGTCCACTGTAAAACAAGTCCAAATGGCCAGTCATCTCAACACAAAGACATACTAGTAGGGTGCATCTACCTATGAGGCGAAACAGATGTCCCATTCGTGCGATAGTACTCTCCTTCTGAAGTTTCCCCCCTAAACCCATTATAAATTTTTGTTGGTGGTTTGTTTCAGGTGAGTTAATTTGATGATATACTTGGACACACACGCCTAAGCAAGATGCTCAATATATATAGCCATGATCATCACGCGCAACGACAATTTTGTCAGCATCCAGTCCCGTCCACATCGTAGCTGAAAAGGGTACGGCAAAACGAACAAGTCTCCCTGCAAATTTTAATTACCCTGATGATTTCCTTCACTTTATTCTCGAAGTAAGAAACCATCACGTTCTAACTCGTCCCATAGGCCATACCATAGTGCCATACTGTTCAGTTTCTTGCCAGAAACTGCCGTGCATACCTCTCGCAAGAAGCCACTAGTTGCATCTGATTTCTGGTTAGTTTGGTGGCTTGTACGACACTCGGCGAGATGCAAATGTACAAGGACAAATCAAAGTAAAGCATATTGGCAGCATTCAGTCCCGTCCACATCGTAGCCGCAAAAGGGAAAGGGGCCCCAAGGAAGATGCTTCGATCGACATGCAAGAATGCAGCCATTGGCTTGGGCTCCAACTCTTCTTCTTTTCTACTAGTTAGCTCCCATTTCTCACATGGGCCCAATGCACTTCAACAAGGGAAAGACATTCAACAGACTAAAGATTTCTCAAGGTAATTTATCTATATTTTTTACTCTCCTCCTCCTCTCCGCTCCCCTAGCTAGCTAGCTCCCGCTCCGCTCCGCTCCCCTCCACCCAGCCGCCGCCGGTGGCCACCTCGGCCACGGCGCGGCACACCATGACCGTTGCCCGCCGCTCTCCGCCGCTGGCCGACACCCGGCATGGCTTCACCCCCTTAGCCACCCCTGACTCTGCCGAGCGGCTTCACTTCTCGGCCCCACCCACTCCGGCGTCCAGTTTCAATGCTTCCCCGTCCTACGCAGAGTTGGCAGCTCTCCAGCCTGCTCCGCCTTCAAGGCCTGCGCCGGTCTCTGCTGCCCATCCCTCGCCCAGCTCTCCCCGTAGGCCTCTGCTGCGTAGCATCGTTGTAGCTGAGGAGCTGCAGGATTCGCAAGGATGGCAAGATGTGCTGGGCAAGCGCGGCCGTCGCCCACCCACCATGCCATCTTCGGAGGGGGCTTTCAATGAACCCCAGCTACCACGGCAACGCTCCTCCGCCGCCGAGGCCTTTAAGAGGGACCTCCGCGGCCGCTGCTTTCGTTGCTTCAGCCACGAGCATTCTATCCGCCACTGCACCAACGAGCCCCGCTGTTTGCACTGCCTCGACGCCGGTCACCAGTCAAGGAAGTGCCCAACCCGCCACCTCCCCAGAGTGCCTCTCCCTCCTCTGCCCTTGTCGCACCGCCACCCCCCCAAGCCGCCCGCCAAATCCCGCCTAGTTTTCCCGCAGGGCCATCCCGACACAGTCCGCCAGCCCGTGCACTCTCGCCTCATCTTCCCCGCTGCCGCACAGCCAACCACGACCACCACCACGCCGGCCCAACCACCACCGCCACCACCGCAGGCTGACCCGTTCCCCACCATGGCTGCTGAGCTTGGCTTCGTTAGGCGCCCGCTGAAGACCAGGGTGGTGGTCGAGCACACCCAGGAGATGGTCGACGAGGAGATCCTGCTGCGTGGCTCGGCGCTCGTCTTCAAGGTCGCTGGCACCCAGCCGCGCCTCGCGCCGTGCTACGTCCGGGAGGGCCTGCTGCTGGACTTCCCCAACCTCCCGCCGGACGCCGTGCAGATCTCGCTGCGGCAACCTGGGGTCTTCTTCGCCCGGTTCACGGAGCCGCGCTGGTTTGAGATGGTTGCCGCGCACTCCATCTTCCACTTCAGGGGTACGCCCATCCTCATCAGCAGGTGGACGCGCCTCACCTTCACCTCCTTCCGTAAGTACAGGTACAATGTCCGCCTCTTCATCGAGCAGCTCACTCCTCAGGCATGGAATCTCACGACCGTCGCTCGCGCTCTGCCGAGCTGCCTCATCCACACGGTAGCGGAGGAGACGATCAGCAAGGACGACCTGTCGTACTTCGTCGTCGAGGCCTGGGTGGACCGGCTCGAGGACATGCCAACTGAGGCAACCATGGACATCCACGAGCCCAGGCCCTGCATCGATCCGCTCTGCTACACCGAGCTGCCTCCCGGCTTCGCCGCGCCCGGCGCGCCGACCTGCCACCTCGTGGAACTGCGCTCCTGCCCGCCTCGCATGCTCGGCTCGACGGTGCTGGTCCACCTGGACTCTTCGACCTACATCAGGCCAGCGCTGGCGCCGCGCAACCGCTGGCAAAGCCGGGATGACGACCAGTTCGACGACGGCGGCGACGACACCACGCTGACGCAGGAGCAGGTGCACCCTTGGGCGCACGGCGTGCCCGACGACGTCTGGCACCAGCGGCTTGAGGCGACCTCCTCGGGCTCCGCTGCGGGCCAGCACCGCCCGCGGCGCCGCGACGGCGGCCGTTGGCGCACGCTGGTGCCGGCCGGTCTCCACCTGGTGCCGCTGTCGACGCCGACGGCTCCCGCTGCGCCTATCCCTAACGGCGTCGGTGCCAGCAGCGCTCCCGTGATGACGGCCAGCCCCAGCGCCGTGTCCGTGCCGTCCACGTTCTGCAACAACATCAGGCCGCCCACTACCTCGCCAGTCAGCAGCGCTGACCGCGTGCTTCAACCCGTGATGTCCCTCTTCTCTATTGGGGAACTGACTCCTGCCCCAGACGCTGTTCCACTTTCAGGGTTATCGCTGCAACAAGCCACTTCGGGATGGCCTTTGCAGGTCCTGCCTGCCGTGCTGCCCCAATCAGACATGCCAGTGGCGGCAGATAAGGCCTGCACTGTGCTGTCGGCGTCCCCGCCTCCTTCGGCAGCTGCGGCGATCGCAGAGGCATCCCCACCTCCACCAGCTGCTGCGATGAGCGCAGAGACGTGCCAGGCGACGTGCCCTGTCGACCCCGTGGTCGATCTGCAGCCTGACCAGGAGGGGGACGGGCTTGCTGCTGGGCTCTTTCCAACTGGGCCTTGCGACGTGCTGCCGGCCACTCCACGGACCCCCACCGCCCAGTCAGCGGGCCGCGGCCCATCTGCGGAGGCCACTGCTGAGATGCTCGCTTCCGTGATGCAGCCCATCACGCCTGGTCTTGCTGCGCTTTCCTGCTCCACTCCCCCTGGTCCACCTCGCCGCCACAGGGGAAAGAAGACCGGCGCCGCCACCACTGCTCCCCGCCGCAGCCACCGTGTGCAGCTCCGCGACGGCAAGCAGGCGGTGACCGGGAGCGGTGGGGGAGGCAACACGATGAAGCTGGCCCGCAAGCTCATCGTCTCCAAGCGCGGCCTCGCCATTGCGGAGAAGGGCGAGGAATCGGATGAAGAAACCCTCAAGAAGTACGACTCCGCCTTCGACTCCCCTCTCGCCGGCACCCAGATGGAGGTCCTCACCAAGTTGGTCAAGGGCGCGCGCCGCCGGCGCGGCGCAAAGCAGGCTGCTTCGCCGCTGGTGCAGCCGGTTCAGTGAGTCTGCCTGTCTGCAGTCTGTCGTATCAGTTTCCTTAATGAATTGCAATTTCTTAGTCTGGAATGTTCGAGGGCTCAACGATCTTGTCCGTAGAGCTGTTGTCTTTGCTGTTGTTAGGAAGCACAATGTATCCATCGTATGTCTTCAAGAAACCAAGCTGCAATTTGTAGACTTGGCTGTTGTTCGTCAGTGTTGTGGTCAATCTTTTACTGAATTTTGTTATGCTCCAGCTGATGGTACGAGAGGTGGCATCATTGTTGCTTGGAAGCCTGACCACCTTGCTGTTTTTGCTAGCTTCATCTCGCCTTGGTCAGTGGCTCTCCACGGGATCATGCCTCGCGTGAATACGCCGCTGAACTTGATTGCCGTCTATGGACCTCAGGTTGACAGTGAGAAAGCCTTGTTTCTGCAATCCATCAAGGATAGGCTTTCTGCCAACATGCCTGCGGCAACTGCCACCATCATTGTGGGGGATTTCAACATGATTGTGAGGGCTAGTGATAAGAACAACATGAACCTCAATCGGAGGCATATGGCAGCTTTCAGAGGTTTCATTAATGATCTGCAGCTGAAGGATTTGTACCTTAACGGTAGGCGTTACACATGGAGCAATGAGCAGCAAGCAGCCACTATGGTTAAGCTGGACAGAGTGTTATTTGATCAATTTTGGGATGCTGCCTTCCCTGATTGTATTCTGCAAGCAATTTCCTCTGAAATGTCAGATCACTGCCCCATTTTGTTGAGCACTGACGCTGGATTCAAGCCTGTCAGGCGTTTCAGATTTGAGAATGCTTGGGTATCGCGTGAGGACTTCCCTGCTGTTGTCCAGGCTGCTTGGCACTCGACCCCTTGGCTTTCTGACCCCTTCTTGAACTTGCATACCAAGCTGGCTGCCACTGCCCGAGCCCTAACAAGCTGGAACTCTCAGTTCTTCTCTGATCTTGACTTAAGAGCAGCCATCACAAGCGAGTTGATCCTACGGCTGGACCAAGCTATGGACTCGAGACAGCTTTCCGATGAAGAGAGGCAATTCAGAGCCATGCTCAAGATGAACAGGCTGGGAATAGAAGCCATCCAGCGATCCAAATGGAGGCAGCGGTCCAGGATTCAGTGGCTAAGGGAAGGTGACGCAAGTACCCGTTTTTTCCATGCAAAGGCCTCTGCTCGCCGGCGCAAAAGCTTCATTCATAGAGTGGAATTTGAAGATGCAGTTCTCACTGAGCAAAAAGACAAAGAGAAAGCTTTCTGGTGCTTCTTCCAGCAGCTGCTTGGGGAGAGAAAAGACCGGGAGCACTCCATCAACATGTCTATGATTGGCATCCAGTAGGCGGACCTAAGTGACCAAGAGGCACCTTTCACTGTAGAGGAAGTTAGAGCTGCGATTTCGGACCTGCCATCGGATAAAGCGCCTGGCACCGATGGCTTCACAGCCCTGTTTTTCAAGCAATGTTGGCCTGTGGTGAGTCCTGATATTATGAGAGCCATAGCTGCATTGCAAGACTGCAGTTCTCGTAACCTTCAGCTGCTGAATTCCGCAACAATGATACTACTTCCAAAAACGCCTGATGCTGCACATCCTAAAGAATTCAGACCTATCAGCCTAGTCCATTTTTTTGAAAGCTATTCACTAAAATTCTTGCTCTACGGTTGCGCCCCAGGATGCAGGAGCTTGTCAATCCATGTCAAAGTGCTTTCATCAAGCATAGATCAATACATGATAACTTCGTCTTTGTCAGAGCACAAGCCAGGCTATTCCGGCAGAAAAAAGCACCCGCTCTCCTCCTCAAATTAGACCTTCAGAAAGCTTTTGATTCTCTCTCATGGGAATTTCTGCTCGAAATTTTGGAAGCTAAAGGCTTTGGGCGTTTGTACAGAGATTGGATTGCTTGCCTGCTGAGATCGACCTCCACCAGGATCCTAGTCAATGGGGAGCTAACTGAAAAGATCATTCACCGACGCGGGCTTCGGCAAGGTGATCCTCTATCGCCTCTTCTGTTCGACCTGGCGACTGATGTCCTCGCAGAGCTGTTTGCTATGGCAGACAGAAGGGGGGTGCTGCGTATCAACAGATTCCTCCAGCCAAAGAGCAGAATTGCAATGTATGCTGACGACCTTGTCATTTTTGCTGAACCTAAAGAAGACGAGCTTAATTCGATCAAGCTGATCTTGCAATGTTTTGGTGAGGCTTCCGGGCTCCTAACAAATTACTCCAAAAGCTCACTGATACCTATACAATGCGACCACCTCGACGTTGCTTCACTTGCTGCATGCCTTCAATGCCCAATACAACATTTCCCCTGCCAGTATTTGGGACTGCCACTTTCTGACCGCCGGCTGCGCAAGGGCGACCTCCAGCCTGCTGTTGATAAACTGGCCGGAAAGGTTAAAGGTTGGAACAAGTGCAACTTTTCCCTAGATGCCCGCCTGCTCTTAGTCAAACACGTGTTGTCGGCTATGCATATTTACCAGCTGCTGGTCATTGATCCACTTGTCTGGCTCATCAAGGTGATTGACAAGCTTCGCCGTGGCTTCCTTTGGAACAATGACGAGCTGGCTACTGGAGGGCGATGCCTGGTTCGGTGGGCTGCAATCTGCCGGCCGCATGAATTCGGAGGTCTTGGCATTACAGATCTTGATCGCAAGGCGCTTGCTCTGCGCGTCCGTTGGCTTTGGCAATCTTGGAACGAACCGACAAAGCTTGGTCGGGACTGCCACTCAACATCGATGATCGGGCTCGCAACCTCTTCAACGTGGCGGTCTCATACGAGCTGGGAGATGGACAAAGGATCTCTTTCTGGCGTGACCCGTGGCTCGCGGGTTCCTCCTTTGAAGATACAATGCCGGATTTGTTCAGTTTCTGCACATTGAGAAACCTGACCGTGGCCGCCGCTCTGAATGATGGTAAATGGGTGCGCCACTTCAAGCGGGGACTAAGCAATGCAGCGCTGAACCAATTCCTCCTGCTGCACGGAATGCTTGAGAACATTCAACTCAGAAATGATGTAGCTGACACCGTGTCCTGGCGTTGGTCCTCGGATGGTTCCTACTCAGCTGCCTCAGCGTACAATATGCAGTTTGAAGGTTCCACAAGATGCAACTTCAAAGAAGTGATCTGGCATAGCGAGGCACCTCTGAAATGTCGTATTTTCAGCTGGCTTGCGATTCTTGGCAAGTGTCACACGGCGGATACCCTGCAGAAGAAAGGCTGGCCTCACAACGCCGCCTGCGTCTTGTGCCTTTGCGAGCAGGAAACTGCTCTGCATCTGCTGGCTGCCTGCCCGATCACCTCAAGGCTATGGAGGAAGGTTCTTGCTGCAGCGAACCTGCCGGCGACCCTTGCGCCCAACCCTGCCACAAACAGCCTGCTGGCTTGGGTCACGGCCACTCGACAGGCGCAGCCGGCCGCGTTGAAGAAGACTTGGATTTCCTTGGTTCAATTGACATGGTGGACCATTTGGAAGGAGCGCAACTCCAGGATTTTCCAGAACAGGGCGGCAACTTTTAACCGTCTGTTTGAATGCATCATTGAGGAGGCGCGGCAATGGAAAGCAGCTGGAAAAATTGGTGTTGCCAACCTGCTCTGCAGACCAAGAGAGCCTGACTGAGTTTTTAGTGCCGTTTTTGTTCCCTGCTGTGCTGTTTTACCTTACTGCTAGCTAGCTTAGCGCTGTATACTTTCGGTTACTCGTACATCTTGTACTCCTCTCCTATATGAAATAAGAAAAGCAGGCCCCTGCCTTTTCGTCAAAAAAAAAGCTCCCATTTCTCCTCAACAGCCGTCCACATTTACATCTATTTTCAGCATTTTCGTGCAAGAGCAGCGTGTGTATAGTACCAACAATCTACTGTATGTTTCAAGGAAGTAATCACTGACATACAGGGCCTCACTGACACGGGCAGTTTGGCTTACATCGAGGCAGTGGGTGATCACTGAAACACTAAAAGGTCTCAGAGAGTTTACACTGAAGCGTTGAAGCAGATAGGTAACATCTGTCCCCACGGTGCACATTTATCCCGGGACAAGTGGCAAAGTGGAAGGAATAGAAAGGCGATCAACGGATCGAAGAGAAAACGGTGTGCAGACTCTGCAGAGTAGGGCGGTATAGGAAGGAAGATATTGGAGATTGCAGTAGGGAACAGTGTGGATGCAGCGGTGGAGAGACGAGATTATGCGGCCGGCTTTAATCGTTGGAGCTGAGGTAGCACCGGGCAGGAGGCAACTCGATCGGCAAGTTGCGGCCAGTTTTGGGCACAGAATCACACTATACCCGGCGGGCAAGCTGTCGCTCACTCGCTCCAGGTTCTAGCTTGCCCGCGCCTACGTGCTTTCTATACATCACCCTGACTAGACTAGGCTCCGAGATCTATCGCCACTACTCCACCTGCCGTCCCAATCCCGTGCATGTATGGAAGAAACACTGGCCGTACTCGAGTTTTGGATCTTAATTGTTTCCTATATAGAGAAAACGAAATGCTGTGAGTTGAGCTGGAAGGCACCAGGCATTGCACTGCGGCTGGGCTGCAGGCGGGCACTCAGCCTCCAATATGCAGTGCTCGATCGAGGAGATCGATCCATCTCACTCACTAGCTTGCAGCACGCATGATGCTGAGCTAGCTAGATGCAGTTGCCTCTGCTTGCTCACCTACCCTGCAGAGAAGTGAGAATGATTGATATCCTGCTACATGCATCGGGTAGCTAGACTGTCACGCGCGCCAGTTGCTGAATGCGATTGGAGCCATCCACCCACCGTTGGATCGATCGACGCACGAGATGGCGCACAAGCCGACCAAATACTAGGATCATTATGATTTATGAGTAGTTGTTATACGATTTGATCTATCCATGATGTGCGTGCCACTATTGCATCTGCTTGTATTTCGGCCGTGCCGTTGGGAACCCACGATGGATTATTGGTCGGCTCCATGCCACAAAACTCCGGTGTTTCAGGATGAATTTTCACGAGACAATCTTTTGTCTTTCTTACACATGCCACAAAACTTATCTTTTTTACAAAACTTTGCATAAAGTTCGGATGTACACCCGATTTTTTTTATGGAATTATTTTGGGATTTTCCAATGCATTTAAATTGCATTTTGTACAACGGGTGCTTCTAAACCTATGAGTCAAAACACCGTGCCCTGTAGGAATCAATTATACACTCCAATATATCATGAATTTTTTAATAATATCCTCAATTACTTTAAAATTAAAAATTGATGCCATTTTAAGCATGCCAACTAAATCCCGTTATAAATTACGAGTGTATGATTCAAACATATAGACAGAGTATCTTGAGTTGGACACTACCTCTAAGACAATGCATCCAATAGACCAATCACAGGAAATGCATTAAAAAAACTTCATGTCAAGTACTCTTATCTCTCCACGTAATTTAGACAAGTCAATAATTATAAGTCGTACAATGTATTATCTCTTATTGTCATATCTAGCAAGCAATGAGAACTAATTAGTTTTAATGTGAAATCGTGTTAATAAGGGAAGACATATGATATAATGGAGAAAATAGTTTTCCACAAATTTTGAAGAGAAGTAACAGTCCTCAAACTAACTAACGGTCCAACATGTATAATCTAAGGGAAGGGTGACGTCACCCCACTATACATGCCCTAGATGTTTAAGGAGTTGCAATGGAACCTAGTTCGATCTAAAATATGCATAAACGCTCGTTTATCCATCGGTGATCGTGGCGATTTATTAGGGAATTCCAAACTTTTTCACAAGGCCCACTTTCAGCTTGTCGATTCTCTTTACATGTAGGGGCCGGTTAGGATCCCCCAACCTCTCTCCTTCCTCCCCGCGCTAAATCAACGAATTTTCACGTGAACCTTACCTTTTGAATGTGTCCATTATATTTCTTATGTCCACTAATTTACTCCAAGATTTTTTTATGTGCACTAAATTTCATGATTTTCTTGATAATTATTATGTTGACTATATTTATGTTGAATATGTCCACTGTATTTCTGCTGAACAAGCCGGGAGTACTATTTCATTTGACATTTTTTGGATTAGCCGAAGCAGATGTATAGGTGAATGATGATTTTTTGATAACATTTTGTTTATTTTTTCTCTATTCAGATGCTATAGTGATGGCTCCCAAGTGCAAGAGATCAATTGTAGTACCTTTCAATTAGAAAAGGTTGTCGAACCCACGAGGAGCTGAAGGTATTCGTTAGTAAGATTGGTAAAAAAAACAATAAAAGATGCAAGTGTTTTTGGTATTTTCAGTTGTATAGTTGCAAGCAGATAACAGATAGTAGCAAGTGAAAGCTCTCAAAGAGAGAAAGCCCAATCCTCTTATGTGGCAAAAGGACAAGCTCAAGTGATGTGTAACTTATATGTGGCAAACGTTCCCGAGGGCGGCATGGATGATGCTAGGCATAGAGATTTATTAAACAACACGTTGAATATCTTGTCAAGTTTTAATCTTCTTTGGACGGAGCCATAATTAGGTATAGCTAAATAAATAAACTACAACCCCTTATGATGGATCATGTGGCCAAGTAAATGACTGCACAAGAATTATTAAGACATAAAGTCCCACCATAGCATTACACTCTAAGGTCCCCGATACTAATACCCTCATAATATAACTTCATGACTCGGTCTCAGGTTTACATGTCCTCCCAAGTCTCCCTCAATTCATTATACTACGGTGTTCTCCTATGAGCCCATATAGGTGAAGTGTTGTGCAGTCGACGTTCGCACAACACCATCATAGAATCACATAAAAGATAAACTCTTGACAAAATACCAACACATGTCATATATAAATCATTGCCAATTCATCCTATGCCCTCAGGAACATACGGGAACTGCTCACAACGTGCGAACATGATGATATTCAGTGGCATAAGTGGTACAACACAATCTGAAAATATAATCTCACCCTCGAACAATGACAAGTAGCCAATCATACACAGGTAGAATAGCACTTAAACAATAGCTAGGGTTCGAACAATCTCAAACTATGAGGGGGATGAAGTGGATCACGAAGATGGTGATGGAGATGGTGCTGGTCTTGACGTTGGTGTTGATGGAGACTCCAGAGGGGGGATGGAGGAGCCTTCCGGAGGTGATTCGGCAGCGTTTCCCCCCTCCGATCTTCTCCGGCGGCAGCCTTCTGTCTTCTGTTTCGTGTGTTTCGTGTTTCTCCGCCGCCTCCTTTCGCGAAACGCCAGGGGACCTTTTTTATAGGCGTTTTTAGGTCAAGACTATGTCGGTGGAGCGAAGATCGACGGCAACGGAGCCACGAGGTGGAAACGAGCTAGGCCCACGTGGCCAGGCATTTTAGGCCGCGTGGGACCCTTCCATTTCCAGCCTATTGGGCTTCTGGTCTTCAATTTAAGCCCATTGCGTTCGTCTCGAAAATTATGAACCGTGCTCTTTGGCCTTGCCCTTTTTGGAGTCCCGAAGCTCCCGGAAAGTCTGAAACACTAAAAAAGACGTTTTCTGGAAAAACAGGGTTAATTCCAAATAAATGGGAAATAAATGAATATTCCCAAAAATCATTATAAAACATTGATATAACCCTTATATGATGCAAATATGATTGGAATATGAGCAATTAAAGTGCAAAGTTCATGTATGCATTTTACATGCATCATATAGCCAACCGGAAAACTAGGACATATTACAATACGGACGCGAAACACCACATATACGCTATTAAATTGGAAAAGAATGGCCTAGGTCACATGAAGTGTGGGGTTTCAGCTTCGGTTGCATGAGATTGTGAGTGGCCAAGGAGGGTGGTTCGGTGAATCGGCCTTCGGGCTGTGTTCCACGATGACCTTGAGTGGTGACCTTGCCTATGAGCCATGGTGTTGGTCTGTCGAGGATTTGTGTAGTTGGGTTTGATCACCTAGCTATGTTTTGTGTTGTGCAATCTCTTTTTCTGTTTCTGTGAATAACCATGTGTTCTACCTAGATGAACTTGTGCTGGCACTGTGCTAAAATTAATATATGAATTGAAATTTCAAATCTTTACTCTGTTTAGGTTCTTAATATGCTCTGGTGATTTTTATTTCGCTCAAGTTTATTTAATTAGAGCTTAAACTGAGTAGAATATTGGAGTTCAAATGATGTTCATTATACACCGTCTTAGATAATTTGGTCTTGGTTGTGATGATTTTGATAGTAAACTTGATGTAGATTGTTCAAAAGCATGCTTGGCTTGAATTGTGTGTGTGTATTTTTCAAGTAGTTAGTTACAACATGATATTGGTTCATATCTAGGATCAAACTAAATCTCGATAATTTCTGGATACCTTTCTAGTTGATATAGGTCTAGCTAGTTACCAGTTGATCAATATTTGGAACATTTGAATGTTTTCATGTCTATCTATTTTTGGAGTTTGACCCATTCCCGGATTTAAACCCCCGTTGATCCCGTGATCAACCAGATGCTGTCATGCTTGCTTGTTTGCATTTGTCGTGTGCTCTAGTGACGGTTTGTCTAATAACAGATGTTGTGCTCCATCTTTTGGTCACTTTGGTTTGTTAAAGTTCCTAGAAATAGCCAGTGATCATTGGCTCAAGTTGTTGATGGTCTTGAGAACTATTTCATATTTTCCTTCTTACCTCTCTAAATCTGACAAGAACAGATGCTCTACTTGTCTCTCTCATCTGTGTATTGCCTACTTGGTGTCCTGTGAAGGTTCTTCTCCAAGATTTTTTATAAACCCACTTCTTGCGGCTTGCCTGATCATCATAGATGTTTTAGATGGTAACCCTTGTGGTGCTCTTGACATGTTCTTGTTGTTGAACAATATTTGTTGTGTTAGTTGTGCAATGGTGCGACTGGTGGGCTTCCTTTATACACTCGGATATGACGCTGGACTATTGACATCTCATTTGGTGACTACTCACTGTAATATGTTGGTTTCCCTGCTCTAGTTGGCTACAAGTTACCTTGTGCGGTACTTCGCCCTTGCCCCAGCTTTTGGCTGAGATGGATAATTATCTCCTTTACTTTCTTATTGGGCGCTACAAAATTTATAAACAATTATGGCTTCAGCTAGTGGGATATATTATTTTGTGGGTTGTGATAAATATCATGTAGCTGAATTAGCATTGCTGGTTTAACTCCAGGGATTTGAGCAAATAATTATTATGATGGATTAATTATAAATGGAATTATCTAAATATATCAACTTGGCATGAAGAAATGTGGGCTTTGGGTCATATGGACCTTTCCATGTTAAATTTTATCCTTTTAATAAAATTTGTGGGCTTAGTAAGGATTCTAGTTAGATTAGAGGAAAAAATAATTGTTGCTTTGTTCCAAATCATGAAGGGATCATTGTTTTTGCCTCCTTGTTTGCCTCTCAGAAACTTGGATCATAACTTGTTGACCTCTGTTCCTTGTTGCCTTAAGATCCATTTGACCCAAGATGATCCAATTTCCCTAATTTGCCTAAGTGAAATATCTATCACTAATCACCATTTGGCGATTAAGACTAGTTCTTAGTTCCCTTTAGCTGGATCAAAAACATAAAAATGCCACATCAAAGATGATGGCAACCATTTTAAGCATAACCCTATTTCTTTTGTTTTTTATGCATGTTGGGTTTCAGAAAAGAATAAGATCAAGACCTTAAGTTTAGGTTTTTCTTTATTTATTCCATGTAATTCTTCTTTTATTTCTTTTGGAATTTGTATTACCCCATAATTTTTGTAAAAAATATCATGGGATCATAAAGATACATATTTTCCAATTCTCATTTTATTTTTTTTGCCTAAATTATTTTCTCATGTAATTGAATTATTCATTTATTTATGAATATCCTTATCTGTAAATAATATTTCCAAAGTTATATAAATGTTTTCATGTTGTCATTATGAATTGTTATTTTGTGTTATAATCTTGTTTATTTGGTTATGCCCAAAAGCAAAAAAAAAAAACATAATGGTCATGTTAAAGTTTATCGCACTCAAATCAACGAACTAAGCCCTAACTCAGCGATGTAAGCGAAGCCTCGATTACTTTGTCAGATCTGATAAAATTTGCTATATTTTCACATGTATGAATGCGGTGCATATACCTAACTTCTACTCTCTTACATTTGTCTAAACTACGGGATCTGACATTCACTGCGTTCCCTCGAGATCTTTATACTTCATGGCTTAACTCATAAGCCAAAGAATTGCTACATTTGAGTTCCACCAAAGAGCTCCATCTTTATATTTTTTTAATCTTCACATGAACTCCATCTTGATTCATGTTGATCGTGTTAATTCACTCATTGAACACAATCTCGATGCTTTGAAGTTCTCTTCATTTTCCTATTCTTAATTATATCATATGCATCTCTTCAATTTATTGATCTTTTTTTTTTTGAGATTTTCTGCATTCAAATCACGAAATAATACAAAGTTGATGACCCTTACAAGCACACTGTAACACAATCCCAAAGGACCATAAACACCTAGAACACCCTAAGACAACCATAACACATGAAGATCTCCGGAGCCCTGTGTCATCATCCCAGAATCTTGAGAGAAGACCCCTGCAGCAGAAAGATCTGCAACCAAGCGCAAGCAGGTCATCATCTTCGACCACGGTACAATTGCCGCCACGCTGCTTCCTCCTTCCTTGACACCAGCGCCGAGAGGGCATGGACACCAATCCAACACACCTGCAACAGCCGTCGCCATCTTTGGCTTTGAGTACCGCGAAAAGTGTCCCTTCCGGATGGAAGAGAACTCGAGTCAACCGACCGGTCCAGCACCGCGGTCGGGCCATCCGCCCGGGCAAAGCAGGATCTCCCTCCAGCATCAGCGCAGAGGAAGGAGAAGAACAGCAGCAGCAAATCATACCGACAAGGAGGAAGAAGGGTCTTCGTCTCCATGCATCCATCGCCCATCTGAGGACCCAAACGGCCAGTGCCGATGGACCTCCAGACACCATAGCCCGCGACCTCGACGAGATCCGGGGATCCCCCACCCCGCTGGCTCCTAGACGAAGGCAGAAGCCTCGCCTGACCGCGAACGGAGCCCGGAGAGATTTATTCCGACGCGACACCACCGCAACGGCCTTGGCAGCGTGTCCCTCAACACTAACCCTACCACGCACCCACCTAGCGGGCAGACCCGAGGTTCCCCCTCCCTCCCGCCGCCGGAGCGGCCGACGGAGAGAGAGGGAACCGGCGGCGCCGCCGGCGGCGCGCAAGGGAAACCCCGTTCGCCTCCTGATCGCCTGTGCGATCCTACTTTTCCGGAGCGGAGCGAACCGGTACCGCCAATTTATTGATCTTGATGCAACACAATGCATACCATTATCTTCATAGTATTCATCCTTGAATCCAACAAACTGTCTTCATGCATTGTCTATGAAATCCCTTCATATATAACTTAATGAAATCATTAATTCATAGGATTGTCACTAATTACAAAAACCGCACATGGAGGCTCCATACACTTTCAGAGGCGCCTCGTAGTGTGCCGCAGGATGCATCTCCGAAGTGAACACTCGAGTTCCTCATAGCAGGGTTCGACTTAGGCCGACAAGTCCCGAACCGTGGTCGTGGGCCTTTGCTCGTGGGCATGTGTAGGAGCCATCTACTCTATCACACGTGCACGCAAGAGGAGCTCCCATGGTCATGGTCAAGTGCTGATGGGCGCGTGGAGTAACCATCTGCTCCCGATCACAAGATAGCGAAGCACTACGATTGACATTGTAGCAACGGCCATAGTGGGAGGGGCGGGCGCAGGATCGTTCGCCATGATTTTCGGACCATCTATCCTGAGTCGCACCTAGACTTCGAACTAGGTGGACAACTTAGGATCGTACTCGGTTATGCAGGAGGAGCCTGGCGGAGATAGTCACACCTACTCAACATAATTGACACAATTTCATAAAATTTCACTGAAATTAAGTAATTCTGACATGATTTTGAATACCCCTAAAGGTCTAAGTCGGCTGCACGGTCAGCTATCATGTAGGAGTAGTTCTGACAAGTGGATATGGATTTTTAGTTTGAGATAACCAATAATCAGGGTAAAAGTTTTCATAATGTCACAACTAAGTGGTAAAATCAGATGTTGCAAGATTTTTGTAATTGGGTAAAAGTTGTCAAAATGTCACAACTAAAGAGTAAGAAGTAAAGTTTCCCTCAAAAAAAAAAAAAAGTAAAGTTTACTCCTAGAAAAAACTAGAAAGCAGATGCGCGGGGAAGGTGCGCATTGGATTTCTACCTATAGGAGGTAGAGCAGGTAAGGTCAAAAGATACAAACTTGCTTCGTTTCCTTGAAAGAGATATCTTGTACAAGATTCGGCTACGAGATATACTGTAAGGTGAACTTATATATAGATAACGTAAATATCTGATGCTTAATTGACCTATACCTAATCTGACAATGACATACTCTAACTAAAGTGCTTGCATGTATTTTTGGAAATCATTTGGAGAAACACAAGAACACAAGAAATGAACATACTCTTAACTAAGGCCCATTTCAACGGGGCAACTTCTCTCAATTCACACGAGAATTGAACCGTTTTGTAGGATATATCAATGTGTTTCAAGATTGATTAAGTTATCAACGAGATTAAAGAGCTACCTAGTCCCAATATGCTTTCTAGGTATGGACATATAGTACTGCTGTTCCAGTATAATTGGGAGCTCAATGATTGGTACGCCTAGCTAGCATGCAACTAACACTTTCTTTGAATTTTCTTTGTTCTCTTTGGTGTTGACTGGACAAAGCAACTGGAACCTCGTACACGCGACGACATTGAGGCATGCACTTTAATAATGCACCAGTGGCCACTGGCCGCCAGAGCAGACACGATAGGATGACACAAAGAAAAAGGTTATCAAAATATTCAGAATCCTTCACATCAACCTGCCATTTTGGAAGAACCAATGGCCAGATCAGCAGTACATGAATCAGAAATTTCTAGTGGTACTGGGAATAACCACCCAAATACACGGCAAAAACATTCCATTTGATCTCCTCGGCTGTACTCATGTTAGTTTTGTTTGGGTGTAAAGGGCACATGATCGCCGTGTTCCCGTCCTGCTGTCTGGATTCAAAGAGGTGCAACCTAGTGCTAGTTGTAAAGTTTAGCACCTCTTTTATTAAAAAATTGGACGCTCACTAGTTATCATTAGAAATTAATCTTTCGCGTAGGTGGTTTAATTTGATGTATTTTTCTTTAGACTTCTCTTCAATAGGATTATTTCTATTGAGTCAAGGCCCCATATAAGGACGTAAGATTGCAATTTCTCATGTCTTGTAGAACTATATGTTTTGGTGATTTGAAAATCTTGCGATTCAAAGAGAACCTTAAGTATGAAAGGTCGATGTAAATGTGCATATTCATCATCTCAGTGGATACAGTAACTTATGTGCAACAAAGTTTTCGACACACACCACCCAAAGATGCTATATAGGTGGCAACTTGCGCAACTATATTGATAATGAATCATCCGATGCGCTCGTTCTTTGCAAGATACGGCTGATGTGCTGGCCTCACTGGCCGGCCGGTTGCTGAAGGTGAAAATGGTAGATTTGCAATGCAATGGTGAGAGAATGGATTAAGGGAGGAAGAGTGATATGAGATAGAAAGGGAAAAGGCCGCCTAACCCCTACTGCAACTGCCACTAGTAAAATCTGGTGGCATATATGCAAGTTTTGGGGCTGACCACACAAGTTGCCCTATATCCCCATGATCTTGATCGTGCGTGAAACAAGATTGGGAAAATGGGTACAGCATTATCAGCACTAGCTTACCTAGACCTGCCTACCTACCTAGCTCGTAGCAGGTTAAAGAGATCTGCATATGGTACAATGACCCCTCGCTACGTTCTCTTGATTAATTATCTCCTCGTGGGTTTTCCGCGTTTAATAAACCATGGTTACTTGATCGGATTCTGATCCTTTCCTAGGAAAACACAACAGAAATGGATGCATAACTAAAAAGAGCTTCCCCCCCAAGCGTACTACATTCACCAGCCACCTCCACTTCACAAAAACGGCTTAAAAGTTGTTGAATATATAATCAATTTAGCTATTGATTTAATCCGCGAAAACAGTAAATAGTTTATGACTAGAATAACCAGAATTATACTAATCATGCGATCTACTTGAATAGTAGATAAATAGAACGAATCTAAAACAACTACTACAAGCAGAAACTGTAGTAGTATCGTAAACAGGAAGATCAAGTAATCATACGGTGCAGCGGCAGCCGAAGCGTTGGCGTTGCTGTTGTCGCCCATGTCATCGATGAAGAGGCTGCCGATGTCGGGGAAGAAGTCGTCGTTGGGAAAGAACTCGATGCCAGTAGTCGCGCGAGTGCGCTCCCCAAAAACCTGATCGCCCCTCTCCCGTAAAGGATCACAAGAGGCGGGGTTCCGGAGGCCTACTGTCCCTTCAACCGGTGCACGCCGGAAGACGGGATGGAGAAGACTTGGAAGACGGCGGCGCAAGGTTTTGGAACGGTGGTGCGAGACCATGTGTTGGTGTATATGCCAAAATTGGCTTGGTTCGGTTTTATATAGTGCAGGTTGGGAGTCAAAGCAGCCCTCATAAATGCGTCCGTTTATGATTTAGAAACTGCCGTATTAAACACGTCCGTTTATGAATTAAAAACGGTCACAATAAACGTGTTTGTGAATCAGAAATGGCTGTATTAACCGTGTCTGTTAATGAATTAGAAACGGCCGTAATAAACGTGACCGTTACTAATTAATCAACTAGCAAAGTGGCCCGCGCACGCGCGGGCAACATCTTGATGGTCATTTATCAATTCTGTACAACCTAATAATATCTTGAGGGCCTTTAGAAATTTCTCATATAGAGCACTGTTTGAATTTTCATGTGTGACAACATGCATAAATGGTCAGAGAATACAAATCTCAAGCCTAGAAAGATCAATACAGCAACCTAATAAAAGTCGGCATGTAACTGAATCCTAAGAGAGAATGTGATTTTTAATGATTATTTTGAAACATATGTGAAGATAAGTTATAACGTTATCTATTTTCTCTGGTGGAGCACAGTGGCGTTTCTTAGTCGAATCGGGTTAGATTTGATGTTCCACACTTCTCCTTAATTTAAAACACAACACTCCTACTTGGGGGTCAAAAAATTCTTTAATTTATCTACCTCAGTTTACATGCTTAAATTATATAGTTTTAAATTTCACGGATAATGAATAATTTTCTACGGATTTGCTAAAACTCAGTCGCATAACAAACTAAATCTCAGAAGGCTGAAGAATTGAACTTGAGTTGCACTTATGTGACTTTGAAACCCATTAGTTTTTTTATATATCATTCGACAACTTTTTTTTATATATATCTTCATATCATTTGACTACTTACCCATTAGTTTTTTGCCGTTATTCGTGTTGGTCTCAGAGTTGGGCGTGGTTTGCTGGAATTAGGTGTAACCGAGTGAGATTTAGTTTATTGCCAGACGATTGTCATGAATCGTCTTGAATTTGGGTTGCACATAAGTTGCATTCTTTTTGCAATTAATTGATATTTAGTTAAACCTAAGTCGGCTAAGGGTTATGTAATCTCTATAATCTAGCTTTCTGCAATATTTCAGTTGGAATTTTGCCTAAAATTTATGCGTTTGTGTGGGTCTTATTCAGAAGCTTATTCTGCACTTTTTTGTTTGTTGATTAGTCTCTTGGCATATCACACGATACTCTTTGTTTCTTCTTCCTCACATCTTGTATATTTAATTCAATGTCCGAATAAGCTTTGTACATCATATCATTAGCAGGTTTTTAGTTTTTCTCCTATGATATATAAAAATACAAAATTGTTAATAGTAGTCATTTCAGTCAGAGATTTGACTACCTCCGTGCAGCGTTCCAGCCTTACTGGGATTCAAAGGTCATACTTTCCCATTGTTTCCTGATTGGGTGTAGCAATTTTTCTTTCAGTTGGTTAACATCTTAGTAACTATATGTGTTGATTCTTATCATATACACATTAAGTTACATATACATATTTTACCTCTATTTTGTAATAATGTGGACATTTATTTGTAGAAAATATAAGATTAGACAAAACAATGGTTAAATATAGAATGGGGATCCAAATGGGAAAGATACCGAACAAAGAAATAAATTAGTTTTTAAGTATTTTTTTCAACTTTTTATTAACTTAATTTTATGAAAATAGTTTTATGCTTACAATGTGCCATCCACTTTTTGTCTACAATGGAAGTAATTTCTATTTTCTTTTCCATATACAATTATTGTTCTACATTAATGATTGGGGTTTTAGTCGTATTACCTAAAAAAAAGAAAAGATAGTTAAACAAATAAGAAATAAGTTTATATTTGCAGTATGTACCTAAGACCATTGGTCTGTTGGTCATCGAAACAAAAAGGAGGTAATTAATTAACCTCCACGTTTTCATACTTTTTTAACATCAAGTATGTATGAAGTAGTAACTAATTAGCCCGACACTCCTGCATGATTTGTGCAGCCAAAAAGTGATCACGTCTTTTCTTTATTTTTCAGGAGCAACTCAAATATAGTACTCCATCCGATCCGGTTTAATTGTCGCTGAAAATGAGCTAGTCACGTAGAACTTAGTAGTAGTGCTTGCGACAACCTTTCCGGATCAGAGGTAGTATCTTTGTCTTTGTATTTTTGCAGGATCGTCATGCATATAGTAATTAGTTAGCACGCCACTCCTATGTGGTTCGTTCAGCCAAAAATAAAGTGTGTATACCTCTGTTTATTCTTCTAGAGGAGCAGCTCAAACCTATTATTTATGCATGTATAACTATGTCTTCCCAGTTATCTGATTCCAAGTGAGCAATGGGTCAAAACATACGTACGTACCAGTCCGTAGCTCAGCTAGGCCGATTATCTTATTCCACTTGGTTCTCGTGAATCTCAAGTGTATTTTTGGCCCCTCTTTTTTGCTAGATGTTTGAGCAATTTTTTCTTTGTACTGTTTTTTCAACAAACATTTTGTTTAAAACATAATTCCTTTCTATATGCTACAAAATTAAATCTTCACCAGGAAGTAATTCGCGGCAGTAAGTAATCCTTTTTTTTTTTTTGCCAATTGATAGACGTGGACCTTTTAGTTGCAGTAAATAATTTTTTAATGATTGATAGGTGCGGACCTGTAAGTTGCTGAAGCTGACAAAATTCTATAGACTGTATTTAAAAAAAAAAGGAACTGACAATAAAAATAATCAAGGGCTATTACCTAGCTCAAGGCTGTAGGGCTGTGTGCATGAGGCAAATCCACAATCGATTGATCCAGCCCTTTCACGCTTGCATCACGCATGTATGTGCCAAGTCCTAGCTCGTTGATCTATTTATCTTTTGCACTGCCACATACGATCGACATGCATTGCTCACTTCTTCATCTATCTTTTCCGGGGCTACATAGCGTACGTACGTTGAACCTGCGAGAGTACGGCGGCAGCGGCAGCGGCAGCGTCCGCAGCAGCATACGTGAGGATATTCAACGTGATCTGAATATTGTAATTGCATGCAAAGAGCAGCTTTATCAACGTGAAGAATTGGCTAACCTCATGTCGTCACAGCATATGGATCGCCGGCGGCGCTGCATGCTTGGCTTCCGCCTGGGAGCATGGGCGCGGGGTCGGACCATCGGGCAATATATATTTTTCCGTTGCTTCCCTCGATCGGTGCAAGGCCATGGCGGCGGCTCTAGTGCGCGAGAGATCGGAACATGGCGCCGCTGCAGGGCACGCGAGGACCCGATTCGTGTTATAATTTTTAGGTATTAGACGTTGAAGGGGTATGACACTTAAGGGTATTGGTGGGTAATTTATCTGAACTGACGTGAAGAGGCTAGTTCTATGGCTGTGATTGACTCATTAGCCTAATAAATGGCCAGATGTTTTTGATTTTTGTGGGATTTTCTAAGCTAATTCTCTAATTTCTGGTTAGCCATAATGCACTTTTAATATATAATAGATGACTCATTAACGGCTGTATTAACCGTGTCTGTTAATGAATTAGAAATGGCCGTAATAAACGTGACCGTTACTAATTAATCAATGACTCATTAATTTTCCCAATTAACAAAATATAATAATGTGCCAATGAGAATTTCTGAATTTATCTTGGGCTAGTAAATACTAGTAAATTCCAACAATCCCCACAAAGTCTCATTGGCTCATATCTCATCATTCAGTTCCAAAACATTGTTTTATATACCGGTACTCAGTGGAGACTGTTAAGTTGAACTTCCACTTAGAAACTTATGCTACACTAGATCACAACTTGGATAGTGGACTATGCCTTGAACTACAAGTTTGCTGCGACTTAGTTTCACACAAGCCCTTGACCAATACTGAGCTGCCGCAAGGCTTCCCCGCGGGTGGAGCTTATGCGTCATACTCCAAGACCTTTCATGAGTTTATTAAAGAGCACCCAACTCTCACGGACTGCGACGTTTAACAGTCAGACTCATATAGGTGTATTCCTCAAGAGATGCTCTGCAGGACAACATCTCCGCTTATAAAAGTAAGCCACTTGGAATACATTAAGATAAATATCAACCTGCCATACAGAATAGAAGAGTATTGCATCTTCATGGAGTGGGAAATATAATATAAGGATACTCTCCTCTCAGCTGCCCAACAGCTTGTCTCCCACTTCTAATTCACGGGATCTCCGATCACATAGAGTAGGTTACCACTGTGGACAACTCATACCGTGGGTCTCAAACCCATCTCCCTCGATGCACTATCTATCACATTACGTGATAAACCCTTTGTGAAGGGATCTGCCAAATTCTTAGACGTTTGGATATAATCCAACGCAATGACTCCGGAGTTCTTTAATTTTCGGACAGATTTCAATCTCCTCTTCACATGCCTTGATGACTTCATATTATCCTTAGAACTTTTAATCTTGTGTATCACAGTTTGATTATCACAGTTCATAAGGATAGCGGGTATTGGTTTTTCAACCACAGGTAAGTCCATCAAAAGCTCTCGAAGCCACTCTGCTTCAACAGTGGCTGTGTCCAACGCTGTGAGTTCTGCTTCCATAGTTGACCTCGTTAAGATGGTCTGCTTGCAAGACTTCCAGGAAACAGCTCCACCACCGAGTGTAAACACATAACCACTCGTGGCCTTAATCTCATCAGCATCAGATATCCAATTTGAATCACTATAACCCTCCAGTACCCTCGGGTATCCAGAGTAGTGAATTCCATAGCTCGCAGTGCCTTTTAAATAACGCATAACTCTCTCGAGCGCATGCCAATGATCATCTCCCGGATTAGAAACAAACCGGCTCAACTTGCTCACAGCAAAAGAGATGTCAGGCCTCGTGGCACAAGCCAAATACATAAGCGAGCCAATAATCTGAGAATATCTCAGTTGATCTCTAGCAGTCTGTTGATTCTTTCGAAGCAACACACTAGGATCATATGGTGTCGGAGAAGGCTTACAGTCGTCATACCCGAATCGACTCAAGACCTTTTCCACATAGTGAGACTGAAGCAGTGTAATCCCACCATCACCATCTCTCAGCAGCTTGATGTTCAAGATAACATCGGCTACTCCTAGATCCTTCATCTCAAAGCAACGAGATAAGAAATCCTTAACCTCCTTGATTAGATCAAGGTTGGTTCCAAAGATCAGTATGTCATCGACATACAGACAGAGAATAACTCCCTCGCCCCCACCATAGCGATAGTACACACATTTGTCAGATTCGTTTATAATGAAACCTGCAGCAGTTAAAGTTCTTTCAAACTTTTCGTGCCATTGCTTAGGAGCTTGCTTAAGGCCATATAAGGACTTCAACAACTTGCACACCTTTGCTTCCTGACCAGGTACTACAAAACCATCGGGCTGATCCATGTAAATTTCCTCGTCTAACTCTCCATTTAGGAAAGCTGTCTTCACGTCCATTTGATGAACGAGAAGCCCATGCGAGGCAGCCAATGAAAGTAGCACTCGAATCGTGGTCAGTCTAGCCACAGGTGAGTAAGTATCAAAGAAGTCTTCACCTTCTTTCTGGGTATAACCCTTGGCCACAAGCCGCGCCTTGTACTTCTCAATAGTACCATCAGGCCTAAGCTTTTTCTTGAACACCCACTTACATCCTACAGGTTTACACCCATAAGGACGATCAGTGACTTCCCAGGTTCCGTTAGCCAAGATGGAATCCATCTCGCTACGAACAGCTTCCTTCCAGTAGTCAGCATCAATAGATGCATAGGCTTCTGAAATGGTACTAGGGGTGTCATCAACAAGGTACACAATGAAATCATCACCAAAGGACTTTGCAGTCCTCTGTCTCTTGCTCCTAACAGGAGCTTCATTGTCATCCTCCACAGGGTTATCAGTGTGTTCTATCGAAATGGTAGGTTCAGGAATAACAGCTAATTCCTGACTAGATGTGCTAGGTATCTCCTGATTTGATGAGCTAGGCATACCCTTCATGGGAAAGATATCCTCAAAGAAAGTCGCATCCTTCGACTCCATAATCGTACCAACATGAACGTCGGATACCTCAGATTTGACTACCAAAAATCTATAACCAACGCTATGAAAAGCGTAGCCCAGAAGAACACAATCCACGGTTTTTGGTCCAAGCTTGCGCTTCTTGGGAATTGGAATATTGACTTTCGCCAAACAGCCCCAAGTACGTAAGTAAGAGAGTTTCAACTTTTTCCTTTCCCATTCCTCAAATGGAGAAACAGTTTTATCTTTTATGGGAACTCGGTTTAGGACATGACAAGCTGTCAATAGAGCCTCCCCCCACCATGCCTGAGACAGTCCCGAAGTGTCTAACATGGCGTTAACCAAATCAGTTAGAGTTCGGTTCTTTCTTTCAGCCACTCCATTTGACTGAGGCGAGTAGGGAGGCGTCCTCTCATGTATTATACCATGTTCCGCACAAAACGAATCAAATTCATTGGAAAAATATTCTCCACCACGATCAGACCTTAGCCTTTTAATCTTTCGATCAAGTTGGTTCTCTGCTTCAGCTTTATAGTTTTTGAAGTAGTTTAAAGCCTCATCTTTTGTTTTCAGAAAATACACATAACAATATCTAGTGGAGTCATTGATACCCACAAGTATAGGGGATCGCTGAAGTCTTCGTTGGGAAGTATTACCCAAATTTATAGTTCGACACGATGGGAACACAAGAATATCAATAAGACTTTGGCAATCGAGCCGTCACTCTCAACCACACCTGTATATCAATAACTTGCAGCAATAATAGTGATGGCAGTAGTATGATTCAAGTAACAAGCAGAACAGCAGCAGTGAACAAGTGTTTTCCAGTTTTCACCGGAAAAGTGAAGGTGTAACTCAGAGATCTAAAACGTAGGCATGAGGTGACAGCGGGATGTTGCATGAATAAGATTGATCATATGATGATATAAAGCTAGCCAAGGGATGTATCTCTAACTCCGATATATGTAGGTATGTGTTCCATAATTAGTTGTGCGTACTAACCAAGAGAATTTGCACAACATCTATTGTCCTACCCGCCCATTTTACCGGGGCCAACTTGGTACTACGGGTAATTAAGGTCTATCCTTTCGAATAGACCGGAAAATGCATTAACACTTCATGAACACATAGAATCCTCAAACTAAAACATCTCCCCCTTGTTTTCCCTATATGTCACTTTTAGGGTTCGCAGGTTCAACATAATAGCAGGTGATACACTTTGCAGATAAGTACCAAACTCAAATATATGATGAGGCAATATAAGTTCAGTACTGAAATCATGCCACTCGGGCCCTAGTAGCAAGCATTAAACATAGCAAGAGTGCATCAACACAATACAAAAGTATCCTCAAGATAGACCACTAAAATCTCGAACAACGGGTAGCATTACATGATCAATCTCATCCAATCCCCATCCACCTCACATGCCTACAGCGGACTACTCACACATGGTGATGGTGAAGGAGCTCATGGTCGATGGAGATGAAGGCGGTGAAGATGGCGGTGAAGACGGCCTTCGGATCCCTCCACCGGAGGAGAAATCCTGGATCAATCTGTCCCCGAAACGAAGAACGTGGTGGCGGCGGCGGTGTGTTTCGCGAAAGCTCCTCTCCTCCTAGGGCACGCAGTTTTTCCACTATATGAAGGGGTACGTCGAAGACCGGAGGCGAGGCGGCGCCCGGGGTGGCCGCGTGGGGCCCCCTCTTTTGGGCCTCCGATGCTCCCTCGTGTCCATCCTTTGCACGTTGTCCTCCTTTTCCATAAAAAATGACGTGGTATTTTTCCCCGATTTTATTTCCTGCAAAAATAGCCAGAAAAGAGACTTTGCTAAAAACAGCGTCAGATTCAGCAGTTTTATTCAAATATGGGAAGATTCCGGAGCAAATCATGAAACAAAGTGCTTGGAAAAGTAGATGCATTTTGGATGCATCAGTCATCAATAAGCGTCATGAAATATTTGTTTCCGCCTTTTGTCAACACGCCATTCATCTCACAAAGATCTGAATGTATAAGTTCTAGTGGCGCCAAGTCTCTTGCCTCCGCAGCCGTATGAGACTTGCGAGGTTGCTTAGCTTGCACACACACTTGACACTTGGAACCTTTGACAGTAGTGAATTTTGGAATTAAATCCAAATTAGCTAGCCACGTCATGCAACCAAAGTTAATAGGACAAAGTCGTGAATGCCAAACATTATATTCAAATTCGTGACAAATATGATTAATAACTTTGGTGCAAATATCTGACAAAGATAGGTGGAACAAGCCTCCGCACTCATAGCCTTTACCAACAAATTCTCCATACTTAGATATTACAACTTTATTGGACTCGAAAACCAACTTATAACCATCTCGACACAGAAGAGATCCGCTAACGAGATTTTTATTGATGGAGGGCACATGATGAACGTTCTTCAGGCGCACGGTCTTCCCCGAAGTAAACTTCAGATCGACCGTACCAACACCACGAACAGAAGCATGTGAGTTGTTCCCCATCAGCACGGGAGAAGTCCCTGTGACCTGGTAAGAAGAAAACATGGAAGCATCAGCACAAACATGTACATTGGCACCAGTGTCAATCAACCATTCAGGAGAATGACAAACTGAAAGAATGGTAGGAAATATACCGTACCCAGATTCCTTCATCTCAGTGTCGCCGATGACAACATTGGCAGTCTTGCCGCTGTTCTCCGATGTGCGAAGCTCATGGCGGTTAGGACAGCGAGGTGCCCAGTGATTCGGATCACCGCAAACATGGCATGCTCCCTTCCTTGGCTTAGTGTTGTTCTTCTTCAAGCTGGTAGACTGTGAAGGCTTGTGCCTATCGTCAGACTTGCCTTTACCCCCAGATTTGTTCTTGTTAAACTTGGGCTTGTGGGGCGGCTGGTAATTCTTCTTCTGTACCACATGGGCACTAGAACCAGCCTCAGCAACTCGAGCACGTGTATCCTTTGCTCTCGCCTTCTCTTCAACATCAAGCGACCCAATGAGATCTGAAACGGAAAACTCTTGTCTCTTATGTTTCAGAGAAGTAGCAAAGTTGCTCCACGAAGGTGGAAGCTTGGCGATAATGCCACCGGCAACAAACTTGTCCGGTAAATTACACTTAAAGTGCTCAAGTTCCTTAGCGAGTGACTGTATCTCATGAGCCTGCTGTACAACAGAGCGCTCATCAGTCATCTTGTAGTCATAGAATTGCTCCATGACGTACAGCTCGATGCCAGCGTCCGAGGCACCAAACTTGGCCTCGAGCGCATCCCACATGTCCTTGCCGTTATCAAACGACATATACGAGTCCACAATGGAGTCGTCAAGAACACTCAGAAGGGCACCCTTGAAAAGGGTATCGAGCTTCTCAAAAGCTTCTAGTTGTTCAGCATTGAGATCGCCCTCAGGCTTGCCTTTGGTGACAGCATAGCAGTTACTGTTTTGAAACCAGTAAACTGCTCTCATGCGCCACCGTTTATACTGTACCCCTTTGAAGGGAAACAGCCTCATAGACGCGAGAAAGCCAGGCGCAGCAAATTGCCTATAATCAGGTTTTTGGATTGTTGAATATATAAGCAATTTAGCTATTGATTTAATCCGCGAAAACAGTAAATAATTTATGACTAGAATAACCAGAATTATACTAATCATGCGATCTACTTGAATAGTAGATAAATAGAACGAATCTAAAGCAACTACTACAAGCAGAAACTGTAGCAGTATCGTAAACAGGAAGATCAAGTAATCATACGGTGCAGCGGCAGCCGAAGCGTTGGCGTTGCTGTTGTCGCCCATGTCGTCGATGAAGAGGCTGCCGATGTCGGGGAAGAAGTCGTCGTTGGGGAAGAACTCGATGCCAGTAGTCGCGCGAGTGCGCTCCCCAAAAACCTGATCGCCCCTCTCCCGTACAGGATCACAAGAGGCGGGGTTCCGAAGACCTACTGTCCCTTCAACCCGTGCACGCCGGAAGACGGGATGGAGAAGACTTGGAAGACGGCGACGCAAGGTTTTGGAACGGTGGTGCGAGACCATGTGTTGGTGTATATGCCAAAATTGGCTTGGTTCGGTTTTATATAGTGCAGGTTGGGAGTCAAAGCAGCCCTCATAAACGCGTCCGTTTATGATTTAGAAACTGCCGTATTAAACACATCCGTTTATGAATTAAAAACGGTCACAATAAACGTGTTTGTGAATCAGAAACGGCTGTATTAACCGTGTCTGTTAATGAATTAGAAACGGCCGTAATAAACGTGATCGTTACTAATTAATCAATGACTCATTAACGGCTGTATTCACCGTGTCTGTTAATGAATTAGAAACGGCCGTAATAAACGTGACCGTTACTAATTAATCAATGACTCATTAATTTTCCCAATTAACAAAATATAATAATGTGCCAATGAGAATTTCTGAATTTATCTTAGGCTAGTACCTAGCCTCGCCGCACAAGCCCTATGTTTTTATTAAAGATGAAAACTTCTCGTACACCATAACTCGCATCTTTTTAGAGGAAAGACTATTGCCCGGCTGTTCACAAAGCACAATTTATCTTCCTGAGGTTGCCAGCGTTACACGAAAGACACAAAACACAAACTTACAGTTTTTTTACTAGAACAAGTCCTAAAAATACGCCTTAACTAGAACAAGAGGCTCTCAGATCGCAATCTTGTGTGTTGATCCCACAAGATTACTTGACCATAGTTGAAGTAGAAATGCAACCTGGAAGACAGCATCAGTGGAATGATATAAGATCTTCTTGTGAAAAGATAAGCTTGTTGCTCACGGCGCATCCCACAATGTCCACCAAACTGCAGCGATGTGGTACCGATGTTACAACTTTAAAAATATTATAATAAATCCTGTCAGTATTGAGATGCGCACGGCACTAATGTTATATGGTATTCTAGTTCTTGCTTGTGTGATTAGATCAGATTTAGATCTAATAAAACCCAACAGGAGTGAGACGAATAAAAAATAGTTGCCTCTAAACATAAGAGAATATATCAACCTGACGCAAGGTCTTTAAATATGATCGGTTGAGGGTCCCAGAAGTGACAGGACTGTGAGGACTCCTGTCCCTATCGATCAGATTTAGCTTCATGAACTTAGCTGGTAATGGACGTGGCAGTTTTGTTCCCAGGTTTGCTCGGTGGCCTAGATGACTTCAGACTGGCTGTCCTTGTTTGCTTTGAGTGATTTAGTAGTTGAGGTTCTCCACAAGTTAGTTAATGTATCTATGTATATATGTACTTTGATGGAACTTTTCTGGTAAACTAGTATCCAAACTGAATCGTTACACCATGTTTAAAGACCTCTTTTGTTACATTTTTCATAACCGAGAACTACGGGTTTACAAAATAAAATATACTTTATAAACTATATATAGTATTTGCAATAACTATATGTGCATGAAAAAAAGGTGAAACGATTCTTATTATAGAATACTAGAAGTGTGCAAAGCCAGATTCCTGCCATCTTGAGTTGTTCATACAAAACTACGAGCCTTTAGTTGTGTGTTTCAGAAAAATATAGAAACTTGAGGAAATGGCACAGGAGACATGGTAATCATGTATAGGATCAGATATGCCGTTCTTGAACAAGAAATATTAACTGAGGCAAAGCTGGCCGGAGCAACTTAATGGAAGGCCATCGGTGAAATGCAGTACCACCATGCACACACACCTTCATTTCAGTCTCCCACTTCATGATGGGGCGAATGTAGCCAAGTAGTCAGAAAGGACAGCAACAGAGAGAAAATTAACATCTCCATCTAGGAAACCATAGGTGATGTCATACTTGGCCTCACATTAGCAATTAATAATTAATTAACTTTTCTAGGAAGAGAATATGTAACCATCTTGAGTACAACCTAATGGAGACGAAGTTTCAGAGAAGCACACTTACGTAGCTTTGATGCACACATATAATGCATAGAAGCTCTCTAAAAGCTTAAGAACATTTTGTTTTTTGCGAAAAACAGCCTAAGATCGGTTAGCTTTGTTTACAGAACATCTGCACTGAGGTAAGAGTAGGTGATGTCCACAACTTCTAGATCTAGTTTTCCTTTTTGCACTTTTAGGCAGGATAAGATAACAGAGCTTATCACCTGCCGGCTGTCTCTTAGCATGAATTTATTTATGCGTGCCTTCTGAAACAACCGCTGGGTAATATTGGCATGATAAGAACTAACTGCTACATCTTGTCTAAATTTGATGTCGAATGATGCAACAACCTGATGAGACATGGGAACACAAGCAAGATCACATCTCACCATCTTTTTCTGTAATTGGATGATGGAATGCTGCTATGGACAAGAAACAAGAAAATTGAGACAAGCAAGTTACCACTCATCATCAGCCTAACAAACAATGCAAGTTTAAATTTGTAATTGGTTGTGGTTTGCAAGCTACCAAATTTGCTTGAAGAACAATGAGGTGCCTCTGAACAGTTGCATCCTTTTATTTGGTGATGGAGTATTAATTACGTTCATAGGCTAAATTTTGGGAAATGATAAATATTGGAGGCCAGCTACATGTCTACTTATACAGAACCTCTAAGAAAAAGAATCCCTTTGGGCAAGCTTCTTCATGAAACATATATAGCAGAAGACTAGCTAGTAGCATGCATTCCATGGACAGAGTGGCCTGGTTGAACAATTGTTGCTAAAAATGCCGTTCCGTGTACAAGAAATATAAGTGTGCCAACTTTTCTTGCTTTTGTTTTCAAAGTGAACACCTAGATCCTGCTCATTTCCCTCGGGTTTCTCGACATTTACATGGTCTTCATGTTGCATGATGATAGTGTTGCTGCCTTAGGAGCTAGCTGAGCAAAAAAACAGAGATTGAATCAGATACGGAAAGATGCATCCAGAAAGTATGTAGTATAAATGCATAAAGCTCCAAACCAGTGCAATAATAATGTGATGTGCTTTTGCAGCTAGCTGCTATGAACCAGAAGGCACAAGAGCTAGTTTCTTGACCTTTTATTTCTTTTGGTGAAAATAAGCTTATTTATTGACATGAATTATATTCTGGCTATTGATTACAAGCAATCTCTGCTAACTAATAGTACTGATTCACACGGTTTCCCAGAACTCTGATCATAGATAGCTGGTCACATAGTGGAGGACAATCTATGAACTACTATTCTTGATCAAGTCACTTTTCAGTGATCGTGTTTGAGTTCACCAATGGTGATGTAGTCAACATATATATCTTCTGCTCTTGTCAGCTAAACTGTGCATACTGAGGGCTTATGTAAGGGTGCTCATTCTTTTCACCTGCTCTGCACCTTCTACCTTTTGCGAACGAAAATATCTTGGGCAATGATATTTCTTAGATGGGGAACAAAAAAAAGGAACATGATCAAGTTTTATTGGTACTTACTTTAAGATGGTCTCAAGGATGTATATGACGAATCACATCGGCGAGATACCGTCGGGAAACACCTTCCACTCATGGACATTGTGATGGAAAGCTGTCAGGAATAAGCAACTTTGTGAGCCAAGGGCAACAAAATTCCTGCATACTAATGAATGCTGTCTAATCTCTTCCTTGTTAGTTGAATGGAAAAAGGTGGAGGAAAGACTTCAATTACGCTTAAATAGTTGGAAAGGCAAACTCTTATCCCTGGGTGGAAGATTGGTTCTCATAAACTCGGTACTAACAAACATGGTACTGTACATGATTTCATTCTTCCAATTGCCCAAAGGAGTCTTAAAAAGATTGGATTATTTCCGATCTAGATTCTTTTGGCAAGGGGATTGTGAGAAGAAAAAATATCGTCTGACTAAATGGTGTGTGGTTTGTTGCCCTAAAGACCAAGGAGGGCTCGGAATTCATGACCTTGAGGTCAAGAATAGAGCCTTGCTAGGTAAATGGCTCTTCAAACTTAAAAAAAAAAGATTGTTAGATTTTGGAATCCACCCCTTTAGAAGCAATCCCTAACTCATGGAATGGTGCCAATTAATTCAGTAGCAAGCAATCAATAACGCGGCAACAAACTAACAAACCTCTTTTGTTCAATTTTCTTCTAATTGTGGATCATGATTCCTCTTGTAATATAATCATGGTTTAGGAATTAGTTAAGGTTTGTAATGAATATATTTAAAGTTAGGATCTTGACACAAAACAATTAATGCAACAAAGGTTAATACGTCCCTTTTCTAGATTCATGAAGAGTTTTATCGTTCCAGAGGCCTTTCTCAGTAGATGCACACAGCCAAGAAAATTAGGAGGTCATCTGCCGATAAAGGCTCCCAAAATCCCAAGATGACTGTCTCAAGAATCACATAGCTTAATTTAGCGGTAGCCACCAGAGTCTGTCAACCCGACCCGTAGTATCCTGCATTTTCTTTGCTGTGTCTTCTTTTCTTTTGGAAGACAGTCACCCATTCTTTCTTTATTTTTCCATTACCGAAAATTCTGTATATACATGTGAAACACCATCACACACGCACATATCATCTTCATGCATACATTATCTCCGTTATTTCCTAAGAATTGTTCAAAAATCAATTTTTTTTTGTAAGAATCATGTGGAGTGGAAGGAAGGAAAATAGGAGTATGTCGTTTTGGCTCACCGGCTACATGTAGCCCTTTATTTCGAACGTACAAAAAACTAATTTTAAAGTTTTTAAAAACTCACAAAAATATATACATATAGCCAATGATGTAGCTTACAAGTGTGCAAAATCTCAATCAGGAATAAGTTGTTTTATACGCTACAAAAAAACAAAAATGTAGATCCGGATGTATCTACAAAGCATGTCCGATTTTGTCTTTTTGCGTAGCCCAGAATATCAAGAATTTCGTATTAAAAATTTGGCCCAATTTTAGGACAGAATATAGGCTACATCCAGATGTAATTTTACATTTTTTAAAACTTTAAATATTTATTTATTTATTTTCAAATTAAAGACCCTAGGTAGCCTGAATCCAAATGCCTTTTTTGGGGAAAATAGTCTTTTTCTCGTCTCTCTGTATTTAGATTCACCCAAGGGTGGGGCTGTGGGGAAATCAATATTAGAGAAGACAGTTAGCACCAGGGACTTAGACATAAGAAAATATTAGTCAATTAAAAACCTACACAGATCTAAAGGTTTAATATCGAACACGTACAAATCCGTCGAATAACTAACGGACACCAAATATTTACTAAGATCACATTATCCACATTCACATGGATTTTTTTAAAGAAGAAATTTCAACCGTGTCACTGCTCCAATCGGAACTTTCGGTATGTGTCACTAAGATTCTCTCGGTTTTGTGCGGTGGCACTATCTCTCGCCATGTCAGTTTTTGTACGACACTGGACGTAATTGACACCGGCTGTCATTAGGTTAGACAAACTTGTCTTCTCATTCGACTTGTTATTGATATGTGGGACTAACAAATAGCCACGTAAATATCGAGTAAACAAATCTAGTTTTGACCATTATACTTACATATGGGTGAACTGAGCGTAACTCACATGGTTAGGTTCCTTGTGGTGAAACCACCTCACCCAGGTTCAAGTTCTAAACTTGTCGTGGGTGCTCGTATTTACCTAGATTTAATCCATAAATTAATCGGTGCTATTGTTTCAGCGTTAGGTGACGTGCATGTCAATAGCGGGACACATGTTGTGACTTCGTCAAACTCTACCGGCTCATTTTATCACAGGTGTTATTAGGGGTAGGGTGTGCGTGAAGATGATTTAATCTGATTATAGAAAAAATTAAATATCATGTAAAACTTTTCAAAATTAAACCATTTACGCATATTGCCAATCCTTTATGCAAATTTTGGATGTATTTTTCTTTGCACCTAACCTTAAACATTTATGATAGGCTTCGGTCATTTTCTTCCTATGACTTTGAGGTGGCCTCCTAAGAATTGGTGGTTTAAGTTTGAACCCTGGATTTACTATCTCGTATTGTTTTGTGTTTGTCATTAGTGGTTCATTTTTTTTGCATTTGTTGCATATAACTTGGTCAACGAAATACTCATCCACAAATTTTCTATTTCATCACCTTCATTGGTGGTACGTTTTTTTTTTGCATTTGCAATGTCCACATGCTACCTTCTTTCAGTTTCATGATTGTCTAGTGCATAAAGCTCAACTAATGCATTGGAACTTCTAACCATCTTATATTTTTCATCTCCTTGAGATGGTCCTTGCATTCAGTAATAAAATCACCTTTGGCACTATTTTATGGCGTGGCACTAATTGTTTTCCTAAAATACATCTTCTCCATTATCAGTTGTCTGATTACATCTAGCAAAAGAACCATTGCAAGTGCTTTCATGTGCTTCATCTTGGAACTAAAACACTTAGCAAAATTATTGCAAACATAGTCAACTTTGCTTAAGTCACCAAACTTTCTTCTAACCCATAGTTTGGTGTGATGTCCTTCAAGGTATTCTTTCACCTTGGGTTGTGTTAACATGTTCTGCGCAGAAGTAGAAAACCTGCTTGGGGTATAAGTGTATGATGATAGACACAAGTTGTCTTCGAACACCTTGCCTTTGACTTCTTCATGAAGTTAACCAATAGGTGCCTCATGCATTATCTATGCTAAACCCAAGGAAAGGCAACAACATCAACATTCTTTATAGCCTTGCATGCATGAGTGTGTATCACCAAGTCTGGATGGTGACCTATTACCTCAGCCTCTCCATGAACCATTTCCAACATTCATCAGATTCACCCCTCAAGAATAGAATGACCTACACAGAAGAGCCAATTATGGGAATCTACAACACTTTCAGTAGCAACTTGTCCGCTGAAATTTCTTGTTAATTGGTTAGAGTCTACTACCAACTATGGATTGCAGCCCTCTAGAAACCATTTCCAACAGGCCTTCAAGCATACAACACATCTTTTGGATATTCTCTTGTCTGACATCTTATGCTTTTCCTCTGTCAAAGTTTTCACTATTCCTTTCACAAACTCATCAGGTGATGTCTTCTCTTCCTCTTCTTTGAAACTATACAGCATGTGTAAATTGCCATTCCACTTGTCTCCAGTGAGATCCAAAGTCATCTCCTTTCAACAAAACACTCAAATGTTTGATCCTCTCCCACCAATCAGGTGCATTAGCATCAACCACTTGGTTTAAGCAAACCTATTTTTTATCACTTATATCGGTAATAGGGAAGTTGTGTTCTAGGTGTTCACCTTGATCTACATTGATTAATAAATTAATTAATAGATGATAACACCATTGAAAAGTGAAAATTTGAAATCACATAAAAAAAGAAAAAAAATTGCTACCTAAAATCGGCATCCACCCCTCACTTGGGATGCATGCGGTCGTCATTTAAACACTTCGGTATCCCTAAAATGCACACCCTGAGTCTTTTTTGTCACTTTTCAATGATATACTCATACATACCCACATTTTATTGAAAAAATAGTGCAATTCTCCACACTGCCAAAAACATTCCCTTATCCAAATGTAGGGGTTGTTCTTGTAAAAGTGGTTCACTAGCATGCCCTCAGCTTCCTCGTATTATTTGCAAGCCATTTCGTCATCTTCTGATTCATCATTCTCATCAGTCCCATAATCAGGTTCAAAGTTTGGATCAACTAAATAATCCCTAATTTAAATTATCTCAACATCATTAGTCACATTTGGATATTGTTTCTCAACATCGTCTTATCACTAGTAGGGAAAAGCCTTGAAGTGGCGCGCCGATTTGGCCCTCAGTGGCGCGTTTTTCGCACGCCACTGGTTATGCGCCACTACAAACTAGTACCGGTGGCGCGCGGTAGAAGTGCCATTGCTAAGTGTGTCATCTGTGGCGGGTAACCCACGCACCACCAATAGCGAAGTAGTTGTGGCGTGCGAAGAAGACACCGCTATAATTTTTGCCAATTAAAACTGAAATTCAACACTAATCTGGATATTGTTGGATATTAATTGAAATTAATAATCTTTAAACTCAATTTAAACTTAAAACATCATTAAAACGGGCGATAATTTACATATTTTGCGCCAGAAGGCGCTTACAACATGGAATAAAAGAAAATGCAACGAAAAGGCCGCCGGTTGCTGCCGCTACTCTACTCGTCATCGTTGTTGCTGGAGAGGTCGACGAAGACGGGATGCGGCCACGGCCAATCCACCACTGGTGGTGGTGATGGCCCAATGCGTCGTGGCGGTGGCCTAGCCTGTTCCACCTCCTCTTCATTCGGCTCGGGCAATGGGCCAGTCCACGACCACCTCTTCCAGCATAGCTCCAGCGGGAAGTATGTCGGCTCCGGCTGTTGTTCCTGCTGCTGCTCCTACGCCATGTCGTGGAGCCGCCGGGGGAAACCTAGCCAGCACACCAGGTCGTCGAGCTCGACGGTCTCAAGGGAGGCTGCCAAGGCCTACTTGATGTCGGGGTCATCCTTGGAGTCCTCCTCCTCGTTGACTACGGGCGCCGGCGGAGGAGCACAGCGAGGCGGTGGTGTCAGTGGAGCACGCGCGAGGCGGCGGTGTCAGTGGCGCACGACCACGTCCCTTGATGAAGATGGGTTGTGTGGCACGCGATGCATCGACGCAGAGAGGAGCTGCCCTGCACGTTACGCTCCACCCGGTGCAGACGGCGGAGAGAACCTCGTCGACGGTGCTCCCCTCCCAGTAGTTCACCCGGCCTTTCTGGTTCTTCTTAGCAGGGACCTTGGGGTCGCCGCCCTCATAGCGCTCGATATCGTGGCGTCTCTCCGCCGTCAGCATGGACAACCACCGCCAGTGGTTGTCGACGGAGTACTCCGGGTCGACCTTGAGCTCGTCCGGGAGGGCCATCCACCACCGATGGATGAGGAGCTCTAGTTCGAGCGTGCCGAACTCGGGGAGAGGCGACACAGCGAGGATGCCAGCGCTAATGTGCCAGCGGGCTGGCAGCCGTGAGTCTGGAGGGACGAGAAGGCCGTAGCGGGCGAACTCCTCCGTTATTGGCATCCCCAGGGTGCACGGCTAGATGTATTGGCTCCCCCACCCCGCGGAACTGTCGCCCGACTCGTGGTTTTTCGCCATTGATGTTGGAGGTCGTGGAGGATCTCGATCTGGAAATGGCGATGGAAAGGCCACGATAAGAAGTTGACAGTCTCTCCGGTTAGGGAGTTTTTATAGCGCCCTGAATCCTAAGTGGCGCCATGGCATTAACGCTGTCGTGCGCCAGTGGTCAAAGCACTGGCGTGTCGACTTGACACGGCGAGGACTCGAAGCGGCGGTGTGCCCGCGGGGGAAAGACTGCCTTTCTCTGGCTCCGTCATGCAATATTAACGGGGGGAGAGGCTATCAGGTGGGCCAGCTCTGCCCCCTGCGCCTCCACGCGTCGACGTTCAGGCCTGTAGCATGCCAGGCCGGCGAGCCGCCGGTCACCACCTGCCTGTGACGTGCTAGGCAGGCACGCCACCGATGCACATCTAATGGTGGTGCACCCAAATAACCACGCGCCACCAGTATGTTTCGTCCGTGTGGTCTGGTCTCTGGTGGGCTGCCCCATGTACCAGTGGCATGCCATCCTTATCTTCGCGCCACTGATACACCTATCACAGTGGCGCGCCTAAATTCAACACGCCACTGACAACAACAGTGGCGCGCGGAAACAAAGAACGTCACTGCTACGAGTATTACACTAAGGGTTTTCCTACTAGTGTCTGAAGCAAAAAATTATCAGTTGCCCCCATTTCTATGTCTTCCTTCACCCTTGCCTTTGCATCATACTTAAGGATAAGATTCTCAATTATGCTCGATTGAGTTGCTTGCATAGTTGATGAACTGAAATTATTGACGATAGTCTCTTCACAATCTCCTGTTATAGATATGAATTGACATCAACACATTTTTCATACACAGGTTTTTACCACACATCATGGCCAAAGCCTCATTAGTCTCTATGAAATTGTCCATATTGTTGTCATAATACCTGGACACAAATTCATTGTTTTGCATACACAGGAACTTCTCAAGTTCCATGTACAAGTCTTTAAGGGTTAGTTAGGTTGTGTCTACTATCAATCAATAATAAAAACGAACGCTAACTTTAGTTCTCTCGCCGGCCAAGGTTTAAGCTAGTGCGACACCCATGCCGAGTATTTAGAAGAAATCCGGATATAACATCTGTCTTGATATTAGCAGAAAAAAAATCCTCAATTACTCAGAGATTCGAAACACAAAATCAAATTCGAAGAAATGATTTGAATTTTGGCCCTTCAGCGAATACAAATGGCGCGTCACGGGGCTTTAGAGCTATAAAGTTTGGCTACATGTGTCCTCTGCCCTTGCACATCGCCCGCGAACCTTCTCCCACTATGTCGAATCTATCTCCGTGGCCACTTCCACTTCACATCCACATTTATGGGTGGATTGTAGGCGTACCGGCGTTGGGCGGGGGTAACGTGATTCGCTTCCAAATGGAAGACGACAACGTCCATACGACGCGACAGAGGCGGTGAAATCTTCTAGTAGGGGGGGGGGGGGGGGGGGGAAGCAGTGAGGCGGCCGAGGTGGAGAACATCGGTCTAACGATAGAGGGCTGGAGGTGCACAATGGTGAGCGATAGAACAATGGCGAGGATAGCGGCTGTGGCCACACGAGAAGAGAGCGACTAAATTGAAAAAAACTATGCCCACCCAAATGCGGGATCAAATCTTTGAATGTGGAACTCTCTAGCGACTCATTTTCACGGGGCAAAGTTATGGGTCCCCCACGTGAGAAAAAGTTCAAAAAAAAATCATCTTTGCTGATGTGGCTACAAGGTTGGTCTTACATGTAAGAAACGAGTCAAACAAACGGCAAGTTTGCCTAACCTAACGCCAACCTGCGTCTGCATCAAGTAATGTAGAACCAACGACTCGCCAAGAAGTTTTTTAGGCAGCGCCCGCTCAACTATCATTTAAACATATTGAAACAAATGTATATTAACCATAAAAATAGAAATATTAAGAAGGTAATGGAACCTAATTTTTTTGCTGAAGGCACACATATGTTCAATGAGTATTTTCATTCAGCAAAAAATGCGCAACCGAAACCGGCTATTTTTTTTGGTAAAGTAAAATAAGGGACTCGAGGACCAACCAATAATGTTTATTCAGCATTTGCTAACGCATCACTCCTACGTCTGAGGGTAACAAATTTCTAGTCCTCGTAATAGCAGGAAATCAAGGACATAGCCAAAACGTAGGAAAGCGGCCGTGTCAAAAGACCAAGTCGTGAGAAGTTTTTGAAAATAATGATCAAAACGACCAAGCCTTGCAAATATATAGCTACATTATTAGTAGATTTATCCTTTTTCCCATGATTACACAACTTTCTAAGAATAATACAACACTCAAATCAATTAAGCTACGATAGCGTACGTTTCCACCCGTTAAGAGAAAGAGAGACACGTTTTCAAAACCCATTGTGTCTGTACGTTCCAAATGCAACAAATGTTCAGAGAGAAGAGACATCTAGATGAAAGGAGATGGACAGAGTGCAGCGTTCTCATCAGGGTTGATGAATCGATCATGCGGCTGGGAGTGGGCGGCTCACTGTACAGCACCAGCAAAAGGGAGGCGCCCCCGCGACTATATAAACCACCACCCGTCGCCGAGACCAAACCACACAAGAAGCAGTCGCATCTCTCGCAGAGCTAGCCACTGATCCTTGTGTCACGTAGAAAGGGAGTAGGAAAGGGGGGTTTTGGCTTAGGCTGAGATCTCCTCTCTCTCTCTCTCTCCCTCCCTCCTCTTCCTACACACCCGGCCTTCTCCCTCCCTCTAGTCCCCATGGCTGGAGGCCTCCTCTCCTTCGCTCACCCGGCGATCAGCATCTCCGGCATCGCAGGTAATTTAGTGGAGAAACAATGCACACTTCATGTTGATTAGGGCGCGGGCACACACACACACCTTTGGTTAGCAACTCACGCATGTTTGATGATCATCCACATTGATCACAAGTCATCACATAGGTAGGTTTTTAATGCATAGAGCAGGGAATTAGCCACCTCCAGTTCTAGCCCGAACACATCCTTTGCTACTGACCATCCGCAAACACTACTACACAGACACAGATTTATTGCTGCGCGCACCTAACAGGCTAAAACTCCATTAATCTAGCGTGCATCCGTTCTTAGTTTCTTACCAACAGCTCACCATGCCCTCTCCATCCCTCCCGAATTCCCTTTCTTGGAATAGCGATTGGTTGAGCGGTGACGGATGCGTGTTCCCCCTGCAACTAATTCCCTGCCATTAGTTGCACCCGCACCAAATAAATAAAAATTTGTAAACAGTAGTACTCTACTTGCCAATACAAGTAAAGAAATGCCCCTGAGAAACTAACGGCGTCGGTTTTCCTCTTCCCTTGTGCAGGAAACATCATCTCGTTCCTGGTGTTCCTTGCACCTGTGTAAGTAAAGTACCCATCTACGTATCTCGTCTTCAACCGAGGGACTGCGCGATTAATCTGACTGAGCTCGATGTGTGGCATGGATCTGCAGGGCCACGTTCGTGCAGGTGTTCAAGAAGAAGACGACGGGCGGGTTCAGCTCGGTGCCGTATGTGGTGGCGCTCTTCAGCTGCGTGCTGTGGATCTTCTACGCGGTGGTCAAGACCAACTCCCAGGCGCTGCTCACCATCAATGCCTTCGGGTGCGGCATCGAGTTCCTCTACATCGTCGCCTACCTCATCTACGCGCCGCGCCACGCCAGGCTCAGGACGCTCGCCTACTTCTTCCTCCTCGACGTCGCCGCCTTCGGGCTCGTCGTCGTGCTCACCCTCTACGCCGTCGCGCCGCCCCACCGCGTCAAGTTCCTCGGCAGCGTCTGCCTCGCGTTCTCCATGGCAGTCTTCGTCGCACCGCTCTCCGTCATCGTAAGTAATTCTAACTAAGTCTCTCTTTCTGGTCTTGGTTTACGTCTTGAGTCATGCATGATATGAATATGACACATATCCATGGATGGGTGCAGTTCAAGGTGATCAAGACAAAGAGCGTCGAGTACATGCCCGTCGGCCTCTCCTTCTGCCTCGTCCTCAGCGCCGTCGCGTGGTTCTGCTACGGCTACTTCACCCGCGACCCATACGTCATGGTACCTGATTATACTCTACTTACACCATTGCCACTCATAGCCAGCTTCGTCAATAGATCTCTAATCATGAATTGTATGCTCGCATGCAGTACCCGAACGTTGGAGGGCTGTTCTTCAGCTGCGCCCAGATGGGGCTCTACTTCTGGTACCGCAAGCAGCCGACCAACGCTGTGCTTCCGACCACTGCCGACCTCGGAGATGGCGGCGCCGCGGAGCAGCAGCAGCACCAGGTGATCGAGCTGCCCGTGCACACCGTCGCCATACTGTCCGTGGGCCCCGTCCCCGTCCTCGGCGTGCACAAGATCGAGGTCAGGGCGACCGAGCAGCAGACCGACGTTGTCAAGATCGACAAGCCGGCGGAAGTCATCGAGATCGTCGCCACCGTGTGAGACAGAGACTTCGACGACGACAGCAACAGGTTACGGAGAACAGGAGAAGTGATGGGGGTTTGGTATTAGCATCGCACTGCAGGGTGTGCTCGTGTGGCTTGATTAGTTAAGTATTATGGGCTTGTAGTATGTGTGGTCGACTGGTCGTTAGCAGATTGTCGTGTTCAGGTGTGCCTTGCTGGTAATAATAAGACGAGCTACTACTTATGCTGTTATGTGTGTGTACTGGTCATGCAGTCTCTCAGGTCACGGCCCTTGACCGATCAGTCAATTGACGAGAAGTTTGAAACATGAACATGGAAATATTAATTAGTTAACTTGTGATTCTATAACTAACTGATTAGTTTAGCTGTCTCTTACTACTTGTTGTGTTTACTGTCTCAACCAAACAACATTTCTTATGGTGTCTTTGTACTGCTTTCCAAAAGCGCCAAAACGTGCAGTGCTTGATCGACCAAACAATGTAATCTAGAACACCACAGCTGGCACGATACATACAAGATTTAGTTCAGAACACATCCATCAGGAAGTCAGCTACTTGTGTTGTCCCAATATAGCCTCTAGCTTAACAATGAAGAGTGCGTCCGCCTCCGTGTAACTCGATAGAGATGGCGCCATCAGCCATCATCAGGCCTGGCTCACGCCACCATATTCTTCGACGAGTTTTGTCATGAGTACCATAAGATCAACAAAGGCACTGAAAGATGCTCGCAGAAACTGAGCCTCTACTGCTTCAAAGTGCCTGAAAGTTCACACATCCGAAGGTCTAAATGGTTAGTTACACCTCATGGAGCAAAGCAAAGGGAATTCTTAGAAGTGTCAGTGTAGATTTACTGACACGAGAAGTTTGCCACCAGAAACAGTCATCTCCCGCCTGACCTTATCGAGCTGCAACTGCGATACAAAGAGATCAAAGGGTTTCAACAAACGTGCCGTTGACAAAGAAACGTGAGGAGCATATGAAGGCAGTTATATCTTAAGAGGTCAAATGAGACATCTTACCTCCTTGTCAACAACTAGTGTCTTGTAGACAATGAAGGCATGTTCCTCGGATCCATAATCGACTTCATAATCACTGGCAAACGAAAAGTTAGTATTGCACCGTAGAATTTCTCCACGAACCACAAACATGAAACACAGATTCAAATTTGCGGAGGGGTAGGAAGAGGACATCAGCATCAACATTGCAAATTATTTACATTAAGTTCTGATGATACCGTATTGCGTGTATATAGTGTCTCAATTCTCAAATGAGCAACGCTGAAGGTAGCAGAGAACACAAGCTGGAAAAGCGACATATATCAAGTTGATCATCACTAGTTCAAGGATTTCTTGGTGAGGTTGTGTTGGTCAAAATAGGCACAACAAAATAATGCACACAAGTTTTTAGTAAATGTTAGCATACATCATTCAGGATCCATACCATTGTGTCAATTGCTTGTCTGGTTTGGAAGGCTATTAGGATTGCATTGGGTATTCAGAAACAATCTTATATTGATCATATGTTTGGTAATTGGGCTATGATGGTCCCTGAACAACTTAGATCATTGGTTTTAGTGGGGGCAGCTGCTGCTTGTAGAGCTATTTATATGTCAAGGAATGATGCGACGTCCAATCGCAAATTCATTGACCATCCTAACCAGATTTTATTTCCATGCTGATATTGGTTGCAGCAATGGTGGCTTTAGAAACAGGGCCCGAGGGAACTGATGCCTTTTGGGAGCAAGATGCTGGCGCAGTGGCGTCTGAATCTTCACAGGCTGGAATCTTCTCGTTATTTGGCTTTCATGTATTTGTTAAAGAAAAAGTCAAACTGGAATTAGCTCAGAAAACCCTCCCGGGCCGCCAGCGCGAGGGCGGCTCCGGAGGTGCCCCTCACCACCGAAGAGAAGCGCCGCCCGCCTCTCCCTCCGGCCGCTGCCGCCGGCGCCGGCGCAGGCGGTGGCGCCCACGCCTGTCCTTTGACGCAGCGGGCAGGGTGGCGCGGCCCGTCGTGCTCTCTTCGCGCAGGGGGCCGACTCTAGGCAGCGCAGGTGGAGACTAGGCGGCTGGGCGGCGGCGTCCACTATGGGCGGCGCTTGCCGGCAAGCTGCAGGGAGGCGGAGGCGCGAGGCCAGGGCGGGCGCGGTCCAGGGGCGGCGGCGCGGTTTGCTGCTTCCTGATCGCTGCTCGATCTGGGGGCCTACCATGGCTCGATTTGAGCCGGGGTTGACCCACTCGTTCTGATCGCCAGGAGCCAGCCGGCGGCGTGGGGGTTGTGGGCTCGGAGCAAGGAGAATAAAGGTGGTGGTCCTAGGGTTCCAAATCGCGAGAAGACGAAGATCTGCTTGACGCCGGTACCTTGATCTGGCAAGAGTGTCGAGTTTCGGAAGGCTCCGCCGGTGATCTTTCATGGGCTAATTCCTAGTGATTGCTGGAGCGGAGGGATTCGGTCGTGCCGGAGGGAGCGGTGTGAAGCTCTGCTTCTGTGCCATCATGGGCAAATCCATGGTGTAGTCAGATGCGGGGAATGTCATGAAAGCTGAGATTAAAGGACTATCAAATGGCGATTGGAGGCTATGCGGCGATGAGGAACTTGTTTGGAGTTGCAGGAGGCGGAGCAGCGGCATGTTAGTGGGGGCAACATCACAAGTGAAGTTCAAAGTCCTACCTTTCAGGGTGAAAATCCAAGACCTGGCCTTAATTGGTTGTGCCTGGCAATGCTCTTGCTGAAGACATTGTTTTGAGAGTGGGGACTATTATCTTCAGGGTGAAAACCCAAGGTCTGGTCTTAATTGGTTGTGCCTGGCACTGTTCTTCTTGAAGGCTTTGCTTTTGAAGATTTGGACATCAGGTGGTGTCTTGGTGGTGGTTGTGCGGCTGCTGCAAGGACTGTAACTCTGTAGCGGGACTTTCTTTTTATTTCTTCTTCTTATTGTCTTTCGGCTGTGTGCATCCGTAATGGCTTTGGCTATTGCGTTGTTGCAGAGGCTGGGTGTAAATTTGTATCTCCGCGATATTAATATATACTCTTTATCTAAAAAATGTATTTGTTAAAGTATGCCTTGTATACCCATGTCAATGCTCAGCTAACAAAACTATCACCGACTCGGGTGATTTAATTGGTGACAGCTCCATCATAGATCATCCATAATCGGAGCAGATGTTCGGTGCCATTATGCTCAAAATGCTCAACATGATTTCAAACTAGGAAAATCTTATCAGATGCACGTAATCTCAAGTACCCCTGCCGAGCTCTTTCGAGCCTTCTGTCTAAAAAAAACTACCGCCAGCAACTATCAAGCAATCCATCAAACACCATGCGCGCAAGGTGAGTGGTAAACTAGTAAGAGATCATCCAGCACTCGGCAAGCTACACAATTTACTGCACAAGAAGCTACGAAACACACGAGCTGACTACAGCCGTCTTCACCACAGATGGAACAAACCGGGAGGGGGAATGGGGAGTCACCGGTTCACCACTCACCAGGTGAAGTCCCACCGGGAGGAAGAGCCTGTGCCCACCGCATCAGCCATCCCGGCCGCAAGCTCCGTGTGCCAGTCGCCGGCCCCGGGTGAATGGCGAGAGGGCGATCTAGGAGCGAGAGGTCTCGCTCGCCGCGCCGGCGAGGTGTCCTGTCGCGAGCGGCGAACCGAACAGCGGTCGAGCCGTCGAGGCCTCTGTTCGATTTGGTCCGGGAACGACATAATAGCACTACCTGTTTTCGTGCAAAATCTACGGAATGATACAACTCGCGGTTTCAATCTCATTTTCATACAACATTTGGGGCTAGTTTTCTCAGAAAACCCAAATTGCGTTGTAGCGCTATTTAGACAGGGAATCTGACAACCGAGCCCACCTATAAGGTGACGTGGCAAGTGGGCCCCACTTGTCAATCTAATTAATAACCGAAATATTTATAAAAAAGAAAAAACTGAAAATGAAATTATCTAAATATAAAACAAAAGTCAACCCAGGACTGGGACCACGCCGCCGTCTTCGATTCCAAACCCCGCTGCCGCAGCCGCCCTCTTCTCCTCCAAAGACATGGCAGCCTCCCTCCATGGCGGTCGTCTTCGAGTTGGGAACCGGTCCGCGGTGGCGCGAGGAGCGGACGGAGATGGTCGAGGACGCCGAGTGAACGCCGGCAAGGTTGCGGGGAGCGGACTCCAGCGAGGTCGCGGGGAGCTGGAACCGGCGACCTGGGAACCCCGCGGCCAGCCACGGCACGCGGCGCCGGTGACGGCACCCGCGGTGAGGGTAGGCGGCGTCCGTGGTGGCCGCGGCGAGGCCGGATACGGCGAGCAGGCGGGCGCCTTCCCCGCGCGGCGAAGTGACGCTGCCGGCGAGCAGGCGGGCGACGGCGCCCGTGGGGAGGGGAGGCGGCGTCTGTGGTGGCCGCGGCGAGCAGGCGGGCGACGGCGAGCGCGCCCCGGTCCGCGGGGGTGGCACGTTGCTCCAGGACGGCACCGAGGCGAGCGCGTCGGGCTGGGACCTCCGGGATGGTTGACTTTTTTAGACATTTTCTTTTTCTAGATATTTTTTATTTTCCCAGATTTTTATTAGTTTTTTTATTTTCTCAGTTTTTATTGGGCTGACATGTGGGCCCAGGTCAAAGAATGTCACCAAACTTGCCAAGTCACATATAGGTGGGGCAGGGCTGTCAGATCCGCTGTCTAAATCGCATTAGACGGCAATTTGGGTTTTCTGGAAAAACTTGCGTCAAATGTTGTATGAAAATGAGATTGAGACATCGACTTGTACCATTCTGTAAATTTTGCACGAAAACTAGTAGTATTGTGCTATTATCTCTCCGGGAACCATATGCTCTACCTCTCGGGTAAATAACTAAATACGCAGAATTGACGGTCCGTCATCCTCTGCCGCTAGATCGACCGTTGTAGGGTTAGGATTGAGGTTGCCTAGAGAAACGTGGGTATTTTTCTTCAAATTAGAAGGCTCTGGAAAGCCAATTTGAACATAGTTGCTTGCCTAGCCCGTATCGAAATTTTGGCTCGCGTGAATCGTGATGCAACACCAAGTCGACCCTGGAAGAACGAACGGATCAGTTGTTTCCTCACATAGCAACCCTCGTCGCGTGAAAGGAGAGAAAACACGGCTCCAAACTCGTGCGACCAGGGAATATGGCGCGAGCTCGTGCGCGCATGGGAAGATGCAGCGGGAGAAATTTCGTCACCGCTTGCCAAGCATGTCCCTATTTCAACATGTTCGGCTCACCACCATTTTTCCCTATTCGAGCTCTCCATCCCGGTCGCGAAGCTTCTTACACGACGAGCAGGTAAGTGGCGACATCTCCTCCTCCGGTCAACAGTGGTCGACAGGTAACGGCGGCAACCTCTTCCTCCTCCAAGCTGATCCCGACCTCCTCCGCTCCTCTGACGGCTGTAAGTACCCTCAAATCTCTTGAATCTTTGAGCAAGTGGTAGATCTACAAATAGTATGGTAGGTTTTGCAAGCTTTTGCTTGTTGATTTCTGTGAGAATGTGGTAGTATATATGGTAGGACATTACCGGTTTTACTTGTTCGGCGGGTGATGATATTATATTGTTGTGGTAGACAATTGCTATTGTGCTAGTATGATCGATTTAGGAGCTTCATGGATTGCTGTGCTAAAATTGTACTCCCTCCGTTCCTATATATAGGGTGTATAAGTTTTGGCACGGATATTAAAGAATGCTCGTGGAGGAAAAAATTACACCAGTTTAGGACAGAATTACCTCTGGCTAATTTACATAGTAAAAAAAGGAGGTTGAATTAGATAAGGAAACATAATCAAATTTCTAAAAAAGTAATTCAGATGAGTGGTGGAAAGAAGTTCACTCTATATTTCGGAATTTTTCTCAAAACCTTAAACACCTTACATCAAGGAACGGAGGGAGTATGTAATATGGTAGGTTTTGCAAGTTTTGCTTGTCCCGCAGGGATATTGATGTTGTTTTGGCAGAGAATCGCTAATGTGCTAGTATATTAAAGATTTATGAGCTTCATTGTTGTGTTGTACATGTATTAGCACGATCATTGATACAAGGTTGGTTCTGCACATTGTAGTTCTCATCCTTGTACTAGCTTTCCCCTAATACATGAAACATGCAATGATGATCTTGCAGGCTTAGCTAATGATGCATGCTAAACACATTTTCCCCTTTTTCCTTATTGTTGTACTGATACAATTGTCTTGATGGCAACCAGTGTAGGCTAGGAGTAGCGCTGACTTTAGCTAGGTCCATTTGTCATTTGTGCTCGGCGGACGCGGATCTTCTCAAGCGCGCGGCCTCGGTGGTTGGGACGGACGTCACTCGAACCCTATTAGGGTTTAAGTGTCGACCGTCCTGAAGGTGCACGTCAGGCCACGACACAGGGCATGTGCCTTCTAGTACGTCTGCACCACCTATGACGTTGACGCGCTGCTGAAAGGACAAGGATGTCGCATAGAGGGGGGTGAATAGGCGATTAAATTTTTTCCGGTTTAGGATTGATAAATGCGGAATAAAACGAGTGTTTAACTTATCAAGCACACAACCTAAAAGTTTATACTAGGTCCAACATGTTCATTAACAACTTATGCTAAGCAAGACAAGTAACAAGGTGATAGCAAGATATAAGACTTCAAGCATAAAGGATATCACAATGTAAAGTACATAAGTAAAGAGCTCGGGTATAGAAATAACCGAGGCACACGGAGACGGTGATGTATTCCCGAGTTCCTCCTTGTTACGGGAGTATGTCTCGTTGGAGGGTGTGAGCTTCACCACAACAGGCTTGCTCAACGCCACAAAGGGCTCACCCCATTCTCCGATGAACCGCACAACAAAGGATTGGTTCACCTTCCACTATCGGTAAACTTCAAGGCGGAAACCGGCACCTTTACAGCAATCTCGAGGCACGCATCCACAACTGAATGGAGGCTCCCGAGTCACCAGCTTGGGGCACGCATCCACAACTGAATTGGAGGCTGAAAGTGCATCTCCTTGTGGTTATGGTTTTGGTGCTTGTTGACAACACAATTAGTTAGTCTAATGTGTCTTTGATCATTGCAGGAATTCATAGATAAAGACCGCGGTTAAATCGAGCACTCAATAAGCTTTGCAGGGAGCTTTTTTTCCAGGCAACGGTAGTACCGCTGGATGCAGCGGTAGTACCGCTGCACTCAGTTCCTGCGCGCTGCGCAGTGCACGGGAGCAGCTACCGCTGGCGGTACCGCCAGAGGTACCGCCGTCTCTCGGCTTCTGTTGGTACCTCCGGTACCTCCAGCGGTACCAGGCGGTAGTACCGCCACGTGCATTTTTGCAGCACACGGGAGCTGCGACATGGGAAGCTACCGTTGGCGGCACCGCTCGAGGACCGCCATTTTCGTGCTTCTGATGGCTCAAGCGATACCTCCAGCGGTACCGCCGGTGGTACCGCCAGGCCCAGCGGTAGTACCGCCGCGTCTTCTGGCGCGTGTTGACCAAGCCCGGAGCCGTTGCCCTTTGACCAGAAGAAGGCAGCGGTAGTACCGCCGCCTGTGGCGGTAGTACCGCTACGGGAATTGCAGCTCAAACGGCTCCTTTGGAAGAGAGGGGTATTTAAGGAGTGGTCTTCCCCAAGAACACTCAAGCTTCAAGTCTACTCTCTCTCTCTCTCCATTAATGCAAGCTTCCTTCTCCTAGATCTCCCTACTCCACCAACCAATCGAGCTCATACTCGGAGATCTAAAGGAGAAGCCCCCGATCTACTTCGTCACCAAAGCGTTCTTCCTTTCCCCTGTTTCACTTGAGGGATTCGAGCCTAGGGTTTCCACTAGGAAAACCTAGGCATCTTGTTGTACTTACTTGCTTGTTACTTTTGTGTAGCAGGTGTTGTGATGCTTGGAGCCCCCAATCCTTTTGTGGGTTGAGCCTCAAGTTTGTTGTAAGGGCTCCAGATTCCGCCTTGAAGGATTCCGATAGTGGAAGGTGAACCGAGCTTTTGGGCAAGGTTCGTCGGAGAATAGGGTGAGGCCATTTGTGGCGTTTGAGTTTGAAACTCACACCCCTCCAACAAGACGTACTCCCCTAAAAAGGAGGAACTCGGAAATACATCCTTGTCTCCGCGTGCTTCCCGTTCGGTTACTCCTTTCTCGCTGGTTCTTACTTGTATCGTGCTTAGTCTAGTGTTAACTTGTCATATAGGTAAATTCACCATAGTTGCATATCTAGAGAATTTACCTTTGTGTCAAGCCTAAATTCGAAAAATAGCTAAAAATTGAGTAGCACCTATTCACCCCCCCCCCCCCCCTCTAGGTGGCCATACCGATCATTTCAGAGGCTCCCAAGAACACCACAAAGCCGTCTAGGGTCCAATGACCCAAGAGTAACAAGTTCACAAACTTTCACTTACACGAATCCTCGTTGAGAGTACAAACCGATGCACCAAATGCAATGGCAAGAGCACAAGTGCTCAAGTCCTTCACTCTCAAATTCCAACACAGTAACAAATGCTTATGGGAAAATAAGAGAGGAAGAACAAAGAAGAGAACCACACAAGAACTCCAAGATCTAGATCCTAGAGGTTCCTCTCACTTAGAGAAGAGATGGATTTGTGAAATTATAGATCTAGATATCCTCTTACTTTTCCCTCAAAGATATGCAATAATCATGGGAAGGATTGAGAGAGGGGCAAGCTTTCCAAGGTCAACGATGGCGAGAGAGAGAGAGAGGGAAAAACGAGCTGTAAGAGGTTTGGGGGTCATTGGGGAAGAAGACCCCTTAAAAAGGACCCCCAAAATCCAACCGTTAGGTGAAAATCGCGCCCAGGGGCGGTACTACCGCCTCGGCAGCGGTACTACCGCTCCGGTGATTTTGGGCGCTCAAAAGCGCGCGCTACTGTACTCCCGGCGGTACCAGCCATATTCTACCGCTGGACAAAAAAACTGCAGGAACACCCAAACGAAAACGGCGATATCTTGAGCATCCGAACTCCGTTTTCGATGATTTTGGGCTCGTTGAAATCACAACGAAGAGCACTAAAAGATCATGCAGAGAAAAATCATAGTCAAACAATGAATCATAAAGCCAAATGTGGAAAGGTTAAACCTCTTTAAAAAAGACAAACGGTAAAACCTTCAATATCAAAAACGCAATAAGTTTTCCATACAAAATCCATTTTTGATAAACTTGAGCTTGTATTGAAGATCATGACAAGCTCTAAAACCACATATGGAGGAAAGCCAAATAAGAACCAAGAAAGATGATGCCAAGTATGCAAAGGTTTGACCTCTCTCCGAACGATACGATCAAGTTACTCATTCGATAGCCCCTCTTGATAGTACGGTATCTATCCTATAACATGGTATCTATCCTATAACACGGTCTCCCAACTAGCACCATGAGACCGGTAAAATAAAAACCCTATCAAGGTCATACCTTTGCCTTGCGCATTCCACTTGAGCTACATGATGACGATCTTGAACGCCTCAAGGTGGAACATCTTTCTTGATTGCTCTTCGCTCGGTGAAGACTCGCAAGTTGCTCCCCCATACTCCACTATGTGAGAGTATCTATTAGGCACATCTTCACTTGACAATTTCTTCATGTAGGTGGCAAGATTCAAGCATATGATATCTTCCAGATGCTCATCTTGAACTTGCACATCACACACTTGATGACGATCACCACTTGTCGTCATCCTCCATGAGCTATATGAATTCTTTCTTTTGATGCAAGCACATGAAAATATACTTAACCACACATAGATATACCACACACATATTATGGGTTAGTTCACAAAGCTATATGGACAATTTCTTACCATACCATTGGACCAATAATTTCACATGGTGCATCAATTAGCTTTGTGTGTTGATCAACTTGAATTCACTCTTTGCACCTTAACCTTGATCAACTTGTATCTTTCATTCTCTCTTCACAAAGATGATGTCTTGAAGGTGAACATGAATATCAAGTTATCCACGATATCCTATCCTTCAAGACATGCTTGCAATATGCTCAACTCTACACATGATCATTCTTCATATAAACCCTTGGATAGAATCTTGGTCATCATATAAGCTTCTAGAGTCCAACACATGAACTCCAATATTTTCTCATGGACAAGATCTATAAGGATATATCAATGCAAACATTAGTCCATAAGGATTGTCATTAATTATCAAAACCACACATTTGGGCAACATGCTCTTTCAGCTGCCACTCCGGCGGCGTCACCGACCGCACGGGGACGCAGAAGAGCACACGGCGGCGCCTGCTGGACCAAAAGCCCGCATCGTGGTCGTTCTTCGAGCGCATTTACTTCTTCGGAATCACGGCGGTCTTTCTCTACATGCCGGCGGGGAGAGGGGCGGCGACGCGCTTCTTTCCAAACATGCACTGGGTAGCAGTTATATAGTGTGCCATCATTTTTATATTTTTTGGAAAGAAAAAAGAAGCAGCGATACAGAGGCAACAATCAATTTAAGATGTACCGAGTTACCGCAGATCTCCAACCGTGCATCCCAAAGTAACCCTTCAATTGATGTAATTACAACGGTGCAGGATGGAGGCAGATCACATGGAGCAGCGGCTGCAATTTTTGATTTTTTTTTAGATAAAGGGCTTTATTACTCAAAAGTTTAAGTATTACACCCGGCCTCTGCATCAAAAATGCACACAGCCGCAATCCAACGGAGAAAGTAAAAAAAGTTGTGCAGCAATAGACGAATTACAATCAGCAAGAATAATGTAAAACGCCTATGTCATGGACAATCTCGACGGCCTATGGAGGTCCAATCCGGCGATCAAGTGGCCACCCATGTTGTGAAAAAATGTCCCTCGCCACCTCTTCCAGACGTGCACACGCCTCCGTAAAGAGGTATCGATGTCCCACACGTTGTAAGGTGGACCACATACGGAGAATATTTGTGCAACGGTAGAGTACCTGCATATGAGAAACATCTTTGAGCAAGTGGTAGATCTACAAATAGTATGGTAGGTTTTGCAAGCTTTTGCTTGTTGATTTCTGTGAGAATGTGGTAGTATATATGGTAGGACATTACCGGTTTTACTTGTTCGGCGGGTGATGATATTTATATTGTTGTGGTAGACAATTGCTATTGTGCTAGTATGATCGATTTAGGAGCTTCATGGATTGCTGTGCTAAAATTGTACTCCCTCCGTTCCTATATATAGGGTGTATAAGTTTTGGCACGGATATTAAAGAATGCTCGTGGAGGAAAAAATTACACCAGTTTAGGACAGAATTACCTCTGGCTAATTTACATAGTAAAAAAAGGAGGTTGAATTAGATAAGGAAACATAATCAAATTTCTAAAAAAGTAATTCAGATGAGTGGTGGAAAGAAGTTCACTCTATATTTCGGAATTTTTCTCAAAACCTTAAACACCTTACATCAAGGAACGGAGGGAGTATGTAATATGGTAGGTTTTGCAAGTTTTGCTTGTCCCGCAGGGATGTTGATGTTGTTTTGGCAGAGAATCGCTAATGTGCTAGTATATTAAAGATTTATGAGCTTCATTGTTGTGTTGTACATGTATTAGCACGATCATTGATACAAGGTTGGTTCTGCACATTGTAGTTCTCATCCTTGTACTAGCTTTCCCCTAATACATGAAACATGCAATGATGATCATGCAGGCTTAGCTAATGATGCATGCTAAACACATTTCCCCCTTTTTCCTTATTGTTGTACTGATACAACTGTCTTGATGGCAACCAGTGTAGGCTAGGAGTGGCGCTGACTTTAGCTAGGTCCATTTGTCATTTGTGCTCGGCGGACGCGGATCTTCTCAAGCGCGCGGCCTCGTGGTTGGGACGGACGTCACTCGAACCCTATTAGGGTTTAAGTGTCGACCGTCCTGAAGGTGCAGGTCAGGCCACGACACAGGGCATGTGCCTTCTAGTACGTCTGCACCACCTATGACGTTGACGCGCTGCTGAAAGGACAAGGATGTCGCATAGAGGGGGGTGAATAGGCGATTAAATTTTTTCCGGTTTAGGATTGATAAATGCGGAATAAAACGAGTGTTTAACTTATCAAGCACACAACCTAAAAGTTTATACTAGGTCCAACATGTTCATCAACAACTTATGCTAAGCAAGACAAGTAACAAGGTGATAGCAAGATATAAGACTTCAAGCATAAAGGATATCACAATGTAAAGTACATAAGTAAAGAGCTCGGGTATAGAAATAACCGAGGCACACGGAGACGGTGATGTATTCCCGAGTTCCTCCTTGTTACGGGAGTATGTCTCGTTGGAGGATGTGAGCTTCACCACAACAGGCTTGCTCAACGCCACAAAGGGCTCACCCCATTTTCCGATGAACCGCACAACAAAGGATTGGTTCACCTTCCACTATCGGTAAACTTCAAGGCGGAAACCGGCACCTTTACAGCAATCTCGAGGCACGCATCCACAACTGAATGGAGGCTCCCGAGTCACCAGCTTGGGGCACGCATCCGCAACTGAATTGGAGGCTGGAAGTGCATCTCCTTGTGGTTATGGTTTTGGTGCTTGTTGACAACACAATTAGTTAGTCTAATGTGTCTTTGATCATTGCAGGAATTCATAGATAAAGACCGCGGTTAAATCGAGCACTCAATAAGCTTTGCAGGGAGCTTTTTTTCCAGGCAGCGGTAGTACCGCTGGATGCAGCGGTAGTACCGCTGCACTCAGTTCCTGCGCGCTGCGCAGTGCACGGGAGCAGCTACCGCTGGCGGTACCGCCAGAGTACCGCCGTCTCTCGGCTTCTGTTGGTACCTCCGGTACCTCCTGCGGTACCAGGCGGTAGTACCGCCACGTGCATTTTTGCAGCACACGGGAGCTGCGACATGGGAAGCTACCATTGGCGGCACCGCTCGAGGACCTTCATTTTCGTGCTTCTGTTGGCTCAAGCGATACCTCCAGCGGTACCGGCCGGTGGTACCGCCAGGCCCAGTGGTAGTACCGCCGCGTCTTCTGGCGCGTGTTGACCAAGCCCGGAGCCGTTGCCCTTTGACCAGAAGAAGGCAGCGGTAGTACCGCCGCCTGTGGCGGTAGTACCGCTGCGGGAATTGCAGCTCAAACGGCTCCTTTGGAAGAGAGGGGTATTTAAGGAGTGGTCTTCCCCAAGAACACTCAAGCTTCAAGTCTACTCTCTCTCTCTCCATTAATGCAAGCTTCCTTCTCCTAGATCTCCCTACTCCACCAACCAATCGAGCTCATACTCGGAGATCTAAAGGAGAAGCCCCCGATCTACTTCGTCACCAAAGCGTTCTTCATTTCCCCCTCATTCACTTGAGGGATTCGAGCCTAGGGTTTCCACTAGGAAAACCTAGGCATCTTGTTGTACTTACTTGCTTGTTACTTTTGTGTAGCAGGTGTTGTGGTGCTTGGGAGCCCCCAATCCTTTTGTGGGTTGAGCCTCAAGTTTGTTGTAAGGGCTCCGGATTCCGCCTTGAAGGATTCCGATAGTGGAAGGTGAACCGAGCTTTTGGGCAAGGTTCATCGGAGAATAGGGTGAGGCCATTTGTGGCGTTTGAGTTTGAAACTCACACCCCTCCAACGAGACGTACTCCCCTAAAAAGGAGGAACTCGGGAATACATCCTTGTCTCCGCGTGCTTCCCGTTCGGTTACTCCTTACTCGCTAGTTCTTACTTGTATCGTGCTTAGTCTAGTGTTAACTTGTCATATAGGTAAATTCACCGTAGTTGCATATCTAGAGAATTTACCTTTGTGTCAAGCCTAAATTCGAAAAAGAGCTAAAAATTGAGTAGCACCTATTCACCCCCCCCCCTCTAGGTGGCCATACCGATCCTTTCAATTGGTATCAGAGCCTCGGCTCTTTATTCGGGCTTAACCGCCTAAGAGAAGTATGCCATCGATGAGCATGGAGTTGAGATTCCCGAGCTTCCCACCGAGTCCACTTCGGTTTCCGTGGAGGACTTCAATACCTTGAAGTCCTCTATGGAAACTAAAATGGACAAGTTGCAAGAGATGATCTTGAAACTCATGGAAGCTAAGGATATCTCACCTCCACCCACCCTCTTTCTTCGGAGGTTGACAAACCCGAGAATGAAGAGGTTGGTGGGAAGAAGGGGGTTGACAAGATAAAATTGACACCCCAACTAAACAACCTAATGGTTCGGGAGTATATGGTGCGTTCCTTTCCATACTCTCCCGACCTACCTATCCCTCATCCTCCTATTCACCTAAGGGGAAACCCACCTAAGCTAAATGCATCTTTGTTTACTAAATGGCAATCTTCTATGAGATCTTATGTGAACAGTGCATCTATCGAGCTTTGGAGGATCATTGAGCAAGGATATCAAGCCGTGGATGAATCCAACAAGACAAGAAGAGAGTAGTTGATTGTCAACTAAATGCCACCGCTCTTGACTTGATCCGAGATGCCGTGGGAGATGATGATATGTCTCACATCGAGCATTGCACCACCGCCAAAGAAGCTTGGTGCTTGTTGAGGTGTTCGTTGGAAATGAAAGCATGAAGAGAAACCGGTTTGAGGAAATGAGCAACAAGGCCGAAGGGTTCTTCATGGAAGATGGAGAAGACCATGAGCAAATGTATCGAAGACTCAAGTCCCTTGCCAATGCCTATAAAGCTCTTGGTGGACCATGTGAATGATGATTGGATCAAGAGGAAGTATGTGAATGCTCTCTTGCCCTTTGAACCGGCCGACTTGAAGAGTCTCCAAGGAAGGCACAACTATCCACAATTGACCTCCAATGAAGTCATGCAAGAGATGCAATCTTTCAAAGTCCAAGCCAAAATTGCACAAGACTCTCGTGCCCGAGCTATTGGAATGCAACAAGGAGCTTCACTTGCTTTGAAGGCCAAGGTGGTTGAACACAATGAAGATCAAGATTGTGAAGATGTGTCCTCCATGGACCCCGAAGAACTCAAGATTGCTCATAGGGACTATGTGGCTCTTGCGGCAAGGACCTTTTGGAAGAACCCATCCAAAGCTAAAGCTCAAGTGGAGCAAAAGTTCAAATCTAGTGGTTCAAGGAGGGCAACCCAAAATGAAGACTTGCTTCAATTGCCAAGATAGATATCACTATGTTGCCGATGTCCCTATGAGAACCGTGAAGAACATGGAGGAAGGCTTGTTCTCAAGAATGCCTCAAAGTCCCCTAGCAAGAAACCTTTCTTCAAGAAGAACCTTCCCAACAAGAAGCCTCCTTCAAGAATGGTATTGGTGACAAGAGAGGAGTACATGTCCGGGGTGAGAGCGATGAAGAGAAACCACAAGTGAAGTTGCCGCTATTGCTATTACTTCATCAACATCACCTTCTCTCTTTGAATCCCCAATGAGAACATCCCATCCAATCCGCCAAGTGTCTCATGGCCAAGCCACCGAGGTATCATCTCCTTCCTCCTCCAAGACTATAAATGAAATGGATGATCTTATGAGTCTTAGAGTAAAGGAAGAAAATGTTGCTTTGGATCGTTTCATGACTAACTTGCAAGGTGAAGCCAAGAAACGCTTTGAAGCTCTTATGAGCGATTATGGGCGGATTCAAGAGGAGCTTGATGAGAAGGAGAGACTTGAAAGAGAGTATGCTAATGATATTGCCGCTCTCACCGTGGCTCTTGAGGAAGAGCATGAGCTTCGTGTTTCTCTTGAAGAGAAACTTGAAAATCTTGATGAGTCACAAAATGCAATCTTTTCTCAAATCATTAAAGAACGTGACCATGCAATTGCAAAATATAAGCTTTACAAGAAAAAAAGGTTGAATTTGGTGTTGGTCATGATAGACTAACCGAGGAGCTAGAGAAGTCACCAAGGCTCACAAGGCCTTGGAGAGTGAACACTCTATTCTCACCAAGTCTTTTGAACAACTTCAAATTCAATCATCTAAAACTAATGTTCCTAGTTCCTCTACTTCTTCTTGTGATCATGCAAATGTCATTGAGGAAAATGCTAGGTTGAAGGTCGAACTTGCCAAGGCCTCTATTCCCAAAGCAAGCCTCTTGATGATCTTTTGCAAATGCAAAAGCCACACATTGGGAAAGAGGGTCTTGGTTATGTTGCCAAGAAGAAGAAGAAGAAGAAGGCCAAGCCCGCACAAGCAAAGAAGACTACCATTGCGAGTGGTGATGCCACAAGGGGCAACACTCCTCGTAGTGACTTTGCGGGACATGCTAACCCCAACTATATTCTTTATGTTGATTATTATGGGGATGTTTGTGCTAAATATGTTGGTCCTTATGATGGTTTCATTGCTTACTCTATTTGGGTTCCTAAGACCCTTGTTGCTAACAAAAGAGGACCCATTGCAAGATGGGTACCTAAAACCAAGCAATGATTTCTTGTAGGACTATGCTTCCGGTGGGTCGAAATGGGTGATTGATAGTGGATGTACAAGTCATATGACCGGAAGCAAGGAGCTTATGACGGAGATGAGACCAAATGATAATCATGCAACCGTCACATATGGAGACAAGTCTAAAGCTAAGGTATCGGGCCTCGGCAAGGTGGTAGTAGCAAGGGATATCACCCTTGTGAACGTCATGCTTGTCGAGTCCCTTGGTTACAATTTAATGTCCGTTCGTGCACTTAACAAGATGGGCTTTGCCGTCCATTTTGATCTTGATATTGTGGTACTCATGTGGAGCAAGACTCTAAAGGTCGCTTTCGTTGGGTATGTTGAACATGAGTTGTTTGTGGTGGACTTTTCGGAGTCTACCAACACTCAAGCAATGTGCCTTTTCGGAAAGGCCGACGTGGGGTGGTTGTGGCATCGCCGCTTGTCCCATGTCAATATGAGAACTTTGCAAAGTCTTCACAAGGGTGGCCACATTCTTGGACTAAAAGAGAATGTTTCTTTTTCTAGAGATCGTCTTTGTAGGGCTTGTGTTGAAGGAAAGATGCATGATTCTCCCCACCCAAGCAAGACCATCATTTCATCAACAAGGATATTGGAACTTCTTCATGTTGATCTCTTTGGTGCCGTGCCTCAACCAGTCTTGGTGGGAAGAAGTATTGTTTGGTGATTGTTGATGACTATTCAAGATTCACATGGGTTTATTTCTTCAAGTCGAAGAGTGAGACCCAACAAGCCGTCATCGACTTCTCCAATGAAGTTCAACGTCAACACAATGTCCCTATATTGGCCATTAGAAGTGACAATGGCTCCGAGTTCAAGAACTACACCCTAAATGAGTTTCTTAGTGAAGAGGGAATTCGTCATCAATATTCCGCTGCGTATACCCCTCAACAAAATGGTGTAGCCGAGAGGAAGAACCGGACCCTTATGGATATGGCAAGGTCTATGTTGGCGGAGTTCAAGACCCCACTTTTCTTGTGGGCCGAGGCCATCTCCACGGCATGTCACTCATCTAATCCGCACGGGAAAGAAGTTCACTCCATATGAAATGCTTACCGGCAACAAGCCCAATATTTCCTACTACCGGGTGTTCGGTTGTAAGTGTTTCTATAAGATCAAAGGTTATCGTTTATCTAAATTTGAGTCTAAGGCTTTAGAGGGTACTTTTGTTGGTTACGGTGCCGAATCCCACACTTATAGAATCTACGACAAGTCCTTCGGGACCATTGTAGAATCTTGTAGTGTGGAGTTCGATGAGAATGACGGCTCCCAAGTGGCGCAATTTCATGTTCGTGATGTAGATGATGAGGAACCTCAAGATGCAATAAGGCGAATGGGCGTGGGATTCTTTCGCCCAATCGAGATCCACCATGAGGCGCCTCAAGAAGGACCAAGCTCCACCCATGTGGAGCATTCATCATCACAAGTGGAAACCGCACCATCCGATGGAGCAAATGATGCACCAAGCCAAGAACAAGTTCAAGACCCTCCTCAAGTTGATCAAGTTGCTACGCAAGAACCAAGTTCTCCAATTATTGATGCTAGCCATGATCAAGACCAAGGTCCATCCTCTCCTTCTAGTGATGAAGGTGTGCACATTGAAGACCAAGGTCATCATTCCGGTCAAGACGGGGACACAAATGATCAAGATGATCAAGAGATACCTCCTAGCTCTCGTGAGGATATCGACACCCGTCGTCATGCAAGAAATGTCAAGACCATGGAAAGAAGACAACACTTGTTGGAAAATATTATGGTTGAAGAGCAAGGTTGTGACTAGAAGACAATGTGCAAACTTTAGTGAACATCAAGCGCACATATCCTTGGTGGAACCAAAGAAAGTCTTTGAAGCTATTGAAGATCCGGATTGGTTGAATGCAATGCATGAAGAGCTCAATAACTTCAAGCGCAACAAGTGTGGAAGCTAGTTGAGAAGCCAAAGGAGTGCCGCAATGTTATAGGCACTAAGTGGATATTCAAGAACAAGCAAGATGAACATGGCATGGTGGTGAGGAACAAGGCAAGATTGGTGGCTCAAGGGTACTCTCAAGTTGAAGGCATTGATTTTGGAGAGACCTATGCTCCCGTGGCTCGCCTTGAGTCCATCCGTATCCTCCTTGCATATGCATCTCATCATAATTTTATCTTGCAACAAATGGATGTGAAAAGTGCTTTTCTAAATGGTCCACTTAAAGAATTAGTATATGTTAAGCAACCACCGGGTTTTGAGGATCCCAAACTCCCTAACCATGTCTACAAGCTCGATAAGGCACTCTATGGACTTAAACAAGCTCCACGTGCGTGGTATGAGCACCTTAGAGAGCTTCTAGTAGACCGTGGATTTGAGGTTGGGCAAATCGATCCCACTCTCTTTACCAAGAGAGTAAAAGGGGAGCTTTTCATATGCCAAGTCTATGTGGACGATATTATCTTTGGCTCAACTAACAAAGCTTTCAATGATGAATTTTCAAAGCTTATGACCGATAGGTTTGAGATGTCCATGATGGGAGAGTTGAAGTTCTTCCTTGGTTTTGAGATCAAGCAATTGAAGGGAGGGACTTTCATCTCTCAAACTAAATATATCCAAGACATGCTCAAGAGTTTGATATGATAGGTGTCAAGGAGAAGCGCACCCAATGGACACAAGGTTCATCTACAACTTAACCCAAAGGGTATAGATGTCGATCAAAAGGTATACCGTTCCATGATTGGTTCTTTGCTCTATCTTTGTGCATCTAGACCCGATATTGTGTTGAGTGTAGGGGTGTGTGCAAGGTACCAAGCCGCTCCTAAAGAAAGCCACATGGTGGCGGTCAAAAGAATCCTACGATATTTGATTCATACCCCAAAGTTTGGTTTGTGGTACCCCAAGGACAAGGTTTTCTCTCTTCGTGGGTACACGGACTCGGATTGGGCCGGTGATCAAGATGATAGGAAGTCAACTTCCGGGGCTTGCCAATTTCTTGGTGGTTCCTTGGTGAGTTGGTCTTCCAAGAAGCAAAATTGTATATCTCTCTCCACCGCCGAAGCCGAGTATGTGGCGGCCGCAAGTGCATGCACCCAATTGTTATGGATGAGGCAAACTTTAAAGGAATACGGTGTCAATTGTGACAAAGTGCCTCTTTTATGTGACAATACAAGTGCTATCAAGATTGCCCACAACCCGGTGCAACATTCAAGAACCAAGCATATTGAGATTCGTCATCATTTCATTCGAGATCATGTTGCCCGAGGTGATATTGAGCTAGGCCATGTTCCCACAAGAGATCAACTTGCCGATATATTCACGAAGCCTCTTGATGAAGCAAGATTCACCTATTTGAGGAATGAGCTAAATATCGTGGATTCAAGGAGCTTGGCTTGACTATCTTGCATACACACCTATGTCTTGACTATTATTGTGTTTAGGTGTAGGCATGGACATAGGGGAGTGCGGTCCTAATACATTGGACTATCCCTCCCCCCATTATGCCAATATCAAAACTCATTTGCTTCTCTATATTTGTTTCTATGAATTGTGAGCTTAAATGAGGAGTAGTGACGGTGAACCCAAGATACATCTTCGCGGTGTCACACCACATATACTCATACATGGTGGCCTCGGCCACCGCCCTCCTCCCTATGAGGAGTTGATCTTATTTGGTTTTATTTGGGTTTCTAGACCTTGAGTTTTGGGAAGAGTGCTCATTTTTGGCTTTTCCAATTTGACTCTTGCAATTTTGGGCATACTCTTCTTCTCCAGTTCCTTGTTCTATCCTAAGCCACAACTCTTATCCCATAAGCCATCTCCTTCTAAAATGCACCTTTTTCTTATTCCTAGCAGTATGGATGGTCGGAACCGGTGGCAAAACCGGCTTCGGGGCCCTTTTTGGGTCCTAGCAGTTTTTTGCCCCAGGTGCCGGTACTACCGGTCACCCTGGCGGTACTACCGCTGCGTGTGTTCTCGCGAACACTGCGCAGCGCGGTACCGCCCCGGTGCCTGTTATGTGCCAGGGCCGGTACTACCGCTGGAGCGAGCGGTAGTACCGCCGCAGAACTTGGGCAAGGATAAGGACTCGGGACAAAGCGGTTTGACCTCACCGCTCCCATTTGCTTCGTTCCCAACTCCCTCCTCCTCCCAAGATCCGCCTTCGCCGCCGTCCATCACCGCCGGGAAGGAGCTCCTCCGGCTTGGATCTTCGTGCTCCACGCCCCGGGACACCTCCCGCACCTCCACTAGTAGGAAAAGGCCTACCGCTGGCGGACGGAAATGGCCTACCGCTGGCGGGCGGGCGCCCGCCAGCGATCATTACGCCAGTGGTAATAATTACCGCTGGCGGGCGGCTGTCCGCCAGCGGTAAGGCTGGTTACCGCTGGCGGGCACAATTTCCGCCCACCATCGTTATCTGCCACAGCGCTGGCTGGAAAGCGTCCGCCAGCGGTACTAGTCGCTGGTTTGGGTTCTGGGAGCGCTGTCCGCCAGCGGTACGCCTCTGTGTCCGTCAGCGGTATTATTTCGTGGTATTATTATTTTTTTCCAGAAAATCGTATTCCAGCAGTATATCGAATATAAATACAGTATATTCAGGTACAGGCGACCAAAATAACAATAACATAGACAATTCCACATACAAAAGCGTCAAAAGTTGTCATACACGAATACATGTCGATAGATTCATACACGGAAGTTTTCCAAATCAACTACTGTCATCTAAATCACAATCACATACAAGAGAATGACAATGACGATGAGTAAGAAGGGGATCATGATGAAGTTGGACTTCATCCGGTTCTTCCTCTCTTCCGCAAGCAGGTGATTCAAGTATCTAGCGTTTGTCTCCGCTTTAAAGTTGTAACAATTGTGGTTGTTCACGATGATGTTGGACTTCATCTGGTTCTTCCTCTCTTCCGCAAGAAGGTGGTTGAAGTACCTAGCTTCCGCCTCCGCTTTACTCTTGTAGCTTTTGTGGTTGTTGCCTTTGAACTTGTTCACTTGCTTTAGACAGTCTTCCCACTCTTCATATACTCCTGGAACATGAGCTTGGTACACCACATACCACTTCTTCATTTTCTCTACACAAGATATAAAAGTATAAGCCAAATAAGAGTTGTAAGAAAAAAGATGTGTGTACATAAGATAGAAGAAAATATAGCATCGATCACACAAAATCAAACGACTTTCGAAACTAGGCAAGTTAATTGAGGGATGTAGTTTACGAAGGCTGTTAATTGTTGCTCACCTTCTCTTCGGTATCTACGGGAACGCGTTACCACCATCTAACGAGTTGAATAGCCTATCATCACCCGAACATCTTATGCGATGTTCTATCTCGGCGTTAGGTGGTGGTTTAAAGCCGAAGTAGAACTCCCCATCTTTTTCTAGGACGTCACACATGATGATTCGCGCGATCATCTTCTGGATGTAACGGAACTCATCTCTGATAACATAATCAGTGGGTTCCTTCAGTCTTTGGCACAATTTGTTATATCACCAACAAATTGGCCTCGTCGTTGAAACTTTAATAACCACCGCATTTGATAGATTAGGTACCATCACTCCATAAAACTCCTTGAATCCTGCTTGATGCAGGGAAATACGTTATGTGGGAGAATTTATAGCTTTCATCATATGTCTTCTTTTTTTTAATCGGGCCACCCTTTAAGGCGTAGCCGTTGAGAGCATTATTCAGAACAATCTTGATGTCGGTGTAGTCCCTTCTAGTAGCCTTGTCTTCATAACGATCCCCGCTGTCGAGATACACGGCACTCAAATCTACCATGTCCAACCATATGAGGGTGCCGTGTTTGTTTCTGCGCAAAATTTCAGCATTGTAAATGCAAATTCAACGATGAAAATCTATGGAAGCATGTTAATTATGACAGGTATGAATGACTTACTCGGAAAAATAAGGCAAGAGATAGGTGTGTTTGTGAACATTGTCGAGGAAGAGATTTTTGAGGTAACGCGTCGTGTTTTTCCTACACTCAGGTTGTTCACGAACATTTTCTTGTAAATAGTAGGGGTCAACTACCACGATTTCGGGTGTATCCTCCTTTTTGATTTGGTACGCCATATGGAGCGCAACAAGGCGGACCATGGATGGGTGGAGCGGGAGCATATGGAACATTCTGAAGATATCATCAAATCTCACAAAGAGCAGGTCTGCGCCATCTTCTGTGACAAAGCCCAACCGTTTTGGTACCTTTGCAATAAAAACTGGGTATGTTGGATTTTCTTGCTCGAGAAGTCTCGTCTCCATAACAAGAACAAGCTCATGTAGGTCCAACAAATGTCCAGACAACTTTTCGACCAAATCCGCCGGCAGGATCGATTTACCCAAGTGATGCGTCGTATGCCAGTTCTTGATGGGTATCTTGTCCACAAACCGGAAATCAGTCCCCTGCTCCGGCCAGCTGTTGGAGTTGTCCAACTTATGTTTCTTGTATCTTTTCCGTGCCTTCTTAGGCTTGTTCACCGGCGCATCTTCTGGCGTATCATGATTTTGCACAATAGGCATCAAATTGGTGATAGAGTTGCCGTAGCCGTAGCCGATCATGGGGGGAGGCCCTACTTGGCCTCCATTCATCCAAGTCCGAACGAGCTCACAGACGGTAGGAAATATGGATTTGAAGGTGCTTGTGAGTTCGTTCTCGATGAACGCCTGCATCGGATCCTCGCCTCCTATCTGAGAACCCCCGGCCTCATCGTTGTCAGCCATCTTCACACTAACGAGAAAAGTCGAACTTAGTATAACAGGGAAAATTCACTTAATTAAGTACTAAGATACCTATGAGTCTAAGTTTGCCGGAATGTCCGTCACGGCAAGTGTAGGCACTCAAATATGTCTTTTTTAAGAAAAGGTCATGCGAAAATTCACGAATTTTTTGGCATGACCTTTGCTAAAATTAGGACATATGGAGTACCCGAATTTGCCGGAACGGAAGCTAATCGACGTTCCGGCAATCTCAAGGGACTCAAGGGTACCTGCAAACATTTTATATTCATCACAAATGTCGATCGCATTCCGACATCACAACCAGCACCACAATTGGATCACACCACAACCATCACATTCATAAAAAATCCACCATAGTCACCACAAATTCACCACGCATCCACACAAGTAACAACAATAGCAAAAAAAAGTTTAGGAATTTTACCAGACACCTTGTGTGAGGTGGTGTGGTTCTCGGCTTGGGGAGGAGGTCCGGGTGCAGCTCATCGGCGGCGGTCCGGGTGCGGGAGAGGAAGGAGAAGGGGCCGGTGGAGGGCGCACGGGCAGGTGGTGGCTGCGCTCGAGGCGGAGGCGCTCGGGGCGAGGGGGCGGCTCGGGGTGAGGGGCCGGCGGAGGGTAGCGGCGCGTGCGGCGAACGCGGGTGGGGGTGGCGGGCGGATGGGGGCCGCGCGGGGTGGCGCGGGGCGGCGCGGCAGGGGGTGGCGGCGCGGGTGTGGAGAGAGGTTGGGGGCGGTGAGAGGGCGCACGATCTGGATAGAGGTTGGGGGCGGGTGCCCTAAGTGGGTGGCCCCACGTTACCGCTGGCGGACGGGCCGGGTGTCCGCCAGCGGTATGTCGTTACCGCTGGCGGATGGAGAGCTGTGTCCGCCAGCGGTACATTTTATTTATTTTCTGTTTTGTTTTTTTTTTCTTTTTTTGTTATTACTTAGTATTTTCAAGTATAATTGCGCATAGCAAAATACGTTTAAAATAGTTGAGTGCATTTACATAAATATTCATACACATCATTGTTCAAAACATGTCAAATACAAATTTAAAATAACACACATCTCGCGCTTCTCTCTTAGCGTTTGGCCGTCTTCTTGCCTTTTTTGGTCTTAGTTGCATAATTTAGCCCCACATTATGACTTCTTCTTTTGAATGGAAGACCTCCTCTCGTGGGTAGCGTGGTTCTGCTTCTTCTGAATGTGTATGGCGTGTTATCATCATCTTCATGATCTTCAATATTAGGGTCACCGTACTGGTCGAAGTCGTCCTCGTTGGCGATTCCAACCATTCCAATGATGTTTCTTTTGCCTCTCCTCACGACTATACGGCTAGGCTTTGACGGGTCGATTATGTAGAAGCATTGAGACACGTGCTTAGCCAATACCCATGGCTCATTTTGTGCGGTGACGTTCGTACTGCTTGATGAAGTGCCGGCTTCGGGTAAAACCATGGTGGTGAAGTATTGGTCTTCTTTTTTGACGGTGGATAACCTAGCCCATCTCACACGGAACATCGGCACCTTCTCTCCAGAGTAGTTAAGCTCCCAGATCTCCTCTATCCTTCCGTAGTATCTGAACTTCTTGTCACCGACGTAGGATTCCATCGTTACCCCTGAGTTTTGATAGTCAGAAGTTTTGTCCTTTTCCTCCGTGTAGAAAGTGAACCCGCTGATATCATATGCTTGAAACGTCGCGAGGTTGGGGGCGGGGCCACGTGATAAGTCGTATAAGAGTCTACCTTCTGCACAATCCGTTGGCGGAGCGACAAGCTCATCTCTGAACCAACGCAAGAAAGAGGAGTTGTGCTCTCTGATTATTTCTCCTTCGGTTCTTTGTCTGCCCTGGTCAATGTACTTCTGCTTAATCGTGCTTTTGTGCTTCTCCACCCAAGTATCGACCATTTCAAGATGTTGGAGAGCTACTAAGTTTGCCCTGTTAAAGTCAGCCATTCGATGAGCGAAGCCCACATGTAAGTCCCGCACGCCATTTTGTGACCTGACCCACCTAACTTGCCAAAGTGCTTGTTAGGGGGCAAACCAACAGGGTTATCAATTATCTCCAGATGATTGGTGCAGAAAGAGATGCACTCTTCAGTGAGAAAGCCTTGAACGATGCTTCCATCCGGACGGGCCCTGTTACGAACAAATCCTTTTATGACTCCATTCATCCTTTCGAACGCCATCATGTTGTGGAGAAACAACGGTCCGAGATGAATGATATCATCCACGATGTGGACCAACAGATGCACGCAAATGTCGAAGAATGCGGGCGGGAAGTACATCTCTAGCTCGCATAGTATCACAACAATTTCTTCCTGCAGCCTTGAGAATCTCATTGTTGTGATTGACTTTCGAGAGATCACGTCAAAGAAGTTACAGAGGCCAAAAAGGGTGTCACGGACGTGCTTGTCCATTATCCCTCGGATCGCAACTGGGAATATTTGCGTCATCATCACGTGACAATCATGAGACTTCATACCGCTGAACTTCTTTTTCTGCCAGTCTAAGAATCTGCTTATCAGCCCCGAGTAACCCATAGGCACTTTGACTCCTAGAAGGCACTTGAACAACTGTTCGATCTCATTTGGACTAAGAGTGAAGCAAGAGGGGGGACAGTAATAGTCATTCTTCTTAACCCTTTTAGCAGGGTGACCGTCCGTCTCCTCATCCGACTGGGCGTCATCCCCATTTTCGTATCCCCTTGAAGCTCTTCCCTAATGTTCATATGTTTAAGGTCACGTCTTGCTTTCGGCCCATCTTTGGTCCTGTCCACCATGTGGAGCATAGTGCTAAACAAACTCTCGTACACATTCTTTGTGATATGCATTAGATCAAGGCAATTTGGCGTATTGAAGATGGGCCAGTATGGCAAGTCCCAAAACACAGACCTCGTCTTCCAAACACCATGGAGAGGTTTTGGCGTCTGTCGCTTCTTTCCCGGCTCAGGGCACTCTTCCCAACCATTCAGCAACTCGTAAATTTCATCGCCGCTCCTCTTACGCGGAGGTCCTCGGGGCTCATCTTTACCGCTGAAAAGGTCTCCATGTTTCCTCCATGGGTCTGTATTGCGTAGCCACCTTCGATGGCCTATGTAGACGGTTTTCGAAGAACTGGCTTTCTTGAGCTGGTGGAATGTCGGATCATCCATGCACCTGACGCATCTGTTATGTCCGTGGGACACCTGGCCACCAACGTATGCGCAGCCGGGCAAATCGTGCACCGTACACAACAAGGCAGCTCGCATAGGGAAATACTCTTCTGCGACTGCGTCCCAAGTGGAGACCCCTTCTGGCGCCCATAACGTGGCTAGCTCATCTGTCAGTAGCTTCAGATACAGATTGATGTCGCTGCCTGGTTGTTTCGGCCCTTGAATTAGCATGCTCATGTGTATGTACTTCCTTTTCATGCACAACCAGGAGGGAGGTTGTAACATCCTGAAATTTGGCCTTTCAAAAACTCATTCTTGTGATTTGGAATTAAAATTTCCCTCGGTTTGGCAACACTTTTAAAAAAATTCGACCATTTACGAAACCTTGTCCAAGTTTGGGATCTTATGTTTTGAATTCTCTCCCACTTGGTAAACATGTTGCTGGCTCATTTCACCCAAAAATGTTATTTCTATATTTTCCTTTATTTTAATTACCAAAATTCCTTTATTGTGACTTTACAAAGGAAGTACCCTAAATATCTTTCCTAAAATTCTGCAAAAATTAGGGGATGACCCCTGGGAAATATATAGCCCAATTATGTAAAAACATTTGATACCTTGTTTACAAAATTTTGGAGTAACTCCCCACTTTAATTTCTGCCCATTTTCTTCTTTATTTTCAAAGTGCAAAGCAAATGTTTTCTTCCTAGTGATCCAAGACCCTAGACACAACCCCAAGGAGTACACACACCTCAGGGAATTTTATGGAACCATTTCCATTTCATTTCCTTCATCAAAACCATTTTTCCCCTTTTGACCAGTATTGTTTTTTCAAAATTTCCCATAGACCAACTTTCGAATTTGACCAAACCATAGTCAGGAAAGTTGGAGCTTATCCGATTTGGCGCACAGAGAAACAAACCACACTTCATTTGGTTCACTGGTTCGCGAGATATCGCCCAATGCCGCTGTCGGCATGCCCCTGGCGGTGAGCACCACTGGCATCACCACGCCAGTGCGCCGCTAGGTGTTCGACGGCGACGCCACGACCCCCCAGCCACTTCCCGAGCCCTCCCCGGCCACCTCCACCTCCCCCATGCTCCTCCAGCCGCCCCACGACGCCGGCAACCCCTCCGCCACAACACTCCAAGCACTCGACGACGCGCCGCTCGCCACTGTCGCCGCCAGATGTCGAGCATCGCCGTGCCGTCCCCTGCTGCCTTCCCGTGCCCCCCTTGCGCTCCACTGCCTCCTCAACACCAGCCCAGCACGCGTCGCCCTTCCTCTCCTCATCGCAAACGGCGAAGCAGCTAGGAGACGCGCCGCCCGAGCAGTGCCGCCACTGTCGTGCCACAGCAACACCACCGAGCCCTCCGGTGCCTGCTCCTCCCTCCTGTGTGCTCTTAAATGCTCTAGGACGCCCGTAGACGCCACCAGCTCCGCGACGCACCGCCCAGCACAGCCACGGCGAGCAGTGATCTCCGCCACCGTGCTCCGATTATTGGCGATCTTCAACTCGCTATAAATAGACCACCCCGGAGCACCCAGACCACCGCACCACCTCCCTCGATCCCCCAAGCCCCTCCCACGCAGTATCGAAGCCAGTAGCGCTCCCTTCGCCGGATTCGAGCTCGCCACCACCGCACGGCCTCCGCTCGATTCCTTCGCCGTAGAAGCTCCCCAGTCCAATTCCCTCCACCCACAGCCCCACTAGACCATGGAGAGCCCGTAGCCACCCTCGCCGGAGCAAGCCGTGGCCGGAATCGTCGAATCCATCGTCGACAGATCGCCGGAGCCACTGCCGTGCAACCTCTGCCCACGCTAGACCTCCCCAGCATCCGCAAGTGCGCCGACGAGCCGCGCAACGCCTCCCCGAGCCTTCCCGCACCATCTCCCTCGCCTCCCCTGCCCCCTAGCCGCCGGGAAACCTCGCCGGTGAGTTCGCCGGCGATGAACAGTTCAATTTTCTATTTTCCAGTAGAATAACGGTTCAGCACAGTGCTAGTGGGACCCACTGTCAGGGTTTTAAACATTTCCAAAGGTTTTTCTGTTTTCTATTTTTCTGTTTAAATAAATGGCAGAAACTTTGAAAATCCATATCTCTCTCAAAAATCATCAAACAAATATGAATCCTTTTTTGATGGCCTTGTTTTCAAAATGTCTATCTTATGACATCAAAAGAATTTCATTTGGTGTTCATTTGCTTGATCGTTTATTCGATACCGTAGGAAGGGTTTTTAATGCATGTTTATTCTCTAAATAGATTCAAACTTCCCCAACGAAGTTGAAGTCGAACCCGAACCCTACCACTCTGCTGAAGGCAAGCCATTAACCTAATCTCAAGCTTGGTCGAACTTTAGAAAATTGCTTGCTTGTTTAAATTGAATGTTGTTGCATATCATATGCCATGTTCCATTTTAATATTGCCGCACTTATATATATATATATCTGTGGATCATCGCAACACCCTTTTATTTTGTCAAACGAGAAGGCGCTTGCCAGCGGAATCGCTGCCACAGTCATCCGGTTGACGTTTCTTTTATGTTGTCAAATGAGAAGGCGCTTGCCAGCGGAATCGCTGCCACAGTCATCCGGTTGATGTTTCTTTTATTTTTGTCAAACGAGAAGGCGCTTGCCAGCGGAATCGCTGCCACAGTCATCCGGTTGACGTTTCTTTTATTTTGTCGAACGAGAAGGCGCTGGTCGGCGGGTTCGCCGCCATAGTCATCCGGTTGACGTTTTATTTTGCTATGCTTGGACTTTGGTACATGCCGGTGGATATGTTTATTTACTGCTGAAATTATTATATGGATGCCATGTGTTACTTTGTTAATGTTGATGTATGTAATCAAACAAAATGACTAAGAAGATAATCACCTCCCTCGACTAGATTGAGTCACATAGTGCCACTCACCAAACACAACCAGCACAACCATGCGTCATCTGTGTGGGCGGACCATGGCCGGGAATTTTATCAGCCTCCTTTGATGCCACCTTTTTGGCAAGTCTAGTCGGTTACCATAGTTGGTCGGGGCTAGTCTTGCGAAGGTTCCGGAGCTAGGCGTCGCTCATGGGTTGGGGACGTGCCGGATTCACTTCTGCATAAGGCATAGAGTTATGTCGGTGGCTATACAGGGAGTGTCTTGGTAGAGTAAACGACTGTGGAAGTATGGGTTTGTACTGTCCGCCATGGTTGGTTCTAGTACTTCGGTACCGGTGGTACAAGTTTAGACTTCAGCGTGTGGATAAAAGTTGCAACCTCTCGAGAGTGTAAATCTGGATGTCTAGCCTTGTCCCTGGGTTATGGGACGTTGTTTGGGTCAAGTCACGCTATGAGTCAGTCCTGTCGAATATGGAGAATTAATGAATGTGAAACCCAACCCTAAAGCCAGAGTTGGCTAGAAATGATAGCCAGAGTTGGCTGGAATGACAGCCAGAGTTGGCTAGAGTAAAAGCTATAGTTGGCTAGAATTAAGCCAGAGTTGGCTAGAGGCTTGAAAGCCTAGATGTTGTTGGATGAGAAACGTGATCTCATTCCAGCAACCACGAAACTTCCCTACAAAGGTAAGTAGGTAAGTTATGTCCAACCGTTTAGCTTGGACTCGCACTTCTAAACCCAAACTGATGCCATGCTACCTTCTGAACTTATGCCATGCCATATAGGTAGACCTTGTTTGTTTTTGGGCTAATGTCTTGCGAGTACATTCCATGTACTTACCTGGCTTTTCATGTGGCCAGAACCCGCTACTCCCGTCGCTGAGTACCCGCTGTACGAGAACTAGGAACCCGTATTCCAGGCAGAACCCTGTGAAGTAAAGCCCGTTGTTGCCACGCTACCGTCTACGTTTCCGCTGCCATCTCGACGTATCCGCTGCCACTCTCTGATCGAGGCTCTTCCTTTAGAAGAATAATGTACATACCGTTGTGTGCGCCTGTTGCGCGACCGTTGAAGCCTCACCCTTGTTGTAATGATGTACCCTTCGGAACCATAATAATATTTGGTTATGTCTTTGTGTATCAAGTTATCATATATCCAGTGTTTCTGGGACTGGTATATGGGGTAATCCGATCCTCTGGATCGGGGTGCCACAGAGCTTGGTATCAGAGCCTAACTTCCTGTAGGATACCCTAGTTCTACGGACGACTTAGTATAGAACTTTTACGTTGCCGGCTTTTTGACTGTTTCTCTACTTGTTTGTGTTTTAACGTTAACGTTCACCCTTTTTGGCTTCTGTCCCTGATACAGATGACGACCGAGTTTTTCGCCGAGACTTCCGCCGTGCACGTTCCCGGTTTTCCATAGTTTCTCCGTGAAGTTTGGGAACACCTCTACCCAAGCTCACCTCCTCCGGTCTACCGCGTGTTCTACAACCGTCCCAACGGATCCGCCTCCGAGTTCACCGCTTCCGTTCACTTGCGCCCGGAGCCGATATCCCACGGTATCTTCCACGCAATCTCTTCCGGTGTCACTACCCAGGCGACTCGAGCTATCCAGGAGGCTGCAGGAGATGCCCTCATCTTCCTCCGCACGTACGACCCCGTCATGAAGCAGTGCACCCGCTACGTCTACTTCCCGAGGTTGGATTTGGATAATGGGGATGTTCTTTTTCCCAATCCAGGTGACCCCCGCTCAGCTTTCACCGCTCTCCTTCAGTACACCAACCTCCTTCACCACTATCTCCACGTTACTCACGCCCAGTTTGCCTCACTTCGCGCCAACGTGGCTATGGCCGAGGTAACAGCATCTGGAGCTAGATCTTTACGCCGCACACCTCGCTTTCCTGTTGTCACCCGCAGCTCCCTTGACCAGATCCGGAGAACACTTGTTCCCACTCCTTTTCCCCACGCCCCGCCGCCATCTTTTCGCGCTCCCAGCAGCACCCCTCGCCACTCCTCACGTTTCGTCCCCTTTCGTACCTCCGGGGCACGAACTCGGTATCGTCGCGTCCGTGCCGACACACCCCCTCGCTCTGGAGACTCCGGAGATGACCGCGCTTCACCCGACTACAGCACCGTGAGGGAGGACATCAACACCATTCCACCAACGACGCCCCTCGAGATGGAGTTCTAGACGCTCAGAGATCGCATCGCCTAGTGTATCTTACCTTTCCGCTTTATCGTACGCTCGAATAATGTAGTGGTAGATTTGTATCTCGCTTTGTGTATCGTGTAGCTTGTATCTTTTACCCTGCATCCAGTGTAACTTGGCGAGTAGCTAGAACCGTGTAACCCCGCCAACTGTTGTATAACACCATGCTTGTTGTCTTTGCCAACCCTTGGTCACATTTGGTTTTTCTTGGATGCCACTCTTTTCCCATGTGTTGCCAAACCTGGTTTCCATTTGGTTTTTCTTGGATGTTACACTCCCCAAGTGAATGCTCATGGTACCCGCCCCCACGTTCAACCGTTCAGGATGAGGCCCAATGATGGTGCAAGTGGTAGTCAAGGAACACCAGTTCGTCGCTCCGCACGACAAGCTGGCGAAGATCCTGCGCCACCTCAGTCACCTCCTCCACCGCCAGTTCAGGAACCAAGTCCGAGTCAAATTATGATGATGATGGATGAGCGCCATAGCCAGCACTTGACACAGATCATGAGGGAGTTTGGAACCTACACGCAAGCCCAAAATGCTCCACGCCCAGGTCACTCCAAGCTACAAGATTTCCAGCGCACCCAGCCACCCAAGTTCTCTTTTGATGATGACCCGCTTGAAGCCGATGATTGGCTCCGCACCATTGAAAAGAAGCTAGAGCTTGCTCGCGTTGACGAGCTGGACAAAGTACTCTTCTCCACCCACTATCTTGAAGACCCTGCCAATGTTTGGTGGGACAACCAGAAGACTGCAAGAGGGGATGGACCCCCAGCAACCTGGACAGAATTTCAAGAAGCCTTCCGCAAGGCATACATACCCTCCAGTCTCATAAAGATGAAGCAACAAGAATTCTTGGCACTCACCCAAGGTAACCAGTCTGTCAGCGAGTACCTCACCAAGTTCAACAATCTCGGCCATTATGCCCCCGACGACACCAACACTGAAGAAAAGAAGAAGGACAGATTTCTCCAGGGAATGCACCAGGCAATCAAGACCCAGCTCAGTGTACTGCAGTTCCAAGATTTCCAGGCCATGATCAACACAGCGCTGATCTCAGAGAAGGAGCACCGTACTATTTACGACTCCCACAAGAGAAAGTTTGAGCCCCGCAAGAACCACCAAGAAGGGACTTCTTCCAAGCCCCGTACCTGGCAGCCCAGCAACCCAACCCCAAACCCCAGACCACTGGGAATCAGCCCAAGAAAGATGGATACCCTCGTGAAGAATTTTACCACCAGCGCCCCATTGCGGATGACGCAAAACGGGGGAACGCCTGCTTCAAGTGTGGCAAGGCAGGACACTATATCAGGGAGTGTCCCCTCAACAACAACCCCGGCAACAACAGCAACTTCAACAACAACCACCTTGCCAGTGCAGTCAAGGCTCCTCAAGTTGCCCGCATCCACCACATGTCGGCCGAAGAAGCCTATGAAGCCACGAATGCAGCGCTTGGTACGTGTACAGAACCGCGCTGATTTTATTCAATTTTGAGCTTCCCACCCGTTCAACTCGAAGAATTATACCTAGTCAGCAAACAACCCGAATCTCGGGGGCGAGATTCAATTTAAGGGGGGAAGGTCTGTAACATCCTGAAATTTGGCCTTTCAAAAAAATTCTTTCAAAAACTCATTCTTGTGATTTGGAATTAAAATTTCCCTCTGTTTGGCAACCCTTTTAAAAATTCTCGACCATTTACGAAACCTTGTCCAAGTTTGGGATCTTATGTTTTGAATTCTCTCCCACTTGGTAAACATGTTGCTGGCTCATTTCACCCAAAAATGTTATTTCTATATTTTCCTTTATTTTAATTACCAAAATTCCTTTATTGTGACTTTACAAAGGAAGTACCCTAAATATCTTTCCTAAAATTCTGCAAAAATTAGGGGATGACCCCTGGGCAATATATAGCCCAATTATGCAAAAACATTTGATACCTTGTTTACAAAATTTTGGAGTAACTCCCCACTTAAGTTTCTGCCCATTTTCTTCTTTATTTTCAAAGTGCAAAGCAAATGTTTTCTTCCGGGTGATCCAAGACCCTAGACACAACCCCAAGGAGTACACACACCTCAGGGAATTTTATGGAACCATTTCCATTTCATTTCCTTCATCAAAACCATTTTTCCCCTTTTGACCAGTATTGTTTTTTCAAAATTTCCCATAGACCAACTTTCGAATTTGACCAAACCATAGTCGGGAAAGTTGGAGCTTATCTGATTTGGCGCACAGAGAAACAAACCACACTTCATTTGGTTCACTGGTTCGCGAGATATCGCCCAATGCCGTTGTCGGCATGCCCCTGGCGGTGAGCACCACCGGCATCACCACGCCAGTGCGCCGCCAGGTGTTCGACGGCGACGCCACGGCCCCCCAGCCACTCCCCGATCCCTCCCCGGCCACCTCCACCTCCCCCATGCTCCTCCAGCCGCCCCACGACGCCGGCAACCCCTTCGCCGCAACACTCCAAGCACTCGACGACGCGCCGCTCGCCACTGTCGCCGCCAGATGTCGAGCATCGCCGTGCCGTCCCCTGCTGCCTTCCCGTGCCCCCCTTGCGCTCCACTGCCACCTCAACACCAGCCCAGCACGCGTCGCCCTTCCTATCCTCCCCGCAAACGGCGAAGCAGCTAGGAGACGCGCCGCCCAGAGCAGTGCCGCCACTGTCGTGCCACAGCAACACCACCGAGCCCTCCCGTGCCTGCTCCTTCCTCCTGTGTGCTCGTAAATGCTTTAGGACGCCCGCAGACGCCACCAGATCCGCGACGCACCGCCCAGCACAGCCACGGCGAGCAGTGATCTCCACCACCGTGCTCCGATTATTGGCGATCTTCGACTCGCTATAAATAGACCACCCCGGAGCACCCAGACCACCGCACCACCTCCCTCGATCCCCCAAGCCCCCTCCACGCAGTATCGAAGCCAGTAGCGCTCCCCTTCGCCGGATTCGAGCTCGCCACCGCCGCACGGCCTCCGCTCGATTCCTTCGCCGTAGAAGCTCCCCAGTCCAATTCCCTCCACCCACAGCCCCACTAGACCATGGAGAGCCCGTAGCCACCCTCGCCGGAGCAAGCCGTGGCCGGAATCGTCGAATCCATCGTCGACAGATCGCCGGAGCCGCTGCCGTGCAAGCTCTGCCCACGTTAGACCTCCCCAGCATCCGCAAGTGCGCCGACGAGCCACGCAACGCCTCCCCGAGCCTTCCCGCACCATCTCCCTCGCCTCCCCTGCCCCCTAGCCGCCGGGAAACCTCGCCGGTGAGTTCGCCGGCGATGAACAGTGCCATTTTCTATTTTCCAGTAGAATAACGGTTCAGCACAGTGCTAATGGGACCCACTGTCAGGGTTTTAAACATTTCCTAAGGTTTTTCTGTTTTCTATTTTTCTGTTTAAATAAATGGCAGAAACTTTGAAAATCCACATCTCTCTCAAAAATCATCAAAAAAATATGAATCCTTTTTTGATGGCCTTGTTTTCAAAATGTCTGTCTTATGACATCAAAAGAATTTCATTTGGAGTTCATTTGCTTGATCGTTTATTCGATACCGTAGGAAGGGTTTTTAATGCATGTTTATTCTCTAAATAGATTCAAACTTCCCCAACGAAGTTGAAGTCGAACCCGAACCCTACCACTCTGCTGAAGGCAAGCCATTAACCTAATCTCAAGCTTGGTCGAACTTTAGAAAATTGCTTGCTTGTTTAAATTGAATGTTGTTGGATATCATATGCCATGTTGCATTTTAATATTGCCGCACTTATATATATATATATCTGTGGATCATCGCAACACCCTTTTATTTTGTCAAACGAGAAGGCGCTTGCCAGCGAAATCGCTGCCACAGTCATCCGGTTGACGTTTCTTTTATGTTGTCAAACGAGAAGGCGCTTGCTAGCGGAATCGCTGCCACAGTCATCCGGTTGACGTTTCTTTTATTTTTGTCAAACGAGAAGGCGCTTGCCAGCGGAATCGCTGCCACAGTCATCCGGTTGACGTTTCTTTTATTTTGTCGAACGAGAAGGCGCTGGTCGGCGGGTTCGCCGCCATAGTCATCCGGTTGATATTTTATTTTGCTATGCTTGGACTTTGGTACATGCCGGTGGATATGTTTATTTACTGCTGAAATTATTATATGGATGCCATGTGTTACTTTGTTAATGTTGATGTCTGTAATCAAACAAAATGACTAAGAATATAATCACCTCCCTCGACTAGATTGAGTCACATAGTGCCACTCACCAAACACAACCAGCACAACCATGCGTCGTCTGTGTGGGCGGACCATGGCCGGGTATTTTATCAGCCTCCTTTGATGCCACCTTTTTGGCAAGTCTAGTCGGTTACCATAGTTGGTCGGGGCTAGTCTTGTGAAGGTTCCGGAGCTAGGCGTCGCTCATGGGTTGGGGACGTGCCGGATTCGCTTCTGCATAAGGCATAGAGTTATGTCGGTGGCTATACAGGGAGTGTCCTGGTAGAGTAAAAGACTGTGGAAGTATGGGTTTGTACTGTCCGCCATGGTTGGTTCTAGTACTTCGGTACCGGTGGTACAAGCTTAGACTTCAGCGTGTGGATAAAAGTTGCAACCTCTCGAGAGTGTAAATCTGGATGTCTAGCCTTGTCCCTGGGTTATGGGACGTTGTTTGGGTCAAGTGACGCTATGAGTCAGTCCTGTCGAATATGGAGAAATAATGAATGTGAAACCCAACCCTAAAGCCAGAGTTGGCTGGAAATGATAGCCAGAGTTGGCTGGAAGTGATAGCCAGAGTTGGCTGGAATGACAGCCAGAGTTGGCTAGAGTAAAAGCTATAGTTGGCTAGAATTAAGCCAGAGTTGGCTAGAGGCTTGAAAGCCTAGATGTTGTTGGATGAGAAACGTGATCTCATTCCAGCAACCACGAAACTTCCCTACAAAGGTAAGTAGGTAAGTTATGTCCAACCGTTTAGCTTGGACTCGCACTTCTAAACCCAAACTGATGCCATGCTACCTTCTGAACTTATGCCATGCCATATAGGTAGACCTTGTTTTTTTTGGGCTAATGTCTTGCGAGTACATTCCATGTACTTACCTGGCTTTTCATGTGGCCAGAACCCGCTACTCCCGTCGCTGAGTACCCGCTGTACGAGAACTAGGAACCCGTATTCCAGGCAGAACCCTGTGAAGTAAAGCCCGTTGTTGCCACGCTACCGTCTACGTTTCCGCTGCCATCTCGACGTATCCGCTGCCACTCTCTGATCGAGGCTCTTCCTTTAGAAGAATAATGTACATACCGTTGTGTGCGCCTGTTGCGCGACCGTTGAAGCCTCACCCTTGTTGTAATGTTGTACCCTTCGGAACCATAATAATATTTGGTTATGTCTCTGTGTATCAAGTTATCATATATCCAGTGTTTCTGGGACTGGTATATGGGGTAATCCGATCCTCTGGATCGGGGTGCCACAGAGCTTGGTATCAGAGCCTAACTGCCTGTAGGATACCCTAGTTCTACGGACGACTTAGTATAGAACTTTTACGTTGCCGGCTTTTTGACTGTTTCTCTACTTGTTTGTGTTTTAACGTTAACGTTCACCCTTTTTGGCTTCAGTCCCTGATACAGATGATGACCGAGTTTTTCGCCGAGACTTCCGCCGTGCACGTTCCCGGTTTTCGCAGTTTCTCCGTGAAATTTGGGAACACCTCTACCCAAGCTCACCTCCTCCGGTCTACCGCGTGTTCTACAACCGTCCCAACGGATCCACCTCCGAGTTCACCACTTCCGTTCACTTGCACCCGGAGCCGATATCCCACGGGATCTTCCACGCAATCTCTTCCGGTGTCACTACCCAGGCGACTCGAGCTATCCAGGAGGCTGCAGGAGATGCCCTCATCTTCCTCCGCACGTACGACCCCGTCATGAAGCAGTGCACCCGCTACGTCTACTTCCCGAGGTTGGATTTGGATAATGGGGATGTTCTTTTTCCCAATCCAGGTGACCCCCGCTCAGCTTTCACCGCTCTCCTTCAGTACACCAACCTCCTTCACCACTATCTCCACATTACTCACGCCCAGTTTGCCTCACTTCGCGCCAACGTGGCTATGGCCGAGGTAACAACATCTGGAGCTAGATCTTTACGCCACACACCTCGCTTTCCTGTTGTCACCCGCAGCTCCCTTGACCAGATCCGGAGAACACTTGTTCCCACTCCTTTTCCCCGCGCCCCGCCGCCATCTTTTCGCGCTCCCAGCAGCACCCCTCGCCACTCCTCACGTTTCGTCCCCTTTCGTACCTCCGGGGCACGAACTCGGTATCGTCGCGTCCGTGCCGACACACCCCCTCGCTCTGGAGACTCCGGAGATGACCGCGCTTCACCCGACTACAGCACCGCGAGGGAGGACATCGACACCATTCCACCAACGACGCCCTCGAGATGGAGTTCTAGACGCTCAGAGATCGCATCGCCTAGTGTATCTTACCTTTCCGCTTTATCGTACGCTCGAATAATGTAGTGGTAGATTTGTATCTCGCTTTGTGTATCGTGTAGCTTGTATCTTTTACCCTGCATCCAGTGTAACTTGGCGAGTAGCTAGAACCGTGTAACCCCGCCAACCATTGTATAACACCATGCTTGTTGTCTTTGCCAACCCTTGGTCACATTTGGTTTTTCTTGGATGCCACTCTTTTCCCATGTGTTGCCAAACCTGGTTTCCATTTGGTTTTTCTTGGATGTTACACTTCCCCAAGTGAATGCTCATGGTACCCGCCCCACGTTCAACCGTTCAGGATGAGGCCCAATGATGGTGCAAGTGGTAGTCAAGGAACACCAGTTAGTCGCTCCGCACGACAAGCTGGCGAAGATCCCGCGCCACCTCAGTCACCTCCTCCACCGCCAGTTCAGGAACCAAGTCCGAGTCAAATTATGATGATGATGGATGAGCGCCATAGCCGGCACTTGACACAGATCATGAGGGTGTTTGGAACCTACATGCAAGCCCAAAATGCTCCACGCCCAGGTCACTCCAAGCTACAAGATTTCCAGCGCACCCAGCCACCAAGTTCTCTTTTGCTGATGACCCGCTTTTTTTTTTTTTTTGAAGCTCGTTACCGTAAGGGAAAACCCCTACGGTGTGGATTTTAAATTAATAATGAAAGAAAACCAGAGGTTTTCCTTACATGAAATGCCGAGCAACAAAAAGATTTCCCTATGGAGGGAGAAAGTCAAAAAATACTATTTACGACTCCCACAAAAGAAAGTTTGAGCCCCGCAAGAACCACCAAGAAGGGACTCTTCCAAGCCCCGTACCTGGCAGCCCAGCAACCCGATCCCAAACCCCCCAGACCACTGGGAATCAGCCCAAGAAAGATGGATACCCTCGTGAAGAATTTTACCACCAACGCCCCATTGCGGATGACGCAAAACGGGGGAACGCCTGCTTCAAGTGTGGCAAGGCAGGACACTATATCAGGGAGTGTCCCCTCAACAACAACCCCGGCAACAACAGCAACTTCAACAGCAACCACCTTGCCAGTGCAGTCAAGGCTCCTCAAGTTGCCCGCATCCACCACATGTCGGCCGAAGAAGCCTATGAAGCCACGAATGCAGCGCTTGGTACGTGTACAGAACCGCGCTGATTTTATTCAATTTTTGAGCTTCCCACCCGTTCAACTCGAAGAATTATACCTAGTCAGCAAGCAACCTGAATCTCGGGGGCGAGATTCAATTTAAGGGGGGGAAGGTCTGTAACATCCTGAAATTTGGCCTTTCAAAAACTCATTCTTGTGATTTGGAATTAAAATTTCCCTCGGTTTGGCAACCCTTTTAAAAATTCTCGACCATTTACGAAACCTTGTCCAAGTTTGGGATCTTATGTTTTGAATTCTCTCCCACTTGGTAAACATGTTGCTGGCTCATTTCACCCAAAAATGTTATTTCTATATTTTCCTTTATTTTAATTACCAAAATTCCTTTATTGTGACTTTACAAAGGAAGTACCCTAAATATCTTTCCTAAAATTCTGCAAAAATTAGGGGATGACCCCTGGGCAATATATAGCAAAATTATGCAAAAACATTTGATACCTTGTTTACAAAATTTTGGAGTAACTCCCCACTTTAGTTTCTGCCCATTTTCTTCTTTATTTTCAAAGTGCAAAGCAAATGTTTTCTTCCTGGTGATCCAAGACCCTAGACACAACCCCAAGGAGTACACACACCTCAGGGAATTTTATGGAACCATTTCCATTTCATTTCCTTCATCAAAACCATTTTTCCCCTTTTGACCTGTATTGTTTTTTCAAAATTTCCCATAGACCAACTTTCGAATTTGACCAAACCATAGTCAGGAGAGTTGGAGCTTATCCGATTTGGCGCACAGAGAAACAAACCACACTTCATTTGGTTCACTGGTTCGCGAGATATCGCCCAATGCCGTGGTCGGCATGCCCCTGGCGGTGAGCACCACTGGCATCACCACGCCAGTGCGCCGCCAGGTGTTCGACGGTGACGCCACGGCCCCCCAGCCACTCCCCGATCCCTCCCCGGCCACCTCCACCTCCCCCATGCTCCTCCAGCCGCCCCACGACGCCGGCAACCCCTCCGCCGCAACACTCCAAGCTTTCGACGACGCGCCGCTCGCCACTGTCGCCGCCAGATGTCGAGCATCGCCGTGCCGTCCCCTACTGCCTTCCCGTGCCCCCCCTTGCACTCCACTGCCTCCTCAACACCAACCCAGCACGCGTCGCCCTTCCTCTCCTCCCCGCAAACGGCGAAGCAGCTAGGAGACGCGCCGCCCGGAGCAGTGCCGCCACTGTCGTGCCACAGCAACACCACCGAGCCCTCCCGTGCCTGCTCCTCCCTCATGTGTGCTCGTAAATGCTCTAGGACACCCGCAGACACCACCAGATCCGCGACGCACCGCCCAGCACAGCCACGGCGAGCAGTGATCTCCACCACCGTGCTCCGATTATTGGCGATCTTCGACTCGCTATAAATAGACCACCTCGGAGCACCCAGACCACCGCACCACCTCCCTCGATCCCCCAAGCCCCCTCCCACGCAGTATCGAAGCCAGTAGCGCTCCCCTTCGCCGGATTCGAGCTCGCCACCGCCGCACGGCCTCCGCTCGATTCCTTCGCCGTAGAAGCTCCCAGTCCAATTCCCTCCACCCACAGCCCCACTAGACCATGGAGAGCCCGTAGCCACCCTCGCCGGAGCAAGCCGTGGCCGGAATCGTCGAATCCATCGTCGACAGATCGCCGGAGCCGCTGCCGTGCAAGCTCTGCCCACGCTAGACCTCCCCAGCATCCGCAAGTGCGCCGACGAGCAGCGCAACGCCTCCCCGAGCCTTCCCGCACCATCTCCCTCGCCTCCCTGCCCCCTAGCCGCCGGGAAACCTCGCCGGTGAGTTCGCCGGCGATGAACAGTGCCATTTTCTATTTTCCAGTAGAATAACGGTTCAGCACAGTGCTAGTGGGACCCACTGTCAGGGTTTTAAACATTTCCAAAGGTTTTTCTGTTTTCTATTTTTCTGTTTAAATAAATGGCAGAAATTTTGAAAATCCATATCTCTCTCAAAAATCATCAAAAAATATGAATCCTTTTTTGATGGCCTTGTTTTCAAAATGTCTGTCTTATGACATCAAAAGAATTTCATTTGGAGTTCATTTGCTTGATCGTTTATTCGATACCGTAGGAAGGGTTTTTAATGCATGTTTATTCAAAATGGCATGTTTATTCGATACCGTAGGAAGTCGAACCCGAACCCTACCACTCTGCTGAAGGCAAGCCATTAACCTAATCTCAAGCTTGGTCAAACTTTAGAAAATTGCTTGCTTGATTCAATTGAATGTTGTTGCATATCATATGCCATGTTGCATTTTAATATTGCCACACTTATATATATATATATCTGTGGATCATCGCAACACCCTTTTATTTTGTCAAACGAGAAGGCGCTTGCCAGCGGAATCGCTGCCACAGTCATCCGGTTGACGTTTCTTTTATGTTGTCAAACGAGAAGGCGCTTGCCAGCGGAATCGCTGCCACAGTCATCCGGTTGACGTTTCTTTTATTTTTGTCAAACGAGAAGGCGCTTGCCAGCGGAATCGCTGCCACAGTCATCCGGTTGACGTTTCTTTTATTTTGTCGAACGAGAAGGCGCTGGTCGGCGGGTTCGCCGCCATAGTCATCCGGCTGACGTTTTATTTTGCTATGCTTGGACTTTGGTACATGCCGGTGGATATGTTTTTTTACTGCTGAAATTATTATATGGATGCCATGTGTTACTTTGTTAATGTTGATGTCTGTAATCAAACAAAATGACTAAGAAGATAATCACCTCCCTCGACTAGATTGAGTCACATAGTGCCACTCACCAAACACAACCAGCACAACCATGCGTCGTCTGTGTGGGCGGACCATGGCCGGGTATTTTATCAGCATCCTTTGATGCCACCTTTTTGGCAAGTCTAGTCGGTTACCATAGTTGGTCGGGGCTAGTCTTGCGAAGGTTCCGGAGCTAGGCGTCGCTCATGGGTTGGGGACGTGCCGGATTCACTTCTGCATAAGGCATAGAGTTATGTCGGTGGCTATACAGGGAGTGTCTTGGTAGAGTAAACGACTGTGGAAGTATGGGTTTGTACTGTCCGCCATGGTTGGTTCTAGTACTTCGGTACCGGTGGTACAAGCTTAGACTTCAGCGTGTGGATAAAAGTTGCAACCTCTCGAGAGTGTAAATCTGGATGTCTAGCCTTGTCCCTGGGTTATGGGACGTTGTTTGGGTCAAGTCACACTATGAATCAGTCCTGTCGAATATGGAGAAATAATGAATGTGAAACCCAACCCTAAAGCCAGAGTTGGCTGGAAGTGATAGCCAGAGTTGGCTGGAATGACAGCCAGAGTTGGCTAGAGTAAAAGCTATAGTTGGCTAGAATTAAGCCAGAGTTGGCTAGAGGCTTGAAAGCCTACATGTTGTTTGATGAGAAACGTGATCTCATTCCAGCAACCACGAAACTTCCCTACAAAGGTAAGTAGGTAAGTTATGTCCAACCGTTTAGCTTGGACTCGCACTTCTAAACCCAAACTGATGCCATGCTACCTTCTGAACTTATGCCATGCCATATAGGTAGACCTTGTTTGTTTTTGGGCTAATGTCTTGCGAGTACATTCCATGTACTTACCTAGCTTTTTATGTGGCCAGAACCCGCTACTCCCGTCGCTGAGTACCCGCTGTACGAGAACTAGGAACCTGTATTCCAGGCAGAACCCTGTGAAGTAAAGCCCGTTGTTGCCACGCTACCGTCTACGTTTCCGCTGCCATCTCGACGTATCCGCTGCCACTCTCTGATCGAGGCTCTTCCTTTAGAACAATAATGTACATACCATTGTGTGCGCCTGTTGCGCGACCGTTGAAGCCTCACCCTTGTTGTAATGCTGTACCCTTCGGAACCATAATAATATTTGGTTATGTCTCTGTGTATCAAGTTATCATATATCCAGTGTTTCTGGGACTGGTATATGGGGTAATCCGATCCTCTGGATCGGGGTGCCACAGAGGTTGTATATCCATACAAACACAGGTCACGTGCTGTGTGTACTGCTCTGGTTGCCAAACGGATTGAGACCGTCGGTGCTCACACCCAACCTGATGTTCCTTGGCTCTTCTCCAAACTCTGCATCGTAAGCGTCTAATGCTTTCCACTGGCTTGCATCCGAAGGGTGTGTCAGAATTATCTTTTCACTCCGCTCTGAATCTTGCAGCACTGCCGCCCTTCCTTCCGCGTGCCAGCGCATTCGCTTTGCTTCCTTACGGTCTGCGAAATATCGCTGCAGACGAGGAATGAGCGGAAAGTACCACACAACTTTGCGAGGGGCTTTCTTCCCGGTCTTGTATCGAGCAGCATTGCACACTGGACATTTGATCATTTCCTCGTCCTCTTTCAGAAATATGTAGCAGTCGAAGATGCACACATGGTACCTCTCGTGCGGTAAATCAAAGGGGCACACGACTTTCTTGGCTTCGTCACAATTTTTAGGACACGTGTTACCCTTCGGAAGGAGACCGTGCATGTATTCCAGATTAGCATCGACGCTTTTATCACTCCATTTGTGTCTTGTCTTCATCTGCAGAACATCAAGCGATACTTTCAAGCGGGAATCTTCCAGGTCGCAACCTGGATACAACGGAGTATTTGAGTCTTTCTCCAATTGCGCCAACTTAGATTCCCTGTTAGTCGTGTTCTGAAGAAACAATTCTTTTAGAAAAGGGTCCCGCACGACTGAAGTTAACGGTGTCCGTATGTCCTCCTCTTCTGGTACCACCTGATGATCATCATCGTCTTCTTCAACGTGATCATGTTGGGGATCAGGCTCTTCGTCTTCTTGCCCCTCGTCGTTATTGTCTTGCTGCCCTTCCTGATCATTTCCTGCCGCCGCACCATCATTTTCATCATCTTCTATCCAACGAGTGTGGCCATCCATGAAACCACGCCTGAGCAGGTGTTCCAGCAAATCTCCGGTAAATGGAGTGAAGCCGACCTCCAATTTGCATGTTCGACACGGACATTGTATATCTTTGCGTTTATTCTGCAGCATGTCTTCCGTCGCGTGTCTCAAGTATGTATTCACGACACGTTCACTCATAATAACCATTATCACCTGCACGTTGTAGAATCAAGACAATAATTAATCACCATTTTATATTTTATCGGGTTTCACGAAAAAATTCGCCATGACCTTCCTACAAATAGGACCTAAGGAGAGTGCCAAAAGTTGCCGAAACGGAAAATGAATCAACATTCCGGCATGGTATTGGCACCCTCATTATTAATTTCACACATCACAACACAAATTTATTCATCACAACAAAATTTTACACATTCCAAGCCATTTCATCATTTCGCATGGTTACGAGCGCATTTTATCCGACCAAATTTTAAGAATATGCATTTAAATCGATAAAAGATCACCTTAATAAGTAAAACACACGTTAAAAAAACCGCGGAAGTCGACCGGAGATGAAATCTAGATCTTGAGATAAGAGTGACTTGAGTGGATTTTTTTTGGTCAAAGTTAGATGTGGGAGAGAGATTTAGTGGGATCTATCAACTAAATAAGTTTTTATTGGCTAAAAGTGATGAATTTGATGGGGGAAAGTAGCCACAAATGAGCAAAACTCGAGCTAGTGAGAGAAGCAAGTGTGAGGTGCAATAATGGAGGGAAGGGGTTGGTGGCCGTACTTATGCCACTTTCCCAGGTTATCGCTGGCGGACGAATATGCGTGCCCACCAGCGGTAGTTAACTTACCGCTGGCGGCCGGTCTGGAACGCCCGCCAGCGGTAACCTGGGATATTTTTTTCCCTGGATGGGCACAGCCGAGCTAGTTACCGCTGGCGGGCACCCAAAACCGTCCGCAAGTGGTAAGTTTCGTACCTCTGGCGGGTACTTACTCCGTCCGCCAGCGGTAGTTTGCCCCACCTCCTCGCAAATTCCTGCTACTACCGCTGGCAGGCAGAGTGGGTGTCCGCCAGCGGTACGTGCAAAACCAGTGGCGGGCTCCGAAACCAGCCCGCCAGCGGTAGTAACGCTGGCGGACGGAAATTACGTCCGCCAGCGGTAGGCTGGTGGCTATAAGCCTTTTCCTACTAGTGCTCCTCTCCTCCTCGATCCACTACCATGTCTTCGGGTATGCCCTATCCCTCTCTCTCATCTAGTTGATGGATAGAGATGGAATTAGTGGTGTTCTCTCACGGATTTGTGATAGTTTGAGCAGATGGAGGTGTGTTTTTGAGGATCTAGAACCTTGTGTAGAGATACTCTTGGAAATTTGTGGCCAGACTTAGTGTTCCCTACCTAGAATTGGAGATGCAACCCTAGATAGTATTAGGGCGTGTTCAAAGCCTCACTACTACCTCGTGTTACGTCTTCTAAACTAAGTTTGGTACTCTCCCTCTAGTTTTAATTTCCCGAATATTTGTACACATTGTGTTCTTATTTCCCAAAATAACGAAATTTGTGCATTCTTACCTATGTGCTTGTCCCCCTATGCTATTCACAGGAAGTCAGCCTCGTGGTGCTCGTTCCAAGACTGTTGGGAGGAAGAAGGCACGCACTGAACCGGGGATGAAATTCAAGATGAGATTGACGGAGTTCCCGTGACTCGCCGGAAGTATCCGACCCCGGAGAAGACCTTGCCCGCTCGAAGCAAATCAGCTAGCCAACTTGATGACAAGGACTTTGTAGCCAAGATAAGTGTTGATTGCTATGTGATCGATAGGATGGATCAAATTCCTTCTATCCGGGGTAACAACCCTTTCTTTCACAACAAGTTCCAAGAGCAATGCTACAATGAGATTTTGTTGAAGAAGCCGAAGTGTAACCATGTGGAGCAGCACTTCATCAACATGGAGCACATGAGAGCCAAACATGCTTATTTTGGAGAAGCTCTTGAAATTTGTGAGGAGTTTGGTCTTCTACCCATGATGGAGTTGGAGCAAGATTTTGATGACAAGCTTGTGGCTCAATTCCTTGCCACCGTTCACATGAGCAATGAGACGGAGTGTCGGTTGGTTTGGATGACTAAGGACAAGAAGTTCGAAGTCAAGTGGTCCGAGGTGGCTGCCATGTTTGACTATGAGGAGTTTGGACCATTTGAGCCGGAAGATTTCGAAGACACTCACTTTCGTGTACACTATCCGGGTGTGCAAGCCAAGGAGGTGGAGCAGCTCTTGCCATTGTATGACCCGGAGAGCGCTGAAAAGTGGAAGGTTGGGCAGTCTAAAGGTCTCTTCCCTACTTGGGACATCATGCACCGGATATACCGTGAGACCATCAACCCTAAGGTGGGCAACTTTGATGAAATCCATGGCTTTCTTAAGAATTTGATGCTTCTCACCAAGGATATGCAAGAAAAGGGAAAGAAGTTGGATGTTATGGATTACATTTGGAATGAGATGTGGTTCATGATTACCAAGAAGAAGAACATTGCCTTTGCTCCTCTCATCATGAGGATCATTATTTGGAAGTGGATCGAGAACAACCCCGTTGAAGAACTTGGTGATCCGGAAAAGTGGATCTCTCTTAAAAGCAAGAGGCTCCTTGTCAAACCCCACCCTAAGAAGAAAAGCAAGGAAGTGGTTGATGAAGCCGGTACCTCGTCTACACCTAAAGTTGGACCCTTGAAGTGGATGGCGGGTGCCATGAAGAAGATCTTCCAAGTTTCCAAGAAGGTGGAGAGGCACCAATATGATGAATATGAGAAGAAGATGCAAGCCCGTCAAGCTGAAGTTGCTCGCCGCCGTGCTCAAGGTGACCAAGTGCAATCCGGATCCAAGAAGAACATCATCTCATGGGAGGATTGGCAAGCCAAGGACAACGCAGGGAACACCATCGCTTGGGCTGATTATGAAGAGGACGAAGTCACCTCCCAGCAGCCTTTCGAGTGACCTTTGGGACGCTAGCATCGGTCTCTTCCCTTTTTGTGTCTCGATGCCAAAGGGGGAGAGATATCTAGTAGGTTGTTGTGCGGGGATTTGCAAGGGATGTGTCACAAGCTCGTTTTTCTTTCGCCTTTTACTTATTGCTTGTGAACACTTGTTTTAATTTCAGTTTGTGGATCTCTCTATCCATGTGGTGTAAGACATGTGAACCCTATTTGCTATGCTTGGTACTTTGTTCATGTCTTATGTTTATGCAAGCCTATTCTTGTTATTCATATATATCTTATGCTTGCATGGTTTGTAAAATCTAGGGGGAGTGTTGATCCTAGATTAAGTGCATTTGTGTATTCAAAGACATTTCGAGTAATGCACATGTCTAGGGGAGCTCCGTCTAAATTTTACTAGCCTATTGCGTTGTAACTATTTGTGTTGTCATCAAACACCAAAAAGGGGGAGATTGAAAGTGCATCTCCTTGTGGTTATGGTTTTGGTGCTTGTTGACAACACAATAGTTAGTCTAATGTGTCTTTGATCATTGCAGGAATTCATAGATAAATACCGCGGTTAAATCGAGCACTCAATAAGCTTTGGAGGGAGCTTTTTTCCCAGGTAGCGGTAGTACCGCTGCACTCAGTTCCTGCGCGTTGCGTAGTGCACGGGAGCAGCTACCGCTGGCGGTACCGCCAGAGGTACCGCCGTTTCTCAGCTTCTGTTGGTACCTCCGGTACCTCCAGCGGTACCAGGCGGTAGTACCGGCCCTCGTGGCGGTAGTACCGCCACGTGCATTTTTGCAGCACACGGGAGCTGCGACATGGGAAGCTACCGCTGGCGGTACCGCTCGAGGTACCGCCGTTTTCGTGCTTCTGTTGACTCAAGCGGTACCGGCCGGAGGTACCGCCAGGCCCAGCGGTAGTACCGCCGCGTCTTCTGGCGCGTGTTGACAAAGCCCGGAGCCGTTGCCCTTTGACCAGAAGAAGGCAGCGGTAGTACCGCCGCCTGTGGCGGTAGTACCGCTGCGGGAATTGCAGCTCAAACGGCTCCTTTGGAAGAGAGGGGTATTTAAGGAGTGGTCTTCCCCAAGAACACTCAAGCTTCAAGTCTACTCTCTCTCTCTCTCTCATTAATGCAAGCTTCCTTCTCCTAGATTTCCCTACTCCACCAACCAATCGAGCTCATACTCGGAGATCTAAAGGAGAAGCCCCCGATCTACTTCGTCACCAAAGCGTTCTTCATTTCCCCTGTTTCACTTGAGGGATTCGAGCCTAGGGTTTCCACTAGGAAAACCTAGGCATCTTGTTGTACTTACTTGCTTGTTACTTTTGTGTAGCAGGTGTTGTGATGCTTGGGAGCCCCCAATCCTTTTGTGGGTTGAGCCTCAAGTTTGTTGTAAGGGCTCCGGATTCCGCCTTGAAGGATTCCGATAGTGGAAGGTGAACCAAGCTTTTGGGCAAGGTTCGTCGAAGAATAGGGTGAGGCCATTTGTGGCGTTTGAGTTTGAAACTGACACCCCTCCAACAAGACGTACTCCCCTAAAAAGGAGGAACTCGGAAATACATCCTTGTCTCTGCGTGCTTCCCGTTCGGTTACTCCTTTCTCGCTGGTTCTTACTTGTATCGTGCTTAGTCTAGTGTTAACTTGTCATATAGGTAAATTCACCATAGTTGCATATCTAGAGAATTTACCTTTGTGTCAAGCCTAAATTCGAAAAATAGTTAAAAATTGAGTAGCACCTATTCACCCCCCCTCTAGGTGGCCATACCGATCATTTCAGAGGCTCCCAAGAACACCACAAAGCCGTCTAGGGTCCAATGACCCAAGAGTAACAAGTTCACAAACTTTCACTTACACGAATCCTCGTTGAGAGTACAAACCGATGCACCAAATGCAATGGCAAGAGCACAAGTGCTCAAGTTCTTCACTCTCAAATTCCAACACAGTAACAAATTCTTATGGGAGAATAAGAGAGGAAGAACAAAGAAGAGAACCACACAAGAACTCCAAGATCTAGATCCTAGAGGTTCCTCTCACTTAGAGAAGAGATGGATTTGTGAAATTATAGATCTAGATATCCTCTTACTTTTCCCTCAAAGATATGCAATAATCATGGGAAGGATTGATAGAGGGGCAAGCTTTCCAAGGTCAACGATGGCAGGAGAGAGAGAGAGAGGGAAAAACGAGCTGTAAGAGGTTTGGGGGTCATTGGGGAAGAATACCCCTTAAAAAGGACCCCCAAAATCCAACCGTTAGGTGAAAATCGCGCCCAGGGGCGGTACTACTGCCTCGGCAGCGGTACTACCGCTCCGGTGATTTTGGGCGCTCAAAAGCGCGCGCTACTGTACTCCCGGCGGTACCAGCCATATTCTACCGCTGGACAAAAAAACTGCAGGAACACCCAAACGAAAACGGCGATATCTTGAGCATCCGAACTCCGTTTTCGATGATTTTGGGCTCGTTGAAATCACAACGAAGAGCACTAAAAGATCATGCAGAGAAAAATCATAGTCAAACAATGAATCATAAAGCCAAATGTGGAAAGGTTAAACCTCTTTAAAAAAGACAAACCGGTAAAACCTTCAATATCAAAAACGCAATAAGTTTTCCATACAAAATCCATTTTTGATAAACTTGAGCTTGTATTGAAGATCATGACAAGCTCTAAAACCACATATGGAGGAAAGCCAAATAAGAACCAAGAAAGATGATGCCAAGTATGCAAAGGTTTGACCTCTCTCCGAACGATACGATCAAGTTACTCATTCGATAGCCCCTCTTGATAGTACGGTATCTATCCTATAACATGGTATATATCCTATAACACGGTCTCCCAACTAGCACCATGAGACCGGTAAAATAAAAACCCTATCAAGGTCATACCTTTGCCTTGCGCATTCCACTTGAGCTACATGATGACGATCTTGAATGCCTCAAGGTGGAACATCTTTCTTGATTGCTCTTCGCTCGGTGAAGACTCGCAAGTTGCTCCCCCATACTCCACTATGTGAGAATATCTATTAGGCACATCTTCACTTGACAATTTCTTCATGTAGGTGGCAAGATTCAAGCATATGATATCTTCCAGACGCTCATCTTGAACTTGCACATCACACACTTGATGACGATCACCACTTGTCGTCATCCTCCATGAGCTATATGAATTCTTTCTTTTGATGCAAGCACATGAAAATATACTTAACCACACATAGATATACCACACACATATTATGGGTTAGTTCACAAAGCTATATGGACAATTTCTTACCATACCATTGGACCAATAATTTCACATGGTGCATCAATTAGCTTTGTGTGTTGATCAACTTGAATTCACTCTTTGCACCTTAACCTTGATCAACTTGTATCTTTCATTCTCTCTTCACAAAGATGATGTCTTGAAGGTGAACATGAATATCAAGTTATCCACGATATCATATCCTTCAAGACATGCTTGCAATATGCTCAACTCTACACATGATCATTCTTCATATAAACCCTTGGATAGAATCTTGGTCATCATATAAGCTTCTAGAGTCCAACACATGAACTCCAATCTTTTCTCATGGACAAGATCTATAAGGATATATCAATGCAAACATTAGTCCACAAGGATTGTCATTAATTATCAAAACCACACATTTGGGCAACATGCTCTTTCAGCTGCCACTCCGGCGGCGTCACCGACCGCACGGGGACGCAGAAGAGCACACGGCGGCGCCTGCTGGACCAAAAGCCCGCATCGTGGTCGTTCTTCGAGCGCATTTACTTCTTCGGAATCACGGCGATCTTTCTCTACATGCCGGCGGGGAGAGGGGCGGCGACGCGCTTCTTTCCAAACATGCACTGGGTAGCAGTTATATAGTGTGCCATCATTTTTATATTTTTTGGAAAAAAAAAGAAGCAGCGATACAGAGGCAACAATCAATTTAAGATGTACCGAGTTACCGCAGATCTCCAACCGTGCATCCCAAAGTAACCCTTCAATTGATGTAATTACAACGGTGCAGGATGGAGGCAGATCACATGGAGCAGCGGCTGCAATTTTTGATTTTTTTTTTTTAGATAAAGGGCTTTATTACTCAAAAGTTTAAGTATTACACCCGGCCTCTGCATCAAAAATGCACACAGCCGCAATCCAACGGAGAAAGTAAAAAAAGTTGTGCAGCAATAGACGAATTACAATCAGCAAGAATAATGTAAAACGCCTATGTCATGGACAATCTCGACGGCCTATGGAGGTCCAATCCGGCGATCAAGCGGCCACCCATGTTGTGAAAAAATGTCCCTCGCCACCTCTTCCAGACGTGCACACGCCTCCGTAAAGAGGTCTCGATGTCCCACACGTTGTAAGGTGGACCACATACGGAGAATATTTGTGCAACGGTAGAGTACCTGCATATGAGAAACATCTTTATCATTGAAAACCTTGTCATTTCTACTAAGCCAAAGCGACCATATAACAGCAATCGCTCCCACCCTAATAACCGTTCTAAGCTTTTTATCTATCCCATGTAGCCAGTTGCCAAAAACATTGGCAACAGACTTGGGTGGATATAAGTTAGACGCTATTTGGATGGCTGACCATATAGAACGAGCGAAACTACACTCGAAGAACAAGTGTTTTATTGTCTCATCATGTGGACAAAACATACACTTCGTACTTCCATGCCAATTTCGTTTAACAAGGTTATCCTTTGTTAGAATGACACCTCTACGAAGATACCACGTAAAAACTTTAATCTTAAGTGGTATCTTCATTTGCCATATTTTTTTATTATCATCAACTGGCACATCGGAATGTACTAACGCCCTATACATGGAATCCACAGAGAATTTACCATTCGCACATAGATTCCAACGAAACTCATCGGGCCCCTGTGTGAGTTGAACTGAACTCAACCGTGCCACCAGGGAGTTCCAAGACGCTAGTCTCGGTCCAAACAAGTCTCGCCTGAACGTCACATTCGGAGGAGAGCATTGCATTACAGTGGCAATGGTATCTCCCTTATGACGAACAATATTGTATAGGGCTGGATATCGATCCCGGAGGGTGGTGTTGTCTAACCATTTGTCCTCCCAGAATCTAATCTCCGAGCCATCCTTAATATTAAATACCCCGAAGCGAAAGAAATGTTTCTTTGTCGCCATCAGTCCAGCCCAAAAGTGGGAATCACCAGGTTTCCAATATACCTGTGATACCGCCTTTGTGCCAATGTATTTTCTCTTAAGGAGTGTTTGCCATATCCCATCTTCAGTAAGCAGCTTAAAAAGCCATTTACCTAGGAGGGCTGAGTTCTTGACATCAAGGTCATGAATACCAAGCCCTCCCTGATCTTTAGGGCGACAAACAACATTCCATTTAGCCAGTCTGTACTTCTTCTTCTCACCATCTCCTTGCCAAAAGAATCTTGATCGGTAATAATCCAATTTATGCAAGATTCCTCTAGGTATTTGGAAGAAGGAAATCATATACAGTACCATGTTTGTTAGTACCGAATTAATGAGAACCAATCTTCCACCAAGAGATAGCAATTTTCCTTTCCAACTAGATAGCCTAGCTTGTAGACGTTCTTCGACGTGTCTCCATTCCGCATTAGTCAGTTTCCGAAAATGTATTGGTATTCCAAGGTACATAATTGGAAATTGACCCTGCTCGCAGCCAAAAATATCGGCATATTGAGCAGCTGCTTCTTGAGCCTCACCGAAGCAAAACAATTCACTCTTATGGAAATTAATTTTCAATCCCGATAATTGCTCGAATGCTGATAGTATCAATTTCAGATTCGCGGCTTTATCTAGGTCATGTTCCATAAAGAGGATTGTATCGTCTGCATATTGAAGAATAGATAAACCCCCATCAACAAGATGTGGAACTACTCCTTCAATTTGGCCATCCGTCTTAGCTCGTTCAATCATGATCGTCAACATATCCGCCACTATATTAAATAGTATAGGCGATAGAGGATCACCTTGCCTTAATCCTTTTTTTGTTTGGAAGTAGCGACCAACGTCATCATTGACTTTTATCGCCACGCTACCTCCAGAAACAAAATTAAGGATCCAAGCACACCACTCCTCTGAGAACCCTTTCATTCTCAGAGTCTGTAGCAAGAACGGCCATTTGACTTTATCATACGCTTTTTCAAAGTCGATTTTAAATATCACCCCATCAAGTTTTTTCGTGTGCATCTCATGTACGGTCTCGTGTAAAACCACAACACCGTCTAGGATATTCCTCCCTTGCATAAAAGCTGTTTGGGTAGGTTTTACCACATGATCTGCCACTGAATTTAACCTGATGGTCGCTACTTTTGTAAAGATTTTGAAGCTAACATTCAGAAGGCATATTGGCCGATACTGTTGTATCCTTTCGGCATTCTGAATCTTAGGCAACAAAACGATCTCCCCAAAATTAAGGCGAAATAGCTCAAGTTGTCCGGCATGTAAGCAGCCAAATAACTCAAGCAAATCAGACTTGATGGTTTCCCAAAAATGCTGGTAAAACTCAGCCGGAAAACCATCTGGTCCTGGTGCCTTATTATGCTCCATTTGAAAAACCGCCTTACTTACCTCCTCCATAGAGAAAGGTGCAGTAAGAAAGTTGTTTTCCTCAGGAGTAACTTGGGTAATATCATCTGTTCGGGACTCATCTAGAGTAAAGTTCCCTTCCTCGGGAGCCCCAAACAAACCTTTATAGTAGTTTGTGATATATTCCTTGAGCTGATCCTGTCCTTCGATCAAGCCCTCATCCTGTAGGAGAGAGTGAATACATTTCTTTCTATGTCTGCCATTAGCAACATTATGAAAGTACTTTGTATTCGAGTCCCCTTGTAGAATGAATTGAGCTTTAGATCTTTGGTACCATTTGAGCTCTTCTTCCCGCAACATACGACCCACCTGCTCATTCGAGTGCCGTTTTAGGTCACTCTCATTAGCTGATAAGGGGCGTACTTCTGCTAGTTGATCAAGCTCATCAATAATGGAACACAGGCGCTCCTTTTCTTTTTTAAGCATACCAGTTGTGTGTCTTGCCCACCCACGAAGGAATTTACGCAAATTGCGCATCTTATTATTCCACCGCTGGATAGCGCTATCACCCACAACCGGTTGAGACCATATCCTTTTGACCAAATCATCGAAACCATCCCGTAACAGCCAACCTAATTCGAATTTGAATTGGTGCTTCCCGGGCGATGTCAACGTTCCAGTAGATAGGAGTATGGGGGCATGATCCGAAAACGCCTCTATACGTTCAAGCGCACGAACCGTTACTAATGGATATTTATCCTCCCAGCGGGAGTCCATCAGAACCCGATCCAGCTTCTCGTACGTCGGCTCGGGGAGACTATTAGCCCAAGTGAATTGTCTCCCCGTCATATGAACCTCTCTTAAGGACAAGCTATCGATAACAGCGTTGAACAAAGTAGGCCAATGAGTATCAAATCTACCCCTACTTTTCTCGTGTCGGTACCTCAGCATATTAAAATCCCCTCCTATAATAATAGGATTTGGGTCATCTTTAGCTAGATTAACCAACTCTCTAAGAAAAGCAGCCTTATATTCTTCTTGGGCAGCACCGTACACAGCAACTAGGCTCCATGTAAAGTTGTCGGACTTGTTTCGAATTTGAAATTTAATGTGAAATTCACCATCCGAATGACCCAACAACTCCATGGTTTCCGTTTTGATGCCAAGTAGCATGCCACCCGATCTGCCTCTAGGGGGACAGGAATGCCAATCAAACTCCACACCGCCTGAAAGTCGGTCTAGTAGAGTGCTTGGAAAATCCCGTCTACCCGTCTCAGATATAGCCAAAAAATCCAACTTATAATCTCTCACATGATGCGCAATATTCAAATGTTTAGCCAAGTCGCCTAGACCTCTGCTATTTTCGAAAATGCCATTCATCGGGAAACAGTTGGGGATTTTGACTTTTTCGCGCTTTTACGCGAAGCTTTGTTCTTTTTATTTTTGGCGGATTTGGATCTCCGGCCGGTAGCATACAGATCATCAAAAGATCCCAGCTCAGCCTCGTCCATATCCACCTCGGTTACCTCTCCTACAAGATGTGATAGAAGCTGTCCATCTATTGTGGCATGCGCATCATCATCATCTACAGAAGAGGATACCGGCCAACTCGAAACACTAGGAGACACCCTACGGCGATCATACTCTACATGTTTCAGAACGTTAGCCGAAAGCACCACCTCGTTATCACTTCTCCCTAAACTGACGCCTACCGCTGACAACTTAGCAGCTAAAGTAGACGTAGGAAAGGACAAAAATGACTTCGAAGTGAGTGACGTACCAGCAGCAGGAGTGGAAAACGACTCGGCTTTGCGACGTATCGCCTTCGCCAACGAGTCCTCATCCGTCGCTGATGCTCCATCCTTCCCAGCGAGGTGACGTGCGCTACGCCTAGGTGTCACCATAGGAAGCGAACGTCCCCCCGCTGGCGTGGGCACAATGGGAGAGGGCGAAGGCGATGAAGCAGCCCTCTCGACCACTGTGCAAGGTGCCGTCGACGAAGGAGATGTCGTCGCGACGATGGGTGAGGACAAGGATGAAGTAGAGTCCTCCCCCAGCAGCTCACCTCTGCATGCCCGAGAAACATCGGACCGATCCGCAGCAACCACCGAATTACCAGAAGCCTCCCTCCATTGCCGTACCAGTAGCTTGGCTCTAGGAGTTTGAGGATTTGGGTTAAAAGGTGTCACCGCGACGCCCCTCAGTAACTGCGCCATCTGTGTCCCTTGCACCTGTCCCCCTCTCGAAACCGGATTAGGATCGTACGAGGGGGACCGCGGAGCTTCCACAGTTCGAGTCGCAGCGGCCGGAGGCGGAGTGGAGCACGGACTCGTCGCGACAGGTACGGCGGTGGGGGCGGTGATCTGAGGCGGAGGCGCGCGACGGTGGCTGTTCCCGTTCGTACGCGAGGGAGAAACCGCCCTAGCGCCACGATCCTCTCTCCACAAGCCAGCGTACCAATGGCTGAGATGTGCCCAAGGTGATCCATGGTTCTGATCGGCATGCACCCTGGGCTCACGCGGCAGTGAGAGAACCGTCGTCGGCTGCTGCCTCGGCGCGAACGTCGGAGGTCCCGCCGAGCTGCCGAAGGAGCCACCCACGCCCCGACCTTGAGGCCCTGTCGAAGCCTCTGGTACCCTTCGCGGAGGCCCCCCACGCCCCGCCTGTGCAACCATCCGAGGCGCCGCAGCCGCGACCTCGGCGTACGAGGGAGACCGCGGAGCTTCCGCAGTTCGAGTCACGGCCGCCGGTGCCGGCGCCCAAGTCGGAGGACCGCCATGCCCCGGGGTCGCGGCCATCGGACGCGGCGCGGCCGCAACTCTAGCCGCCCGAGCATCAGACCATAACCCCTCGTACCAACATCCCAGATGTGCCCAGGGAGATCGACGGCTGGCGTTCGCCTGCCACTGGGCCCCACATGTCGGCGACTGAGGAGGTTCAAATTTCTGCCCCGTCTCCTGATCCGTCTTCCGCGGCTTGATCCGCTCTGAATCACGAACCACCGATCCCGCCGGCGACGAACTCCCTTCCGGCGCCGCCGTGGCCGCACTGAATTCCGGGAAGAAGTCCCCCAAGCACGGCGGCGGCGTGATCCGAGGGCGTGGTATAGGACCTCGCCACCCCATCCGCACCCGGGGTAGCCGCAAAGGGCGCGCATGAGGCGACCCTCCACTCCCACCTCCGGCGGCGCGGTCAGTAGACGGCTTCCGCGATCCTCCATCCTCTTCATCCACAGCGTCCGCTTCCGACCTACACACAGGAGACAAACACGTACCTTGGTGCTCGATGGAGCTGGTCGGTGAAGATCTCTCCCAAACACGGGAAGCCGGCGTTGGAAATCCAATGTCCGCCCAAAACTCCTGCTGGATTTGCTCGTCGGTCTTGGGCGGCCGCTGAACGTCGTCGCGAGACACCAACCAGCCCTCTTCAAGAACGTCCTCCGCCGCGGACACCGCAACATGCGATGAATCCCCCTCTGTGACATCTGCCTCCAGCTCCGCAGCCAGGACCTCGTAGCGCGATCCCGACGCCGTCGTCGCTAGAGACAGCCGCCGCCTCTCAGCTCCCCCCAATCCGCGCCATTGCTCTTGATGCAGCCACGAATCCGTCGGCGGTGATCCCGGCACTCCCACGGCGTCCGCGGCCGGTGAAACGATGGCCGGCGAGAGAGCCTCGGGCGCAGCCGGAGATCCCGCGGCGGATACAGACGAGCTTCTCACCGGCGAGAGCGCCCCTGGCGCGAGGGTAAACCTCCGCCGTGGCATGGCTCCGGCCGGCGCTCACGATCGCCAGTCCGCTAATCACGATTGTTATCACGAGGTAACTGAATTTTTTATTAGCTCGACGATCCAACCAAAATATGTGGATTGCTGATCTTCCGGCTTCTATTATATTGTACCTCTTTTGACTTTAGATGTACTCCATCCGTTTCTAAATTTAATCATGATTCACATGCATATGGAGATAGAAAATGCTAAAAAAGTACTCCCTCTGTTCCGAAATAATTGACATAGATTTGTCTAAATACGGATATATCTACACACTAAAACATGTCTAGATACATCCATATTTAGACAAATCTAAGTCAAATAATTTGGAACGGAGGGAGTATTACATTTAGGAACGGACTGTTATAATTAATGAATAAAGAGGTATATTTGCGTTAAAAAACGATAAACAGTACTCCCTCGTTCACCAAAACATTTGTCCAACTGCCTAAAAGTAGCAAAGGGCCTATTTTTTCTGTCGTCAACCCCGGTGCTCCATCCGTTTCCCGCGTCCAGCGCCGCCGAGCACTCCGCTCCCCTCCTCGCGAGCGCCGTCCATGCGTCCTCCCGCCACCTCCAGGGAGCCACTCTCTCCTCCTATCCACCGGATTGCTGCCGAGTGGACCGGAGACCCGCCCAGACCGACCCAATTTCTTCCCTCGGTGCGGAGCTTTCTTGCTCTTTTTCCGCCTAATGCCCCACCTTCGGCGACCACGCCGCCGCCGACGACGGGACCTCCTCGTGTAGGCCGGTTCCTCCCTCCGCTTGGTAAGGAATCCTAGCCTGACTGGATATCGATTGTGCATTTCGTTTTCTGCTTGGTTTGGCTTGGTACCCTATTAATTAATTGATCTGACACGGCAGTGGTTCGATCAGATTTCTTCCTCTTCGACGCACAGGATTGATCTCGGTTGGCACCACCCGAGGTGCGGCTGCAGTTTATTTTCGACAATTTTTAGCGGCCAAGCCTGTAAGCTCATTGTATAGGCGGGCTCGTGTCCCCCACTTTGCAATTTTGTGCAGAGTAAAGTGTTCCCAAACTTGTAGATACTTTTTGTTTGATGTAGAAATTTGCATCTTTACATGGATTGTGTGAAGCAATATTTTTTCCGTAGTTTTGGAACTGTGCATCATGACCTTCAGACTAGCAGTGGGACGCAAGAACACTTTGGCACCAAAATCACATTCATTTGCTCATATGTGTTGAAAAAGTACATTTATATTGGCCTGTTTTGTAGTTGCTCTGCATTCCATTCTTGTGATATTGATACCCCCATTATTAGTTTATCTGTGCAGATACAGGTGATCCAAAGGTAAAAATAGAATGGTGACCTGTTGCTGTTTAGATGACACCAGATGATAATGTGAGTCTCTAAATACTGCGTTGTTTATCATTTCCCTCTGGTTGAGAAAACGTTCATTTACTAAATAATTGTCTATGCGAATCTGGACTATGTTTTACATGTATGAAAGGCCCTTATTACTTTAAAGAAAGGAAGCAAGCTTATCAAGTATAGTCGGAAGGGAAAACCCAAGATCCGCGAGTTCAGACTTTCTAGTGTAAGTTTATGTGTTTGTTTGTGTGGTACCAGTGTTCATGCTCTTAGTACAGGATGAGAACGAAATTCCCTTTTGTTTTTATCATTACAGGACGAAACAATATTAGTTTGGTATTCACACAACAAGGAAAAGTGCCTCAGACTGTCTGTTGTGTCTAAAATCATACCTGGACAGAGAACGGTAAGTTAAACTACCACTGGCCAGTTAACCGCTGATGGTTACGTTGATGGTTACATTCACATGATCAAGTTTCAATATCCAAGAGTTTATTGACACTCTGAGATTGCAGTGTTTCAGTTTAAATTTATTAGATATCTAAACTTGGGATCTTATGCATTTGTGCATCATTTATCAGGCAGTTTTTAGGAGGTTTCTACGCCCTGAGAAGGATTACCTATCATTTTCCCTGATATACAAGAACGGACAACGCTCCCTTGATCTGGTAAAAGATAAATTCTGTATGCTTGTTTTCACTGATGCGAAATGCTTCATCTTTATATATTCCTTGTACGATGATCTGTTGAAGATAACAATGACACGATATTCTAGCTGATCTACAGGTTTGCAAGGATCAAACTGAAGTTGAAGTGTGGTTTTCAACACTTGAGACACTGATTACTTCGTGTCATGCAAATTTTTCCGCTGATTGCCCAAGTGATAGAATATCATTTTCAGACGTGAGTTGCTCTTCCTAAACAATTTACTTCATTGTTAACAATTGCTACAATATTATGAGTTTTTTTTTACAAAGTAAACGAGAGAGAATTCAGATATTATCCATGCATTAGTTAGGCCTTGTTTGGCAAAGGGTTGCTTCCTATAGAATCCATATTTTAATAGAAGCTACTTGGTACTTGTGAGGGGCTTCAGCTTCCCTAAGATTTCCGGAAAGCTGCCCAAAAATGGATTAATGACAATCCTGTGCAAACAAAACAAAGCTTGGAGGTGCCATTTAGTTATCATTTGTTCTGTGGTTAGTTAGCATCTGATTCCCTACTTATGTATCCATCTTACCACTCGTTGTGTTAGGCAAAGATTTGAGAATATCTTACACTAGATCATAAATTGCAGAAGATTTTCTTGTTTAACACATGCTTGCTTTTTTCAGGAAGTGTCCCAATATCAACTTGCATATAATACAAGACTAGATACTGCCTCAAGTAATACCCGGAATTTTAACTCGGATGGTTATTACACAGCCAATTCACTGAATTCTTCAAGAGCATATGTTGGATCAGATCGTGCAAATATGCTGAGAGTAAGTACGGGAGACAGTAGTCGGATTAGTATTTCCAGCAGTGTCCCTAGTTCTTCCAGTCAAGGTTCTGGACCAGATGATATTGAATCCCTTGGTGATGTTTATGTATGGGGTGAGGTGTGGACTGATGTGCTCCCGTCAGAAGGATCCTCAAACCTTTTGTGCTCCAAAGCAGATGTCTTAATTCCTAAACCTCTTGAATCAGATGTTGTTTTGGACGTACAACAAATATCATGTGGTTCAAGGCACATTGCTCTTACTACCAGACAAGGAGAAGTATTCACTTGGGGTGAAGAGCTTGGTGGACGGCTAGGTCATGGAACTGATGAAGATATTAGTCGTCCCAAACTTGTCGAATCCTTAGCAGTGTCTAACGTGGAATATATTGCATGTGGAGAGTTTCATACTTGTGCTGTAACTGCCTCTGGTGATTTGTACAATTGGGGTGATGGTTCTTACAATGCTGGACTGCTGGGACATGGCATCGGAGCTAGCCATTGGCTTCCAAAACGAGTGTCAGGACCTTTAGAAGGGCTTCAAGTGTTGTCCGTTGCATGTGGCTCATGGCATTCATTACTTGCCATGTCAAGTGGAAAAGTATTCACTTTTGGCGATGGGACATTTGGTGCTCTTGGACATGGAAATCGTGAAAACGTTGCCTATCCGAAGGAAGTTGACTCTTTGAGCGGATTCAAAGTGCTTAAAGTTGCCTGTGGCGTTTGGCATTCCGCAGCAATTGTGGAGACCAATAGTCAGACGGGCATGAATGTGGTGTCCAGGAAGCTGTTTACCTGGGGTGATGGAGATAAGAACCGCCTAGGTCATGGGGATAAAGAGGCTCGGCTAGTTCCCACTGTTGTTCAAGCCCTTGTTGACAATAATTTTCATCAAGTAGCCTGTGGGTATAGTATGACTGTTGCACTCGCCACGTCCGGCCATGTCTTCACTATGGGTAGCTCTAATTATGGTCAGCTTGGGAATCCAAAAGCTGATGGTAAACAACCCTGCCAAGTACAAGACAAGTTGCATAGTGAGTTGGTTGAAGAGATCTCATGTGGCTCTTACCATGTTGCAGTCTTGACCTCACGAAGCGAGGTATATACATGGGGTATGGGGGCCAATGGAAGGCTGGGACATGGTGGCATTGAAGATAAAAAGAAACCAACTCTTGTGGACGCGTTAAAAGACCGTCATGTTAAAAGTATAGCATGTGGTTCAAATTTCACAACATGCATTTGCATACACAAGTGGGTTTCAGGTGCAGATCAGTCTGTATGCTCGGGCTGTAGGCAACCATTTGGTTTCACAAGAAAGAGGCACAATTGTTATAATTGTGGGCTGGTTCATTGCCATGCATGTAGTTCAAGGAAGGTCCTGAAGGCTGCTTTGGCACCAACTCCGGGCAAGCCACATCGTGTATGCGATTCATGTTTCATGAAACTTAAAGCTGCAGATGGCGGCGGCAGTAATAGCCCATATACCAAGAAGAGTGTCATTACTCGTCGATCTGTTGATATCAAAGATAAGTCCGAGAGGCCAGACATAAGGCCTTCAAGGCTAGCAACAGCAGCAACATCAGAGCCAGTCAAGTATGCAGAGACAAAATCAGTTAGAAACGAGATAAAACCTGATTCTGTGAGGGCACCCCAAGTTCCTTCGATGTCAGCTTTGGCAGTCCCAACTATTGTAAAGCCTATGGGAATGGGAATGGGGGGAATGGGAGGAATGGGCATGGGGATGGGTATGGGAATGGGAATGGGAATGAATATGCCTATGGCAATGGCACCAATGGGAATGGGCATGCCAGTGGTGTCACCAGCTCAACCAAAGAAGCAAAGTCCAGCTCCAGCGACCACAAGTTCTCTCAGCATTAAAGACTCCAAAAATGATATTGATATCTTGAAGAAGACTAATGAGGCACTGAATCAAGACATCTCAAAGTTGCAGTCTCAGGTATGCTTTAGAAGATTATTTCCCCCCCACTTCATTATGGTTATCTGATTCTGATAAAATCGCCATATTTTGATAGGTTACCAAGTTAAAACAAAAATGTGAAGTCCAAGATGACCAACTGCAGAAAGCAGAAAAAAGAGCTAAAAGCTCTGCCTCTCTAGCCGCAGAAGAATCTGCCAGGCGCAATTCTATGTTGGACTTCGTTAGGTTTCTTGACAGTGAGGTACTACTACTCCGGTGAACTACATATGCAAACGTGAACTTTTTTTTTGGAGCAGTTGCAATATATTTACGCCTATCGTGTTGCCATACTTATTGTACCTTTTTTGCTATAGGGCACACCATTTAAAGTATTCACCACTTCTCTATAGTTCAGTTAAAATACAAGTAGAGATATGCTTCAGTGATTTGAAACGAAACAAGCACAATAAGATACATTAGTGTTGATTTGAAGTAAATATTTAGTTGCTCATAGCAAGGGTTGGCCCATGTGTTGTTGATCCGAACTAGCGAACAGTTATAACATGCCATCTTATCAATATTCAGCTCAAGGGAGTTGCAGATAAGGTGCCCACTGAATTTGCTGATAGCGTCAAAACCTTGAAAATTCAATCAGAGAGATTTCTTACCGGACAGTGTGGTCATCCACCAGAGGCCATTTCTGGACTCGAGCAGGCTCGTCTCTCCAGCAGCGGGCTGCACGAATTAACACACCACAGGTCTGCTAGCATGGGTAACCTGGATGGCACTAGCCTTTCCTTGACAACTGAATCTCCATGCCATCGAATTGACGACAACGGGAGGGCTCCAGGCGACTTTGCACCAAAGTATGGTACTCATGGAGAAGTGCAGCTGATTGAGCAATTTGAGCCAGGAGTTTACGTCACACTTATCCAGCTCAGAGATGGCACCAAAGTGTTCAAGCGTGTCCGGTTCAGGTATTCCATCCCAGCCTCTATTACCGTGTTTGTTCTGCATAGATCGCAACCTGATTAATCTGTCAATCATATATATATTTACCACGCAACAACCCAAGGACATTTTTCTTTTGAAGGCGCTAGTGGATTTACTTACGGTTCTTCTCTTAAATGTTTTTGTTAGCAAGAGGAGGTTCGCTGAGCAGCAAGCCGAGGAATGGTGGAGGGAGAACCAAGAGAGGGTGTTCAGAAAATACAACCACGCACCCAACTAGGCTCCTCGGCATCGTCCACCCTTTTGTTAGTTTTTTTTTGGATGAGAGCCGCCAGCCAGGAAATGAATCGTGTGACGAGACATTGTTGCTGCTGAGATTCCGGATTTTAGAGGGAGGGAAGCCTTGCCTCCTGCCCACTGAATGCCGACGCTTAGTCTGAAGATCCTGGCGGCTCCTTTTTCTTTTGATGTTCATCTTTGTTTGTTTGCTTTGGAGATATGATTATGAATTTATGATTCCATTCCCTTTTAGCCTATTCGCTGGGAAACACTCGTCACTTCCCAGCAAGGTAAAACTTAGCTTGTAATGAACAGTGTGATTGCACGGTCAAAGTATTCTTCAAGTCTGTATAAAGGAATATAATAAGCCCGCTTTATATATGCTCACCTATGCTTGTTTGCGACGACACAACTTATGAATCTGACTGAGAATTCTTTAGCGCATTTGCTGTTACGTAGTTTCTTTAGTCGATGTTAACCTGACGAGACGAAGTGTCGGCGGCATGGAAGGGATGAGACCTTGCCGGAGGGAGTTAGATTGATAAGGTGGAGCCAAGGGAAAAGATCTCGCTGGAGCTGTGGGTGCCCGCAGCGAAGGATGGGGCAATAAATTGATGGTGGATCCAATGCATACAGATGGGGGAATAAATTGATGCTGGATCCAATGGCTACCGAAAATGCAGTGGACAATTGGTGGTAAAACGATACGCTGCCTTGACACAAAAATTATCATCCAAATTGCTGTCTTGGCCGTCAAAATTTGCATCAATACAAGGAATTTTACTCTAGTAAAAAAGTGTGACTCAGCATCAAACCGTGGTGAAAATATTTGTGGATCAAATCTGTAGCTACTTTTGGCAAATTCATTAACTATGTACCAATAATTAGAAGTATTCCGAAACGGGAGTTGATATGGACTACTTCTTAGACTCTAAGAATTATGAACTAAAACTAAAAAAAGATAGTTATTTTGAACACCTGGACAGAAACCTTCCAAGGAGGGTAAAAAGTTACTCCATCCGTTCCAATTTAATTGACTTGCTATCCACCACATGTGGATGTATCTATACATGTAACTTGTCTAGATACATCCACGTTTGGTAGATAGCAAGTCAATTAAATTAGAACGGAGGGAGTATGTAAGAACATATCAGACCTGAGGAAGAAGCTGTTGGACTAGCTCTGGGGCTGCCCCATCCATCATCCACAACCTTGTCAACAACAGGGATGCTTTCTTCAATAGTGGGACGAGTGGCAGATGTGGATGCAGGTGCTGCAAATTTTGACTGAAACAACAGAAGTAGTTACCTATTAGCAACATGTGTGTGTTAAATAAGAAACTAGTAGTAGCCATAAGAAATCTTCCATGGTTGTTTGGAAATCGTACTTGTCAAAATTTCATGTTACCCAGCATTGGAAATTCTGGTGCAATGGCATTGCAGTTCAAATAAACATTCAGAAATAATCATACTTTGGTGATCATTGTTCAGCGATTTTCTTGTTCTTGTGATGCTGTTACCACTAGTCAATATTTAGTTAGCAATATTACTGATCTAGATTATGCCCAATTGTTGATAATGTCAGGTTTCTTGATTGTACGATCAGGAGGTAAACAGGGAGTAGCTACTTGCCCCTCATGGACAACATACACAAATCTACATATTTTTAAACCGAAATTTCTTGATTCACACTTCATCGGAAAATATGCAGGCACAAAAATAATCGGCGCTTTTAGAAACTTGACAGCCCGCAACAGCACCTGGGTCCACGGTGCACTCAGGCATTTTCCCAGCAGAATATGTTTCTTCAGCAAACTGCATAATGACGGTGAGAAGCGATGCTCGTTCTGGAACACAGGTTCATTTTTTTGTTCATATAACGAGTGTTTACAAGATTGAACCATCTTAACGGCTACTGATAACACGGATCTTTGGTGGCCACGGAAACATCAGGTGACCCGTATGAGAAGAACCACCATGACAAACATGCAGGTCATCATAAAGATGAGCAGCCACTGGAAGCAGGTTGTCTTGGAGGCCAGCGAGTAGACCTCCGACGCTCTCGCTGTTGCGCGTCCCGTGCTCGCCAAGCTATGCTCAACGGCTCTCTCGGTGGAATCAAGGATCTGCATCAGCAGTACCAAGCAAGTGAGCATTCTCAGTAAACATCCAGCAGGAAGGGAGCTGAGGGAACTTCATCCACACAAGAAACAATGAAAAGGCAACAGAAGAATCTACCTTCTCTGTATCTTGCACAGATTGGTTCATTAACATGCTACTTTCCTTCAGCTGGCGTGCTAAGTCAACCATTTCGTCTGTCAGATCTTCTTGCAGTTTCCTGCGCAGTTAGGAGATCCAACAAAGTAAGAGGATAGCCAGTATATTTGTTTGTACAAACCTGACCTTTCCATGTTTCGGTCTTATAACATCAAAAGAAAGTGGTAATAATCAAACATAGCACTGATAACAGCTTTCAACTTTTGATAACAGAAAAATCAGTGTCCAGTCTAAAATAGATCAGTAAATTAGTCGATTGTGTGAATAAGAATAATGAGAGCATTAAGACAGAGATTAGGCCCAAAAGAAACTTTGCAAACAAAGGGGAACATACCTATGCTTCTCGATGTGAGCCTGAGCTTCTGCATCCAATTTAATAGGTGCACCAGTGTCTCTTTCTTTTCTCTCATGATTGCTTGTTCCAACCTCCACATGAGCCCTAATTAATTGCATCCATTAGTTCATTAACTGTAACAGTAAGAAAAGGAACCAAATAAAAAGACATCAAATTTCACTTACATTGATCTCCTTCTCAATCCTGATGACAAGGATATTGGACTTCCGACCTTTTCTCTTTCGTAAGAGTTTTCCTCTTCTCTGCTCTCATCAACCAGATTTTCATTTTCTGGCTGCATCAAATAAGATAGTAATTGAAGTGTATACAGAAGAAAGATTGTAGAGTTATAGTGGTATAAGATGATCAAAGAAGTTGGTTCAAAAGAGTCTGAGGACATCATATGTGGTGGACTTGTGGTTGTATTGAGTTCCACAGGGCACAGGGCAGAGGTAGAGGAATCAAGCATTTCAATATAAGTATGAATCAACACGAGAAGATAAACACATACCACTGAAGCAGCGAGTGTGGCAGCTAGTGCTTCAATCTTTTCAGAATACTCACTGAGCTTAGCTTTTGAAACGCTGAATCAAGAAAAAAACATGAATAAACATGTTGTTCTCATAATGGGAAAATACACGCAAACAGCAAAAGGTAACTTGCTTTGCTCCACACATTTAACAGTTTCATATTAGCCTACAACTTTGATGGTTGGGATCTTGTAATATACCAACTACTCCCTCCGATCCCTTTTAAATGTCGTGGAAACATAACTGTTTACGTACAAGTCATTAGCTCAACTGGCGACATTTAATTCGGATCAGAGGGAATATTTTTCTTTCTAAAATTATGGATCCTCCACAAATGTTAGCTGCAACACTGATTACAGGCTGTGTATCACCATCAACATATTAATTATCCAAAAGCACAAATACCATATCATCAGAGCACATAGAAACCCATGAGTACCTTGAGGTCCCTTCTGGTGTAATTTCTGCTCCAAGCTGCTCCAACAGCTCCCTCGCTGTGGTTATGTACTGCACACTGGAGGCTGTCAGTACCAGTACATATAATCCGATCAAAATGCAAAGATCAAAAGTAACATTCATTAATTTCACAAAAAGAGCTAATATTCATCAATAAGCAAGCAAATTCCATCGCCCAATTTTCCCTATATCTTTTATGGAAGCTTTGTCTTCTCTCCTTCAAGTAAATTACAGAACAGTGTCTGCTAAGACTCTGAGCAGAAACAAAGCATGAATTTAGAGGAGCTACACATACATGAACAAGCTTAGCCTGATTCTGCTGCCGAGGAGCTGCCTCAAGCAGCCTTTTCAAGTTCACCTCCACCTTGCTGAACACCATGATCAATCTGATGAACACCTACCAAACCATTCAAAAGGGGCACACTGTTATCTTCCACTGAACACAAAGAACAAACCGATTTGATATTAAGATGCTTGTTTGTCTCCCAAAATCAACAACCGGTTCCCCCAAGCTGAGAGCAATAGATGGTGAGGGTACGGATTTTCAGGCACTACCAGTAATAATCTGCAAGCATTCCAATCAGGCATGCTCATAGAGCTTGCTATGTTACAGACTAAAGTTTATTACACCGGCGCTGCACCGCTGTTACAAAGACGGACGAATTCCATTGATACTCGTTCTCTAAATTGTCCTGCACTCACCCATTTCGACATTCACTTCAACATCGAACACATTTTATTGTAAACCATCCATTCACAAAGCCAACGAAGCTGACATCACTCACCAGCGGCGGAGCAAGGATTTGAGCAAGGCCCTGGCCAAAAATTAAAGGCTTATTACTACCGCAAAACGTACCCCGCGCCGAAGCATAAATGAATAGTATGTCTTGATTGCATAGTTACTACGAATCTGAACTCGACACTTGTTGATGATCCAACAAAGTACATAGATATATGCAGGAACATTATAGTAAAATGGGGACACAAAGGATACAGATCAAATCAATGATTTTGGTTGATCTGGTCCTCCCATGACCACATGAACAATAGACCTAAACCTTAGAAATTGCATTTCTATGACATGAAACCAATGAGAACAAGATGAACTAAAGCTCTAAGAAAGTAAAATTGCTAGATTGGCGAAATCACTAGGGCTAGACTGCTGCCTGATGGGGATTGGGGTCCGAGTTTTGGGGAACTCACCTGCCGGCGCGGAGTGCTTCAACGAGATCGACCAGCAGGCGTTTGCTGACTCGCGGCAGCGCACCGGAGGTGTAGAGGAGGCCAGGCCAGAGCAGCGCGGCAGAGGCTAAGGCCGGCGGAGCCTTGGAGGCTGGGAGGACGGCCGGTCGCCGCCTCGCCGGGGTCTGATCTCCGATGTTTGTATTGGGGCAAGGTCTTGGACATTCGGGTGGATTGACGCAGGTCCGAACGGCAAAAGAAAAAGGAGGCCCGACAACCCCTGGTCCCAGGACATCGCGAGGGCGCGTGTTTACTGCTGGGATATACTCCGTATCGTATATGTGTGCTTGCCTGCTGATGCTAGGCGCTGGCTACTGATACCGATGATTTGCTATTTTGTTGTGTAATGACTAATTGTTGTGCCTGGGTACTGCCGCTGATGCTATTCTGCAAGTATGGGCAGTATAATGATTTGCTATTTTGAAGTTCTAAGATGAAGCGACAATTTTACATAATATTGCTTGTCCTTTTTATTTTGTGTGATATATCAGATGTTAAACAGGGAACATTTGTTTGCATATATAAAACAAAATATCAAATGTTCATAGTCTATACAACTGCAATATCCAAAAACATTTGGAATTCAGCCTCAATATTAAGGCTAGGTTCCAAATATCTAAACGTCCAAACAAAAATATTGACATTCAAACTCAATATCAATATCTTGGGATATTGAATATTGGCATTCAAGCCAATACAACGCCAAGCCTCCCAAACATCCAAACAGTGCATGTGTTTTGTTACGGCGTGGTCCGGTCTCGAATCGTTTTCTTTTCAAGTGAAATGACTGGCCCGGTTTTATCTGAATCACCAAATATATCGGAGTTATTTAGCAGAGAAAAATCATATTAGACCGGGTCTATCACCCCAACGGTACACACCCAACTCGATGACAGACATTCGTCTGCCTGCATCTCAAAGCGGCCAAGTCCCAAATCTCCGACGACGGGCCTCGCTCCGCTCCGTCCAAAGTTAGCTTTATTTTTATATAAATTTGGATCGCATCAAAATAACAGCACAGCTAGACACAATTTGGAGGGGATGAGACATGCTGACGTGGTGAATCCTGGATCGAGGAAGGACAACGCCATTAGCAACATGTTGACTCATGACCCTGACTCATCAATCTATCAAATCCTAGATATCTGATTAGCTTGAGCACGTGAGCAAAATACGAAAACAAAGGCTCGGAATCGGGAATAGAGGTGTTGCGTGCTTTGAAATGTGGGCTGGACAGGTGTCTGTTATTGAGTTGGGTCTATACCGCTGGGTGATAGACCTGATCTCATAAGATTTTTCTGTGTTATAAGCAGTGGCGATTTTACCATACCTCCGCCCTGGGCACGTGCCCAGGCTTCACGACGATGTTCCAGGAAGCTCCGGCCATGGCGCAAAGCTGCTGGGCGATTGAAATCCCTGTCTGAAGAGAAGAAGACGACGATCTGTTGACAGTTCGGCCTAATTTTGCTTCATGGGCCTGCCTCTTGTGCTATTTTTCTATTGGGCCACAGCCCCTCTACCTCACGTCCCTACTAGATTTGGCCCATGTGCCCAGGGAAGTTGGCCTAGCTTCGCCACTGGTTATAAGGAACCGCAAAAGTTGATGTTTTTCCCAACCAAAGTCCAATAAGGACTCAATTTTTACTTCGATACGTAAGAAGAAGATAATTGTATGGTTAATTTCAAAAGGTCGGATGAAATCCAACATCCTGGTTAACTAAGTTTTTTGGGTACCAGATAATTATGATGATCCATGCTACTTTCTCTAATGGCTATACAACATGGAGAATGAGCACGCCCAGCGAAAAAATATCGTATATGATGCTCAAACCACCTCATTGCCCGCATCATTCACGGGAGCGGCTCTCTCCACCTCATCCTCCCTTGACGCCGCCATAAGAGGTTGTCGGGCTATGACTGTGTGACAGACGACAACTACGCCATCGTTCCCTTTGTGTGGGAGCTTGAGCTTGGTGGGCGAGGCTCGACCTTCGTCAAGTTCATGTCATTGTATCAACGCTAGATTTGGCCGGGCTCGGTCGAAACTGGCTTGCCGGTGGGCAACAAGGAATGAGGTAGCTATTGTCGTGTTGATGGTATATTCGCTATGTTGGAGGTGTGTAGGCCAATGGAGGTATGGACCGGTGTTCTCCAGATATGTGAGGGTGTGGGTTGTGTTACTCCGGGTGAAATCATTAGTCCTTGCTGGATTGGGAAATGATGGCGTCTCCGGACATCGCTTCCCCTTGGCGGCTTCGTCTTGAAGATCATTGATCACGTTTTCCCTTCTCATGGGTTTGGTGCATATGGCATTGCAGTTGGCTTGTGTCCCTCCGGTGATGTGTGAGTTTTGTCGTGGTGGTTTATGTTGTGATAAGGATGGGGTACAGCGGTGGTAGGGTCGCGAGAAGGCTTGGGCGGACATGTCTGGTGGGTCTCAAGTGACCCTCTTTAGCGCAAACATTGCTCTCTTCACCTCTGTGTCTCACCTTTAGAATGAGAGTTACCTATTCTCTAATGTTGGTGGTATGTTGTTTGGCATAGATCGACGGGGATTTCATGTAGTTAGTTAAATGTTGGATATCATCGTTGATCTGTTGCCGCGAAGTAGTGATGGTGATGATATTTGTGAGATCAGGGCTTAATATGATCAATTAGGATACTCATATCAACAAGTTGCAACTTATTTTTCGGAAGCTCATCTAAAAAGAACTCCGAGGTTAAGCATGCTTGACCCGGAGCGATTTAAGGATGGGTGACCGACCGGGAAGTCTTTCCCGGGTGCGCACGAGTGAGAACAAAGTACGTAGAAAAGACTAGTGTTGATCTGTGGCCCGGTCCGGTGTGTTGCTAGCCAGTCCGCCCGATGATGTTTTCATGTTCACCTGGGTTGTTTGTAAAGATGTTCGCGAGTTCACAAGTCCGCATGATAGAGGTTGATGAGCAACACCCTGAACACTAGTTATTCAATAGGAGTGACCGAGTGATACTGGTGACAGACAACTACAAGTAAGCAACAGAAATTCAAGAACGCAAGCAATTCATGCTAACGTGCCATGCGCAAATTAAAAGACAGTGTGTGCACAGACAGGGGGAGAGATGCATTCACGCGAATAGGATGCCACAAGAGTAACCAAACTCGGTGATATGAAGGCATGGAAAGGTAAATGTTATCTGTACTGTAAGCTCATTGATATGCAGGTGTGTTGATGCCAAGGCAATATGAACTTTCAGTCCAGCTCTTTTGGTCGCCATTCACACAGTTTTGTTATTAGAACATTCTTCGATGGCTTATAAAATGGACCTCTTTCGATGTTCCCCACCAAAAAAATAGTTGCATCTTTATAATGAATCTCTTCTGATGTTTTTCACCAAAAAAAGATTTTTGATTTTACAAGGCCAAGAGAATTGCTTTCTCTGAGAATACAAATGTTCTACGGTTCACAAGCCAATGTTTTAATTACCAGACATGCAGTTTTTGTTGACAAATCTGCAAGGCCAGATGAATCAAGAAAAAAACAATAAGAGGTTTGCTGAGCATACTAGAGTCTTCTTCTTCTTTTTGAAACGAAGCATAATAGTGATTGATGAACAACAAACTAGCTGTTCGCATATTCCGTAGGAGGGATGCTGATAACCCACAACTACAAGTATGCAAAAGAGATTCTAGAATACAGGAAAAATCACACCTGGGGATATGCAAATAGCATCACAATGTTGTGTATTCAGTACGGGACAGAAATCTGGAAGACATGAGATAATTTCAGCTCACACATACGGAGTAGAAAGGAAAACAAAAAAAGGGGGCTTTTGCATCGCAGCAGTCTCAGAGGGCTGCCCTGGGCCTCGCCTTCGCGGCTTCCTCCTCCTCCTCCCGGTCGAGGGCGGCGAGGAGATCTTGAGCGTGGCGCAGCACGGCAGCGACTTCAGGGATGAACCTGTTCCGGGTGTCGGCGTTGAGCTGTTGCAGGTCCATCCCCTCCGTGCGCTTCTTCTCCTCGACGTGATCCTTGACCCACTCCTCCAGCTCCTTGCGGAGGTCGATGCCGCCGACGCCCTCCATGGGCGCCACGATGTGCCCGAGGAGGTCGGAGGTGAGCTCCATCCGCACCGCGAACAACTCGAGTTCCCCGCGCTCAGCGGCGGATACACGCGTAGCTCCTCGTCCATCGATGATCGACACCAACCCGCCGGTGCTGCTCGTCGTTGTGCTTGGTTCGATTCAGTTTTTTTTTTTTGACTAGAACACACTCATTCCATTAAACTGGCTCACTTAACTCAGGGCCACCACAACAGAAACAACATCCGGGTCAGTGTCCAACCATCTACATCTAACATAGTTTTGGTTGGCACCAAACGCAGCCATAGCATGGCTAACACTATTACAAACTCTTGGACAAAAAGAGAAAGAACATGAAATAAAATTCATCTGGCTAAAAGACCCAATCTCTCTTAACAAAATGCCTTCTGGAGCTAGGTCATGATCTCGAGATTTGATAGCGTTAACAAGTACTCCCTCTGTTCCAATTTAATTGACTTGCTATGCACCAAATATGGATGTATATAGACATGTAACAAGTCTAGATACATCCACATGTGGTGCATAGCAAGTCAATTAAATTGGAACGGAGGGAGTACTTAACAATCACTTTCCACCTGAATACTTCCCATCCTCGGTTCGATTCAGTTTGATTCAGCGCCAATACCTCCTGCTTCTAGGCCTGCACGGCTGCACGAGCACGAGTTATATATCCGATGCGGCGCGACGAGTCCGACTCGGGATTTCGGAGGCTCATGTTTCCTGTCGTTGTTTTTTTGGCACAGTGGATCAATTTCTTTTGGGAAACGCTTTGGTCCAGGACTCCAGGCGGACCGTTTCATCTAAAATTTAAACTCGAAATTCAAACTCATCAAAAAATTGAAATAAATTCAGCAGGTTGTATATGGTCTGTAGTGTATTCTGTGAAAGTTTCGATTTATTTGAATAATTAGTTTAGCGTTAAATATCTTTGTAGATTTTGAGATTAAAAAGTCATTAGATCATAAACGATGGGTCCAAATGAACAAAAATTCTCAGAGTACACAACGGACCATATACGACTTACTGAAATTTTCTCAATTTTTTTTGAAGAGTTTGGATTTTGAATTCAAAATTTAGATGAATCTGATTCGTTGGATAGAGTTCGGAGGGCAAGTGGATGCCTAAAGTTACCCCGTGACTTCTGTACATGAAGTCACTGGACCAGTCCGCCACCAGTCGCCTGCAAGCCAACCGCCAACTCCAAGTCAGGATGCAAGCGGACAGGCCGCCGGCGCGTCCGCTCCATCCGCCTTGTCAGTAAACGCTAATGACATGATTAGCGGCGCCCGCGTCCGTCAATTTAGCTCGCCGATGTGCCTGGCGGACATAACGGATGAGCCATCGCCGCTATGCAGCTAGCTCTTCGCAGCAGCTGCTATGCATAGCTCTGTATACTAGCACAACCTGTCGATGCACACGAGAACATTGAATCAACCGTGAACTGAGTAATATTGACCTCTCAACCGTGGACCGACTGACCTGGCGGCGACGACCTCTGGGGTTGTGAGAAGCAACGCTTGCGTTGGAGGAGCTGGCCGACGCGGCGGCGTCGCGAGGCGACGGGCGGTGATGGTCTGCATTTGCATGGGTGGAGTTGGGGAGCTGAACGGGGAGTGCGCCGAGCCCGTGGTGGCGCTCCCAGGTACAGGAAGATGGGTCTTGGCGCGGACGACCGGGGAGCCGGGCGGCGGCCGAGCGGCCGAGCGGCCAGGCGCTGGCGGCGACGATCTTTGGTGCTGCGAGATTAAGAAACGATGGCCGCGGACCTTGGCGGCTAGGTCAGACGCTTTACGTCAGGCCCGCCTAATTTGAGCGGCCCATCCGCTTAGCCGTTTAGCAATTCCTAGCGGCGCGGATGGAACGGATAGGCGGAATCCGTGTCCGTCTACATCCTGAACTCCAAGCTACAGAATTCAGCCAGATGCAATCCTGTAGTTTAGCTTTACGGGCATGTCTGGTTGCTCGTATGGATTTTGAAGCTTTTACCAGGGACTGGCTGAGTAGAAACGAGCTCTTGGCCAAAGTTGTACACTACATTTGGTTGCCCACAATATTCCATACTGGCCTGTTCGACTCGGGTGCAAGGAAAAGAAGCATCTGTATTTGGTGGTGTGCATGTGCAACACAGATGCAAACAGCAGTTGTTTGGTTCCGTGCGTGCACACATACTCTCACCACTTTTTTCGAGTGGTGAGGTTACCCACATTATTGGCACATAAAAGTACATAGAACAAGTGGAGATGCACATATCAGTCATAGTCTTAATGATGACACATGCACCACTAATTTAGCGAAGATCAACTGCTGGTGATGCACCTCAAGTTCATCATCATATGAGCAATTTTGTATACCACCTCGCAAAATAGAGACATCGCATCAAGTTCTAGCTAATTAAGAGGATATAGGTCAAGGGATCTGTGGCGCCCTGACCCGACTGCTATACAGTGATGCTGTGTGTCACCGGTTAAGCGATACAACCGGAGGTTACGGGTTTACCAATCCCCGGCCAAAACCTTTGGCAGGCGTTGCTCGGTATGGATCATCGGCAACGCAACACCCCGATTGATGCCTTAACACAGGCACAACCCTCAATGTATAATAGAGAGATCAAGACTTGTGGAACAACTGGCACATTACAGACTCTACGACTCAAAGCATTATAGTTCAACTCTTATAATAGAGAAAGATAGCAAATAATACAACCAGAGGTCACAGACCCATCAGTACAACAAGCGGAAGCAAATTAAGTTGTTCTAACAACAAGATCCAAATTATGGCCTAAGAGGCCTACAGATAAACATTCCCAGCGCCAGATGTTCCGAGATGTCCCAAGCTGCCACCTGGGAACCCCAGACTACTCGTCGACTTCCACGAAGAACCCACCTTCAAGGTCGAGGAAGTCCTCCTCTGAAAGAATTAACAAAGCAACGTTGAGTTCGACGAACTCTGCAAGATTATTAGAGCTACTAGCTCGATGATTGGCTTACAAAGGTTGTATGCCTATTTTGCATAAAGCTAGTTTTCTTTATAAAAGACATAACTCCATGGCATCGACTAATCAGAATATTTTCAAAGGGGGTAAGAAGTAAACTCTTTCTTGTGATCATCTTCAACAACCACCAACATCAACCACTGTACCTGTCTACGAAGGCACCTCCCCGAATCACCCTCGAGGAAGTCAACCTTGCATTCTTGGTAGTACCTTTAGTACTCAGGTTTTAATCATTCCGTTCAAGTTATTCTATGATCTCTGAATCCGGCACCAAGTCGTCCTTAACCGTGGACACGGCTTTTCGAAAAGATTTACCCTGCAGGGGTGTACAAAGGGAAAGTCGCCGGAGTCCCGAAGGGGCTCTAGCTTCTTATCCACGCGTACCATCCGGCTCATTACCCGTACATGCCTGTACATTTGCTCTCTTCCAGGGAGAGTCGGCTGAGTGGGCGCGGCTACAACCTTTACCTCGCTTAAGACTAACCCAGGATCATCAGTGGTGATAGGACAAGAGGTGCCTCCAACACCCTGTCCCACGGCCACTTATTCTCCTGACGCCACCATCCTCATCTCAGTCTGGGCCACCATCTTCATCGCACGTGCAAATGGAAAACCAAACTAGAGGACCCTCGGCTAGTCCGCCACAAGTTAGTCGGTCGACGAGGGCTCCATATACCCCACGCATGGTTGCACGCTCGGTCTTGGCTTCGAAGGGGAGAACTCGCAATTAGGCGACGAGAACGAGACAACCCACCACATTCCATGTGGCCTCTCATCCCCGCCTTTAAGCATGTTTATTATTAGTATCCACATTTCTCCACCATCATCCGGAAATTCCGTCAAATGTACAGTACTGAAATATGATGCAAACATGCATGAATTTGAGGTTACGGTTTAGTTCATAATTTTATGAGCATTTTGACATATTAAACACATTTTTCTGATTATCCAATAAAAAGTTATTGCATTTTCAATATTAGATTTAGTGCTGCCATTTTAGTAATTCATTTTAAACAACACCAAAACTATTTATCCATGATTGAAAATTAAGTGAAACTTGAAGTACTTTTGTTGCTGAACATTTTGGTATACCACACTTAATTTTTGGATCAATTTTCATAATGCTATGAATTTCACAAGATCCAATTCATTTCTGCCATTTTTACAAAAAGGCAAGAAATATTTATTTGCAGTATTCATTTCAACATGAAAGTGTCATGAAGAATGTAAAGTTTCTTCCCCTGGTCATTTAGAGACCAAGTTTGCATTTTTGTGATCTATCAATAAAAAGATATTGATTTTCCAAGACTTAATTCTTTTCTGCCCTTTTCTTCAATTTAATAAAACAGCAACTAAAATAATTTAGTTGGATGTGTGGGTTACACCAATAGATTCCATTTAATTTTCTGAACATTTCGGTATATTATTTGCAATTTTTGGACAAGTATTCAAAAAGATATTGAATGTACAAACTTAATCGAATTTCTGTCTTTTTAATCAAATTCCAGAAAAACCTCCAAAAACTTTTCGCACGCGGTGCTGGGCTACCCACGGTCACTGGCCAGTGGGGCCGTTGGCCACGCTGGCGCTGACGCAGCAGCGCGGGCCGTTGTGCCGCTGACGGACGGGGCCCGCCTGTCAGTGTGCGAAAAAGGAAAAAGGCCGCGTGCGGCGGCGGGGTTCGAACTCGCGCGCGAGCGCGTGGTGGCGTGGCTGCTAGCCACTGGGCCGGTGCTGTGTTCGTGTTAGAACAGGGGCTCGCGGGATTTTGGGGTGGGGGTGGTGCACGGCGTCGTGCGCGTGGCCGCGGGGAACGCCGGCGGCGAGGCGCACGGGCGCGACGATATACGGCGCCTGGGGACACGCTGTTGCTCGCGTTCGACGCGCACGGGTGCGGGGCACCTCGTGGCGGTGCTACGGCCACAATGGTCGCCGGGAAAATGCTCCGGCGACGAGCTACAGCGGCGGCGCGCTACGGCTACGGCGGGAACGACGGCTAAGCGACGAACCAGAGGGAGATGGAGAGGAAGGAGGTGTCCAGGAGGTGCGCCAGCTCACCCTCGATGCGTGGGAAGCGACGGCGAGGCCGGAGGTGGACCGGGGCGACGGCGATCTTGCTCGAGGTGCGGCGGCCGGAGAGGAAGAAGACGAGAAATGCGCGATGATCCCGGGCTTCTCTGCTCGATTCCTTGGACGAGGAGGGAGAGGACGATGCGGCGGTGCGGGTGGTGCGCTTCGATCTGCTCTGCGAGCTCTCAGGCGACTGTGGCAGCGACGGCGAGCTCCACTACGGCTCGGCCATGGCGGAGAGAAGGAAGAGAGAGGGAGCGCGCAAAATATCGGGGGGGGGGAGAGAGAGAGCAACGCCTCGGTGGCCTTCTTATCCTCTTCGCACGGGCAGCAGGGAGCAGGGGACGGCCATGGCGAGCTTGTGCTGGTGCAACGCGCACGGCTCACGCGCGGTCGCTACAGGAGAAGACGGCGATTTGCAAGGAAGCCCCTGGAAAACGTTTCGTTATTTACATTCCAGTCCTTTGTGGTTCTGTTTTTAAAAGACAGTGCTGTTTTTGAATTATTTGAGGCACTTTTACACTTCCAAAAATTATGCCAATTTTTGTGTATCCTCCCTGCACCTTGGGCAAGCACTCCAAGAAATATGAATGCATTTGGAGTCCATTTGCTTGGGGAATAAAATGGGGAGTTGCTTATGGCCATTTTTGGATAACTCAAATTTATAAACCTTTTGAATTATCTGAGCAAGTCCAAAATATTCTTTGTGAACCCTTGGAATTTCCTTGACAAATAGGAAATTGTATTTGTATTTGTGTTGGCAAAAACAAGCACAGTTGAATTGCAAGGATTGGATTGGATTGGTTTGCAAGTCTGAGTACTTTGATTGATTTGGGAAGTTGGGGTTAAAGCAAGTTGGGCATTCTGTTTTTAGGTGGTGTCCAACCAACAACAATTCCCTAAACCCACATTGATGCAAGGATGCCATGATGCAATGAACACCAAAGTGGAAAAATTACACAGGTTTTTAGGTTCTAAACCTTGGGCTGTTACAATTCTACCCCCCTTACAGGAATCTCGTCCCGAGATTCTAAGATTGCGGAAGGAAGTCGGGATACTCCTCACGAAGACTAGACTCCCGTTCCCAGGTTGCTTCTTCCTCGGAATGGTTAGACCACTGAATCTTGAAGAACTTGGTGGTCTTGTTACGAGTCTTCCTTTCTGCTTCATCCAGGATACGGATAGGATGCTCGCGATAAGTGAGATCTTCCTGGATATCCAGCTCCTCATAATTGACTCCATGAATAGGATCCTTGAAACAACGGCGAAGTTGGGATACATGAAACACATCATGCACATTTGGGAATATGACCGGTAACTCCAACTGATAAGAAAGATCTCCTCGCTTGGCCAGAACGGTGAAAGGGCCAACATAGCGAGGGGCCAATTTTCCCTTGATCCCGAAGCGGCGAATGCCACGAAGTGGAGAGACGCGAAGATACGCCTTATCACCAATTTCATAATGAATCTCCTGGTGATGCTTGTCATAGTAACTCTTCTGCCTAGACTGGGCAATCTTCAGATTCTCTCGTATGATTCTCACCTTCTCTTCAGCTTCATTGATAACATCTGGACCAAAGAGCGCCCTCTCTCCGGTCTCGGACCAATTTAGCGGAGTTCGGCATTGTCTTCCATACAGAACCTCGAATGGGGCCATACCCAGACTAGCTTGAAAGCTATTGTTGTAGGAGAACTCTGCGAAGGGGAGGTACTTCTCCCAATCTTGCCAAAGGAGATTACACATGCCCTAAGCATGTCCTCCAGAACTTGGTTCACTCTTTCGGTCTGACCATCAGTTTGAGGATGGAACGCGGTGCTGAAGTTGAGACGGGTTCCCATGGCTTGTTGGAAACTAGTCCAGAACCTGGAGGTGAACAGACTTCCACGATCAGAGATTATCTTCTTGGGAACGCCGTGAAGTACGACGATCCTAGAAGCATACAGGTCTGCCAACTTAGCAGCGGTGATGTCAACACGAACAGGGAGGAAGTGAGCCACTTTTGATAACCGATCAATGATTACCCAGATGGCATCATTTCCCTTAGGAGACTTCGGCAGTCCAGTAATGAAATCCATACCAATTTCATCCCATTTCCACTCAGGGACTGCAATAGGGCGAAGAGTGCCGGCAGGCCTTTGATGTTCAGCCTTTACCCTACGACAGGTGTCGCATTCAGCAACATACTTGGCGACTTCCCGTTTCATACGAGTCCACCAGAATCGTTGTCGGAGGTCTTGGTACATTTTGGTACTACCGGGATGAATGGAGAGAGGTGATTCATGAGCTTCTTGGAGGATCAGCTCCCTCAAATTCCGGTTCTTTGGCACTACCAGACGGTCACCAAAGTAAACGGCTCCGGATTCATCCTCTGAGAAACATTTGGCCTTCCCGCTAGCGATGTTCTCCTTGATATGAAGGATACCCTCATCCTGCTTTTGAGCATCCTTAATCTGGTCTTCAAGAGTAGACTTGATCTCCAGATTGGCAAGGTAGCCAGAGGGAACAATTTCCAGGTTCAAACGGGCGAACTCTTACAAAGAGCAGGTTGAGCCTTTCAATCATCAGATTGTTGCAATAGGACTTCCGACTTAGCGCGTCAGCCACGACGTTGGCTTTGCCGGGTTGATAGTTCAGACTCACATCATAGTCCTTGATTAACTCTAACCAACGCCTTGCCTGAGATTTAAATCTGGCTGTGTGAAGAGGTACTTCAGACTCTTATGATCCGAGAAAATCTCGCAACGGTTACCAAACAGGTATGGTCTCCACTGCTTCAGAGCATAAACAACAGCGGCAAGTTCCAGATCATGAGTAGGGTAATTGTGCTCATGCGGCTTAAGTTGGCGGAAGCATACGCCACCACATGGCCCTCTTGCATTAATACACAACCCAAGCCTTGCAGGGAGGCGTCACAGAAGACGACGAATCCTTGCTGGTGTCCGGCAGGACGAGCACAGGAGCAGACGTGAGTTTGGCTTTCAGTGTTTTGAAGCTCTCTTCAGCTTTGTCCGTCCATACGAACTTTACCCTTCTTGAGAAGGTCAGTGGGCCTTGGCTATCTTGGAGAAACCTTCGATGAATCGGCGGTAGTAACCCGCCAATCCGAGAAAGCTACGAATGTCCTTGACTGACATTGGAGTTTTCCATCCAGAATAGATTGAATCTTGTCGGGAATGACCTCCACACCATTAGCGGATATCACATGGCCAAGGAAGACAAGTTTGTCCAACCAGAACTCACACTTGGAGAACTTGGCATAAAGACGGTGTTCACGAAGTCGTGTCAGAACCAACCGAAGGTGTTCATCATGCTCTTCGTCGGTTTTAGAATAAACGAGGATGTCATCGATGTAGACGACGACGAACTTGTCGAGATAATCCATGAAGACAGAGTTCATGAGCCTCATGAAGGTAGCTGGAGCATTGGTGAGGCCGAAGGACATGACAGTATACTCATATAGGCCATAGCGAGTAACGAATGCCGTCTTTGGGATATCTCCTTTCTGATCTTTATCTGATGGTACCCTGACCTCAGATCCATCTTGGAGAATACTGTTGCACCAGCTAACTGATCTAACAGATCATTGATCCGGGGAATAGGATACTTGTTCTTGATTGTCACCGCATTCAACGGCCTATAATCAGAGACCAAACGAGGAACGGTTGAATCCCTCTTCTTGACAAAGAGTACCGGACAACCCCAAGGTGAACTGCTAGGCTGAATGAACTCCTTCGCTAACAGCTCATCAATGTGCTCCTTCAACAGAGCCAACTCTTCCACCGGCATACGGTAGGGTTTCTTGGAAATCGGAGCAGTACCCGGCATCAACTCTATGACAAACTCCACACATCGATCAGGGGGCATGCCAGGCAAATCTTCCGGGAACACATCCGGGAAGTCACACACACGTGTATTTCATGTATTTCAGGAGGGGATTCGCCTTCCATAAAGCAAAGAAGGATCTCAGGTGACTTGGGTACGATGGCGGACGGAGGTCTTGAGGTTGCAGGCCAATACTTCACAATGTCACCGGAAGGAGCGGTCACAGTAATGGTCTTGGCGGCACAGTCGAGATTAGCCCGGTATTTAGCTAGCCAGTTCATGCCCAGTATGACATCAATGCCTTGGACTTCAGAGCTACCAAGGCATAAGGAAAAGACAAGGAACCTATATTAATCTGGACCTCAGGAGTAACCCCATCGGTTTGCCATTTGGAACCAGGAGTGGAGATCACCAAGGGACGGATCATTTTCTCGAACGGTATGTTGTGATCTTTTGCAAAAGCTATGGATATGAATGAATGCGATGCTCCAGAGTCAAACAAAACTGTAGCTGTATTGCCGTTGATTCGTAGCTCACCCATGAGAACTCCGGGGTCCTCTTCAGCTTCTTCTGCAGAGACGTGGTTCAGGCGACCACGCGCGTTAGGGCCAGCCTTGCCAGCTGGAGTGGCGGGGGCTCGTGCAGGTGTCCCCGAAATAGGTGTCTTCTGGGGGCACTCCCTGGAGTAGTGGCCCGCCTGGCCACAGGTGTAGCAGGTAAGTCCGGATGGGCGATACCCACTTCCGCTCGCCCCAAGTGTCGGAGTAGTGGGGCGCGGCGGTGGTGGCCTGTATCCCGCGGCCCTCGGCATGAATGGAGCACGCGGCACAGCGCTATAGGGAACGAAGACCTTGCGCTTCTTGTTCCCAGAACCCGAGGAACTCTGGTGGTCCCCCTGTGCGGGCCTCTTGGAAGCCTCGAACTCCTTCCTTCCCTGCTCAAGAGTAAGAGCCTGGTTGAACAACTCCTGATAGTTCTGGAACCTGAAGGGCAGCAACTCATAGCGGAGTCTCGGCGCAAGCCCCTTGCGGAACAACTCCTGCTTGTCGGCATCATTGGTCACGTCCCGAGGGGCGTAACGAGAGAGATGGTTGAACTGACACCATAAGTGCGGAGGTCCATACGTCCCTGTTGCAAGTCCAGGAACTCCCTCCTCTTCAAATCCATGATCGGCTGGGGAATGTACTCGGCACGGAAGGCTGTGCGGAAATCAGCCCAAGTGAAGACATGGTTGGCTGGGAGCAAAGCCACATGGCTTTCCCACCAACAGCCAGCTGCACCTGTCAGAAGGTAGGTGGCGAAGTTGACTTGCTCAGCCACTGGGACATGCAGCGCGGAGAACTTGCGCTCCAGAGCGCGAAGCCAGTCATCAGCTTCCAGTGGCTCCTTAGCATCAGCGAAGGTAGGTGGCTGCGAGCGCAGGAACTCAGTGAGAGTGTTGCAGCCATTCCTCTGTGCATTCTGCTGCACTATCTGCTCCAACAGGCGCTCATTGCGCCCACGATTCTCCTCAATGGCCATCAAGACTTGAGCCATCGAGGGTGGTGGCGGCAGATCATCCTCATCATCGTCGTGGTTACCGCGACCTCCACGGCCTCCGCGGCCTCCTCGAGCCATTCTGGAGATTTGACAATGACACAATTAGTATCTACCTCCGAAAAATGGTTGAGATAGAAGCAGTAACTTATTTGGAATACCAGCCATACATTCAATGACATTCACGTATCATCCAACAACTAGCGACAGCATATTTGGACCCAAACACGCATACAACATACACCAGCTGTAATACAATCCATACGTGATATTTAAGAGTACCAGCATACAAGCTTTAGTATCCGTTACACAGAATGGAAGTACGGATGATACAAGTCACCAAGTCTGATACATGACAAAGTTCCCTTAGAAATAAAGCAACAACTAGATACTGATACTGAGTAGCTTGCACATCACGCAGGAAGGCAAGGTACTCTCCTCGATACTCAGCGAGAAGAAACTAGTAGCCTCCCCAGAAGTTCGCCGGGAAGCGAACGGGTGGGGTGTCGAACTCGCGGGCACTCTGAGGCTGATTGCCATACGGCGGCAGGTTGAGGCTACCCCGAGGCTGACGGAGGGGTCCAGGAGACGGCACGGTACCCCCAACTCGGGTGCTGCGCATATCGTCAGGTAGCACCAACGGACGGGGCCGAAGGGCTGCGCGAGGAAGCGTCCCGCTGAGGAAGTACGGCTCCAGATCCCTCATAGTGGCCCGGTGACTCTCGCGTGAAGCGATCGCGTACGTGTACCACTGACGGGCACGGAGGTCCAGGGCCCGGACTAGCTCAATCAGTGCGCGGTGCGCACTATCCTCCTCACCCTCACCCTCAGAGTACACAGCGTGATAGATACCCTCTGCACCCTGTGCTGAAGCAGGAAAGTGACGGAAATCTGACTCATCACTAGCAAGGTAGGGGTTGTAACCACGGTAAGTGGAAAGGGCGGTGTGTGCAGCCTCATGCACAGCTGTGTCACGGTGAGGCCCACTCCTCCGTAGATGTACTCCGCTGCATTCCCTTCATCATCCAGGAGGCGGCACTCGCAGAAGAACTGACCCTGGTGGTGGGGAAGGTACTCCTGGTACACCACGTACTCGGGATACCAACGGCAATCCTGGCCGTGCACTGCGGCGGCGAGCAGGGCGGGAAACCCGCGGGTGTCCTCGCAGCGAGTCAAACGAACCACCAAGCCGGAACGAACCATCTGTAACAGGAGAAGTTCAAAAGTTAGATTTACTAAAAGACAGAACGGATAGGAACCCAACCCCGTGACCCTAATTTGAAACAACGGCCAAGACACCTCGGTAAATCAAATAGAGGTAAGATGGCTCCAAGATTAGAGTGTAACCAGGTAAGGAGTAAAAAGAATCCTAAGATGGTTTTCACAACTCATTTTTAGGTTATAAATAATTTTCACAACACTAGACTCAACATCGACCAGTAGAAGGGTTTCCTACAGGCAGTCATGCTCTGATACCAACTTGTGGCGCCCGACCCGACTGCTATACAGTGATGCTGTGTGTCACCGGTTAAGCGATACAAACGGAGGTTACGGGTTTACCAATCCCCGGCCAAAACCTTTGGCAGGCGTTGCTCGGAATGGATCATCGGCAACGCAACACCCCGATTGATGCCTTAACACAGGCACAACTATCAATGCATAATAGAGAGATCAAGACTTGTGGAACAACTGGCACATTACAGACTCTACGACTCAAAGCATTATAGTTCAACTCTTATAATAGAGAAAGATAGCAAATATTACAACCAGAGGTCACAGACCCAACAGTACAACAAGCGGAAGCAAATTAAGTTGTTCTAACAACAAGATCCAAATTATGGCCTAAGAGGCCTACAGATAAACATTCCCAGCGCCAGATGTTCCGAGATGTCCCAAGCTGCCACCTGGGAACCCCAGACTACTCGTCGACTTCCACGAAGAACCCACCTTCAAGGTCGGAAGTCCTCCTCTGAAAGAATCAACAAAGCAACGTTGAGTTCGACGAACTCTGCAAGATTATTAGAGCTACTAGCTCGATGATTGGCTTACAAAGGTTGTATGGCTGTTTTGCATAAAGCTAGTTTTCTTTATAAAAGACATAACTCCATGGCATCGACTAATCAGAATATTTTCAAAGGGGGTAAGAAGTAAACTCTTTTCTTCTGATCATCTTCAACAACCACCAACATCAACCACTGTACCTGTCTACGAAGGCACCTCCCCGAATCACCCTCGAGGAAGTCAACCTTGCATTCTTGGTAGTACCTTTAGTACTCAGGTTTTAATCATTCCGTTCAAGTTATTCTATGATCTCTGAATCCGGCACCAAGTCGTCCTTAACCGTGGACACGGCTTTTCGAAAAGATTTACCCTGCAGGGGTGTACAAAGGGAAAGTCGCCGGAGTCCCGAAGGGGCTCTAGCTTCTTATCCACGCGTACCGTCTGGCTCATTACCCGTACATGCCTGTACATTTGCTCTCTTCCAGGGAGAGCCGGCTGAGTGGGCGCGGCTACAACCTTTACCTCGCTTAAGACTAACCCAGGATCATCAGTGGTGATAGGACAAGAGGTGCCTCCAACACCCTGTCCCACGGCCACTTATTTCCTGACGCCACCATCCTCATCTCAGTCTGGGCCACCATCTTCATCGCACGTGCAAATGGAAAACCAAACTAGAGGACCCTCGGCTAGTCCGCCACAAGTTAGTCGGTCGACGAGGGCTCCATATACCCCACGCATGGTTGCACGCTCGGTCTTGGCTTCGAAGGGGAGAACTCGCAATTAGGCGACGAGAACGAGACAACCCACCACATCCATGTGGCCTCTCATCCCCGCCTTTAAGCATGTTTATTATTAGTATCCACATTTCTCCACCATCATCCGGACATTCCGTCAACAATTCCAACAACGAAATATCCACCGGACAACTAAGCATTTAACTAAGCATGGCTAAGCATATACAGTACATAGTTACTTAACTCAGGCCAACAAAGTAATCCTATGGATATTAGGAGGGAACAGGTATTGGCATCGGAAACATAATGCAACTATAGGATACTCTAATCCAACCAAATTGACATTTGGAACCGCATGCAATAATATAGTGGAGAAAATATTTGCGGAAAACATAGGAGGAGACATGCTCAGAGGGGGGATTACGCTTGCCTTGTTCAGCAGGCTGGTAATACGGGTCGTCAGGGTATTGTGGAGAAACCCCGACTCCTGGATCTATCGATGTATAAGAACACCGGAAAACACAATCAAATACCACACCATATAAAACAAGTGCAATGCACAAGCACATGATGATATGACATTTTAAATGCACCATAGAAGTGTTAAACATGACCAACAAGTTAAATGGGGTCCCAAATATATTTATTGCCTTATTTGGATTAATCCCCATATTTAAACTTAATGGAATTAGACATTTTGCAAATGTACAGTACTGAAATATGATGCAAACATGCATGAATTTGAGGTTACGGTTTAGTTCATAATTTTATGAGCATTTTGACATATTAAACACATTTTTCTGATTATCCAATAAAAAGTTATTGCATTTTCAATATTAGATTTAGTGCTGCCATTTTAGTAATTCATTTTAAACAACACCAAAACTATTTATCCATGATTGAAAATTAAGTGAAACTTGAAGTACTTTTGTTGCTGAACATTTTGGTATACCACACTTAATTTTTGGATCAATTTTCATAATGCTATGAATTTCACAAGATCCAATTCATTTCTGCCATTTTTACAAAAGGCAAGAAATATTATTTGCAGTATTCATTTCAACATGAAAGTGTCATGAAGAATGTAAAGTTTCTTCCCCTGGTCATTTAGAGACCAAGTTTGCATTTTTGTGATCTATCAATAAAAAGATATTGATTTTCCAAGACTTAATTCTTTTCTGCCCTTTTCTTCAATTTAATAAAACAGCAACTAAATAATTTAGTTGGATGTGTGGGTTACACCAATAGATTCCATTTAATTTTCTGAACATTTCGGTATATTATTTGCAATTTTTGGACAAGTATTCAAAAAGATATTGAATTTACAAACTTAATCGAATTTCTGTCTTTTTAATCAAATTCCAGAAAAACCTCCAAAAACTTTTCGCACGCGGTGCTGGGCTACCCACGGTCACTGGCCAGTGGGGCCGTTGGCCACGCTGGCGCTGACGCAGCAGCGCGGGCCGTTGTGCCGCTGACGGACGGGGCCCGCCTGTCAGTGTGCGAAAAAGGAAAAAGGCTGCGTGCGGCGGCGGGGTTCGAACTCGCGCGCGAGCGCGTGGTGGCGTGGCTGCTAGCCACTGGGCCGGTGCTGTGTTCGTGTTAGAACAGGGGCTCGCGGGATTTTGGGGTGGGGGTGGTGCACGGCGTCGTGCGCGTGGCCGCGGGGAACGCCGGCGGCGAGGCGCACGGGCGCGACGATATACGGCGCCTGGGGACACGCTGTTGCTCGCGGTCGACGCGCACGGGTGCGGGGCACCTCGTGGCAGTGCTACGGCCACAATGGTCGCCGGGAAAATGCTCCGGCGACGAGCTACAGCGGCGGCGCGCTACGGCTACGGCGGGAACGACGGCTAAGCGACGAACCAGAGGGAGATGGAGAGGAAGGAGGTGTCCAGGAGGTGCGCCAGCTCACCCTCGATGCGTGGGAAGCGACGGCGAGGCCGGAGGTGGACCGGGGCGACGGCGATCTTGCTCGAGGTGCGGCGGCCGGAGAGGAAGAAGACGAGAAATGCGTGATGATCCCGGGCTTCTCTGCTCGATTCCTTGGACGAGGAGGGAGAGGACGATGCGGCGGTGCGGGTGGTGCGCTTCGATCTGCTCTGCGAGCTCTCAGGCGACTGTGGCAGCGACGGCGAGCTCCACTACGGCTCGGCCATGGCGGAGAGAAGGAAGAGAGAGGAGCGCGCAAAATATCGGGGGGGGGGGGGGGAGAGAGAGAGCAACGCCTCGGTGGCCTTCTTATCCTCTTCGCACGGGCAGCAGGGAGCAGGGGACGGCCATGGCGAGCTTGTGCTGGTGCGACGCGCACGGCTCACGCGCGGTCGCTACAGGAGAAGACGGCGATTTGCAAGGAAGCCCCTGGAAACGTTTCGTTATTTACATTCCAGTCCTTTGTGGTTCTGTTTTTAAAAGACAGTGCTGTTTTTGAATTATTTTGAGGCACTTTTACACTTCCAAAAATTATGCCAATTTTTGTGTATCCTCCCTGCACCTTGGGCAAGCACTCCAAGAAATATGAATGCATTTGGAGTCCATTTGCTTGGGGAATAAAATGGGGAGTTGCTTATGGCCATTTTTGGATAACTCAAATTTATAAACCTTTTGAATTATCGGAGCAAGTCCAAAATATTCTTTGTGAACCCTTGGAATTTCCTTGACAAATAGGAAATTGTATTTGTATTTGTGTTGGCAAAAACAAGCACAGTTGAATTGAAGGATTGGATTGGTTTGCAAGTCTGAGTACTTTGATTGATTTGGGAAGTTGGGGTTAAAGCAAGTTGGGCACTCTGTTTTTAGGTGGTGTCCAACCAACAACAATTCCCTAAACCCACATTGATGCAAGGATGCCATGATGCAATGAACACCAAAGTGGAAAAATTACACAGGTTTTTAGGTTCTAAACCTTGGGCTGTTACAGGATCACACAAAACACATCAGAGGTAACACCATCATCATCGGCTACTCAATCACGGTGCTTACGAAGGATGGAAGCAAACCACTCTTCCCTCAAAGGAGGGGTCATCGCAAGGTAGTTGATACTTTTCTCTTCGTTCTCTGTGAGGTAGCTTAGAGCGTGCTGCAGCGTCTTGATAGCATTGTGTGGAACATGATTCTTGCTGAAGATGATCTTAATCTGTTCATAGTTCACAATTGGCTTGTTGATGAAACTATCATCGTTGGGTTTATTCTGAATATGACAACACAGTTATTCTGGGGACACACGAAGTAGTGAATGAACTGAACAAGTGGAACTATCGAAGCTTACAACGACATGAATTAGGAACACATCCACCTCCATGAAAAACAAGTGCTCGCCTCCCGCCATTCCACTCCTTTGACGTGTGTGTTGGAAATATACCCTAGAGGCAATAATAAAGAGTTATTATCATATTTCCATGTTCATGGTAATGTTTATTCTCCATGCTATAATTGTATTAACCGGAAACCTAATACTTGTGTGGTTATGTAAACAACACATAGTCCCTAGTAAGCCTCTACTAGACTAGCTCGTTGATTAATGATGGTTATGGTTTCCTAACCATGGACATGAGTTGTCAATTAATAACGAGGTCATGTCATTGAAGAATGACGTGATGGACAGACCCAACCAAGCATAGCAATATTGATCGGATAAATAAGTATATATTGCCATGTCTTGTATTGTCAAGTATCCTGTTTCTTTGACCATGAGATTATGTCTATCCCGGGTACTGAGGAATACGTCTTGGGGACTTCAAACGTCACTTCGTAACTGGGTGACTATAAAGGTGTCTTACAGGTATCTCCGAAAGTACTTGTTGATTTGCATGTATCAAGACTGGGATTTGTCCCTCCGTGTGACGGAGAGATATACTCTGGGCCCACTCGGTAATGCACATTCAGTATCGCTTGCAAGCACGTGACTAAAGAGTTAGCCACATGGAATGTTGTATTATGGAACGAGTAAAGAGTACTTACTAGTAACGAGATTAAGCTAGGTATGGTGATACCGCCGATCAGATCTCGGGTAAGTAAAATATCGTGAGACAAAGGAAATGGAATACGTTGACATTGTGGTTCACACTGATAACGATCTTCGTTGAACTTGTGGGAGTCATTATGGGCATCCAGGTCCCGCTAATGGTTATTGATCATAGAGGAGTCTTGATCATGTGCACTTGTTCTCGAACCCGTAGGGTCACACACATAAAGTTCGGTAACGATAGAGTAGCTTTGGGATAATTATAATGGTGAGACCGAAGGTTGTTCGGAGTCCCGGATAGGATCCGGGATATCACGAGGAGCTTCGGAAGAGTCCGGAGATAAAGTTTCATATATAGGAATGTGGTTTTTGGGTTCCGAAAAAGTTCAGGAATTAACCGATATTGTATCGGGGTTTTTCCTGAAATGTTCCGGTGGGTCCCATGGTGGGGCCCACTATCCCGAACATCCCACTTAGGATATTTGGCAGCCAAGTTCCTTCCTTGAGAAGTCTTGGCAGCTAGGTTCCTTCATGGGAAACCTTGGAGGCTGGTTCCTTCTTGGGGAAGATTTGGAGGCTAGTTTCTTCCTAGGGAAGATATGGAGGCTGGTTTCTTCCTAGGGAAGATTTGGAGGCTGGTTTCTTCCTAGCGAAGATAGCCTCACACCCCCTCCCCACATCCTATATAAGGAGGGTACCATTTGGGGAAAGGATGATGATTTTGATTCCTAAGCCGGTACACTTCCTCTTACTCCTTTCTCTTGTGGTCTTGGCTTGATGAAGCCCTGCCCGCGTGAGAGCTCACCGAACCACCACACCGTCGTGCTGCTGGTTTGAATCCCATCTACTTCTCCTTCAAGCTTGCTGGATCAAGAAGAGGAGACGTTGCTGAGCCGTACGTGTGTAAATCTCGGAGGCACCGCTCATTGTGGTGCTGATCGGAGTGAACCGTATCAAGGTCTACACCAAGTTACGTTGTGATTAACGTCCAACGCTCGTGTTCTTCGAGGGTATGTTGATTACCCTCCCCGTTACTTGCATCTCCTTAGATAAGATCTTTGGGTGTTGCTTCCACATGTGAGAGAATTTTTTTGATTTTCTGTCGCGCATATCCCTACAGTGTGAGAGTCTGCGGAGATTCTGCCACCTATTTCTCCACTTTATGAGGTGGTTGTACACCTGAGTAGTGGTGACCATAGTGCCGCAGAACTAAAGAACATTGTCGGCAATCTTTTGCATGTCCTTATCCATCATCCTGTAGCTCACATCTAGTCCAGTATTGGTGACCTTAGTGCCGCAAAACTAAAGAACATTGTCGGCAATCTTTTGCATGTCCTTATCCTTCATCCCGTAGCTCACATCTAGTCCAGTATTGGTGAGCTCAGCCATCCATCAAGGACGAAGGTGGACAGAGCAGGTGAATTGGAAGGCCTTTGGCCCTTCGCATTGCGACGTACTTATCAGCCGGCGGTATGGATCGAATCGGCTGAACAAGCTGCACTGGCGGAGCTGAAAGATACATGCATCGTGAGGGAAAAAACTGACAATTAGATCAGTGGTAACCATGCATCTTCAGTCCATACTTTCATATACACTGCAAGACTGATACAAGCATGAAAACTACGCTATGTAGTTCCAACCCTAATATCAACAATCTCAATGCAATGATTAGCAGGCTGAACACATAAACGTAGTGGAACAATAACGAGCTACCACATCGAAAGCTAAGCATGCATTATCTTCACTTCATGATGCCATGTATGGGAGAAACATTGGTACAAAGATGAGAACTACACTGTGTAAACATCACCACCAGTCAACGATTTCCCTAATACACGATGAACACACAACATCATCATAGATCTACCACGGCAACTCCCATATGTACTTACATCTATCCAAATCTACCACATCTATCTATCTATCTATACTTTTTATAAAGCAAAACCCCACTAGCTGCAATAAATGTTTCTATCTCAACACGCAAGCTATCCACATCACTTACTCTTTTAGCCAACCAATTGTCCACGTCATCCTACTAACATTCATTATTTATTTTCTATTTTTACATGCAATTATCCACACCATTTTTTCTTTATTCATTTAATTGCCGTTCGAATGATAAGATCACCACATCCTGCTATGTAAACAAAAGTAAATCATGTGCTAGGGGAACACTGGAATTAATTTGGCCAATCAAGTGAACTTTTTTGCTTGCATATTTCTATAATCAACTACACATTCCATGCACTTATTAGATTTCTTAAAAGATACCCGTTGCACAGCGCGGTGTATCATTCTAGTTATAACAGATCTAAACTACAAGAGGGAGAGTTGCATTTGACTTATAGCCATGGAAGCAGCGAGGAAGAGGACATCTCCGAGAAGAGGACGAAGAAGGGTTGTCGACGCTTACTTGCTTCCAGCTAGCGTTGTGAGCTCGAATGGGGGGAAGTGGTGGCGGGAGTTTAGGAGGTGAAATAGGTGGGGCAGGGGGGCAAAATGGTGGGCGGTAACGAAATTTCTCCCCCCATATTTTCACGTAAGCGAGCGAGCTCCTACCATCTCCAAGCTCCGCATGAGCTCAGCGCCACGTTCCCCAACCCTGCACGGGAAAGCACGGCTCTGCGGAAACGGCCAATCCTCCAAGACCAGGGGACATAAACGCGGACCGGGCTAGGCAAGCAGTTAAAGTGTCCGCGAGCAACCAAACACGCCCGTAATGCCTCGCATCAGGTTATCAGCGTGTGGAGCTGATGCGGGCGAGATGATGGTGCGCGCGGAGCTGCTGCAGCGTCGGGCGGGTCGTCGATGCGCGGATGCCGGGGCGGCGGCCCCGGAACTGGGAGGAGGTGTCGGCCGGCGAGAGGCGGTGCGGCTGGGCGCTGCCTTCAGCGCGGGTTCTTGGGCGGCGACGTCGACGACGCAGCATGAGGCGCTGCAGAGTTGGGGCTGCTTGGTGGTGCTCAGTGGACTGCGGCAGGGAAGTTGCTGGTTTTTGCGGTGCTCCGGCGGTCTCGCAATTTGGTTGCGGTATGTCTGGTTATCCCTATGATCGAGCGGGGTGGACGAGTTCCGGGCAAAAGCCTGTCCTGACCTTTGGTCTGTGCCAATGACGTCAGCGTCTGTGACGTCGTGTCCCACCTTGGTGGCGCCATTGTGGAACTCGGGTTCCTCTCCCTCGTGAGGGTGTTTGAGCTCTCCGGGCGAAAGCCCTAGCTTCGGATCCCCGGAGCGGGCGGCGTTTGGTGGCTTTGCCACCCCTTCTTGGAGGCGCCGCCTGGGAGAGCTTCCCCGTTCCCTGCTTTTACTTCTCTCGCCGTTGGGTTCTCAGTGGAAGTCGGGGCAGTGGCCTCGGGTGTATGGAGTTTCGTTACGCCGGGGCGGCGGCCTCGGGAAGCGATGCGGCGACGGCACTATGGGGTGGTTCTGTGGTCTTGCATGGCGCGGATGACAATCTTGTGCTGTGAGTGCAGCGAGGTTGTTGGCTCGGTCGATGCGCCCAAGAGGGGCGATCTTCAGTATGTCGAGGCAGCGGCCTCGGACGTGGTGTGGCGGCCGTGGTCTGCGGGTAGTTTGCTCAGTGTAGTTTGGGCTGCAGGCAGCTAGGTCGTGCGGCGCTGTGGCTCGGGTGCGAGCGGTGGCATGTCGGGGCGGCGGCCCTGGAAGGTGGTTCAGGTGGGTTGCGCAGGGCGTGACGGAGAGGTGGATGTCGCGGCGGCGGCTCCGAGATTTCTGCAACATCGAGGGTGCTCCACCTTTGTGTCGTGTGGGCGGCAAGGTTGCTCACGGTGTTGGTCATCGTCGGGGCTCCTGGTGGGTTGGTCGCTTTCATCTACGTTGGAGTGTCCCGTATCTGCTCCTCCCATAGCAGTTACGGCTTCTTCTCTCCGGCAAGGGTGGATGGTTGACCAAATCTTTGCGGAGTGGTGTTTGGAGCTTGGCTCTTGTTCTCAAGGTTGTGTTGTTGTCGTGGGTTGTGTTGTATGGTTTTCGCCCGATTTCTTCCATAATAAACCAGGCACCTTCTGCTTAATAAATGGATAAGGCAAAGCTTTTTGCCTTCGGTTTCAAAAAAAAAGTATCAGCATAAGCTGCAGCAGAAACATGTACCAGGAAGGCACACAAATGGAACCAAGGAGGGGTACATTGCAGAGCGAAAGAACACAAAACGTAAAAAAAAACAAGGGGGGAAGGGGATCTTTGGTACTAAGCAAAATATCGAGCGGTGGAAGAAATTCTACATTTGCCTGACAGACCAATCGATGCCAAATTGACAAGTAGTGGAACCAAAGGATTATAGTCAACCAGTATAAGGGACTATATCTCCCACCAATATTAACACCCCGTATCTTGCGCCTGAAGAACTCCAGGGCAGACGCTCGACAAAAGGAGGTTCGATGTACCGACGGAGCAACCCATAAACCATGTACAGCAAAACGTGAACTGAATGTGGGAAAATCGCAACCTCACTGTCTCCCAATGCTAGCAACCCAAGGCCGCATCACCTTCTTTCGGAGCAACAGGGACTCCGTCTTCTTTTGGAGCAACAGGGACTTCGCTATCTTTTGGAGCAACCCGGACAGCGCCTTCTTTTACAGCAACAGAGATGCCACCTTCTTTTAGAGCAATACCGGCTTCTTTTAGAGCAACAGGAATGCCGGCTTCTTTTGGTGCAACAGGGACACCCACAGTGGCACGAAGAATTGCTTGGGCGCTCAGCGTGGAAAGCTTAGACTGGCAGAAAGACTCCCAGGACTCAGCTTCTGGTGAGGTAGCTGGTGTGCTGTCACCTTCGCCTGAACTTGAGGCTTGAGACTTCTCGTAGAATGCTTGTGGGGCCCATGGTGGGGCCCACTATCCCGAACATCCCACTTAGGATATTTGGCAGCCAAGTTCCTTCCTTGAGAAGTCTTGGCAGCTAGGTTCCTTCATGGGAAACCTTGAAGGCTGGTTCCTTCTTGGGGAAGATTTGGAGGCTAGTTTCTTCCTAGGGAAGATATGGAGGCTGGTTTCTTCCTAGGGAAGATTTGGAGGCTGGTTTCTTCCTAGCGAAGATAGCCTCACACCCCCCTCCCCACATCCTATATAAGGAGGGTACCATTTGGGGAAAGGATGATGATTTTGATTCCTAAGCCGGTACACTTCCTCTTACTCCTTTCTCTTGTGGTCTTGACTTGATGAAGCCCTGCCCGCGTGAGAGCTCACCGAACCACCACACCGTCGTGCTGCTGGTTTGAATCCCATCTACTTCTCCTTCAAGCTTGCTGGATCAAGAAGAGGAGACGTTGCTGAGCCGTACGTGTGTAAATCTCGGAGGCACCGCTCATTGTGGTGCTGATCGGAGTGAACCGTATCAAGGTCTACACCAAGTTACGTTGTGATTAACGTCCAACGCTCGTGTTCTTCGAGGGTATGTTGATTACCCTCCCCGTTACTTGCATCTCCTTAGATAAGATCTTTGGGTGTTGCTTCCACATGTGAGAGAATTTTTTTGATTTTCTGTCGCGCATATCCCTACAGTGTGAGAGTCTGCGGAGATTCTGCCACCTATTTCTCCACTTTATGAGGTGGTTGTACACCTGAGTAGTGGTGACCATAGTGCCGCAGAACTAAAGAACATTGTCGGCAATCTTTTGCATGTCCTTATCCATCATCCTGTAGCTCACATCTAGTCCAGTATTGGTGACCTTAGTGCCGCAGAACTAAAGAACATTGTCGGCAATCTTTTGCATGTCCTTATCCTTCATCCCGTAGCTCACATCTAGTCCAGTATTGGTGAGCTCAGCCATCCATCAAGGACGAAGGTGGACAGAGCAGGTGAATTGGAAGGCCTTTGGCCCTTCGCATTGCGACGTACTTATCAGCCGGCGGTATGGATCGAATCGGCTGAACAAGCTGCACTGGCGGAGCTGAAAGATACATGCATCGTGAGGGAAAAAACTGACAATTAGATCAGTGGTAACCATGCATCTTCAGTCCATACTTTCATATACACTGCAAGACTGATACAAGCATGAAAACTACGCTATGTAGTTCCAACCCTAATATCAACAATCTCAATGCAATGATTAGCAGGCTGAACACATAAACGTAGTGGAACAATAACGAGCTACCACATCGAAAGCTAAGCATGCATTATCTTCACTTCATGATGCCATGTATGGGAGAAACATTGGTACAAAGATGAGAACTACACTGTGTAAACATCACCACCAGTCAACGATTTCCCTAATACACGATGAACACACAACATCATCATAGATCTACCACGGCAACTCCCATATGTACTTACATCTATCCAAATCTACCACATCTATCTATCTATCTATACTTTTTATAAAGCAAAACCCCACTAGCTGCAATAAATGTTTCTATCTCAACACGCAAGCTATCCACATCACTTACTCTTTTAGCCAACCAATTGTCCACGTCATCCTACTAACATTCATTATTTATTTTCTATTTTTACATGCAATTATCCACACCATTTTTTCTTTATTCATTTAATTGCCGTTCGAATGATAAGATCACCACATCCTGCTATGTAAACAAAAGTAAATCATGTGCTAGGGGAACACTGGAATTAATTTGGCCAATCAAGTGAACTTTTTTGCTTGCATATTTCTATAATCAACTACACATTCCATGCACTTATTAGATTTCTTAAAAGATACCCGTTGCACAGCGCGGTGTATCATTCTAGTTATAACAGATCTAAACTACAAGAGGGAGAGTTGCATTTGACTTATAGCCATGGAAGCAGCGAGGAAGAGGACATCTCCGAGAAGAGGACGAAGAAGGGTTGTCGACGCTTACTTGCTTCCAGCTAGCGTTGTGAGCTCGAATGGGGGGAAGTGGTGGCGGGAGTTTAGGAGGTGAAATAGGTGGGGCAGGGGGGGCAAAATGGTGGGCGGTAACGAAATTTCTCCCCCCATATTTTCACGTAAGCGAGCGAGCTCCTACCATCTCCAAGCTCCGCATGAGCTCAGCGCCACGTTCCCCAACCCTGCACGGGAAAGCACGGCTCTGCGGAAACGGCCAATCCTCCAAGACCAGGGGACATAAACGCGGACCGGGCTAGGCAAGCAGTTAAAGTGTCCGCGAGCAACCAAACACGCCCGTAATGCCTCGCATCAGGTTATCAGCGTGTGGAGCTGATGCGGGCGAGATGATGGTGCGCGCGGAGCTGCTGCAGCGTCGGGCGGGTCGTCGATGCGCGGATGCCGGGGCGGCGGCCCCGGAACTGGGAGGAGGTGTCGGCCGGCGAGAGGCGGTGCGGCTGGGCGCTGCCTTCAGCGCGGGTTCTTGGGCGGCGACGACGACGACGCAGCATGAGGCGCTGCAGAGTTGGGGCTGCTTGGTGGTGCTCAGTGGACTGCGGCAGGGAAGTTGCTGGTTTTTGCGGTGCTCCGGCGGTCTCGCAATTTGGTTGCGGTATGTCTGGTTATCCCTATGATCGAGCGGGGTGGACGAGTTCCGGGCAAAAGCCTGTCCTGACCTTTGGTCTGTGCCAATGACGTCAGCGTCTGTGACGTCGTGTCCCACCTTGGTGGCGCCATTGTGGAACTCGGGTTCCTCTCCCTCGTGAGGGTGTTTGAGCTCTCCGGGCGAAAGCCCTAGCTTCGGATCCCCGGAGCGGGCGGCGTTTGGTGGCTTTGCCACCCCCTTCTTGGAGGCGCCGCCTGGGAGAGCTTCCCCGTTCCCTGCTTTTACTTCTCTCGCCGTTGGGTTCTCAGTGGAAGTCGGGGCAGTGGCCTCGGGTGTATGGAGTTTCGTTACGCCGGGGCGGCGGCCTCGGGAAGCGATGCGGCGACGGCACTATGGGGTGGTTCTGTGGTCTTGCATGGCGCGGATGACAATCTTGTGCTGTGAGTGCAGCGAGGTTGTTGGCTCGGTCGATGCGCCCCAAGAGGGGCGATCTTCAGTATGTCGAGGCAGCGGCCTCGGACGTGGTGTGGCGGCCGTGGTCTGCGGGTAGTTTGCTCAGTGTAGTTTGGGCTGCAGGCAGCTAGGTCGTGCGGCGCTGTGGCTCGGGTGCGAGCGGTGGCATGTCGGGGCGGCGGCCCTGGAAGGTGGTTCAGGTGGGTTGCGCAGGGCGTGACGGAGAGGTGGATGTCGCGGCGGCGGCTCCGAGATTTCTGCAACATCGAGGGTGCTCCACCTTTGTGTCGTGTGGGCGGCAAGGTTGCTCACGGTGTTGGTCATCGTCGGGGCTCCTGGTGGGTTGGTCGCTTTCATCTACGTTGGAGTGTCCCGTATCTGCTCCTCCCATAGCAGTTACGGCTTCTTCTCTCCGGCAAGGGTGGATGGTTGACCAAATCTTTGCGGAGTGGTGTTTGGAGCTTGGCTCTTGTTCTCAAGGTTGTGTTGTTGTCGTGGGTTGTGTTGTATGGTTTTCGCCCGATTTCTTCCATAATAAACCAGGCACCTTCTGCTTAATAAATGGATAAGGCAAAGCTTTTTGCCTTCGGTTTCAAAAAAAAAGTATCAGCATAAGCTGCAGCAGAAACATGTACCAGGAAGGCACACAAATGGAACCAAGGAGGGGTACATTGCAGAGCGAAAGAACACAAAACGTAAAAAAAAACAAGGGGGGAAGGGGATCTTTGGTACTAAGCAAAATATCGAGCGGTGGAAGAAATTCTACATTTGCCTGACAGACCAATCGATGCCAAATTGACAAGTAGTGGAACCAAAGGATTATAGTCAACCAGTATAAGGGACTATATCTCCCACCAATATTAACACCCCGTATCTTGCGCCTGAAGAACTCCAGGGCAGACGCTCGACAAAAGGAGGTTCGATGTACCGACGGAGCAACCCATAAACCATGTACAGCAAAACGTGAACTGAATGTGGGAAAATCGCAACCTCACTGTCTCCCAATGCTAGCAACCCAAGGCCGCATCACCTTCTTTCGGAGCAACAGGGACTCCGTCTTCTTTTGGAGCAACAGGGACTTCGCTATCTTTTGGAGCAACCCGGACAGCGCCTTCTTTTACAGCAACAGAGATGCCACCTTCTTTTAGAGCAATACCGGCTTCTTTTAGAGCAACAGGAATGCCGGCTTCTTTTGGTGCAACAGGGACACCCACAGTGGCACGAAGAATTGCTTGGGCGCTCAGCGTGGAAAGCTTAGACTGGCAGAAAGACTCCCAGGACTCAGCTTCTGGTGAGGTAGCTGGTGTGCTGTCACCTTCGCCTGAACTTGAGGCTTGAGACTTCTCGTAGAATGCTTGTAGCTCCAATGACAGCTTGCGAGCAGCCTCCCTTGATTCAGGAAGCTGGTCACTGAGCTGGGTTGCTGCGACCTGGATGAGCTTATCTATTCCATATTCTTTTATTCCCTCCACACCCTGGATAGAGAAAAAAAAAGTTACTGTTGTAGAGCAACTGGAGCGTTGTATTCCTCATATTTTAGCACAGGGCCAAGTGGGTGGTCAGTACATGCAGACCCCCACCACCCAATAATTATATGATCAATCTCCAGTAAATAGTGGCCTTACTGAAAATGACTAGAAAATTGTGAAACTATTTGAACGTATGGACTACAGCAAAACATACATTTGCCACTAATGTTCTTAACATATTGAAGTTATACCATGTGCACTATACCAGCTTCATATCATGACATGGGTCATTCAAACAAAGTATTTGCATATAAATAAACTACAAAGTTCTGGAAGACGTTGAATGGAAATTCTACCTAAGCCCATTGGCAGGAAGAATAGCACAAGGAAGTTAAAATATCCACATGTACGACTGTATCTAGCTGAGCAGTTGGGGCATCAGAAAAATGTACTATGTGGTGTATTTAATTAATCGTTTAGCCTCTCTAACAATCACTTAGAGATAGTCCAACAATAACTGGGACAAAAAAATTGTGGTCTCGGATAAATTATCAGGTGAGGGTTTCACTTACAAGGCCTGGTACACTCTTGCTGAAACAAACCGATGCTTTTGCTCGAATCCGTGGACTCTTGTTCTTGAGGTAGGGCTGCAATTTCGGTAACAATACAGAAGGGGAGATCCAGCTCGTCATTGACATAAGGGCTGCCTCGGCAGCTTCACAAACGAAGCGCTTGTCTTGTGAAGATTTCAGAAATAGCGGCATCAGCTGTGACCACATATGACACGCATGATGTTTTGAGAGACTTCATAGTTAGTACATAAAATCAGCGTGCGAAAACTAAACAATGCAGTCATGAACTTCATATTCTAAGAAGAAAAGAAACGCACCAGCAGGTCAACTGAGTCGACCATTAGTTCACCATATGCCTTAAAGATGTCAGCACAGGTCATAAGTGCAGTTTTACATAGAGCACTCCTTGGATTCTTAACAGATTTCACAATAAGAGGAACTAGAGGGTCCCTGGAATTGCATTTATTTCACACAGTCAATATAAGAGATGTAATGTAGTTTTACAGCATTATTCGATGGGCGAATGATGTTCAAACAACCAATATAATAGTTGTAATGCTGTTTTATAGCATTGTGGATGGTCGAATGATATCGGAAACTAACAGAAGTTACAAAAAAACAAGGAAACAACTTACAGCAGCTCCTGCAACCTTTCCTTGTGATATATTGCCAACTGACGAACATTATTAAGAGCTTCACATGTCTTGATCCAGTCCTTTGAATCCAACCTCGCAAGTAAAGTCTGAAGAAAATAAAAATGGAAAATCTTAGGGCAGAAATAATTTAAAACTACGTGGTATCCAACAACAAAGATCATGAATATGAACAGCTAGTGGCATACACTAAGGCTTGTGTCAACATCCGGGAGATCTGTGAGATTCTCAGAATCAATGTACTCAACATCCACAACTAGAGCCTCGCACCCATTGGTCACATCAGGACATGCAGGTAGAGCCTTTTCTTCCTTCTTGTCACAGTTGCTGCCGTTTAACACAGGCTTAGTATCGCAGGGTTCCACAGAACCATCTTTGCTTTTCTCCAGCTCAACTGATTGAGCTGAGTTGAGATCTTGCAACGCACTATCTGACATATTCACAACCTGCATTGATTTCCCAAAAAACAGAGGTAAGAATAAAAGGAATAAAGTGTAGCTTCTCCTAGCAATTGCATAGAAAATTAGTGGGGAGGTATCTCTGATAATTGTGTGGAGTGTTTTTCATAATGTACGGGCAGCCAATGATAAGTCATTCCATCGACTAAAAACATGACAGTGCAATTATCCAAACCTACGAAGACTAGTGGAGCTGATTTACACCAGCTTAACTTTCATCAAAGCTAGATGAGCGCAGGCCACTCCTATGAAAGATGAAAACCGATTCCACTACACTGTGGGCACTGGGGAGCTCTACTTCAGTCCTTACTATACCAAACGCAGAATAGCTAGAAGCACCGGCACACTGGAACCGAATATGAACAGGATCAGTGACTTGGAACAGTCAACCCAACAACCAGAGCATCACCACGCGTATAAGTAGCAGCACCGGATTCCACCGCCCCTATCTCTGAATGACTAGCGCGATCCCATCCACGACCTAAGATTCAACCCACCGCATCGAAACCGCTAGTTAGCACCGAATTCCGAACGACAGACAGATCTCCAGTTCCCTAGCCCACGAGCGGGGCGCACAAGCAGTAACCCCCGCCATTCCACCGCCAAATTCGGCGAGATCTAACCCCAGAAATCCCTAAACCGATGCTGAAGAAATAACTAAGAAAGGCCGGAGTCCAGATCCGACGGGCAAATGCTGCCGCGGAGAGAGATCGCGAGGCGGGATCGGGGGACGGGGGAGGGTACCTCGGACGGGAGCACGGACGACGGCGACGGCGCGGCCGGCGGTGGAGGGGGAAGGCACCAGTTCGCTCTCGCTGCGGCGCGGGGCGGAGTGTGGGGGATTGGCTGGCTGATTGGTTCCTCCTGCTGCTGTCTTGGAATGGGCTGTGCTTCTGCAGCGAGCGTCAAGTTATACTGCTGTTCTGTCCTTTGCTGCTGCCGTTTTGTGCTTGGCTCTCGTGTGGACTTGGTCTGGGAAAATTACATCCACGTGCCTCCAGATCTTGGGTATTCGGTGTCTGCCTTTTGTGTGTGTTTCTTTTTGCGCAATTTTCTCGTTTCTTTTTTCGTAAATGTGCGTTTCATACACAATGTTTCGAGCATGCACCCTCTAGTCATCAGAACGTTGGTAGAGAATGCACAATGAGAGCTTCGATAAGATGAATTGCAAAATGGTGATTCTGTTAGGGGTCCCTACGCAAAGCCTTCATTGGATTCCCGTAATAATTGGGCAATAATTAAGGGATTGCATTCCATGTGAGATTTTAGTTTTTTTTATGTGAGGAACATGTGAGATCTGATAAAATAAGGGGAAATCGAGCGAGCGGTTGATGGGGCTAGGCCTGGAATTTGAGCCGAGTTGAGTCAGCGCGTTAAAACAACGAGTTAGCTCGGCACGGCTCGTTAACATATTTTAAAAATGCAAAATATATTGATCATAACAGTTTTATGATTACAATCATTCAAAACCGATTTCGATACGTAGGCCAGGACCGCACTTTGTAAAACACCACCACTCAACTCTCTACGACCTAATTGACACAGATCATGAGCGACGGAATTGCTAATCCTCGTAATTTTAGCTAACACAACCAGGGGGATCTTAGACTAAATACTTTTGCAATCATAACAATTGCAGCGATCCACGATGTTGTCTTTAAACACCTCCAAAATTATGTTGCAATAAGTTTCAAGAGCTTGAATTTGACAACGGTGAGTTTAAGGCCCTCGACGCAAGCAATGGCTTCTCCCATCTCTCCAAGTGCATTGGGAATAAAATCCCAAACCGAACAGATGATCTAGCCATTATGACCTCCTAGGACTGCTGATATGTCTCAAATGTATCTATAATTTCTTTGTTGTTTCATGCTTGTTATATATCATTGCCACATGTTTTTATAATGTTTTTAAATCATTTTGGCATATTTTCTGGAACTAACCTATTAACAAGATGCTCAGTGTCAGTTCTTGTTTTCTGCTGTCTTTTTGTTTCAGAAAAGCTAATCAGGAATTTCTCGGAATTGGCTGAAAATTTATAAGAATTATTTTTACGAAGAAACGAAGACGGAGCCAGAAAGGGGCGTGCAGGGGGCCCACAACCCCCAGCTGCGGCTCAGGGCTTGGCCACGGCTGGGACCCACCTGGGCGCCTCCGGAACCTTCTCGAATCACCCTTTCGCCTATAAATTCACCTCGTCCCGAAAACCCTTGGTACCCGATCACTTTTCCAGAAATACGTCTGAGACCGCCGCCGTCGCCAACCCTAGATCGGGAGGGTTCTGAAGCTCTTCCCGCACCCTGCCGAAGGGGAAGATCATCACCGGAGGCATCTACACTACCATGCCTGCCTCCGGAGTGATGCGTGAGTAGTCCACCACGGGACTACGGGTCCATGGTCGTAGCTAGATGGTTGTCTCTTCTCCTTGTACTCCATTGTTTTAGATCTTGTGAGCTGCCTAACATGATCAAGATCATCTATATGTAATGCTACATGTTGTGTTTGCTGGGATTAATTGTGAAATCATGACATTCTTGTTCAGTTTATCTATGATATGTTTTATTTATGCTCTTGCATGCTCTCCGATATTAGTGTATGCTTTGGCCGAAATAATTGCTAGTATTTTTAGAGGGGGTATTTATACTAGATAGTAAGTTCATGCCTCTTTTTGTCTGAGTTCGAGTTGACAGAAACAATTAAGACTTAAGATGTGATGTTGCTACTAGGGGTAAAACAGCGGTGCTTACTTCCTTGTGTTGTTTTCATTGCTTACATTATGCACCGTGCTTATTGCAATTATCTGTTGCTTGCCACTTAATACTTTTGGGTGACATGCTGGATAGCGATCCCAGGGTGAATTATTAGTCAAAGATGCAGTTGGATAACGGTCTATGTATTTTGACGTAATGCCCATATTAAATGAAACGGTGAACTATATTATGTCATGATAGTATTGTTATGCGCCCATGCTTTGTCAGCCCAGCTGTAATTTGTTTACCCAACGTGTTTATATTTTGGAGAGACGCCACTAGTGAACTGTGGGGCCCGGTCCTATTTTCCTATATTGCTTACAACTGTTTTCATACTTTAATTACCTAGTCATTTGCTCGCTGGTCATTTTTGCTCTCATATTATTTTACACAAATACATTTAATTCTTTGTGTTCAGCAAGCAGGAGAGATTGACAACCATCCTGTTTCGTTGAGGCAAAGTGGTTTGTTTGTGATTGTGTGCAGGTCCACGTCTTCGTCCAGTACTTTTTCTGGCGTCGTTGACACCTCGTGGTGGCCTTCTCCAAGTCCTACTAATTCGATAACCTTGGTTTCGTATCAAGGAAAACTTCTGCTATGCTGCATCATACCTTCCTCTTGGGGTTTCCCAACGGGCTGATTGAAGCTGCAACAACTGCTCCCCAAGATCCAACCTTGCTATCTTTGGTAAAGCTAGCATCAACATTGCATTTAACCCATCCTGTGAGGAATACAATATTATTCACCAGAGGACGCCTCCCTACTCGCCCCAATCAAACGGGGTTGCCGAGAGGAAAATCCACACGCTGACCAACTTAGTGAATGCCATGATGGACACTGCTGGTTTATCTAAGGCGTGGTGGGGGAGGCTTTGACTTCATGTCATGTTCTGAATAGAGTTCCAAACAAGAATAAAGACAAAACCCCTTATGAAGAGTGGGTTGGGAGAAAACGTATCATCACTTTCGTATTTGCGCACTTGGAGATGCTTGGCGAAGGTCAACGTTCTAATTTACAAGAAATGTAAACTCGGACCAAAGACAGTACGTTGTATGTTTCTAGGCTATGCTCAGCGTAGTGTCGGCTAAAGATTTTTAGTGATTAAATCCTAGGTAACTGAAATGCATGTTGATACTACTATGAAATCTCGTGATGCAACATTCTTTGATAACATGTTTCTTGAAATATATGCATAGCACTGCTAGAATTTCTTCTGAGATACTTTCTGAATCTAGCACATCTAGTGATTATTCTGAACAATCACAAGTTGAGAGAAACATTGAGAATGATGACAATGAAACTCTTAAGAGGAGTAAAAGACAAAGGGTTGAAAAATCCTTTGGTGGTGACTTCATTGTGTACCTCGTGGACAATACTCCTACTTCATTGTGACTGGAAAAAGTTTTCCATAATGAGATGGACTCAATTCTTTCCAGTGGGACTTGGGAATTATCTGAACGACCCCTACGGTTGTAAACATGTGGGTTGCAAGTGGGTGTTCAGTAAGAATTATGGCATGATGATATACTATTTAGAAGTACAGAGGCATGACTTGTGTCCAAGGGCTACATCCAGAGAGAAGGCGAAGATAATTTTGACAATTATTCACCTATTGCTAGACTGACCACCATTCATGTAATACTTTCCATGTCTGCCTTTTATCGTCTTATCGTTCATCAAATGGACGCGAAGACAACTTTTCTTAACGGTAGATGGAAAAGGAATCTATATGGATCAGTCTGATGGGTTTGTGGTAAAGGGTGAAGAGAGAAAGGTGCGCAAATTGTTTAATATTTGTATGGGCTGAAGCAAACACCTAAGCAATGGCATAAGAAGTCTGACAGAACTCTAACTTCTGCAAACTTTGTAATTAATGAGGCTGATAGGTGCGTTTACTATCATCATGTGGGGTCAATAGTGTTATATTATGCTTAGATGTTGACTGATACGTCTCAAACGTATCTATAATTTTTTATTGTTCCATGCTTGTTATATATCATTGCCACATGTTTTTATAATGTTTTTATATCATTTTGGCATATTTTATTGAACTAACGTATTGACAAGATGCGAGTGCCAATTCCTGTTATCTGCTGTCTTTTTGTTTCAGAAAAGTTACTCGCGGAAGTTTCTCTGAATCGCCTTAAAATTTACGGGAATTATTTTAACATGGAAACAAAGACTGCGCCCGAAGGAGACCTGCAGGGGGGGCCCACAGGCCCCAGAGGACCCCAAGCATGGTTAAAGGGTTGACCGCGGCTGGGGTCCACCTGGGCACCTCGGGTGCCCTCCCGAGTCACCCTTTTGCCTATAAATTCATCCCGAAAACCCTTGATACTCGATCATATTTTTTCAGAAAACATCCGAGGCCACCGCCGTCGCCAACCCTAGATCGGGAGGGTTCTGAAGCTCTTCCCGGCACCCTGTCGGAGGGGGAGATCGTCACCGGAGGCATCTACACCACCATGCCTGCCTCCGGAGTGATGCGTGATCAGTAGTCCACCACGGGACTACGGGTCCATGGCAGTAGCTAGATGGTTGTCTCTCTCCCTTGTACTCCATTGTTTAGATCTTGTGAGCTGCCTAACATGATCAAGGTCATCTATTTGTAATGCTACATGTTGTGTTTGCGGGGATCCGATGAATTATGGAGTCATGACATTATTGTTCAATTTATTTATCATATGTTTTACTTATGATCTTGCATGCTCTCCGATGCTTGTGGATGCTTTGGCCGGAGTAATTGGTAGTATCTTAGAGAGGGTATTTATGCTAGATAGTGGGTTCATGCCTCTCTTGTTTGAGCTCGAGTTGACAGAAATGATTAAGACTTGAGATGTGTTGTTCCTACTAGGGATAAAACAGCGGTGTTTATTGCTAAATGTTATAACCATTGCTTAAATTACGCACCATGCTTATTGCAATTATCTGTAGCTTGCAACTTAATACTTTTGGGTGACAGGCTGGATAGCGATCCCGGGTGGATTATTAGTCATAGATGCAGTTGGATAACGGTCTATGTATTTTGTCGTAATGCCCATATTAGATGAAACGGCAAACTTTGTGTCATGATAGTATTGTGTTGCGCCCATGTTTGTCAATTGCCTCGCTGTAATTTGTTTACCCAACATGTTTATCTTTTGGAGAGACGCCACTAGTGAACTGTGGACCCTGATCCTATTTTCCTATATTGTTTACAACCATTTTAATAGCTTTTCCTAGTCATTTGCTCGCTGGTTATTTTTTCTCTCATATTATTTTACACGCATACATTTAATTCTTTGTGTTCAGCAAGCCGGAGAGATTGACAACCTCTCTGTTTCGTTGGGGCAAAGTAGTTTGTTCGTGATTGTGCGCAGGTTCACGTTTACCTCCTAGCGCCAGGGGAGGGAGGCACCTTTCCGAACCCTTCTCCAAGTCCTACTGGACCGATAAACCTTGGTTTTGTATCAAGGGAAAATTGCTGCTACGCTACATCATACCTTCCTCTTGGGGTCTCCCAGCGAACGTGTGATTCACGCCATCAGGCATATTTTCTGGCGCCGTTGCCGGTACTTGGAAGCTTCAGCGAGGGGAGTTTCGCACGTCCTTAAACTCTATTTTGTTATTGTCTTGCTTAGTATATTTTTTGTTAGTCTTGTTTTGCTTTTCGTTTGTCTGAAAACTCAAAAACAAAAAAATAAAAAATATTCCAGCAACTACTCTTTTTATCGTTTTGCTTAGTATTATGTCTAGTTCTTTACTTGCTATCAATGGTTACCTTCTTTGAGACTAAAATTTATTTGCAAGGTGGGTTCACGGAGGATGAACAAAAATATTATAAGGAATAATGCTTGTCTGAAAAAGGGAAACACTTATGGGCACAAATAAATAAATTGAATAGTCTTGCTAGAAATTTGTGCTCTACGTATGATGAATCCTGGTGCTTCAATGAATCTTTTTGCTGTAGGAGGCATAAACACCTCCCTTTCCAATGTGATTATAATGATAATGAAATATTGGCCTCTTATGCTAAAGGAAACTATGACTTTGATAATCTTAAACAAATTGAAGAATTTGTTGTTTTTATGGGTGCCTATGAAATTACTGCTAAGCTTAAGAATATTGATGAAGCTTCTTACAAATTTGAAAATTTTGTTATACTTGGATATTGCCTTGAGTATTACAATGATAATCCTTATATTACTAAATTTCTTGAGAGAACTTATCCTCCAAAAGGAGAGACCGATACCTTGCAGGAACCTGTAGAAGAAGAAATTGCTGAAACTGAGATCTCATTGGATGAAAAAGAGGGGGAGAGTGAAGGACAAAAGGAGGATCTACCTTATAATGATAGTAACTCTTTAACTCTTACATTATATGATTACCCTCTATGCTTACCAAAGGAGGATGAATGCTATGTTCCTATGGATTCTGTTGAAATATCTCTGTTTGATGAAATTGATGCTTGCTACACTTATGACCACGATTCCCCTATTAAACAACACCCAAACACAAATGAAAGCAAAAGCAAACTTAAAGTAAAAATGGGTTGTCATACGGTTGTTTATGATGATTTATGCAAGAAGTTGATGATGGTCCTATGTTACTTGATGATATTAATTATAATACTACTGAAAATGGGATTGCAAAGGTCATGACTTTAGTTAATTTTGATCCCACTATATTGGAGCTTAATAAAAACTATTTGCTTGTAGGTCATGAAAAACATGCTTCATGTGATAGTTACAATGTTGAGTTTGTTCATGATGCTACTGAAAATTACTATGAGAGAGGGAAATATGTTACTATGTTTCCTCTCATTATGAAAATTTTGAGGTTACTCTTGTTTTGCTTTTATATGATGGTTGCTTTATGCCCCAATAATTATTATGAGAAAGAGTTTTCCCTCTTTATGTTGAAAATTTTATTTTACCTTCCTAAACTTGTCACTATGTTCTTCATGGATTTATTTGTTTGCAAGATTCCAATGCATAGGAAGGTGGTTAGGCTTAAATGTGTTTGATATTTGCTTCTTGATGCTCTGTTTTGTTTCAACTCTTATTCTTATGAGAGCATCATTAAAATCTTTTTGCCTAGCTAAAGACGTTAAAGAAAAGCGCTATTAGGAGGCACCCACTCTTTTGGTTTTGTTGAGTTTTTAGGTGTTGTTGCCTTTGTAGCAACTCCCCGTGTCCTTTTTGTTTTTGTTTTTGTGCCAAGAATAGCCTCTAATGAGAGGAAAGTAAATTTTTTGAGTTGTTGTCCAGAAACAGAATTATTTCCGTCACCGTACAAAATTCTAAAAAATCACAGAACGTCATCTGTAGCTGAACTTTTTGACAGCAAGCATCTGGGTTTTGTCTAACTTTCATTAGTTTTAAGTTTTCTGATTTGAGGTGTCCTAGTATCCCAAAAAAATCACCTTTACGTTCTGTTCTATTTTTGACAGATTTTGTCTTTGTTTTTGCATTGCATCTTTTACGAGTAAAGTGGAGTTCTTTTATCCACGGAACATCACTTATATCTTTGTGGCAGTATCCAATCTTTAGGAACGAGTTTATGCAATGTGCCAAATGAGAACTGAAGGTGGATTGTTTTGTTTGAGAACTAACCCTCTAATCAGTTTGTGAGAAGTTTTGTGTGAAGGAAGTTTTCGAGTGTTGAGAGAACGAGGTGATGAAAGAAGATCAAGAAGGGATTAAAGTTTAGGCTTGGGGAGGCTCCCCTGGACCTCCATTAAATATTCAAAAAGTCTCAAGCGTCTAAGCTTGGGGATGCCCAAGGCATCCCCTTCTTCATCGACAATTATCAGGTCCATCCCATGAAACTATATTTTTATTCCTTTACATAATATGTGCCGTTCTTGGAGCATCATTTATGTTTTGCTTTCAGTTTTGTTTTCTTTTGTTTGCTGGTCATTTTTAATAATGGATCCTTGCATTCTTGTGTGGGAGAGAGACACGCTCCATTTTTTCATAAAACACTCATGTTTTTCACTTATATGTGTAGAGTGTTTAGCATTTTATTATTTTAGCTTCTAGCTCTTGTTTTTCATGTATATCTTGTTCAGAGCTATTAGTTTCTTGTAGTTAGGAAGTGCTCTCTTGTGTTTCATGCATACTTGCTTAGAGAGTTTTATTCAAATAAGTTGATTGGTGTTTGGTTGAAAGGGAAACTATCATGTAGGAAGTGGTAAAAGAAAGAAGTTCACATAATCTTGTAGGTCATTGTCTTGAATAATTTAATGCTTATCAATTGTTTTGATATATGAATTAGATTAAATGTTTAAACTTGTGGATCATTTACTTAAGAATGGAGTAGTGGAGAAATACCGTAAAGCTTAAATTATGACACTTGTTTTGATTGGTATATTCTCAAAGTCTAGATATTGTTTTTGTAAAAGTATGTTTGGTTGACAAGGAAGACGGTATGAGGTCTAATGGTTACTAGATTTAGGGGTGCGCCTTGGCGCACGACCCCCCGAGCCCTGTTTTGACGACACGCTATACACAATGCAAATAATCAACGGGCAGAAATAATTATATCCACATGTAAACTCGACTTGAGAACGGAGATTTATTCCTCACGTTCGGCACAGCCACAGCGTCGTTCCGACTAACCTCCTTCACTCCCTTTTGTTTACCATAATAGCACTCCGGAATACATACGTTAGGAAGACCCCACTTTGGTCAAAACTCTAAACAGTTGACCATACCACGGTGGAATGGCGAAACGACATGACAGCAGGATGTTTCTACAGAACATACAACCACTTGTAAGCCGGCGGACGTGTGACGCGGCCTGAATGCACCATACTCCCCTGTTTATGTTCTTATTTTAGTTTACCTAAGATTATGTATGTACCGCATGGACAGAATTGTTTTTCCCTATCACTTGTGTACGTAACAATACACACACGACAAGTCGAACACATCTACGGATCACACGCAGAACATCGGCAGGCACGCCTCGATAAACAACCATTGAGAACACCCTGATTTCACACACGTCGCGTTAAGACGGCACAACATGCGAAACATCGCACGCATCACCTACCCACGCCCGTGCTAATAAAAACTGATCCCCGGCCACTCACATAGTTGCACAGCCGGCTCCGATACCGCTCTCTCTACCGCATACACACTCAAACACCCACCGCCGGCGATCGAACAGACAAGAGAAACAGACGAAGCCATGGCAAATCAGTTGCAGGAGAAGGACGCCGTAGTCCAGGACGTCTCCAACCCAATGCCTCGGGTAAACTTCATGAACGTAATTGTCAGTTTCCAAGTCTAGAACTTACAATTTTCCTGTCAGAACCATGCCGTCAGATTTTCAATTTACCGGACGCAGAGGACAATCTCCCATGGCGTATCCTCGCCGAAGCACACTACACACAAGAAAACTACAGCGATTGCATACCCGTCGCAGAAGGCATCTCCTCATCTACCTGGTACTGACACCTGAAGACCTGGAGTTAAGATATTTATGTGATCAGCGATTCTGACTACCGACTAATAACGGCTAAACTATTGTTTTTCTCCGTGAAGCGCGATTGTTCCGCGGCTCCACAGACCGTAGAAGCTAGCGCCTTGGAAATCGCTACCGTACAGCAAGCCTTGCGCGATGAGAGAACGCGCACCAAGAAGACCGAACACCTCCGGACGGCTGCTCAGGAGATCTGCCAATCACTGTGGCCGACCGACGCGACACCCACCGGAGACCTCCAGCTCGTCCCAGCGACGATTGAAGAGAAACACCGCTCGAACTTACGACTTGGAGCCGGCGTCGCGCTTGGCATGGCAAGGGCACGGGACCCGGGCTTTAATGCGGACAGACCTGCGACAGAAGATCAAGAAGGTGATAAGACAAGCGGCGACCTCAAGGAAGTTCGCAACGCACTCACGCTGTTTACCGATATTGTCTCAGCAGGCCTCCCCGATCAAGAAATCCAAAGCCAGCTTCACTAAAACCAATATTCATGTAGTCAGATATTCGTTTTTTAGATATGTCATTCCTACTACTTCTTCCGAATGTAAAATAAACCTACCACCCGCTCTGCCTCCTCAGGAAGGAACGAACATCATCATGACACCACAGCCTCCCACACGCCAAGTACAAGGGCACATCATTAAACAAAGCGTCAGCCGGCTCGCGAAACACTTCCGAAAGAGGAAACCCCACGTAGTGAGACGGTTTGGGTTGTTTTGCGGGATCGCCGAGTAGTGAACCAGAAAAGGGCAATCCTGCCGACTCCCGGGAGTCGACCAGTACCAACAAAAATACGAGTAACACATTAAGACGGAGAAGCCCAAAGTCTAAGCCTGGGGAAGCGTCGGTGTTGATGAATATATGTTTCGTGCCGCGTTTTTTAATTACCGGCCATATTGACATTTATTATTCTTCTTGCTGTCAGCTGCTCGCATTGAATCATTGTCGTGAAGATCATATACAAAACAGAGGAACACAGTCCTAACACAGTAACACGCACTCAAAAGATTCCCACTCGTTTACTCCTGTGGCACCAAAGGAGCAGTAAAGTAAACACGATCCCCCAAGGGGAGTCGTCAAGATCGAGGATAACCATGGGCATGATGTGGATCGTCACGTTGACTGGGTTGGTCCCATCCAGAACATGTGGCGAAATTGAACGTCTGGTAACTGTACCGCGCCAACACGTTATGGAGCGGTATGAGCCTCCACAGTTTAAACTTGTATCCCTCCCTGATCTTGTTTCATCATCCTCTCTCTTTAAGACCTAAAAACTTCCTTCACACAATTATTCTCATCAACTTCATTAGATGGTTAATGAATAAAAACATCAATCCAATGGTTTCGTAAAGACACATCGCAAAAATTCAACATAAAAGGACACCGTGTAGGCACAGTGCCCGCCTTAATAGGACGACACCACGTAGGTTGGCACAACAGCCGTCTTAACAACGTGTAATAAAAAACCTGGTTGCCATGAAAATCCTTCAATACAAAAACGCCTCACACAACACCGCATAGGCAGTGGATCTCGCCGGCATCACCCCTCCACAATTTCCGATCTCGCCGCCTCAGCCGCTACGTAGTTACATTGCCCGACTTAAGTGACTTCATCCGTGTGTATGCAAACGTAGTCCTATAACGGAACAGCCTCTCCGTCCTTCGTACCATCTAATCGTGTCGACTCCTTGGAGTCGGCTTACTCCAAGGAAACTATGTCCAGTGTTTGGTACACCGGTTGGTCAACGCGGCTTGGGTTACGTCGACTCCCGGAAGTCGGCTTGATTGGACAGTGCATCAAGGCCCGGGTTTTTTCGTTACTGGTCGACTCCCGGGAGTCGGCAGGTATGAACTTCTCTGTCTGACTGGTCGGCGATCCCGCCGACTCGACTGGATCCAGGGAGTCGGCAGGACTGACCTTCTGAAGTCGGCGCACCACTCCAGAATAAAGAGAAAAAACACGCCAACTAAAAACAACCTCCTCTCACGACGGACAACCAACCCAAATGATCCAAAAAAAACAACATAAACTAACCCTGAAGACGACTCCAGCGACAATACACTCAACTTCGGCCGAGGTTGGTCAACGCGGCTTGGGTTACGTCGACTCCCGGAAATCGGCTTGATTGGACAGTGCATTAAGGCGGATAAGCCGGCGGCATGGACCTTGTCATATCCATATGAGGACGGGACGACCGACGATGGCGTTGTTCCCTCGCTGGTCTATGTGTGACCCCATCAGTCAGACCAGTTGGACTCGCCGGTACCCCATTAATAAATGATGTGTTTGACGAACAATGCGATCTTTTCGGTACTGCAGTAAGTCGGATAAGGCCAGTCCTGCCGACTCGGCGGCAGCGGCCGTGTAGTACAAATGTCATCGTACGAAAACCCAGCGGAGAGCCGGCAGCACTCGAGGAATCAGATATGTTCATAGGCGTTTAAAAGCCTGAACGTCATGGCTAAAGACACTCATTTGGCTTGTTCTAAACCTAGGAGAGTGCGTCCACATCATTACCTTTTATCTATTTATAAAAATAATAACCTTATTCCAAATCTCTAATACGCTAGGAGATCCCAAAGTGGATAAATAGCCAGGTAGGATATTTATGCCCCACGCACTTGATTGGGGGGCAATTACTTTTCGTAAAATAAAATCAAACAATAGATCTATTGAAACAAAGTAGCTGTCGACGCGTGAAATGGACAACGACATGCTAGATCTTCAAAGGTTTCACCGTACGTCTACGTAGTTGCCTGACTTGGTTGCCAACCTGTCTGCGTTGTCGTGTCACTGCTTTCGGCTCGACTGGTATGAGCTTCTCCGTCTTAATGCCGCATCCGATAAAGCCGACTCCCTGGAGTCGGCGCGAGATCCGTCTTAATACACCATCCGACCATTCCCTGTATGTACCCCAATCAAAGCGCCGAATCGCGAAACAATTCCTAGAGAAACGAAAATTTCCATTTTCCCAACATGCTATAAAGCCAAGCGCCTCGGGCTGCGCGCGTTTAAGGCAGACGTTTAGTATGCGTTAGCTGAATCCAGCATGACCAGCTTCCACAAATACAATTGTACCATATCGGTACTCTGTTTTAGAAAAACTGAAATATATTTTTTTGGATCCTTCGTTCCCTTTTTGAGGCCGGATCTTTTTTCTGCCGTTTTGTATTATTTTGTTCCCCCTAGTGGTTGCCAACTCCGCGGATAAGCTGGAGTCGACAGGAAGGAAGAGCAGAGACGGAGAAGGTAAGTCCTGCCGACTCCTTGTAGTCGGCTGGATTGCCGAGCGGTGAAAAGGAGAAGTCATTAGTGCCGACTCCCGGGACTCGGGCAGAACCAACATTTTCTGAAAACAACGACGTACATACAAGTGTTCCCGTCTGGTGGGATACGATTGTCCTACGCGGTTCCTCTCCCTCGATTAGGTCGGGTTTGAAGAAGCCGGCACAGTAGGTTGTATGGAAGAAACTGTTTTGGTAGATTAAGTCGGTAAGGAAGAAGTCGGCACGGCAGGTGGTAAAGAAGAAGTCTTGCCAGAACATTGATAATGTTTTTACACACACTCAAAATATTTGTCAAGCCGTCCCCAAGCTGTTTCGGATATTTTTCAGCGTTCAAGTTCATGTATCCAAGGTCATGGAAATTCCACCACGAAACGGGAAAAAATTTCACATAATATAATTTTGCTATGATTTAAGAATTCATGCATCATGTTCACACGAACATCGTGACCTTTTTCTCAGATAGGACCTTAACGACCAAACGTCCTGACCTCACAAATACATGACTCAATGTATGCAAGTTTAAAATCCTATCACGAGACATGTGTACATTTCATTTCGATTTGTGGAGAAGATAACGTAACTGCCTCTGGCTACATCTTAGTGGTTGCGGACTCCGCGTATTAGCTAGAGTCGGCGAGATCGAAGAGCAGTGAGACGGAGAAGGTCAATCCTGCCGACTCCTTGGAGTCAGCCAGATTGGCAAGCGGTGAAAGGGACAAGTCATGCCTACCGACTCCCGGGACTCGGCCAGTACCAACATTTTCTGAGAACAACGACGTGCAGACAAGCGTTCCCATCCGGGATAGCGATCATCCTACGCGGTTCCGCTACCTCGATTAGGTCGGGTTTGAAGAAGCTGGCATAGTAGATTGTATGGAAGAAACTGTTTTGGTAGATTAAGTCGGTAAGGAAGAAGTCGACACGGCAGGTGATACAAAGCCACATCAATAAACTACTAAATAATACGGATCCAGCAGACAACCAGCAAGATAAACAAATAAGGAAGAACAAACAGAATAACATGGCAGGAAAACACAAACTAATCTCAACGGAACAAAACCATAACGGTAAGAACATACCACTAAGCCGACCAGCTCCAACGGGGAACCGGCAACGCCCACCAACCAGGATAACTCACCACCTAAATAACCGGAACCCGAAACAAAAACACCCACGTCTGAGATATTCCCTAATAAGAAACCGACCTGCAAAAAAAGATTGGCGAAAGAGGTCAGAATAGTAATATAAAAAACACGAAAGAAAGCAAACATCAAGAACACAAAACTAAAATAGCTGGAGAATGATGTGGGGAAAAAAACGTGTGAAACAACGAACAAACAGCGCAAAAGCAACGAACAACTAAATAATACGGATCCAGCACATGACCAGGAAGATAAACAAATAAGCAAAGACAAACAGATTAACACGGCAAGAAAGCATAAAACAAAGATGAGAAACCCGGAAAACAAAAAGAACAAACAACATAGCAACAAACAAACATGAATCCAGCACACGGTAAACAACATGAACAAAAACGACGAAAAATAGAGAGAGCAAGACACGTTAAGAATACCCAACCTGATCTCAACGGGAGCAAGCGTGACCGGAAGAGCAGCAAACAGAATCCATGGAAACACACCGGAGCTCGAGAAAAGCACGGCGGAGCAAGAACAACAAGGAAGAAGAAAAGGGGGAAATGAGAGCTGCAGTAACCATCTGATCCAGAAAACAGCCTATATACCCCGTTCCCTGTACACTGTATTTAGGTCGGTAACCACTTGGAACCAATGGCGAGCCGCCAGCGAGAAGCGAAAACGGGACATCTGACTACCAGCACAGTGCAACGAACCCGCCGACGAATGGAAGGAGGCCACCTCAGACGGAGAAATCGGGCCTAAATTCTCCCTGACATCACGAACAGTGCAACATACGCGAAATACCCAGCATGCCCCGACATGCTATAGGAAATACGCAGCGAGAACCCACGCACGGGAGAGATTGGCGACGCAAACGTGCAGGGAAACCGACATGTGGGCCACGGAACGGAAGGGACCCATCGTCAGCGAGAGAGAGGAGGAAGGAAGCACGTACGAAGAAAGCTATCCCAGAGGGGCACCGCTAAAAACCAGTACGGTAAACAAACATAATCAACCAATGGGAGGAACGCAGTGCGAATCTGCACCGCCCAGACCCGTCCGCCACACCGATTAAACGCGCAGCGTGAGGCTGACGTGCGGGCCCTCGGGCTACAGCGGGGATCCACGTAGGATGTCAGCGAGAGTGGGTGCAATAAGGCTGGTACGGTTAGCGATTTTGCAAATCCCTATTCATTCCGACTCCAGGAGCCGGCAGGGATCGGACGGAGCGGAGGCACGGAGCGGGGAGGATCGGACGGCCAGAAAGCCCAAATCGTTGAGGAGCCTCCAAGGGGTCTCACCGTTTATATCTTTAGATGCTTAATGTATATCTTGTGGTCATTCGTGTATTGGGTTGATGATATGTGTTTGCTTGATACCTTGCTAAGCCAAAAACTCTGTACTGAGAAGGAATGCTTCTCTTGCATCCAAATCCTTGAGCCAGATATCCATGCCATTTGTGTCCACCATACCTATCTACATGTGGTATTTCCTAGCCACTCCAAGTAAATTTTTTGTGTGCTACCTTTAAAATTTCAAAATGTTATTACTCCTGTTTTGTGCCACTGCTTCCAAGCTCATGAGGAAGTAGTAGTTGGGTTTGTTATCTTCCATGCCAAATAAGTTTTCCAAGGACTTGTATGCTTCATCTACTTGTCCATTAATTTTGCAAAAAGAGCTGGCAACGGGGTGCCCAGCCCCATAAAAGATAAATTACAACTTTCATAAAAAAACTCTCCTCACATTTTGTTCCAGAGAATTCTATAAAACAGTTGCATGTGTAAACAAAGGAGATAGAGGAATGATCTGCTTGCTGTAGAAATAACGTTCCTCATGGGAGCCGCTATTAAAATTTGTTTGGTATGGAAGATATCAAGAACTCTATTACCATTCGTTGACCATAGTATGCACCACTCTAAAGAAATATTTTTATGTCTCTATATGCTTTCAAAAACCAAAAAGGCTCAAGCACACGATTAATCTCTGCTTCCCTCTGCGAAGGGCCTTTCTTTTACTTTTATGTTGAGTAAGTTTTCCTTTCCAATCTTTATCTCTCAAGCAAACGCATAGTATCAATTTTTGGTACAAGTCTACTACATTTTATCTTTACGTTTAACTGTGAAAACTTTTGTATTGACATTATCCAATGATAAGTATGTTACAAGTTGAAGCTCTTGCTGAAAAATTAAATCTTCCTCTGTGTTGGTTGGACACTTTTTTCAAAAGTATATTGCTTTGTGAGCTGTCAAGCGTGACGAGTATTATAATTTTCAAGTCTCCAAAGTACTATTCATGAAAATTCTTACTTAGATGTTATACATATTCAATTATTGTTTACTTCATTTTAAACTATAGACCATTGTCTTGGATCACTTTCATTCAGTTCATGTGCTTTACATTATTATTTGATCAAGATTGTGTTAGAAGCATGTCACCAAAAAAGTTATTTTGTTATCATTTACCTACTCGAGGACGAGCAGGAATTAAGCTTGGGATATTGATATGTCTCAAACGTATCTATAATTTTTGATTGTTCCATGCTTGTTATATATCATTGCCACATGTTTTTATAATGTTTTTATATCATTTTGGCATATTTTATGGAACTAACCTATTAACAAGATGCCCAGTGCTAGTTCCTGTTTTCTGTTATCTTTTTGTCTCAGAAAAGTTAGTCGGGGAAGTTTGTCCGAATCACCTAAAAATTTACGGGAATTATTTTTATATGGAAACAAAGACTGCGCCCGAAGGAGACCTGTAGGGGTCCCCGCAGGCCCCAGACGACCCCCAGGCGTAGTCAAAGGGTTGACCACGGCTGGGGCCCACCTGGGCACCTCGGGTGCCCTCCCAAGTCGCCCTTTCACCTATAAATTTCCTTCGTCCCGAAAACCCTTGATACCCTTGATACCCGATCATATTTTCCAGAGAATATCCGAGGCTGCCGCCGTCGCCAACCCTAGATTGGGAGGGTTCTGAAACTCTTCCCAACACCCTGCCGGAGGGGGAGATCGTCACCGGAGGCATCTACACCACCATGCCTGCCTCCGGAGTGATGTCTGAGTAGTCCACCACGGTACTACGGGTCCATGGCAGTAGCTAGATGGTTGTCTCTCTCCCTTGTACTCCATTGTTTAGATCTTGTGAGCTGCCTACCATGATCAAGGTCATCTATTTGTAATGCTACATGTTGTGCTTGTGGGGATCCGATGAATTATGGAGTCATGACATTATTGTTCAGTTTATTTATCATATGTTTTATTTATGATCTTGCATGCTCTTCGATGCTTGTGGATGCTTTGGCCGGAGTAATTGCTAGTATCTTAGAGAGGGTATTTATGCTAGATAGTGGGTTCATGCCTCTCTTGTCTGAGCTCGAGTTGACAGAAACGATTAAGACTTGACATGTGTTGTTGCTACTAGGGATAAAACATCGGTGTTTATTGCTATATGTTGTAACCATTGCTTACATTACGCACCATGCTTATTGCAATTATCTGTTGCTTGCAACTTAATACTTTCGGGTGACAGGCTGGATAGCGATCCCGGGGTGGATTATTAGTCATAGATGCAGTTGGATAACGGTCTATGTATTTTGTCGTAATGCCCATATTAGATGAAACGGTGAACTTTGTGTCATGATAGTATTGTGTTGCGCCCATGTTTGTCAATTGTCTCGCTGTAATTTGTTACCCAACATGTTTATCTTTTGGAGAGACGCCACTAGTGAACTGTGGACCCCGGTCCTATTTTCCTATATTGTTTACAACCATTTTAATAGCTTTTCCTAGTCATTTGCTCGCTGGTCATTTTTGCTCTCATATTATTTTACACACATACATTTAATTCTCTATGTTCAGCAAGCCGGAGAGATTGACAACCTCTCTGTTTCGTTGGGGCAAAGTAGTTTGTTCGTGATTGTGTGCAGGTCCATGTTTACCTACTAGCGCCAGGGGAGGGAGACACCTTTCCGAAGCCTTCTCCAAGTCCTACTGAATCGATAAACCTTGGTTTTGTATCAAGGGAAAATTGCCGCTACGGTACATCATACCTTCCTCTTGGGGTCTCCCAGCGAACGTGTGATTCACGCCATCATTGACGACATACCGATTTTTAGTACAAACGTGATTGTGATAAATGAGGTGTAGTCTTTTCTATCAACATGTTTTGCATGAAAGGTATGGGAGAAGCTGGTGTGATTATGAACGTTAAGCCAGTCAAGGATGATCGTGAGATTACGTTAACACAATCACACTATGTTGAGAAGTCTTGAGCCGGTTTGCTTTATAGACAACGAGCTTTCCCCAACACCTTGTGATCCCATCGTGACACTTTGAAAAAACAAGAAGGAGATGAGAGATTAATTAAGTTTCTCTCAAATAATCGTTTCACTCGTGTACCTTACGAGCGCGACGAGGCCTAATATCTCTTTTGTTGTGAGCAGGTTCATGTCAAACCTAGGAATTGATCCTTAGCATGCATTTGAATGGGTCGTGCACTATCTGAACGGGGCTGAGAGTTATGGGATTCACCATTCGGGGCACCCTGCCGTGCTTGAGGATACAATGGCTCGAACTGGATTTCAAATGTTAATGAGTTATACGCCACAACTGGATAAGCATTTATGTTAAAGATGGTGCACTGTCATGGAGGTCTTGTAAACATACCGTTTAGACGAGGCCAACCATGCAAGCATAACTTACTACTTTACATAGAGGCACCGTTGAGGCCGAATGGTTGCGTGAGCCCTTGATGAACTTGCCGGTGGTTGGAAAAACCTTTATCGGTCATCCTTATGAATTGTGGCAACCAAACAGTTATTGTCAAAGTAAACAATTCTAAAGATAGCGCGAAGTCATCAAGACACGTAATAAAAGTCGTTTGAAGTCAGGAAGTTGGGAAACTTCGGAGTAATAATTGTCCAAACAGACAAAAATCTGGCAAATCCCTTTACAAAGGGACTATCACAAAATGTGATAGATAGTGCATCGAGAGAGATGTATATGAGACCCATGAGTGTTACACCACAGTGGTAACCCAACCTATGTGATCGGAAATCCCGTGAATTAGGACCTGAGAAGAACAAGCTATTGATTAACAAAGTAGAGTATTATGTAGCCTCTCCATGTGTAGATGCAAAGCTCTCAATATGTGTAAGATGGGTTGGCAACATGTCTTAATGTGTTTATATTGGCTATTTTTATCAGAGATGTTGTCCTACAAAACATTCTTAAAAGAACACAACTATATGAGCTGACTGTTAAACGTCACAATCTATTAGACTTGGGTGATCTCTGATAAGCTCACAAAGAGACTCGAGAGTACGACCTATAATGCTACACCCCATGGTAGGCTATTGGCAACCAAGTACTTGTTATAACTTTTAGTTAAGTATATTGGCACCAAACTTGCAATACAAGGCTTGGTCCGTTGTTCAAGTTATCGATAGATGTATTTTAAAGCTCCAGACGGAAGTTCAACTTAACACTCTATGCGAAAACCCTGTTATATAAACACTATGGTTGTTATCGCGTATATGCTACTACTGTTCAAGTTAATTACTGCATCTAATATGTTTGACTTTCACATGGCAGTAGTTGTTGTCATCATGTTTAATATTTTATAATTAACCATGAAATCGTTGTCTAATTATTCAACATGTTCGCCTCTGGTCAAAACATGGAGACACTAGTGCTAGTAAACGTGAGTTGTGTTTGTATTTCTTTGCGGGCAAAACGTGAGTTCGTGTTAGGAGAACACAACATCGTCTAATTTTTGTGACTTGACGGGAAAAAAAGTGCCGAAGATGTAACTACATCTAATGTTTATCGTGGCAGGGGCAGAGGCAAGAAAAATATTTGATTGGCGGTGGGGGGGGGGGGCACAGAAACATCAGAGCGTTAAAATTACTGGGGAGGGCCGAAATGCATAAATATATACAAAATTGAGGGGCTAAATTTACAAATTTAAGTATGTTTTAGCATAAAAATGCAGGGGTATACAAGAAAAAATCCTTGTGGGGTGGTGGGGGGAGGGCACCTGCTGGTCCCCTGCCTCTGCCCTTGTATCGTGCCAAGCTACACGAATCTGGATGTGAAAGAGCCTCCTTGCTCTTGATTTTGTTTTGGTGATTTTGACAATACAACATTATGCTCCTAATCTGTTGTTTGAGTGTGAACAGGATTCTACAATCATCCCCGCTGAATTCATATCAAGAAAAGAAGAAAAAGTAGCCGTTTCTGTACTGGAGCGGTAGTACCGCCCCTCCAGGCGGTTGTACCGCTGCCTTCAGTCTGGCTAAGGCGCAGCGGCAGTACCGCTCTCGGTACCGCCCAAAGCCTGCTTCGGTCACCATGTGCGGCAGTGGTGGCGGTACTAAGCGTGGTACTGCCGCCCCAATTTTCCTTGCTAGGCCGAGGCGACGGTAGTGCCGCCCGCACTACCGCCCAGAAGGAGTTCGGATGCTTATGTGCGGCACTAGCTGCGGTACTACCAGCGGTAGTACCGCTGGCGCGGGAGCAAGGTCGGTCAGCGCCTTGCTTTGACCGGTGTGTGGTCGCTGGAGGGCCGTTGACCACGGCGCAGAAGGCGCCAGCGGTAGTACCGCCCGGCGTAGCGGTACTACCGCTGGCTCGGGCTGAAGGGCTCCATTTTTTACAACTAGCTCGCCCAAAATTGAAGACCTCCATTATTGCAAGCTCGAGAATCACTAGATCTCCCAATCCCTCCACCCAAACTCATTGATCTTTGGAGGATTGAAGGAGAAGGCCTCGATCTACATCTTCACCGAGCCGATTTACATTTCCCCCTCATTGACTTGAGGGACCATTTACTAGAGTTTCCCTTTGGAAAACCTAGCCCCTTGTTGTATTCACTTGTTGTGTTTGTGACAGATTGTAGCCGTTCGGGAGCCCCCAATCTAGTTGTGGGTTGTGCCCCGGATTGTTGTTGTAAAGGCTCTGGACTCCGCCTTGAAGGTTTCCGATAGTTGAAGGTGAACCAAACCTTTGTGGTGCGGTTCATCGGAGAAGAAGGTGAAGCCTTTGTGGCTGTTGAGTCATTGTGTTGACTCACACCTCTCCAACGAGACGAACTCCCCTAAAAAGGAGGAACTCGAGAATACATCCTTGTCTCCGCGTGCTTTCACTTCGGTTACCTCTATCCTTGTTATAGCTTTTACTTCATGTACCTAGCTTAGTCGCTAACTTGTCATATAGGTAAATTCACCGTAGTTGCATATCTAGAGAATTTACCTTTTGGGTCAAGCCTAATTTGAAAAGGTACTAAAATTTGAAGTAGCACCTATTCACCCCCCCCCCCCTCTAGGTGTCATACGATCCTTTCAATTGGTATCAGAGCCTCGGCTCTCTTGTTGGGCATAACCGCCCGAGAGAAGTATGACACAAGGAGAGGTGCCCGTGGAGGGGCAAGGTACTCCGGCATCCATGGCCGATCTCAAATCGATGGAAACATCTTTGAGATCGTCCATGGATACCCAATTTGGTGAGATACGTGACTTGCTCACAAAACTCACTTGTACCAAGCCCCCCGTGGAGACTCTTCCTTTAGAGGACCCCCTTAATTCCATCTCGGGTGATTCCGAGGAAGAAAAGGGGGAATAGAAAGGGGATGAAGAAACCGACCCTAAGAAAACTACTTCATCCTCAACCAAGCCGGTAGATGGGAAGCCGGAGTACCATGCGGTTCCTCTTGTGTACTCTCCCGACCCACCTATCCATCATGCTCGCATAAACCCTTTAGGTCCACCACCTAAGCTTAATGCATTGGCTTTTACTACTTGGTAGCACTTAATGAGATCTCATATCAACAGTGCCTCTATCGAGTTTTGGAGGATCATTCAAGTGGGATACAAGGACATGGATCCTAACAACTTGACAAGAAGAGAAGTGGCGGATGCTCAACTCAATGCCCCCGCTCTTCACATGCTTGAACTTGCCGTTGGAGAAAAGGATCTTTATCACATCCAACATCTCACCACCGCCAAAGAAGCTTGGGATTGCCTATCCGAGGTGTTCCATGTGAATGAGAGTATGAAGTGGAATAGATTTGATGCTTCGAACAATGATGTCAAAGGCTTCTACATGCTTGATAGTGAAACTCATGAAGAGATGTATGGAATACTCAAGACCCTTGCCCAAGCATTTTATAATGTTGGGGCAAAGTATGTGGATGATGCTTGGATCAAGAGGAAGTATGTGAATGCTCTTATGCCCTTCGAGCCCGTTGACTTGAAGGCTCTACAAGGAAGACACAACTACCTCCAAATGACATCAAATGAAGTTATGCAAGAAATGCAAGCCTTCAAGGTTGCCACCAAGAATGCTCAAGACAATCGTGCTAGGGCCATGGGGATGAAACAAGGCTCCTCACTTGCTTTGAAGGCCAAAGTGGTGAGCCTAGATGATGATGTGGAAATTGAGGAATGTCCAAGCAACATTCTCCCCGATGATCTCCAACAAGCCTATCATGATCACTTGGCTCTTGCTTCAAGAGCATTTTGGCATGACCCGGCCAAGGCAAAGTCTCAAGTTGATCTAAAGAACAATCCAAGTGGAAAGAAGGAGTTTGCAACAAGAACAAAGACATGCTTCAATTGTCATGACAAGTATCACTTCATGGAAGAGTGTCCTTATGAGAATAGTGAAGAACATGGTGGAAGGCTTGTTCCCAAGGGTCAATCCAAGATGGTTCAAAAGAAGCCTTTTGTAAAAAAGAAGCCATTATTCAAGAAAGCACCAAGAATTGTGTTGATGACCCAAGAAGAGTATCCTTCCGATGATTCCGAAGAAGAAACCACTCGTGAGGTGGCCGCATTGGCCATTACTTCATCTTCACCACCTTCTCTCTTTGAATCCCCCAATGAGAACATCTTCAACACCACCGCTCGTTGTCCCATGGCCAAGGCCACCGAGGTATCATCTCTCCCTTCTAAGACTATGCATGAAATGGATGATATCACCAGTCTTGAGATTAAGAAAGAACTTGTTGCTTTCGATACCTTTGTGGCTAACTTGCAAGGTGAAGCTAAGAAACATGTTGAGTCTCTCATGAGACAACTTGGTGCGGCCGAAGACCTTCTTGAGGTCAAGGGTAAAATTGAGAGAGAGGACTCTCTCACCATAGCATCCTTAAATGCTTCTCTTGAAGAAGAGCATGAGTATAGAGTTTCTCTTGAGGAGAGACTTGAGTCTCTTGATGAGACTAATGATGAAATAATTGCTAAAATCATTAAGGAAAGAGATCATGCCATTGCTAAATATAAAGTTATTAAAAAGGAGAAAGCCGAATTTGTGGTTGCTAATGCTAGACTTAGTGGAGACATTGAGAAACTTGACAAGACTCACAAGGCTTTGGAAAGTACTCACTCTCTTCTAGTCAAGTCTCATGAGCAACTACAAACTCAACTTTCTAAACTTGACTCACCTAGCACCTCTAATCCCTCTTGTGATCATGTAAATGTTATTGAGGAAAATGCTAGGTTGAAGATTGAGCTTGCCAAGGCCACTAGTGCCAAGACCTCAATTCCCAAAGGTAAAGAAAAGGTTGTTGCTCATGTTGTTGTTGAGCAAAAGAAACACAAAGGGAAGGAGGGTCTTGGTTATTTAGCCAAGGCAAAGAAGAAGAAGAAGAAGAAGAAGAGCAACAATAAGGCCAAGCCCGCACAAACCAAGACTCCCATTGCGAGTAGGAATGCCACTAGGGGCAAGACCACTCGTAGTGACTTTGCGGGAGATGCTAACCCTCACTACATTCTATATGTTTGATTATTATGGTGATATTTATGCAAAATATGTTGGTCCTTATGATGGATATGTTGCTCGTACTATTTGGGTTCCTAAGACCCTTGTTGCTAACTGATAACCCCCAAGAGCAAGGGATCACTGTAGCACCTCTCAATGTGGAAGTAAGGTATCGATCCGCAGGAGCAAGAAGGAAAAGTTATCTATTCCCTACAACTAAAGTGTCACAAGTTTTAGTTGATTATGCACTAAACAAGTTTAGAGAACAAGATGGTTGGTTTGATGGATGTAAAAGTGTCCCAATCCTCTTCTTTGCAAGAGGACAAGACAAAGGTAGTAGCAAGTGAAAGCTCTCAAAGAGAGAAAGCCCAATCCTCTATGTAGCAAGAGGACAAGCTCAAGTGTGTGTTTCTTATAGGAACAATGGACATGGTTCATGGGTTCACTTAATCCTCTCTCTCTCATCTACGGTGATCATCATGTTATAGATAAAGTACACACAATTGTCATGTTTTAATGGTAGCTTTTTATGACGGCTATATGTCCTAAAACACATAGTTGAAAGAAATACTCATTTGTGTTGCTAGGTCACCCCTCGTAAGGCTAGCGTGGTTTCTCTCACTCCCACATCATACTCTTTCTTTTTACCCCCAGATAAAGGACGTTGGGCGGTACTGTGTCACTCAATACCTATGCCGTGTCACATCGGCCATCCCGTACCCACATACATCATACTTCAAAGTATGACAAATCACAAAAGCTCCAACACAACGGTAAATGCATAACAAATCATCTCACACCACAATATTCACCACAAAGGTATTACATAGATGACCGTAATCATGTTCAGCAGCTCATACGGTACTAATTAGTGAAGCTCAAGAGAGAGGAGAGATACAAAAGTTACCACCACAAACCCTAGTCCAGGGGTGGACTACTCCCCCTTCATCATGGTGATGATGGTGAAGAAGTTCTTGCTGTAGATGTTGATGATGAACACGCCGGAGGGGGGTGGAGCCCTCCGGAGGCGATTCCGGCGGCGTTTCCCCCCTCCGATCTTCTCCGGCGGCAGCCTTCTGTCTCTCTGTTTCGTGGTTTGTGTTTCTCCGCCGCCTCCTTTCGCGAAACGCCAGGGGACCTTTTTTATAGGCGTTTTTAGGTCAAGACGGAGTCGGTGGAGAAAGATCGACGGCCACGGAGCTCCGAGGGGAAACGAGCTGGGCCCACGCGGCCATGTACTTTAGGCCGCGTGGGACCCTCCCATTTCCAGCCTGTTGGGCTTCTGGTCTTCAATTTAAGCCCATTGCGTTCGTCTCGAAAATTCTGAACCGTGCTCTTTGACCTTGCCCTTTTTGGAGTCCCGAAGCTCCCGGAAAGTCTGAAACACTAAAAAAGACGTTTTCTGGAAAAACAGGGTTAATTCCAAATAAATGGGAAAACTATGAAGTATTCCCAAAATCATTATAAAACATTGATATAACCCTTATATGATGCAAATATGATTGGAATATAAGCAATTAAAGTGCAAAGTTCATGTATGCATTTTACATGCATCAACATCCCCAAGCTTAATCCATGCTCGTCCTCGAGTATGAAGATGATAAAACTAACATGGACTTTGCAATTTAATACTTAACAATGAATATCAAAGATGATTACTATTGCTACATATAGTCAAATGATTCATTCTTCAAAGGAGTAGCAATATGCAAATAGTTTATGAAGTGATATCAAGTATTCAAGACAAGGATGTTCATTGATAGTTCACAAAGTGTAACATAACAGATAGTAATATGGACACATGTATGCATAATGATAAGTAGAACATCCTACATGGTCATAGAGTGATGATGAAAATCTGAATATGATAGGTGACACTTTGGAAAGATGTATAGTGAGTAGAGGTAAAGCATGCATAAGTTTCATCAACTCCAAACTCTTCTACTTAAGTTAATGATTGCAATGGTATATTGGTGTCAAGCTCTCATTCCCCTATCATAGCATCTTGAATGATTAAGTTTAAGTGAAAGCAAATATGAGTAGTGTGCTTGACAAAGTAAAGGTTGATGTCTCATGCCCCTTGAATACAAGTACTACACCATGTTACTCAACTTAGGAAACAAAGCAAGTTCAATTATATCATTGTAAGTAATAATAGTATCATCAAGAGCGTCAACTGGGGTACCTCTTGTCCCAGATATGGAACAAGCCCATATCAAAATGACAAGACAAACAAACAAATGAAAATCTCAACACCCTTTTTATTTACCATTGGAATAGTTTTTATTGCAAGGTGTATCACAGAATTCACCATAGCATGTAAGTAAATTTCCACCATGAATGATGCATGGCTTAGATTAGCGGCCCAGGCGTCTCTCTAACCATTTATACAAACTCATTTAAACTACTTCATTTCCACATTTCACATGATAGCATCCATAACAAAAGTACATGATATCAACTAAATGAGATGAAGAGCATGTTGAAAGCTTGCATGTGACAGCACATATGGGCTAACTCCAACCCAACATTATCAAGCCACTACATCATAATCTTAATCACAATGGGTCATGTTTTATTATGCAAATAAAAGAACATTGTGCATCAAGTTCGTGAGAGCTATATAACCAATTTTTCCATTGCAATCAATAACATAAACATTTTCATTCAGAGGTAAGATAACACAAACAACATGTTAAACATACTCGGAATAGCATAAAGCCAATAGGTAGATATGGTGGACTCACTGGAATAACTTTGGTTGAAGGTGTTGGAAACAAGTTTTTGCTTGTTGGAGTTTTTGGGCTAGCAAAAGGGAGAAAGTTGACCATCTAGATGCATGCATGAGTGTCCATAGAACTAACTAATCCATGTTAAACCAAGTAAAATAACAATCAGCACCAAAACATGAATAAGTGATAGCTCTACAAAAAGAATTTGCAAACTATTACTCATAAACAAGCTCATGAATCATGCAACTATATGTATCATTAAAAATCAAGTCAAACATCCCTTTTCCCAATCTTATAAAAGCATCCAACATATTTCAACCCATATTTCCAGTAGCTCTCTCATATATAATTGATAGTGTGGTGGTCTCTCAAGACTCAAACAAAAACAAAAACGACGCTCCAAGTTTATGCGATAAAGTGTTTCGATCGAAAAACAGAAGTTGGACGTGTGCAAACCGAGAGTGTGTAGGTCCAGCGGGGTTGTCTTCACATCCCCAAGCTTATGGTCTTCACCATCCTTGGATAGCTCTTGGTGCATCTCCTCCAATCCCTGTGAAAAAACTTCAAAACACCGTTTCTCCCATCTCTTTTCTGTGGGGTGCATTAATAGTGATAAACAAATAGGTTCCTTGCTGCATATAATCCTTGAACAAAAATTCATATGACATGTCCAGAAAGTGTATAATGTTGTATGCCTACTCATAAACTCAATTGGATCAAAAAGATTCAACTTAAAAGCTCAAAGCATGCATCAAACAAAATGGGACAGAATCTGTCCAGAAAAACAGCAGCAGCAAAACGTATTTTTCTACCCTACCAAACTTTCTCGAAAAATTCCGAAAAAATTCATGCATACAGAGGATGAAAAGTTGCAACTACAGTTCAAATATGAGCTCATTCGGAGTTACAGAATAAGAATTAAAAATCATACCGTGCACTGATTCGTGCAGGAATAAAATCTCCGAACGCTATAAGCAACTTTTTCAAACCAAAAAGGGTAAAACTTGGCACTTTATTAAAAACTCCAGAACTAACTAGACACAAAATCTCTTGTTACAGCAAGAGGACACAAAGAAAAATCACACACAAAATAACCGGGTTGCCTCCCGCAAAGCGCTTTCTTTATAGCCATATAGCTAGGCTTCTTACTTGTTGTTTTATTGTGGACGAAGCTCATGAGGGAGCTTGAACTTTGGTGGTTCCCGCAAGAGGACAAGCTCAAGTGTGTGTTTCTTATAGGAACAATGGACATGGTTAATGGGTTCACTTAATCCTCTCTCTCTCTCATCTACGGTGATCATCATGTTATAGATAAAGTACACACAATTGTCATGTTTTAATGGTAGCTTTTTATGACGGCTATATGTCCTAAAACACATAGTTGAAAGAAATACTCATTTGTGTTGCTAGGTCACCCCTCGTAAGGCTAGCGTGGTTTCTCTCACTCCCACATCATACTCTTTCTTTTTACCCCCAGATAAAGGACGTTGGGCGGTACTGTGTCACTCAATACCTATGCCGTGTCACATCGGCCATCCCGTACCCACATACATCATACTTCAAAGTATGACAAATCACAAAAGCTCCAACACAACGGTAAATGCATAACAAATCATCTCACACCACAATATTCACCACAAAGGTATTACATAGATGACCGTAATCATGTTCAGCAGCTCATACGGTACTAATTAGTGAATCTCAAGAGAGAGGAGAGATACAAAAGTTACCACCACAAACCCTAGTCCAGGGGGTGGACTACTCCCCCTTCATCATAGTGATGACGGTGAAGAAGTTCTTGCTGTAGATGTTGATGATGAACACGTCGGAGGGGGGTGGAGCCCTCCGGAGGCGATTCCGGCGGCGTTTCCCCCCTCCGATCTTCTCCGGCGGCAGCCTTCTGTCTCTCTGTTTAGTGGTTTCGTGTTTCTCCGCCGCCTCCTTTCGCGAAACGCCAGGGGACCTTTTTTATAGGCGTTTTTAGGTCAAGACTATGTCGGTGGAGCAAAGATCGATGGCCACGGAGCTCTGAGGTGGAAACGAGCTGGGCCCACACGGCCATGTACTTTAGGCCGCGTGGGACCCTCCCATTTCCAGCCTGTTGGGCTTCTGGTCTTCAATTTAAGCCCATTGCGTTCGTCTCGAAAATTCTGAACCGTGCTCTTTGACCTTGCCCTTTTTGGAGTCCGAAGCTCCCGGAAAGTCTGAAACACTAAAAAAAGACGTTTTCTGGAAAAACAGGGTTAATTCCAAATAAATGGGAAAACTATGAAGTATTCCCAAAATCATTATAAAACATTGATATAACCCTTATATGATGCAAATATGATTGGAATATAAGCAATTAAAGTGCAAAGTTCATGTATGCATTTTACATGCATCACTAACCAAAGAGGACCAATTGCAAGATGGGCACCTAAAATCAAGCAATGATTTCTTGTAGGACTATGCTTCCGGTGGGTCGAAATGGATGGTTGATAGTGGATGCACTAGTCATATGACCGAAAGCAAGGAGATCATGATGGAGTTGGGACCAAATATAAATCACTCAACCGTCTCTTATGGTGATAAATGAAAAGCGGAGGTAAAGGGTCTCGGCAAGGTGGTAGTTGCAAAGGATATCACCCTTGTAAATGTCATGCTTGTCGAGTCCCTCGGTTACAATTTAATGTCCGTTCGTGCACTTAATAAGATGAACTTTGATGTCCATTTTACTATTGATATGGTGGTACTCTTGAGGAGCAAGACTCTAAAGGTCATGTTCGTTGGGTATGTTGAAAATGAGTTGTTTGTGGTGGACTTTTCGGGTCAACCAACACTCAAGCAATATGCCTATTCGGAAAGGCCGACGTGGGGTGGTTGTGGCATCGCCGCTTGTCCCATGTCAACATGAGAACTTTGCAAAGTCTTCACAAGGGTGGCCACATTCTTGGACTAAAAGACAATGTTTCTTTTTCTAGAGATCGTCTTTGTAGGGCTTGTGTTGAAGGAAAGATGCATGATTCTCCCCATCCAAGAAGACCATCATTTCATCAAAGAGGATATTGGAACTTCTTCATGTTGATCTCTTTGGTGCCGTCCCTCAACCGAGTCTTGGTGGGAAGAAGTATTGCTTGGTGATTGTTGATGACTATTCAAGATTTACTTGGGTTTATTTCTTCAAGTCGAAGGATGAGACTCAACAAGCCGTCATCGACTTCTCCAATGAATTCAACGCCAACACAATGTCCCATATTGGTCCATTAGGAGTGACAATGGCTCCGAGTTCAAGAACTACACCCTAAATAGTTTCTTAGTGAAGAGAAATTCGTCATCAATATTCCGCTGCATATACCCCTCAACAAAATGGTGTAGCCGAAAGGAAGAACCGGACCCTCATGGATATGGCAAGGTCTATGTTGGCGGAGTTTAAATCTCCACTCTTCTTGTGGGCCGAAGCCATCTCCACGGCGTGTCATTCATCAAACCGGCTATTCTTTCGCAAAGTCAAGAAGCTAACACCTTATGAGATGCTCACCGGCAACAAGCCCAATGTCACCTACTACCGAGTCTTTGGTTGTAAGTGTTTCTATAAATCAAAGGTGTTCGCTTATCTAAATTCGAGTATAAAGCTTTAGAGGTTATTTTTGTTGGTTACGGTGCGAATCTCACACTTAGAGAATCTACGACAAATCCTCCGGGAGAGTTGTGGAATCTTGTAGTGTGAAGTTCGATGAGAATGACGGCTCCCAAGTGGCGCAATTTCATGTTTGTGATGTAGATAATGAGGAACCTCAAGATGTAATAAGAAGGATGGGTGTTGGCTTCTATCGCCCATTGAGATTCATCACGAGCCTCCTCAAGCAAGTCCAAGCTCCACTCAAGTGGACACCTCATCATCACAAGTTGAACCGGCGCCTACATGGAAGCAAATGATGCACCAACCCAAGAACAAGTTCAAGACCCTCCTCATGTTGACCAAGTTGCTATGCAAGAACCAAGTTCTCCAATTATTGATGCTAGCCAAGGTCAAGACCAAGATCAACCCTCTCCTTCTATTGTTGAAGATGTGCATAATGATGATCAATCAACATTCCGGTCAAGACGGGGACTCAAATGATCAAGATGATCAAGTGATACCTCCAAGATCCAATCGAGATATCGAAACCCGTCGCAAAGCAAGAGTTGCAAGAGATTTGGAAATCAAGAGTCATAAGCTAGAAGCAATTATTGGTGATCTAAATATCAAGGTTACCACAAGGCGTCAATTGGCAAGCTTTAGTGAGCATCAAGCTCACATCTCCATGGTGGAACCAAAGAAAGTATTTGAAGCACTTGAAGATCCAAATTGGTTGAATGCCATGCATGAAGAGCTCAACAACTTCGAGCACAACAAGGTGTGGAAGTTAGTTGAGAAGCCAAAGGAGTGTCGCAATGTTATAGGCACTAAGTGGATATTCAAGAACAAGCAAGATGAGTATGGATGGTTGTAAGGAACAAGGCAAGATTGGTTACACAAGGGTACTCACAAGTTGAAGGCATTGATTTTGGAGAGACTTATGCACCCGTGGCTCGCCTTGAGTCCATCCGTATCCTCCTTGCATATGCATCACATCATAACTTTAAATTACAACAAATGGATGTGAAAAGTGTCTTTCTTAATGGTCCTTTAAAGGAGTTGGTATATGTTAAGCAACCACCAGGTTTCGAGGATCCCAAGTTCCCTAACCATGTCTACAAGCTCGATAAGCCGCTCTATGGACTTAAACAAGCTCCACGTGCGTGGTATGAGCACCTTAGAGAGCTTCTAGTAGACCGTGGATTTGAGGTTGGGAAAATCGATCCCACTCTCTTTACTAAGAGGGTTAAAGGGGAGCTTTTCATATGCCAACTTTATGTTGATGATATTATCTTTGGCTCATCTAACAAATCTTTCAATGATGAATTTTTAAAGCTTATGACCGATAGGTTTGAGATGTCTATGATGGGGGAGTTGAAGTTCTTTCTTGGTTTTGAGATCAAGCAATTGAATGAAGAGACTTTCATCTCTCAAGCCAAATATACCCAAGACATGCTCAAGAGATTTGACATGCAAGATGCTAAAGGGAAGCGCTATCCTATGGACACCAAATGTCATCTACAACTTAACCCAAAGGGTATAGATGCGATCAAAAGGTATACCATTCCATGATTGGTTATTTGCTCTATCTTTGTGCATCTAGACCCAATATTGTGTTGAGTGTAGGGGTATGTGCAAGGTATCAAGCCACTCCTAAAGAAATCCACATGATGGCGGTCAAAAGAATCCTACGATATTTGGTTCATACCCCAAAGTTTGGTTTGTGGTATCCAAAGGGCTTAACTTTCTCTCTTTGTGGGTACACGAACTCGGATTGGGATCATGATGATAGGAAATCAACTTCCGGGGCATGCCAATTTCTCGGTAGGTCCTTGGTGAGTTGGTCTTCTGAGAAGCAAAATTGTATATCTCTCTCCACCGCCGAAGCCGAGTATGTGGCGGCCGCTAGTGCATGCACTCAATTGTTATGGACGAGGCAAACTTTAAAGGAATGCGGTGTCAATTGTGACAAAGTGCCTCTTTTGTGTGACAACGAAAGTGCTATCAAGATTGCCCACAACTCGGTGAAACATTTAAGAACCAAGCATATTGAGATTCGTCATCATTTTATTCGAGATCATGTTGCCCGTGGTGATATTGAGCAAGGCTATATTCCCACAAGAGACCAACTTGACGATATTTTTACGAAGCCACTTGATGAAGCAAGGTTCAATTTCTTGAGGAATGAGCTAAATATCGTGGATTCAAGGAGCTTGACTTGATTATCTTGTATACACACCTATATTTTGACTATTTATTTGGTTTAGGTATAGGCATGGACATAGGGGGAGTGCGGTCATAATACATTGGACTATCCCTCCCCCCATTATGCCGACATTGAGAACTCATTTTCCTCTCTATATTCGTTCGATGAATTGTGAACTTAAATGACGAGTGTTGGTTGTGAACCCAAGATATATCTTCGCGGTGTCACGCCATAAACTCATACATGGTGGCCTAGGCCACTGCCCTCCTCCCTATGAGGAGTTGATCTTATTTGGGTTTCTAGACCTTTTTTTGCTTTGGGAGAGTGCTCAAGTTTGGCCTTTTATGTTGATTCTTGCAAATTTGGGCATACTCTCACTCTCCGGTTACAATTTCTATCCTATGCCAAAACCTTATCCCAAAAGCCCACTCTTTCAAAAATGCCTTTTATTTCGTGCTCTCGGTGTTGTTGAAGGTCGGAACCGGTGACAAAAAGTTGTTACGGCTCCTTGTTTGGGCCATAACAGCCTTTTGCCCCAGGCACCGGTACTACTGGCCCTAGAAGCGGTACTACCGCCGACTCGAGTGGTTCTGCCCCTTGTCGGCGCGTGGGGCCCTTCCCGGGCCGCGCAGGAATCGGGAGTGGTACTATCGCTGGATCGAGCGGTAGTACCGCTCGAGCGGATCTGAATCGGTAAGGGCTCGGGGTGGAGGGGTGAAAGCGGTTGACATTCTTTTTCCCTTCCTCCGCTCCCTTCCCATCCTCGATCCGCCGCCGCCATCCTCCCTCAACGCCCGGACCGAGCTCCCCGGCCTTGGATCTTGCGATCCGTGCCCCGGGACGGCTTAGGCATCTCTCCCCTCCCTCGATCCTTTGCCATGAGCACCCGTAAGTTCTCTCCCTCTCTCTCATCTAGTTGATGGATGGAGATGACTAGATTGCTTTCATCTAGGTGTTCTTATCAAATTGGTTCGGTAGAGATGTAATTTAGGCGACCTAGAACCTTGTGTAAAAGTTTTGGGAAGAATCATTGGCTAGTTTTGTAGTTCCCCATCTAGAATTGTTGGATGTGACCATGGATGTTCTTCGTGTTCTTCCTTGCATTAGTCCACCATCCTCTGTCAAATCCAACACTACTAGCTGTTGTACTCGCACCTAGCAATTGATTTCTCCAATTTTTATACACTCGTGTTCTTGGTCCTCTAATCTTGAAATAATTGTGCATCACTCATCCCCATGCTCTCCCTATCCATTGCTTTTCACAGGAGGGACTGGTTCTAGTGGTTCCGATGCTCGGGGCAAGAAGCAAAGATGTGATGAGATGGAAGAGGAGTTCGATCCCGTTGTTACCAAAGGTAGAAAAGGTACTTCCAAGAAGAAGCCTGCAGCCAAGAGCAAGACCTTATCACCTAGTGAATTGTCTGACAAAGACTATACATCCTTGAGGAACGGAGATCCATATGCCGTTGATAGGATGAATTTGACCCCTCAGTTTCGGGGCAACAATCCTTTCTTCTATACTCGTTTTCAAGAGGAGTGCTACAATGAGATTCTTTACCGGAAGCCCAATGACAATGTGGTAGAATAGCGGTATATTGATATCCCCCACATGGAGAGAAAACCTGAATATTTTGGAGAAGCCTTGTCTATGTGCCATGGGTTTGGGATCGTTCTCTTCATCACCCTTCAACAGAATTATGATGAAGCTCTTGTTTGCCAATTCCTTGCCACCGTCTATTTTGGCACCGAGGAGCCAAGGTACATCACATGGATGCCTAGAGACACGAAACTTACCGCTCTTTGGAGTGATGTTGGTGCTATGCTTTGGTATGAAGACTTTGGTCCCCATTGGACCAATGCTCTCGAAGACAAGTACTTACGGGTTCATGTTAATCCAAAGCCCTTGCCCAAGGATGACCTCGCTCCCCTCTACTTTTGGAAGAGGTACACTGTTGGCAACTCGGAGGGTCTCTATCCTCCATATGAGATCATGCATCGCATTTACCGGGCAACCATCAACCCCAAGGTTGGCATTTTGGATCAAATTCACAGCTACCTAGTTACCTTGATGGTGATGACTCATCAAATGAGAACCATGTACAAGAAGAATGCTTGCTTTGCCCCCTCATCATGAAGATTATCCTTTGGGAGTGGGGCAAGGAATGTCCCGCTGCGGGGCTTAGTGACCCCAACACTTGGATCATCGACAAGCCCAAGCAACTCTGTGTCAAAGATCATAGCGAGAAGGCAAAGGGTACCAAGACTGCTAAAGGCAAGGCCAAGGAAGTTGTCGGTGATGAAGGCCCCTCATGGGCTCCCAAGGAAAGTGGGTTCACATGGATGGCTCGTCAAATGAAGAAGACATTTTGTGTGACCAAGGCCCTTGAGAACCGCACCTGGGAACGTGAAGAGAAAGACAAGCTTGCTCGTCAACGCGACATTCAACGTCGCCGTGATTAAGGTGAACAAGTGGTTTCCGGTTCGGAGAAGAACATTCCCACCTATGAACAGTGGCAAGCCAAGGACTCCAAGGGCGATATCATTACTTGGTCAGATTATGAAGATGGTGAAGAAGAAGTGTCCTCTCGTCGTCGTCCTCGCCCCTCGAGCAACGAGTGAACCTTGGGACGCTAGCATCGGTTTCTCTCTTTTTGGTGTCTTGATGCCAAAGGGGGAGAAATATCTATTAGGTTTTCGACGGGATTTGCTTGGGAAGTCACAAGCTTTGCTATTTCTTTGATTCTTACAAGCTTGTGCACTTTGGGTTATCGTTTTAGTTTGTGAACTTTGTTATGCATGGTGTAAGACATGTTGAACTCTATGTTTATGTTTCCATGCTTATGTTGTTTATTTGTGCTTGTTGTGCTTTATCTTTTATTATATATCTTGCACGGTTTGTAAAATCTAGGGGGAGTGTTGATCCTATATGTTGTGCATTTGAGCATTCAAAAGCTAACCTTGAATATGCACACATCTAGGGGGAGCTCCGTCTAAATTTTACAAAACGTTTTGTGGCAAATTGTTGTATTGTCATCATCCACCAAAAAGGGGGAGATTGAAAGAGCATCCTTGCTCTTGATTTTGTTTTGGTGATTTTGACAATACAACATTATGCCCCTAATCTGTTGTTTGAGTGTGAACAGGATTCTACAATCATCCCCGCTGAATTCATATCAAGAAAAGAAGAAAAAGGAGCCGTTTCTGTACTGGAGCGGTAGTACCGCCCCTCCAGGCGGTAGTACCGCTGCCTTCAGTCTGGCTAAGGCGCAGCGGCAGTACCGCTCTCGGTACCGCCCAAAGCCTGCTTCGGTCACCATATGCGGTAGTGGTGGCGGTACTAAGCGTGGTACTGCCGCCCCCTGTTTTCCTTGCTAGGTCGAGGCGGCGGTAGTGCCGTCCGCACTACCGCCCAGAAGGGGTTCGGATGCTCATGTGCGGCACTAGCCGCGGTAGTACCGCTGGCGCGGGAGCAAGGTCGGTCAGTGCCTCGCTTTGACCGGTGCGTGGTCGCTGGAGGGCCGTTGACCGCGGCGCAGAAGGCGCCAGCGGTAGTACCGCCCGGCGCAGCGGTACTACCGCTGGCTCGGGCTGAAGGGCTCCAACGGCCAGATTTTGAGAGGGGTATTTAATCCCCTCCACCTACCTTGGGACAACTAGCTCGCCCAAAATTGAAGACCTCCATTATTGCAAGCTCAAGAATTACTAGATCTCCAGTCCCTCCACCCAAACTCGTTGATCTTTGGAGGATTGAAGGAGAAGGCCCCGGTCTACATCTTCACCGAGCCGATTTACATTTCCCCCTCATTCACTTGAGGGACCATTTACTAGAGTTTTCCTTTGGAAAACCTAGCCCCTTGTTGTACTCACTTGTTGTGTTTGTGAAAGATTGTAGCCGTTCGGGAGCCCCCAATCCAGTTGTGGGTTGTGACTTGGATTGTTGTTGTAAAGGCTCTGGACTCCGCCTTGAAGGTTTCCGATAGTTGAAGGTGAACCAAACCTTTGTGGTGCGGTTCATCGGAGAAGAAGGTGAAACCTTTGTGCCTGTTGAGTCATTGTGTCGACTCACACCTCTCCAACGAGACGTACTCCCCTAAAAAGGAGGAACTCGGGAATACATCCTTGTCTCCGCGTGCTTTCACTTCGGTTACCTCTATCCTTGTTATAGCTTTTACTTCATGTACCTAGCTTAGTCGCTAACTTGTCATATAGGTAAATTCACCGTAGTTGCATATCTAGAGAATTTACCTTTTGGGTCAAGCCTAATTTGAAAAAGTACTAAAATTTGAAGTAGCACCTATTCACCCCCCCCCTCTAGGTGTCATACGATCCTTTTAGGATGTACCCTGCTCTCAATTTTTTTTAAGGGTTGCTCTCAAATCTTTGCAGTAAAATAAAGTCCTTTAGAATCATGTACCTGAATCTTTATATCATGTACAATGTTTGTCATGCTGCATGGTGCATCAGCATCACATTTAGTAATTAGTATCTAAGTCACGAACAATCCTTTTGAAAATTTTACTGCACAATTGGTAGAAAGTCTCATTTGAGATCTATTTCTCTGGTTGTTACATTAGTTACTCGAGTACATTTGTGATGCTTCCCTTTGCACAAACATGTTGATGCGGCGAAACAACTACACTATGGTGCTGGCCAAAGTAAAATAAAAGGCTAAATAAAATTTTAAAAGGGGTAAATTAGGCGTAAATTATGCGTGTAGAGAATGTATGGAGGTATGTGCATGTCAAGTTTGAAACTAAAATACAAAAGTATGTCACTTCTACGAAAAAAGACAAAGTGTCCAAGGTATGTACAGTCAAAGGAATTAAAAAGTTCAATTTTCTTTTTCTGTGTAGGCCACGTACGTTCGTATTTATTTCTCAAAAGTTTGTGTGAGTAAGTATCGAGCCAATATGGAAATGCGTGAATTATTTCAATTTTTTCCGAAATTTTGAAATACGTTTTTTAGACGATTTGAAATTCACAGTCATGTGCACCCATGTCCACCATGCTATTTTTGGCTGGTAAGGTGACTATTATACTACCCGATATAAAGAGTTGGGGAACATAAGGCCTATGCCAATGCAAGTCTCTTAGCACGGTTTCATATGCATTTTGCTTATGTGGCATGTTAGTTAATGAAGAGAGAGGGTGTGGTTGTATCTTAGCTAACATACAACCTTTGCACGTGGCTATATGCAAAAAATTATGCTAGCCCAATCACATGCATGCATGAGCCTAAAATCATTAAATTAGATACAACCCATAAGAAACAATGCATTGGACAAGTTGTTTCTTAATTATTTATTACATCTATGATAACGTGCTAAGATACAATGCATTGGCACAGGCCTAAATAGGAAGATATTTAGTAAAAGAATAAGTAGTATACAACTTAATATGTACTAGACACAATGATATGTGCACGACACTTTCCAGATTTAAATTCTTCAACTCTTTGAGTTACCCATCTTGAGAACTAGAAAGATACCCCACACGTTGCTGCGGGAATCCGTTTATAAATTATATTGTGTAAACAAAAATGTATAATAGGTACGGTATAATAAGTTTTCTAAATAATATGCAAAATTCAACTTGTCATAGTTGAGATACTAAATTTAATCGACACGAAATGAGTGTGTATTATAAATTATTGATGTGGATAATTAGATGGTTAAAGAAATGGATAACATGGAGTTTTCATGTAAAGATTAATTAATATTAATGAAGATGACATGGACAATTGATTGGCTAAAAAAGTGGATGATGTGGATAGCTTGCATGTAGAGATAGAAAAATATTAATTGCACTTAGTGGGGTTTTGCTTTATAAGAAGTATAGATTTTCAGGTCCACGCCGTGTTGTAAAATTCAGTTTTGCCCATATGGGACTGCTATACTCCTGTATACTAGTTGAATGCCCGTGCGTTGCTACGGAGTCACTTTATATATGATGTACATGTAAATATGACGCACATGAAAATATACATATAGAGAAAAAGATAGCCACATAGTTTCCAGAAAAACAACAAGACTATATTTTGATCAAACTGTCAATAAAAGACCTATAATTCTACGTTGTATGCATAAAAAGCAAGAACCAAACAATAGCTTTTATATACATAGCCACAGCAATGTTTGTGTGACGTTGTTAGGGACATTATGCTTCGCCTCAGTCATGACACTTACTCGTGTCGTCGAGCCATCTCCCTCTGATTGTCTCTTTTCTTCTGTAAAGAAAACTTGTCATAGCCTTCACCTCAATGTGGGAAGTATCAAAAATAAATAGAAAGATGCAATCAAAAGATCAATTAGTTTTATAAATTCCCCAAATATGCCATGTTTTTGCAATCATCACGATTGACTTCGTTTCCAGAAACTATTTTGATTGCAGTGTTATGTTATAGAATTCGGAAAACACAGCTCATCTTACTCCCCAAATATGCCATGTTTTTGCAATCATCACTCCCCTTTCCTCCCCTCATATGTAGACGTTTTTCATCTCCCTACTCCTTGCAGGTCGCCTTCCAATTTCCACTTGCAACTCACAAGAAGAACAATATGTTTCTTTCTCCACCCTACTAATAATATGGAAGGCTTCGATTTTCACCATGGTTGTAGAGGGCCTAAAAAATAATATACTAACGATAGTCTGCCCAAAATGAGCATGATTAAAACATAACATCTTTCTAGCGACTTAGTGTAACAAAACCATTGCACGGATGCCATTATTTCGGATAAAGGCATAAATATCTAGTGTTTCATGAGGCGAGGAACATCAGAACCAGATTTTCACTGAACATAGGGTATAATGCAAACTAACACAGGGTATAATGCAAACTAAAGTGACAGAGAAGGAAAAAGTCAGTCATTTGCAATCGATCATATTTTCCAATATCCGATAAAACAAGACACCAAAGAGAGTAACTTACTACATCTGCTAAGCCATGCACTTCATCATAGTATACATCGACTCACCACTCTACATGAACGAAGTAAAACTGAAGAATAAGTATTCACGAACTAAGCAAGTTCTTGCATCATGTACGTATAGAGTATAAGACACCTCCCTAATTGTTTCCGTGCTGAATGGATTCTTGCCACAAGCAATTCAGTCTGACAGTGGCTGCGACCTGAACGTGAAGATGTGCGTGTACATCCTTTCCCCGTGGTGATAGATCATGAAGAACTCCTTCCCTAACAAACATCTTCGAAAAGCTATTATGGATAAAGAAGGCAGAGAAAAGCTACAAAAGATGAATAAGAAGAAGCAAGAATTGCAAGTTTTGGCACCTAAATATGTTTGTTGTGCGCAGGAGAAGTTTGATCGTTTCAGCTGACCGGCAATACATTAATTTTGCAATGAAAGATAACCATAAATGACCTATTGGTCCCTTATGCTAGAGCCATACACCTAGTAAGGGTATACAATCATGCTCCAAATAGCAGGATTTCAGAATTGCCATGGTCAAAAACCAAAATGAATCGATACATCAGGGAACCAAAGGACCGACCTGTGTCATGGTAGATAATATGTCCATGCCAATTTGTTGCAGAAGTTCAGGTTGATCACACAATAACTTCTCGATATCTGACACTTCAATATCTACTGAACCTGGCTCGGTTTCTTGCTAGGAGCAGGTATCTTTGTAGAAGATCCTTTCATAAAATCACGGGACTGTGCTAGTAAAGAAATGGTTCCAACACATAGAGGAGGAGCAAATTTATCAGCAAGGTTCACAATATCATACATATGTGACACAACAAAACATATTAGCTTGCATATGGAACAGACATGCATATTACAATATAGCAAGTATGAGTATATTTTGGCATATTTTCAAGTAATTAACAGTGCTAATGCAGCTGATTTACAAACTAATTATTAACCATAAAGATAAAAAGACACTGTTTGCTAATTAGAGCATATATTCCAGGTTTCTAATGACCTGGTCACTATATTTTTGATTATAAGCTGATAAATCTAGAATCTAGATAGGCGTTGTACACAAAAACGAAAAGAAAAATGGAATTATATATATAATACGAAGATTGAGGTTAGCAAACTGTGTCCACAGCTGGAATAGGTTCTCTGCCGCTACCAACTTGATCGTCATGTCTAGCACTTTTCTAACCCTTGGTGAAGAGCAAATAATCATTGTGAATTCCAAGAGTTCAAGACAAGCCCCTAACTTAGTTTACCACATTGTATGCTGATTGCGGTAGGAACACATAAATAATTGGGACCATTCTTACCTATTCTGTCAACAATCTTGAATTGCATCCACAATCTAATTCTGAACTTTGTGCAGATCTCAATTTTATAAGAACTACGGCCTAAGACTATCCATAATGGAACTTTCTTCCAAGTTTTGAATATTCCTATGAATTTTATGACGTCCCTGTTCAGTTGTACGATAGAATAATAATTTCTCTTTATGATACAAACCTGAATTGTATTCATAGTTTCATACTCTAGAACGAGTTACAAACCTGAAATTTATGACGTCCCTGTTCAGTTGTACGATAGAAAAAACATCACTCGAAAACTTAGTTAGTAAAAACAAACAATGGAACGAGTTATCAATCTACAATTCTACATATATATTTGAAATAAAATGGTAAGTAGCTTTTATCTAGCTTCATATAATTTTCAAAGAGCAATATTCACCTGATCAGAAGGCCCTGTTAGAGTGTGGGATACAGTTGTATCGGAAACCAACCCAGAACCTGAATGGATTTCTTTAAGTGTGCAGCTAATTCTATGGAGGAGTGTTTCAACTGCCAATGGAGATCCACGTGCGCGTACTCATACAAGACTAATTACTCCCCTCAAGGAAATATGATTCGAAGTTAGGAAACTGATCATAAATCATAACAACTATAGTTTAGCAATAAGACAGAATAAATCTAATGCATGAAGTGCCGCAGTGATATTGTTGAAATCGAGAGCAATAAGACAGAATAAATCTAATGCATGAAGTGCCGCAGTGATATTGTTGGAATCGAGAAAAATATAAATACAATACTGCAGCACTGCGTATAAAGAATATAGTCAGTTGATAATATCATAGGGACATTTCCTCAAACATCTTGTGAGCCGCTTACATCAATGGCAGATATCCAACCTCAATCATCAGACCTAGAAACTCTATGGATTTGACTAAACCCATCTCTTTAGTCCCCAACTCTATGGATTTGACTTTTTGGCTCAACACCCTGCTCTCGACGTTTGCTCGGGACGGGAGGCTATGAAATAGTTGAAAGCAGATGCAACATTAAAGAAAGTCAATCCAGTAGCCTTAAGTCGTACCGAACACTATGTCCTAATAGGAAGGGATTTCTTTCAACCCCGTGGTAAGCCGGTGGTACCCGGAGAAAACGTTGCCCGAAGGAAGGAAGGGACTAAACGGTGAATGGGTCTTTACAGTGAATGGGTTTGTGAAGAGGAATCGCTTTGTTACCTTTTCGGAGCATTTCTGATTGAATTGTCTCGATCCATTGCATAATCGGTGGCCGCCTCGACCAGATCCCATATGGGCAGCTCTAGGACATTTGCCTTCACCTCCTAGTCCTTCCCATTCCTGTGCCCCAATTAAGCAAATCGGCTGGAGAGAAGAAGATGAAGAGGCACCACCCTTTGCAATGACACTTCATGACGCTTCTCAACAATTTCTATGGGGGAAGACGTCGTGGTCCTGACGGGAGGAGCGGTCTTGAAACGGAAGACACCAATGGTGTCATAAAAGGGAGACGTCGTGGTTCTGGAGGGCAGACGGCACGATTCTGCAAGGCCACCCAACTGACAACGGAGGCGGCCATGAATCTGGCGACCGTGTGGCTGCGGCGGCGGCGCCGTACAGATGGACTACGAAGTACGCCGGGGAGGGACGAAGTACGCAGGCCGCCGGCCGCCGGTCAGCCGCCTGGTCAGGTGAAGCTAGGCAATATGTGGATGTGGCGCTAGGGAGAGAAGAAATCGGGGGAGGCGGCGCTGTAATAGGGAGGGAGAGAAGGAATCGGGGAGGCAGGAGAGGCGGAATCGGGGGACGGGACACAGGAGAGAACGGTGGTCGGCGCATCCGTTCGAGGCAGACGATGGGAGGACGTACGGCCGTTCGATGCGCATCCGTCGGAGGCAGACTATGGTTCGGCAGAATCGGGAGGCAGAATTTTCTGCCGGGTTACACCATCACCAACTCCCATTTAATAGTAAAGATGGTGAACTTTGTTTCACGCATTCTGAAGCCCACACATGCTTGCCTTTCCGTTGTGGATTTTTCCGTCATTGCCGCACGCCTGGTCTGTTTGTCGTCGGCAACCACTGCTTATGGCAGAGCACCAAAAGAGAGGAAGGGGGAGTGTAGATTGAAGGGAGCAAGCAGTCAATACGGAAAGAAAAATAAAAATACGGTGTGGAGGGTGGGGTACAAGTGGAAATAGAGAAATCCCACCATCTTGTCACATCCTCAAAATTATAAACTAGGAAGATTAGTTTAATAAGCCAAAAGTTTGAACCAACAATTAAATGTTTTTTAGGGAAACTTTAAAATGTTTTACTAGCCATTATAATTTTCCTTCGAAGTTATTTGTTCGACTTTGTGTGAAATGTTGATTTTGGTGGTAACCCACAAAGATCTCCTTGGGAACCAACCTAATCAAATATGCTCCTTATGATGATGTCGTAACAATAAAATACTCGTGCTACTCGCTAAAATTAATTTTGAACACACTCCCATTTGAAGGTTTTGATTTAGCAGAAGAAGCAAGGGCCTAGATTTGTAGTAAGAGGACAAACTTTTTCAAGATAAACTACTTAAGAGTCTTGGTGTCTTTCTAATGAATAAAAAAAAGAGTAAACATGAGATGCTATAGTTTGATTCTGCCGTGTCTAGCTATCACAGCACAGCCCACCTAGGCCCGTTTGGCCCAACTATGACCTCCAAAACCCTAATCCTCGTAACGGACGGCCACGAAAGCACGAGCCTACCCCGCCTCGCATCTAACGCTCCGTAAGTTTCCTGTCTTATGGAACTCACCCATATAAAGGCGCCGCCTGGCTAACGAGCGCCTTCTCCTCAGCCGCCGTCTGACCTCTCGCCGTCGCCCCGTCGACCCTAACCAGCCGCCGGCGAAATGGTACGCTCCTTTTCTCCCTTCACCCGTCGATGCTCCGCAGGTGCAACTCGAGAAAGTCAAATCCCACCCGCCGTCCCCAACCCCCCCGCTCTGACAGGCTCCGCTTTTCCGTACTCCCGATTCCACCCATCCATGGCCTCCTCCGCTCCTTCGCCGCCGCCGAGCAGGTCGTGAGCGAGGTCGGCAAGCGCCTCGCGCAGCCGCGCCTCGGCAAGGATGCCCTCGTCAAGCTCCTCTAGGTGACCGCGCCCCGTCCCGTCCCGCCCGGTCCTCCCTCGTCGGATCTAAACCTGCTCGCTTCCATTTCGTACGAGACGCTGCGCTCCGTTTGGGTTTTGAATGAATTGTTTCGTGGAGTACTGCTGATTGTGGTGGTATTTTTCGGGGTTCTCGAACAGTGACGTATTACTAAAATCAGCGGTGGTGTTCATGAGTCGGCTCTAACCGCTATAGGGCTAGTAGGGGGCGTGGGTACTGACGGCTTGGTGAATTCGAGCACCATGTAGCAATTCGTACTGATTTCCCCCCTCACACGGGTGTGATGGGGCACGGGGGTATGCTGAAGAGGCTGTATAATCACAGTTTGAGTGAATCTAGCTTGTGAGTTAGATATTTAGCAATTTGTACCGATTTCCCCCTCGGACTACACGCAAAATTTCTTGGGTGTTCTCGAGCTACTTCACTCGGATCTTTGCTGCCGTTGAGATAGATGTAGCTACTATCATCATGCGCTGATCGTAAATCTTGCAGGCTCCGAAGCGAGGTGGCAAGGCGCCTGTCCCGGCAAAGAAGAAGACGGTGCGCCTCCGCTCCCTGACACCTACTCGCCTCGTTCGATTCGTTCTGTTTTTAGTTCGATATTGATATGTTCGTTGGTGGTTACAGGTTCAGGTGACGAACCCTCTGTTCGAGAAGAGGCCGAAGCAGTTCGGCATCGGCGGCGCGCTCCCGCCCAAGAAGGACCTCCACCGCTTCGTCAAGTGGCCCAAGGTTGTGCGCATCCAGCGCCAGCGCCGCATCTTGAAGCAGCGTCTGAAGGTGCCCCAGCGCTCCACCAGTTCACGCGCACGCTCGACAAGAACCTTGGTATACTTACTGACTAAGCCGGTGTTTCTGATGTGTTGTGCTGTTCGGTCGATGCTAAAAGCCGTACTGATGGAGCATACTGATGTAGTAGGGACTAGTATAGCCAGTATCCGCATTGCATTGTTGCAAGAGCCTAAAATTTTAGAAGTTATCTCTCTGTTTTTAGAGTTCATTCGCCTCAATGCATTGGGTCTCTTAAGTATGCTGTGCACATGACAACCCACTGAAGTACCCATGCCTATTTCGTCACTAGTTTTAATTTTGAACATATGCCATTGGTTTAGACCTTGGAATTATCTCTGAGCTTTAAGTGGCATGTGTGGTCTGTGTTAGGAACTTAGGATCCAATGCTCTGTTTAGTGGAGGGTTATAAGCTATGAGCAGTGTTTTAGGCTGTGGAGGAAGTATTGGCACAGATGCAGAGTGGGATTCAAGTTCATATCAAATAATGCTCAGTAGGTTTCATCAATCTTAATAAATTTCCATTCTCTTGGCCATTGCAATCTAGTAAGGCAACAGATTTTATTTGTCATTCTTATCTCTTCTAGTTAACAACTTTTTAAACTAAAACCTTCATCATTATTTTAAAAGTAAATTAAACTGCTGTATGGAACTATAATATTTCATCATCCCCATTCTCGATACTTGGATATATTTTATGGTCGAAGTTGTAATGTTTGACTCTAAATGATTATCTGCCTAATATTTTGAATTTGAAGTTTCCCTCAGTCTGTTTACCCTCTAATCGTGGATACATAAATGTGAGGTTGCCCTGTTACCTTTTTGTTATGGCGATGACTGATCCGTACTTATGGCGTTGGTTTGAGTCCTAATATTAGCTGAATAGGTTGTTTGTCTTGTGAGGTGCTTTCCTTAGTCCTTTACTCTACTGATTGTGTTAACTTCCCTACTGTCAAACTTATGTTTCAGCAACAAACTTGTTCAAGATGTTACTTAAGTACCGTCCTGAAGACAAAGCTGCCAAGAAGGAGAGGCTTCTAAAGAGGGCCCAGGCTGAGGCTGAAGGGAAAACTGTTGAGGCAAAGAAGCCGATAGTTGTGAAGTATGGCCTAAACCATGTTACTTACCTAATTGAGCAGGTACGTCCCCTCCTTTCCCTTTTATTGCCGGTAGGCAACTGATAGACTTGTCCAGTCATTGGACTGAACTTTGTGATAATTGAAGTGTCTATGCCTTCTTGCAGAGCAAGGCCCAGCTGGTTGTCATAGCTCATGATGTTGACCGATTGAGCTAGTTGTGTGGCTCCCAGCCCTTTGCAGGAAAATGGAGGTTCCTTACTGCATTGTTAAGGGAAAATCTCGCCTTGGATCGGTATAATTTCTGTTGCTACCAAGTGTGTTTTAAATGTTGTCAAGTGAACATGATCTAATGATTATTTTTATAGATTGTTCACAAGAAGACTGCCTCTGTTCTGTGCCTGACCACAGTGAAGAACGAGGATAAACTTGAGTTCAGCAAGGTCCTTGAGGCTATTAAGGTTTGTTTATCTGCTTTCTGTTGTTTTTGGTTTCCTTCTTTTCTGCTTATTTGTCCAGTAACCAGCTGAGTAATTTACCAGGCAAACTTCAACGACAAATTCGACGAGGTCAGGAAGAAGTGGGGCGGTGGTGTCATGGGCTCCAAGTCGCAGGCGAAAACCAAGGCCAGGGAAAGGCTGATCGCGAAGGAGGCTGCACAGCGGCTGACATAAGTTGTAGCCTTGTTAAACCATATCTATTGCTCATCCTTGAGTACTGTGCAAGCATACTGTGGCTGTTTGGATCTAGCTTTGAAAGTCATTTTTGTTTGTTGAGACATCTTGGAAAAGAACAGTGTAAGAATGGAGTATTTTTGTGTAATTCCAGTTAGTATCCATGATGAAGGTCTCCTTTTCTCAACGACCTGCAATGTTTTTTTTTTCATATACCATCGTCGTCCTGTGACTTGAACCAGTTCTGCTTGTCAGCCATTCTAGCTAAAATTGCCTTAAACTCTTTGTTTATGTTTGCTACTTATTAGATACAATGCACATCATCCCACCTTGAAGTCGCCATTTTTCTATTCAAAGTCGCAATTTGTATATGAGCTACAGTTGATCCGAACCTAAAACTAGGTCGACTTGGAATTTGGGTATATTGATACAAGTACAAGAATACCACTGCATTATGCAAGTACTTTCAGGATTATGATTGTGATCGGACGAGCCTGAATCCCTGGAAGGAGCCAGTGAGCAGGTTGCCAATTATTGGTTCCGCCCATGGAATCCACAGCTTAGCAGTCGACGGTGTTGCCGTAGGCGTTGGACACGTAGAACATTTCGTCGGCCATTCCTTCCCTGGTGTTAGATAGCCGCCCGGATGATTTTTCTAGATCAAGAGGGCCCTAAAAGGGGAGCCCCGGCTCCATTTCATCAAATGAAAAGGAAAACTGGAAGCTACAAGTTCGCGAGGTTTTTAGCAACCCATTACAGATCAAAACACAAACTGCGAGCCAAACGAGAGAAGCAGTGAGAACTACACGGTTTCTTGAGGTGGGAAAACATCTGTCGCCAGCAGTGGTCTTCCCCAGTTCGCTGGTCAGAAGGGGATCATTGCTGAAGAAGCTGTGACCTGGGAGTGCCATGGTGGAGTAGCAGGCGCGAACGCAACAACTCTCGCTGATGGGAGGGAGGCCGCAAGAGAGTCCAGCAACATCACGCAGGGGTCTGCTACCCCCGGCAGAGCTGGTGTTTCTTTTAGCTTCTGAAGGACCATTTGGGTAAAGCTGTCGATCTCCGCTAGCATGTGTTGTTTGAAGAACAGCAGTCTCCACTTCTTGATTGTCCTGAGCAGCATGTTTGGTTATCAAATATTAGAGCATTCCTACATTTCCAAATACTCCACAGCACCGCAACACAAATTGCATTTAGAGTAGAATGCTTTTTATTTGAAATTCAGTACTTGGCTATGGACATGTAATTGTTCCGATGCTAAGCTTAAAGAAAGAGGAGACAAATGACCAAATGTTAGAAGAGACAATGCAATCAAGAACAAATGATTCACCGACTCAAGCTCATTGCAGAAGACGCAGTCTGCAGGCTTGTGCATTTGGCGTTTAAGAAAATTATCTATAGTCATCAGTTTGCTATTTGCTTTTACGTGCCATGAAGTGGCGAGACCGGTGCGTGTTGGGCGGCGCGAGGTCCATGCAAGCAAGTCCATGTCACGCACCGTGGCCCCTTATCCTGAGCAGGATACGGAGTAGTAGTGGACTGCTTTGCTTGGAGAAGAGATCCGTCAAACATTTGATTATCCGTGGAGAAATTCACGAAAGCTGCGGCCAAAGAACAACTTGTTTTGTTTGGACGCTAGATTTGCCTCTGATTTTTGGTAGACTCGAAGGATCTGCATTGAGGAGGACAACATCGATCCACTGGATCAAGCTGCAAGTTTGCAACAGCGATTGAAAAGACAGTTTGGCAAGGAACCTTGACATGAGCAGGCGGGCGATGCCCAACTTCGTGAAGTGAAGCAAATATGGCAGGTGTTCTGCCCATTCAATTAAGAGGAAAAGAAGTTTGGGTTCGTGAAGTGGCCAACTGAAGTTTACTGTTTTAGAAGATATATCCTTGGCCAACGCATTATGCATGCAAAACACTCGTCAGACCTGAGGTAAACCACAAAAAAAGAGAGTGCGCAAAAGCCCTTTGCGCCATCTCCTCTCTCACCAACGCCGCGACGGCGTCCGGTTGAAGCGCCACATTCTGGAAGACCCGTCTGTTCCGCTCCTTCCAGACTCCCCAAAGTGAGTACATGATCGCCCCACTCGCTTCCCGTCGCTTGTCCTTTGGGAGGCCAGCCAAAGCCTTGTCCCACCAAGCGTTGAGGCTGCCCCCATTCGTCGGAGGAGCCGCCCCAATCTGCCCATGCGTCAAGAAGACGCGCTCACGCACCATGGTCGAGAAACTGCAGTCAAGAGTGAGATGTTGCACTGTCTCAGGATGAATTCTGCAAAGCTTGCAAATTGGGTCGTGTGGCCATCCACGGATAGCAAGGTTGTCGGCCGTGAGGATCTTGCCATGGAGAGCCATCCATGCAAAGAAGCGGCATTTGGCCTCCGCATTGCCCTTCCAAAACTTGGCCGTGCGGAAAGGAGCGCAACAACCCGCAAACTGGCAGCGGTAGGCCGTGGCCGCCGAATATTCCCCCGACTCCGTCCAACGCCAACGGATCGAGTCCGGCACTGGGAGCAGCTGCACCCCCTGGATGAGAGCCCACAACCTTGCGTATTGGTCGAGTTGCCTTGCTGTGGAGATCTTTGCAAGAGAGCGGATCCAGTTGTTATTTTCCATCTCCTTCTTCACCGATCTTCGCTTTCTTGAAGCAATAGCGAAGTGGTCCGGGAACTGCTGGCGCAAGGGCCCCCATGCGCCCAAGTGTCCCGCCAAAAGCTGCACCTCGCCCCGTCCCCAAGCGTGATCTCCGTGGATGCACGGAACAACTCTCTATCGATCTCGTCGCACGGCGTTTGCATCCCTCGCCATGGTCTCACCTCGTCCGTCCACTCTAGCCACAACCAACGGAGCCTCATGGCCCTCCCAAACCGGTCCAAATCAAGCACGCCGAGACCTCCTAGCTCCTTAGGCCTGCAAACAGTCTTCCAGTTAACCAACGAGTGCGGACGAGAACCCAGAACAGCCCCTGTTTTCATCCACAGGAAGTTTCCTTTAGGAGACTGGATTTGTGGCTGTAAATAAACACTCTATTTCTATCTAATCGAAAGGCAAACGGCTGCCGGGTCCTCAAAAAAAAAAAACACTCGTCAGACGACCCGGTGGGCACTGGGCTGGAAGCAACTCCAGGAAAAGATTGTTCGCCACAGGAAGGAGAAGTAGAATCTGTAATACGGAGTACTAGCAAGACGATAGCGCGAGTAGTTCCACGACCATATTGCTAGCTAGCTGGAAAATGGATCGAATCGTGTGCTATGGTGAAGCATGATCTCTGAATCTTGATGGGCGCTGTGCCGAGGAACGCGAACTGGACAATTTCGCCTGAATGGCCACTCAATTCAGCATCTCAATCTATGGCAGGGGTGACTGTAACCACAGATAATCGGCTTTCGTCAGGCATTCCAGAGTAACCCCAGTACACACGCGGCCACCACCGTTGCGCGCGTTAGGGCGTAGTGCTAACGATCTTCCATCGTTGCTGCGCATCGTCTCGCCTCAACTCAGTGTGACGGACTGACTGACGGGCTCGTAAAAAAATAGTCATGTATCAGTTTGAGTCGAACAATGAAAACATCCGTTTCTCCGATCATGGATCTGCATCAGTTTCTCCGATCTCATGCAGCTGCATCGATCTGCTTGACATGTTTGGCCTGCAACAGCTAGCATCATGTCACAGTCAGATATTCGACTTTACATATAGATTTATAACATAAAATGTTCTCCCTTGTTAACATTTTTTCCAGAGAATTGGACTAACCTTGAATAAAATCTTCATCTCCTGCACCTTTTTTTTGCTGGTATCGAAAATATCCAAGTGCGTCCATGATATATAGATATTGATGTTTCCCATGGCGTTTCATTCCTTTTTTGGTTCTTCCCGTCGTTGTCTCGTGGCAAGGACACACAGGTGGCACCAAACGGAACAAAACCAGCTAGCCTGCCTGCCGTATCCCATGATTGGCCAGCATCTTCTTGAGTGAAATGTGCATTACATTTGTTTTTCTTGAGTGAAATATGCGCATTACATTCCAGAGTGGGTGCGCCATGTGAAGGAGAAAGAGAGATCCACAGCAACCAGCAATGGTAGGGCTTGGAAATCTCTCGTGGACCCTAGTGGGCCATGTTTATTCGGCTACCCAACATGAATGTGACCTTTTTGCGCGCAAGGATGCGCTCCGTCTGTCCCATGTTGGCCCAGAAATGTGAGGCTCGGAAACGTTGCAGATAACACTTTCCCAACAAACACGGAGGATCAAGTGAAATGATGGTGCATATCTAACAGCTTTGTGCTTTTCTTTTGGCAAACAACTGCTTGTGCTGGTGTGTTTTCAGTTTTAGTGATCTTCACCCGACGAAAATATCTGGAGAGGGACACTCTTACTAGAGTGAGCCGCTTTTCAGCAAAAAGTGTGAGGATGTTGCTGATAGCTGTTTCCTTAAAACCATTCTTAATAATAAAAATCCCAGCAACTCGTACGGAGGTATAATGATGCACACATTATGGTAACTTAATTGCTATTTTTTCTGTTTTATGGTGAAGTCTTGAAGGAAGCTGATACTGCGTGTACCGTCTGAATGGTGAGTCCTGTAAAAATGTTCGAGCGGTGTTTCTACTTTCAGCATCTGCTCAACCGAATGCATGCCATGGATACATGTGACTGAGCAACTTATCGAGAAGACGCCGAAAGCAAGAACGAGAACTGCAGTCACTCACTTTCCTCCAGACACGGCTGAGTCACAGCCTCATAGGCTAGTAGCAGCTCACGTGCCCGCTGAATCGAGATTTCCTGCAGAAAAGAAGAGGATCGAGGACGAAAGGCTAGCTAGAGATTAACGTTGTTTTCCTGCTATCTCTCTGCTGTCTAGCTCCTTGAGCAGTGCGTCGCCTCGGTCTCTGCATGTGTGCATCGACCCGCCTGCATGCCTAGCTTCCCTCTTCGGGAACAGCTCTTTGTTTCTAGTTGTTCGCTCGAGATCAGTTCCTCGTTTCATTACCTTCTTTCTCTGGCAACACAGTCTCTTGATTGGTGGTCTGATGAAATCCTGGGGAGATTCAGATTTCCAGAGGGGCGGCAAGGTCGGAACTTCAGAAAGGTGTCTCATTCATTCAGATTTCAGACTAGAAAAAAATGAAAACTCAAGATGGATCTACGGTCCACCGGGAAGACGATCATGCAAAGGTCGAAAGGAGCAACCCATGCACGTATAGAGAAATGGCGTAGTGGAACCGGCATGCAAAGGTTTCGCTATCACGTGAGGGACACATGGTTCGGCGTCACATCAACGACTCAAATCATATTATTAGCGCCGCGGCAGCACACGAACCCGCATCTGATCGGAAAACAAACACGATCAGGTAGAGCTCCTGTGCCGTACCATGCCCGGCCGTACCAAGTATAGATGGGATCCTAGCTAGGCGGCATGCAAATACAGCCAATGCTTGGCCGACTCGTCACCATCCATCCGTCTGCCACCTCCAGCCCTGCGTGTCGCCCCCTCCCGTCGCCGCCGAACAGCACGCAGCCAATCCAAACTCAGTCCGCCCGCAGCCAGCGATCTCGCAGCCCGCGCCGGCGTGGACCCGTCCGTCATATGGCGCGGCATGGACATGGGATCTCTCAACTCTCGCCTTGGCTCTCCTCTTCTCTAGGAAGATACACGCCTAGATTCGACCCCGCCCGGCGCTCCAGCTGTCCAGCAGCCGCGTGACCTCATTGGGTGGCCGCGCGTGCTCGCGACGCCGTGACCACTGCGATGCCGCCTGCGCCGGGGGCGATGGGACGCGGCAGGGCGGTCTGCCTTCCTGCGCCTTTGCATGCGGGCGCGAAATGGCCGTACGCGAGGCGCGGATACACCGCGGATTCGGCTGCCGGTTGGTGGATCCATGGATTCAGGCTTCAGGTATGGACAGCGCGGCCGCGCCCATCCGCAGCAGCAAGTTACGACGGCTCAGGCCAGGTGCGTCGTGCGTTGCAGGGTTCAGACTATCGCGGCAGCAGTCGCCCGGGATACGGCGGCAGGATAACGATATCCGCCATCTTGGACGCATACGTACAGTCAGTCACACAGTATAATGTCAGTATACCACTAGCTCAAAATAGGGTCATTTCTTATCTCTTGGCCGATTTTGTTCGTTTGCACTGACCGACGGACATACAGGCGTGGTTTCTTCAGTTCGCACGAGATGGGAGACCACTCTAGGTCTCTAGCTAGTCTATAGTACTAGCAGCAAGCCAACAATGGGCAACTGGGTTCTGTTATCATAATCCTAAGGTGTTTCAACCTACCCCTAGCTAGCTAGTATCCCTAGCTACTGGTTCTTCCAAGATTATAAACTCCAGAAACAGGACCCGGAACAAATCGAGTCCGTCCATTTTGGTTCGTCACACTACGTACGTAGACGTGGCCCCGGAACAAATCGAGTCCGTCCATTTTGGTTCGTCGACATGCATGCATGCCCGAAACAAAGCATGCAGTACTACTACGTACGAAGAAATTTCCTGCCGGTTACCGAGCAGCTACCTGATCTCCGTACCTTTCATCCGATCTTCGGAAGAACAAGATGCACTTTGCTATGAAGACCTTTTTACTATTGGCAGATATACATATCTGCCTTTGCCGTTTTTCAACTCGTGGCTAGCCTTTTGGGGTAGCTAGAGATCGAGCCGGAAGGACTCGAGAGCGCGCAGCTAGCCAATGGGAAACCTCCCAACAAGATGGGTGGGGACTGGCCGGGAGCCATCGATTTTGGATTGAACTCGAGGAGCGCTAGCTCGAGATTTTACTACTACTGTCTACTCCCTCCGTCCGCATAAGAGTGGACGTTTAGGTCCAGCGTTTTTCCAAAAATAAGTGTACATCTACGTTTCCATCGGCAATTTTACATCCACCCCTCAGTCTATGCCTCGGTTAATGAGACATGCAACGAGTCAATCGTGGGAACGGTGCAAGCTGAAGCTAATTTAGCTGGCGGGAAGTGATTCTGGTGCTTGGATTGGATTTTTGCTTGTGATAAATGAGACATGCACATTAAATGTACACGTGAATCGAAGCAACACCACGCTGACTGGTAGATTAAATGAGAGGAGGAAGGGTTTTTCTGCAAAAAATGTTAATTTGTCTTGGAAAACACAGACGTCCACTTTTCACCGGACGGAGAGAGTACTGGTGAGGTCCAGGAACCTACGTGGCTACTGGCTAGCTAGCCACTCAAACAGTGCTTGCATCTTTCTTCCATCATCATCATGCCGCGATAAGGCATGTGCCAATGCATCATCTCTTAGCATGGAATAATAGGAGTATTAAATATTTAAGATACAAATAGTACAATGTATTGTTTGCTATGGGTTGTATCTACATTTAATGATTCAGAGCTCATGCATGCATATGATTGGGTTAGAATCATTTTTTGCCTATGATCACGTGCAAATGTTGTATCTTAGTTAAGCTACAATCTCACTCTCTCTTCATTAACTAGTATGCCACATAAGCAAAATACTTATGAAACCGCGCTAAGAACCTTGCATTGGCATAGGCCTAACAGCTCCTTCAAACGTTTGCACTTGCCACCCTTCCCGTCTAGAACGGTCGTCACATGCTTAGCGCAACTCCGGACAGGGGCACTAAAAAACAAATTGACCGCTATTGGACAAATTGTTTTTGTTAGGGGCGCCCTGACAAGTATCTGCTGATACTAGGGTGTGTTTGTTAGGAACAACCAATTTTTCTATTTGGTTGAGTGTGTGCAGGATGTGCCCTTTTTTTAAGGTTGGCAGGAGAGCTGCCAAATCCATTGATTAGAAAGAAGATGGTACAAGGACTCGAAGCTTTCATCGTCGTTGCTCAAGCTCAACTCAGCACGACGGACTGACAGTCGCATGGATCTTACGTGATTAGCACTTAGTAATGTATCAGTTGAGCGGGACACCGAAAATATCCGGGAAGATCATCGCAGCATTATACTACCACAGAAACGACCAAGGAGAGAGATTTTCCTTAAGGGTTTGCATCATTTTTATTCATTCTCGTGCTGCATTGATCACCAAAAGATCTGCTTGACATGTTTGGCCTGCAACAGCTAGCATCCTGTCACAATCCTAAAACCGCATGCTGGATGAGGCAACAAAAATATCCGGGTGCATGATATATTAATATTGATACTGATGTTTCCCATGGCTTTTCATTCTTTTTTTTCCGTTCTTTCCATCGTGTCTCGTGGCAAGGACACACAAGTGGCACCAAGCAGAACAAAACCAGCTAGCCTGCCTGTCGTACCGCATAATTGGCTATGCCTTCCTTCCGGCGTTTTGCTTCTTTTTTGTAACGAAATCCAGCGGAATCACCCTTATGGCCTTATGTAGGGCATTGGAAATCTCCTCGTGGAGCCTAGTGGGCCATGCCTCGTGTACCCAACATGAACTTGACCTTTTTACGTGCAAGGATGCGCTCCGTCTGGCCCATGTCGGCCTAGAAATGTGAGGTTAGCAAACGTTGCGGATATCGACTTTCCCAACAAACACGAGGGAAATGATGATGCATATCTAACAGCATTGTGCCCATGTAAAAAAACCGCTTTGTGCTTTTTTGTTGGCAAACAACAGCTTTTGCGAAAAAGTCCACCGATTTATTAATAATCATCCACAACAATATAAAAGACCTAAAAATAATAAAAAGGCCAGTGAACCACCTAGCGACGACTACGAACACTGGAACGAGCCGAAGTGGCGTCTCTGTCCTCGCCCCTCCCTCACTGGAGCCGGGCAAATCTTGTCGTAGGAGAACTTATTGTAGTAAACAGACGGGAAATCGTCGTGCTAATACCCAAAGAGCTAGCGCACCAGTGCAACAACCATCGCCAAAGGTGTACCCAAAGAGAGAAACTTGACATGCAATCACACCGAAAACTGACCAGATGCTAGTGTGCTTTCTTTTTAGGGATATTCACCCGACGAAAATATCCTGGAGATGAACACTCTTCCTAGAGTGGACCGCTTTTCAGCAAAAATATGAGTCTCGCCGCTTGCAGATGCTGCAGATCACAATTTCCCTAAAACCATTGTTATAAATAAAAATCCCAACAACTCGTACGGCGGATACTATTGCACTCGTAATGGTAACTTCACGCTAAAAATTGTCTGTTTTACGATGTAGTCTTGAAGATGATACTACGTGTAACTTCTGATTGAATGGAGCGTCCTGTAAAAATGTTTGCGCGTGTTTCTACTTTCAGCGTCTGGTCGACCAAAGCAAGAACGAGAAGACGCCAAAGCAATAACGAGAACCGCGGTGACTTTGCTCAAGACATGGCTAGCTGAGTCACGGCCTCATCATATCATAGGCTCGTAGCGACTCACGTGCCCGCTGAATCGAGATTTGCTGCAGAAAAGGAAGAGGATCGAGGACGAAAGGCTAGAGATTAACGTTGTTTTCCTTGAGCAGTGCGACGCCTCTGTCTCTGCTGCATGCATCAACCTGCATGCCTGCCTAGCGGCTAGCTTCCCTCTTCGGGAACCGCTCTTTGTTTCTAGTTGTTCGCTCGAGATCAGTTCCTCGGTTACCTTACTTTCTCTGTCAACAGTCTCTTCATCGGTGGCCTGATGAAATCCTGGCGAGATTCAGACTTCCAGAGCGACGGCAAAACTTGACGTAAACAAACACAGTTTAGTCTCCCGCCGCATTTGTGATGCGAGAATCATCTTCCGTGGAGAATTGCTGATGTACTTCTTCTTTGGCTGTGCTTCAGTGTACCCCCTTATCCAAATTTTAAAGGGCAGTTTAGTGTTTTGTCATTAATTGATACTAAACTCGTTTTAATCACCTCCGCTGCAGCCGGTCCAAGGCGAGGTAAGCGACGTCCGCGCCTTCAGCGCCGGCTGCGGTGGCCTCATCGTCGGACTCGACTGCGAGTGGAAGCCCAGCTACCACACCTGGACGACCTCCAAGGTGGCCATCCTCCAGCTAGCTCTCCGTCGGCACCACCTGCCTCGTTCTCCAGCTCTTCTACGCCAACCACGTCCCTGCGACCGTGGGGAGCCTCCTCGGCGACCCCATGGTGCGGTGCGTTGCGTTGGTGAGGACGTCGCGAAGATGGCAGACGACTACGGCCTCGTGTGCGCGGCAGCGGTTGACCTTCAGGGCCGCTGCAACCAGCACCTCGGTAGGACCATAGAGAAGCCGCGCAACGTCACCACGAGCTACTAGGAGAAGCGCCAGCTTGATGTCGCGCAGGTGCATCAACGCGTACGTCTCCTACAAGCTGGGCGAGCATCTACTGGATAACTGATGGAGGCTCTTTGGATGTGAGCGTGATCCCCTGCTTCACGTCCATGAGCACAGAGCCATGGACGCCGATGGCAAACCCGAGGCTCTGCGGCACGAGCACGCTGTACACGACGGGAAGAGAGAGCACGAAGGACGCCGGCCGCGGGTTGAGGCCGCCCATCCAGTACATGATGAGCACGAATGCTGTGGAGGAGGCCGAGCTCCATGGGCCATTGGGAGGTCAGTGGCGGTGCGCGTGGCGTAGTAAATCGAGAGGCGGCACATCCAAACAAGCGCTAGTTATCGCCTACCTCGCCTTGGACCGCCGGCAGCTTGATTAAAATGAGTTTAGGATTAATTAACGACAAAAGACTAAATTGCCCTTTTAAATTTGGGGAGAGGGGGTACACTGAAGCAGAACCCCTTCTTCTTTTGTACTCCCTCTGTTTTTTAATATAAGATGTTTTAACTAACTCACATGTTGACTAGGTGCACACCCAAATAAGTGTGCATACACACTAAAACATGTCTACATACATGTTGACACATGTGAATATGGACAAACGCTAAAACATCTTATATTTATGAACGAAGGGAGTAGTATTAACTGCTGAGGTAATTCTGACATACATGTAATCTCTCGATCCGACTAGAAAAAATCAAGGTGCATCCGCGGTTTATTTTATCGTGACCGGGCAGACGATCATGCAAAAGGAGTAACCCATGCTATGTATATACCAATATATGTATCGCTAACAGAAAAATGGCGTAAGTATACCCATGCAAAAGGAGTCATTCATGCTATGTAATGTAAGTATATCTTTGACTTTTTCAAAAAAAAAAGTATATCCTTGAAAGAAAAATGGAGTGATGGAACCGGCATGCAAAGGTTGTGCCATCACGTGACAGACACATGGTTCACGTCACATCAACAACTCAAATCATATTATTAGCACCCGAGACGATCGTCGTGCTAGACTTCCCTGTCGGCGAAATTTTGGTTAGATAGCCCTTCCTTCCAATAGCTGTATTGGGCGCGGCGGACGTTAAACCGCGCCCATTCGCAGTCCCAAGTATAGTTATGTCCGGCGTGGCCCAATAATCCGATCGGCGTTACCGGACCGACCTCGCCTATTTAGAGTCAATTGGTAGTACCAGACGAACCCACCCGCCCCGCCACGTCGGGTACTGACAGACGGGCAAGTGGGTACCCGCCCCGCTTGCCGTTCTCGTTCCTGCGCAACCCACATCCCCTCGCCCTCTTCGCCATGGCGCCGCCTCATGCCACCAAAACACCCAAAGAACCCAAGACGAAGGCGGCAGGGACCACGCTCGGCGCTTGCCGGTCATGGAAGCCTCGCACAGCTTTGGAGAAGCCGGAAGAAATGACCCATACGGCGTGGGAATTTGACTGGATGCGCCGGTGGTACAAAGAGTATGCCAAAGTGCACATGGGTTGCAACCAAAGCGCGATCTCATATAGGTGGGGTGCTATACAAAAGATTTGCAACACATTTCACCGATGTCTTGAGAATATCCACGATAGACCCGAGAGTGGAAAGACAATGTAGGATTAAGTAAGTGCTCAACTCAAACGTGTTCAATTTGGCACGCCGGCTATATATTCATGTGCATCTTTTTTGTTGCTTATCGATGCGCTTGCCTTGTCCCAGAAAACATCAAGGAGAAAGAGCTTAACTTGATACATTGCTTAAAAAACTCCAAAATTATGAGAAATGGAAGATCTTTTGAAAGTCGATCAAGACGGGTGGCCGTGGTGGCATCGTAGATGTCGATGCACCCTCCTCCACCTCGGAGGGACGCCCTATCAGGAACAAGAAGGCAAAAGCGGCTCTTACGACGGACATCGGAGAGAGTGTAATCATCTATCGACAAGTTCGTCGCCGATGTCTCATCGAGCTCGACCTTGAGGCGTCAAGAGAAGGGGATAAATAGGACTGTCTTGATGGAGAAGACCGGCAAGAAGCTCGAGCTCGAGAAGACGAAAAAGAGGACTTCATGATCTTGACCGCTGACGTGACAAACATTGATCCATCCTTTTCTTCCAAGGATTTCATAATTGGACGTTGAACCCATTTCATGGTCTTATGCAATCGATTGGATCATATAGATATATCCCTTCAGAGGTGAGGACAGCGCATGATGTTTCGTGCCACCATCTCGGAAGAAATGGGCATTGCTACGGCAACGGCGGCGACATATACTGGCGACGATGACTCCGGCGACTACAGAACCTTCCAATAGCGCTTATCGGGCGCTAGTGAGGAACATGCTATTAAGAACGCGACTGGAGATGCTGTGAGCACAGCCGCAGCGGCGCACGAACATCCAGCAGAATTAACGAACATGATGTAGAGCTAAGCTACTCCTGCGCCGTACCAAGTAGAGAACCAGGATCTCACAGATCGGATCCTAGGCGCGCGGCATGCAGGCCAATGCTTGGCCGGCTCGTCACCATCCATCTCTGCCACCTCGAGCCCCTGCGTGTCGCCCCCTCTCGTCACCGCTGAACAGAACGCAGCCAAGCAAAACTCAGCGATCTCGCATCTCCACCGGGGCCCGCGCTGGCGTGGCACGGGTCATGGGATCTCTCAGCTCGCCTCCGCTCTCCTCTTCTCTAGGAGGAAGATCACGCCTAGATTCGAGGCGCTGCAGCTGCGTGATCTCATTGGGTGGCGGCGCGTGCCCGCGACGCCGTGACCACCGCGCGCCGGGGACGCTCTGCGCTCTGCCTCTGCCCCTGCCTTTGCATGCGGGCGCGAAATGGCCGTACGCGAGGGCGCGGATACACCGCGGATTCGGTTGCCGGTTGGTGGATCCACCACCGCTTCACCCTTCAGGCTTCAGGTATGGGCAGCGCGTTGCAGGGTTCAGATAGGGAAGAAAGATGTTATCGCAGCGGCAGCAGTCGCCCGGGATACGGCGGCAGGATAAGGATATATCCACCGTATTGGACTCATACGTACAGTCACACAGTATAATGTCAGTATACCACTAGCTCAAAATAGGGTAATTTCTTATCTCTTGGACGATTTTGTACAAACATGCGTGGTTTCAGTTCAGACGAGATGGGAGACCACTCTAGCTAGTGTACATAGCAATGGGCAATTGTTGGGTTCTGTTATCATATAATTCTAGGTGCTTCACCCCTAGGCCCTAGCTAAGCTAGTACCCTAGCTATAAGCTGGTTCCAAGATAGAAATAGGACCCTGGCCTAACCTAATGGTGCAAGATCGATCACACTACGTAGACGCGGCCCCAGAACAAATCGGGTCTGTCCATTCTGGTTCGTCGACATGCCCGGAGCTGTGCTCCGTACCAAGAAGTTTCCTGCCCCGAGCAAGCTGACCTCCGTACCTTTCATATCCACATCCGATCTCTGGAAGAACAAGATGCATGAATCAAGGAACTTTTCATGTTGGCAGATGTATATCTCCCTTTGCCGTTTTTCAACTAGTGACTTTTGGAGGTAGCGATCGAGCAGGCTGGACTCGAGGAGAAAAACCACGGTTCAATGCGCCGACGCAAACGGATATAGGTCTGTTTTTCTGTCTGCGCAGACCCATTTGCGTCCAAATTTGAGCCGGGTTTACGTCCACGGTGGACACACTCGCATTCATTTCGTGTCCGCCCCGGGGCAGCTCTGGCTCGGCTGTCAGCCTCACGGAACGGCCAACCACCGTCTACAATGCGGTGGACGAGAACTTTAAATTGACGCGGCGAGCCGAGCCCTAGCACACATACCCTAGCGCCGCCCACATCCTCCCCAGCTACGACCCCACACCTCCCAGGCCCTTCCACGACCACCGGGATGGATTCACCACCGTCGCCACCACCTCAGCACCTTCTAAACAAGATCGAGCGCGCGCGCCAGAGCGCGCTCGGCGCTATCGTGGCATCCGCTCTCGCCGCACAACTACGTAAACCCTACCACTAAACGGGGAGAGATGGAGGAGCCAACAAGCCCGCCTCCGGGTCCGCTCGTGCCACCGGAAGAGTTAGCCAGTCCGTCCCGGCAAGCCGAAACGCCACCCACACACGGCCAATTTCGTTAAAATTGTCGGGCTGGCGATGACCGACTGTTTAACCTAGTATTAGATCAAATCTATCTTTTAGATAGAATGTAACCTCGAAATTATGTAATCTTTCAAGTCTAAATTTGAATTGCATTGTTCATTTGAAAAAAAACGGGCTGAGCTGACCAAATGGGTCGCCCCATTGGGTGCAGTGTCCAGGAAAGGCCGGACATGGCCATAATACTGTCCGCATGGCGACCCAAACTAACAAAATCCGGACAGATTTTGTGTCCGTTTGAGTCGACGCAATTGAGTTGCCCTTAGCTCAACTCAAGGGCATTCAAAAAAACTGTTTTTTCGACAAAAGTATGTCCGTTTGGTACGTCCTCACAAGGATCCACAGATATTTAGGGCAACTCCAATGCTACGATGCCTTGTATGTTTAGATTTGTTTGAGTGGCCAAGCGGACACCACTTGAACGTTAACTTGGTCATCACTTGATCTTATTCATGCTCTATCACAATCTATTGGAATAGACAATTGAGTCTCACTTGATTGAATGCTCAAAGCATTGGTCAACCATGGATCAACACATGAGTCTATCATGACATTGACTTAGAGGCATATCTTTAAGTTTTTTCTTGTAATCAAACTCTCAAGATTTTGATACTTCATGGCTTTGTTGGATTTTATACTTAGACCAACAAATTCTGAAAATTTCATACGCCCATTCAGTTTGGCCCATGTTGTGTACATGAAGTGGGTTTAAGTTTAGTCTTACATTGCTAGTTGGGACAGAGTGGGAGCAGCTTATAGGGGAAGCTCTTCTACTCTCACTAAGTGAGTGCGAATGGGAGGAGTTCCCGTGCACTCCTCCTCCCTGCCCGTCTCGCCACGCCACGCCTCGCACATCGCGTTTCGTGAATCGAGTTCGAGTTAGACCTCTTTTTTGTGGAAACTTAAATTTTTGCATGGTGCACCAACTGTGTGCGTGTCAACATACATGCATGTGCATGTGCATGTTTTACACTTGCACTGCTTTCTCCACTGCGTGGCGTTTGCATTTTCTGACTAGCTCTCCAGGCTATAGAGAATAGCACAGAGGGATCCAGAACAAACCGAACACCACTTGCTTCATGTCTCTCCACTGCGTAGTTCCTTTTGCTATGCTGCTTTCAGACTTCCCCATCCCGACGACCGCGTGCATGGCCGTCCAAGAGAGCAGACCTCCGGAACCCCATCCCTTGAGATCGTTCACCGGGAGAGGACTAATAAGTTTTTTGGGCAGCGTCTGAGCGCGACTGCTCACTTTTGTTTGACTACATCTGGGTCGACCATTTGTCTGCTTCCTCATCAGCATCATGGCCGACGTCAACAACAACGCTATGGTGGGGAACTTTCCGGTCAACACATATGTGCTACTTCTCTTTCTATTTACACTGGTATTTGGTCCATATGAAGATCTACTTGATATATTTAGTTAGCATATGTGGTTAGATCTACTAGTGCATCTGTGATGTTGATCCGGTAACTAATCTCATACGAAAATTGCTTAAGGTAGAGTTACGCTTACTTTGAGTTCCACACCAGAACTCCATCTTCATTTCTTATTCTTGATCGTATCATATCCATATCTTCAAACTGATGATATTGATGCCAATGCTCAATATGTATCTTTATCTTCATATCATCTAGACTTGAATCCAACACATAATGTTTAAGCATTATCGATGGAAAAACCAGTCTAATATAACTCAACAAAATCATTTATCCAGAGGGATTTCTCATCAATTATCAGAAACACACATGACAATCTCACGAGATGGTTTTACTATGAATATTGAAAACACGTATGCAACTTATCCGATAATAACATTTATACAAGGTTGTATATGATATGTTCAAGGGCCACAAAGTTACCAGCTCATATCAAAATAGACTGTACTCACGTCAAACACTACTAAAACAAATGATGTGTGTAGAACCACAATATATACAGAAAACTCCATCAAACACTACTAAAACAAATGATGTGTGTAGAACCATAATATATACAGAAAACTCCCGCAATATATGCTTGTGCGATTAACTTTGAATTGCATTGCATACAATGCCAACCATAAACTTGGGTAGAGCTTACAATATATATTCAACCATGCAAAAACATCAAACAAAGATATATATAAGCATGAAAGGAAAATACTTAAGCACACACCGATCTTAATAATGGAAACATTTCCATTAAATCCTCTAAACTTTTCTTCATTGTCAAAAATTGCCAAAATGGACAAACAAATCAAGATGGTCAACATGGTACGAGTTCCTCCCCAAGACATGCATTTCTCAAAAAATGAGTGGAATCTAATGCACTTATCCAATGATGAATAATTGGAGTAATTCAAACCATACCGAGAATCCAAATATGACAACAACAAGTTGTGAAAAATGTATCAACTTAAGAAGCAATCAACCAAAAGAATACATAGAACATATTTTGTACAAGATGGATAATGATCAATAATCTCTCATGTGTATAACTTAATAAGTGGAGAAAAATCATGTTAAAAAATTCACAAAGAAACATGCACATACAAAGTAGCTAAGGATAAAAAGGAAGAACACGACACCCAAGAAGGAAGTCATAAACTATACCAATAAGATCTTGGCATAAAAGCATTGCCCAAGACTCAATTTTATCTTATTGTATATTAATGAAATTCAAACTCACAAACCTAATGTCGCCTCCTGGAAAACGGACACTGAGAGTGTGGAGCACTCCCTTTTTAGATTCAGCAAGGGGGGCGCAACACGAACCAGAATTTCACTGGAGATCACTTCTCTCTCGCTATCTCTGTCGGACCAGTGGAAACCAGGGTACCATGGCCGGTATGCCTTTGGCCCACAAGACCACACGTCGCAGATCAAGACAAGTCAACAGTCAACGGAGTACGAAGCACTCCGTTGGGCCTCATGAAGACTCGCGCTCCTAGGGTGCCACGCCCCAGGGGAGCACGCTGCGGAACAACCAAGGAACGGCCTCGCGAGGCCACCCTCGCGAGGAGAGCATCATCACCAGGCTTCGTGCGGTACAGGACAAGACACTGCACACCCGTGACCCCACGCCAGGGGGCCATGTGCAACTGCGTCTCTTTCAGAGTGACATGCGCGCCTGCGCCCCGTCGCAGTGCGTGCCGGCCAAAGGTTTCCACTTTGGTGATTAAAGGATGCCGACCATACACGGCAAGCAAAGCAGAGCCCGAGACCTTCCACTTTGGTGCAAGACGGCCGGACCGGCGCTACGTGCCACCGCGGGCATCATCGACAACGTCACCGACAAGTCCTTGCAACTGTGCCATGGACGGTGGCTTTATCTGAGATAGGGCAGTACGCCGGTACCCATCTTTGGTGCTATGTGGCAACCCTTCCCTCCAAGACATTTGGGAAGAGGACCGGAGCACTATAAATAGGGCCTCACTCTAGCCTTAGAGGGGATCCCCGAATCGATTCCCTACTCCTCTCCAAGCTCAAACACTTGTACTGTAACCTCTCCAAGCAGTGCAATCTTGACAAGCAGAATGTAGGGTATTACACCATCACGGTGGCCTAAACCTGGGTAAATCGATGTGTCCCCTTGTTGTGTGTGTATCTCTTCACCGAGGTCGCCGAGGGCTTCGTTGAGTGAATGTTTCAGTCCCCAGTGTTCGAACGACACTACACGAGAATTTCCTTCGGGAACATTCCTCGACAATCTCACTCTTTCTCACCGAGCTCACACAAGCATGCACGAGGACACAAAGATTTTACCGAGGTTTAGGCCGCCCGGAGGCGTAACACCCGACGTCCTACTTGTTTGTTTTTTGATGGGTATGGTGGAGCTTACAGTGGGTGAGGCTCGTTGCCGGTGCCATTGGCAGAGCTCTCCTCACTAGTTGTGGAAGGCGAGCTTGTCTTAGCGAGAGGATGGGGATGAACTGTCCGATATCTTGACCCCCTCTGTATGTCGCCGTGGGCCTCCTTTTATAGTTGCAAGGGGTCACCACAGGGGTTAGCTTACACTTGGTTGGGAGGCAGAGCGTGGGGCCTGGCTCGGCCAGCTCTCGCGGTCCGTAAAGGAGAGTCGTAATGATGCCCTTTCTGACGGGACAGAAACCTGCCCTCACCTGACTGGCTCGTCAGGGGTTGTAATGTCCCACCCTGTTAGGTCCCATCGCAGGGTGCATCCCAATGGCTAGAGGCGGTGGCGTTGGAAGACACGAGGGCACTGCATCGGGCCTGCAGCGCATTCCTCGGGACCGTGCGACTGTGCCAGCATTTGGTCCATTGTCTCGGGCTTCGAGCGTGTTTCTTCTCATGTACGCCTTATCCTACGACGATGGGCAGGGATACCCTTCCCGTGCCCGGGAACGCCTTTGCCACAGGGACTCGCCCGCTCAAGATGTTCTGACGGGGGACCCCTGTTCCCCGCGGAATGACACCAAGCAAACATCAAAACTAGCTATGAGAGAATAAAAGTCAACAACTTCATAACAACGAATACATTTCAATTTCAACATTATTTCATGGCACATCTAGGACAGAGCGGCGCCGAAAGGGCTAGCGGTTGGATGGAAGAGCTCAGGATGGAGACTGAGAGGGCTAGTTTTTGTGCGGGCACCCGAAACGGACATTTGGGACAATTTGGGAGCTTCCATTGGAGTTCCCCTTAAGCACATGCTCCAGCTTCACGGAATGCTCCAGAAAATGATAAGTTTGTCTTCTCAGAGACAAGCGAGCCTTGATTCAAGGCTTATGTCATTTGTTTCTTTGTTCTAACGGCTCAATCGAGAGAATGATATTTTGTTTCTTTTACACATATTTGGGTATAGTCCTGGATCGCTTTGTGTTTTTTTGCTATGATTTCCTCTAGACCCGCATGTCAATGGAAATCGGTCATAAAGAACCAAACCAAAGTCGTTCTCTATGGTGGATAATATCCATTCGACATATTCTTTTGGGAGATAAGCCAAAGCATTATTCCTCATTTTATGGGGGGGGGGGGGGGGACCACTCCTTCCCCCTCTTGCCTTCTCTTCCCAAAGTTCCTAGTTCGAGACTCGCCGTCACCTCCCCGGGCTCTCTCTCCTTCTCTGACGGCCTCGCCGGACGGAGTGGGGAGGATAGGGGATACGCGGTCCCCTTTGTAGATAATCTAGGTAGTAGATAAGGGTTTGATTTGCTAGAATGCTGGAATGGCATCATGCAGCTTCCTCGTCGCATGTCTGGGCTGTTGTCGAGCTCTCCGTGTGTCGTCTCCCATGGTGGAAGGCAAATCTCAGTGGTAGATGTGGTGGTGTCCCGTTCAATAAGCTCGATGGAGCTTGACATTGGCAAGATCTACAACTCCTTCATCTTCTTCCGCGATTTTTTGGTGATTGGGAGGAAGAAGAGGGAGGACTTGTTGTTCCTCGTGTACGTGCTCTGTGGGAAGGTGGCGTATGGACGACTACATGTACTCTGGAAGCTACGCTGTATTGCGGAGGTCATCAACACCGGCTGCTTCGCGCCACTATTACTTCGGGCTAGTGAGGCCACTTCACACTCGAGATTCTTCTTCCTTCCGGCGATTCTTCCTTCGTGGAGGATCTGTTGTGACCTCGATGCCGGATCCACCAATGGTGGCACCCCAAGTGGCCATGCTCCTGGCACCGTTGTTGGCGCGTAGACCTGGAGGTCGACCAGATGCTGCGGTGAAGACAAAGGACTGGATTGTGTTCCTCGTTTTCTTGATAGCATCATGTTTGCAAAGTTTAGGGACCGAGTAGTATTTTCTCCTTTTCATTGGTCCTATAGGTATATTTGTATGCACCACATTTTAATGAAGTTTCTAGGCCTTTCGGGGCCATTCCTCGTTCAGTTTTTTCCACATTTTATCCTAGTTTTTTCTTCTGAAAAGTGGGGAAAACGCTATGGCCTTTGCATCGAATAGATGGGTATTAACTTTGTTAGTTACTCCATTAAGGATTACTTCAATTTTGCTCTAGTTAACAGTTTTCTCCCAATTTGTCAAGCCAGACATACCCATCAAGTATGGGTGGCATACCACGATAGATGTGGCTTTCGATGTGGCATGATCAAACTAGAAAATTTAGTGTGTCGGCATGGGTATACATGCAAAAACGTCGTAGAGCCCTAAAATAGAAGTTGTTACTCTCGGTTGCCATGGGCCCTGCATTCCTTCGACCATTGCTCCCTATTTACTGATGCATGCCTTGCTTTGATCCAAGGCATCGCCTATTGCAGTAGTACTAGCGAGTCCTCGAGCCAACACTAAGGGGCTAAGAGCATCTCCAACCATGATTGGCAAACCCTCCCTAAACGTCCGGGCGGACAGCCCGGACGCGGTTTGGGCTGAAATCGGCCACCCAACCGCGGCCCCCAAAGCCTCCACAAACGTCCGGGCGGTCCGGCACACCCCAAAGCCAGCCCATATGTAGGGCGGGTTTGGGGCCGCCCGAACGCGCCCGGACGCGTCCGCCACGTCAGATCTGGCAAGGCGGCTCCACAAAATTTGAAACGCCAAATTTCGGCGCCGGCCAATTTCATTTATCCTCTTCTCCGCCTCAACTTCCCGCCGGCCACTTTCATTTCATTCCTCCCGCCGCGTCCACCTGCAAATTCGGATGGAGGCGGAAGGAGCCATCGATTCGGCGGAGAAGGGTGCATCCTCCGAGACCGTAGAACAGGCGACGGACTCGGCGCTGAAGCTGGAGACCGTGGCGTGGAGGACGCGCCGCCGCGAGCAGCGCGAACGCGAGCGGGAGAAGAAGGAGGTGGATAGGAAGGAGGCGATGAGGATTGAGGACGCGAGCTTCTTCCGGCGTCACCGACAACCAACTCGCCCACAACCTGTTCGACGAAAGTCAATTGGACTTTGGGGTATGAATTTCTATCCGAATTGCATAGTTCCGAGTCAATTTTAGATCCGTAGTGTAATTGTTTGCATGATTAGGATGAATATATGATGGAATTGATCCGAAATGGGGTCGATCCGCCATCGCAGGAGCCGTCGGCATCCACACTTCCTCCCTTTTACACTTTGGGTGAGGACTTGCCGGCGGACGTTGCGACGACGAAGAAGGCGAAGGCCAAGAAGGTGTACACGCCAAGAGGCACTTCGTACACAACTTTCGAAGATGTTTTACTTTGCCGAGCTTGGTTAGCCACAAGTATGGATGCTATATGTGGAACCGAGCAAAAGGGCACCCAATTGTGGGAGAAAATACATGCCCACTTCCATCATCAAAAGGAATATGTGTAACCCCACCCGATTGTGCCCGATCGCAACGCCGGTTCTCTCCAACATAGTTGGGCTTCGATCCAAGAAAGCGTGAATAAGTTTTGTGGCTTTCATGCACAAGTGGTGAATCGGAATCAAAGTGGTGTCAACGTGAATTCCCATGTAAGCAATTTCTTCTACTTGTTTCATTGACATCTCTTCATTTCATCATATTTCATTGCTCTAATTGCTCTACTTGTTTGCTTGCTAGACCGGTTTGGCCTCCACTTTGTACCATCAAACGGAGGGCAAACCCTTCACCATGGCACATTGTTGGCTAGAGTTGACCGGGAAGCCCAAGTGGATCTCCCAATTTGATGATCACAAGAATCCGGCTAAAAAATGGAAGACCAATGATGGATCAAGCTCTTCCATCCCAATTGGACTTGATGAAGAAGATGGGTCGTCCGAAGCCGGAAGTGGCCGCAGGAGGATGATGGGGAGGAGGTGGGAGAAGGATCGGGTGGCTCGAGACGGCGCCGCCATGAAGATGTCCACCACATGGAAGGACATCTTCTCAAAGAAAGATGAATCCATGCACAAGTTGGAGAAAGAAAGAGAGGACAAGAAGGCCGAGAGGTATGACGCCTTCTTGGCTTTGCAAAGGGAAAGAATGGAGTTTGATCGCCTCCGACTCAAGGAGAGGATGCAGATTGAGAGGGCGAGGTTGGAATTGGTGAAGGAGGAGGCTTGGATGAAGGTCCAATTGGAGAAAAAGAAGATGGCGGATGCCTATGCAATGGAGCAAGAAAAAGTCAATGTTGCAAGAATTACCGAGGAACAAAGGATCATGTTCCAAGACGCTTCCCTCTTGGATGAGCCTAGCGCAAAGTGGATCCTCATGATGAAGAAGAGGATCTCCGACCGTGACCTTGGCCTAGATGCCACCGGTGGAACCGCCCCTTGAAGAAGAAGAGATCACTCCGCCCCTTGTATCGGACAACTTGAACTTTGTTTGTTTCATTTGAATTTGAACCACTATGTTTTGTAATGCGGATCCGGTATGTATCGGATCGACGTTGCATGGCTTGCATGAGTTTGGGGACAACATTTTAGGGGATGTGGTTGTAGGAGCCCAACTATGGGGATCGTCCGGTCACTGTCCGCGGACGCGTCCGCGGACAGTTTGGGGGCCGGATTTGGGGGCTCTGCTTGGAGATGCTCTAAGGGCCAATGTGTTGCACCTAACGTCTGCAGTGATGCCCATTGTGTGTTTGTGGCGATGCTCTAGCGAGTCATGGAAAAGGTGGGTTGTACGGGGTGGTGACGGTAGCATATGAGCAGGGTGACAATTTTTGCAAGGTGAGAGGCCGTACTAACCATCTTCGTCTTCACCTATGATGAGGCAGGTGCTCTAGCATGCGGCATGGTGGGGCACGTAGTGCCGATGCTAGTGTCGTACTATATATGACTGCCGCTAGCGCTGCCGACTATTGCCCTCAATCTCCCTACCCAGTCACGCCCCAACAAACACGTCCGCCGCGGCAGGCCACGTGGACCCGGCGGGTAGCTCTATACGTAAAGATTTTAAATAGGAGTAAAATCTATTATATTATTAAAACAACAAACAATCAACGGTAAAGATTAGCTAGACATAATCACTTTACCAAGGCGGCGGGCACCCTAACGCTGGCGCCGGTGTCGGTGCCGAGGGCGAAGTCAGCGAGGTTCGCGGCCACGGCCACGGCGACCGCGAAGCCGCTGGAGGAGCCGCCCGGGACGCGGCCAGGGGCGCAGAAGTTGACGGGCGTGCCGTACTACGTGTTCTCACTGTTGATGCGGTAGGCCATCTCGTACATCACCGTCTTGACCACGCCCATAGCCCCCGCGGCGAGGACGGCAGGGGCCGTGATGGCGGCCGCCGGGTGCTTCCGGCTTTGAGACACGAGGAAGAGAAAGAAGAGGTCGGGAAGAACCAGAAGCTCACTCTGAGCAAGTGGGAATGAACAGCGAGGTTGGGGACGACCCGGTGGCGAATCAAGCGGCGGTGAGTTCGACCGGAGGCGCGGAAGACGGCGCCGATCTCTCGGTGTACGGCATCCCGGCATGCGTGACTCGTGGAGGAGGGAGAGATTTAATTTTCGTAACATCCGGCCGGCGTGGTGTCCATCTCCCCCACGTTGTCTCTCTCGAAATCACAAATGGAAAGAAAAATCATTAACCAAACCCATGTATGTAGTAGGTCAATAAATGGTGCAGATTAAACAATATAGTATATAGCAAACAAAGAGCCAGCCGGCCCGCTGCATCATGTCCACAGGGCAAGGCTAGCTTGCGCGAGCAGAAGGAAGACTCCCGTCGCGCGGTTTCCGACAGCGCACGTGGTGGGCCCCACAGCGGACGGAGGAGGAAGAAGACCGCAACCGCCGCCGCCGCCATCACCGTCGACGAGCTCGCCCCCGCCGCCGGCGCCGGCCTAACAGCCTGCCGCCCCGCCCTCTCAAATCACCACCTCCGCCGGTCGGCCGCCACCCCGACCATCCCTCTAACCCCCCCCCGCACCCACTTCTTCTCCGGCTCCGGCGACCCACCCCACCCCCCAAGTTAAGTCTATCCTCAACGGCCGCCTTCTCCGCCGCGCCTCCGCGCGACGTCGCCGGCGCCGTCTCGGTCTGTTGTCTATTGCTCGGCTGCCGCCTCGCTCCATCCTCGACGGCGGCTTCTCCGCCGCAGCTCCCTCCGGTCGCCGCGGCGTCGCCGCTCGCCGTCTCGCCGCTCCCTGTCGTTGTAACAGCCCAAAGTTCGGAAACCTAAAAACCCGAGTAAAATTTTCGCTTTTGTGTTGCACTGCATCATGGCATCCATATTAAGTTGCTAAACAACACACAATTTGGGTTTGCCAACATTGGAAAACAAAATGCCCAACTTGCTTCAACCAAATCTCACCACAAGGAAGACACTCAAGTTTGCAAATACAAATCCTTGTCATCTTATATTTGTCAAGGAGGTTCCAAGATTTCAAAACCATATTTTGCACTTGCTTTTAATTTCCCAAAAGAGCAACCTTTTGTGAATTGAGCAAAATGCCCTATTTTGAACCTATGAGCAATTGTTGTCCAAAACTTTTTATTTTGAATTACCAATTTTTGTGGTGCTTCTACTTGTTGGTAGGAGGCTACTGGATTTTTCTCACAATTTTCAAAAATGGTTTAGTGCTCTAATAAAATTCCCCAAAGCTGCTGGAATGAAAAAGAAACTTGGGAGGACCAATCGGTGATAGGAATATTTTGTCCAGGGGCCTGTTTGTAAAATCGTCGTCTCCCTCGTCGCTGTAGCGACCGAGCGTGCCGCTCGAGCTGCTCGTCACCGTGGGCCGCACCCAGGCGCTCGTGCCCGCCTGCCGCGCCAGGAGGAGAAGAGGAGGTCCCCGCGACGCTCTGCTCCCCATCCCTCGTCGCCTGCCCCTCTGTTCCCTCTCTTTTCCTCTCTTCCCCGCGAGCGCGCGTAGTCGCCATGGCCGCCGAGGTCGCCGTGTTCGTCGCCGCCATTTGAGTTCACCCCATACAAATCGACGACCACCACGACGTCCGCCGCGTCGCCTGCTACATCCTCGCCACCGGAATCGAACGGAGACGCCGAGCAACGACCGCGCCATCCCCTTCTTCCCCGCAGCCGTACGCGCACAACCGAGCTCTGCGCCGTCGCCGTGGCCCAGCTCCGGCCTCCCCAAGCACGCCTACGCTCCCAGGGTGAGCTGCCGCTCCTCTCCAGGCCTCCGTGCCCTCCCCTCTCTCCTAGCTCTTCCCCTTGCTCGGCATCGTCGAGCGCGTGCACGCCCAGCACGCCGTCGTCGCCGTTCCTCTCTCGCGAGACCGGCCGTGGAACCGGCTCAGCCGGGCTGCAGGCCGTTGGCCTCTGGCCCATAGCCGGCCCAGGAGCCGGCCCAGACCGGGCTGTTGGCCGGAGCCCTCTAGAGCCAGGCCGGCCTCACACCCGGCCCAGCCGGGCCACAAACCGGCTGCCCATTGTTTTTTTTCCTGTTTATTGTTTTTCCTTTTCCCTCTCGATAGCAATTGTCCCCGCTCCCCCTCCCGCGTTTAGAGTTATCGAACTACGATGATTCCGTCGTGTTCCACCTCTCTCCCTCGAACCCGAGTACACATTCTTATTAATGTTGTTGAAACTAATCAAGATAATTAACAACAAATATTCAAAAAGGGGAAATCAATAAAAGTAATAACTTTTTATCCGGACTTCAGAAAATTGTGTTCCTTATACCAAAATGTTCGGAAAAACATGATTTATCTAGAATCATCATTATCATGCATATTTGTTCACAATTACAACAATGTGCTCTAATAGTATTTCAAAATCATTAAGTTTAAATATGGGGTTTATTCCAAATAATGCAATAAATATAACGGGGACCCCATTTAACTTGTTGCCCTCGTTCAATGCTTCTAGGGTGCATTTAAAATGTCATATCATCATTTTTGTATGCATTGCACAATTGCCATGTGTTGATTGTTGTTTTTGCTTTCCGGTGTTGTTTGCTCTCCGGTAGATCACGAGTTCGGAGTTGAGCATCATTACTCCGACGAGCAGTTTGACTACTTCGCTCAACAAGGCAAGCGTAATCCCCCCTCTGAGCATATCTTATCCTATTTTCCGCAAGTATTTTCTCCACTATAATATTGCATGCGGTTTCAAATGTCAATTTATTGGATTAGAGTATCCCATAGTTGCATTAAGTTTCCGATGCCAATACCTGTTCCCCTCCTATTAACCATAGGTTTGTATTGTTGGCCTGAGCTACTTTACTATGCTATGTTGATGCTTAGCCATGCTTAGTGAATGTGCATCTGTACGATGGATGGTTGATGTTGGAAACAGGTGTTGAGATGTGTGGTTGATGGTGGAGAATTGTGGAGACAGGTAATAAAATGCTTAAAGGTGGGGATGAGAGGCCACTGTGGTTGTGGTGTTTTGTCTCGTTCTCGCCGCCTAGGAGCGAGTTCTATACCTCTTGAACCAAGACTGAGCGTGCAACCATGCGTGAGGCCTATGCATTTGCAGGAACCCTCATAGACTAAATAACTCGGGCGGGGCTAGCCAGGGTCCTCTAGTTCGGGCTTCCATTTGCGCGTGCGTGATGATGGTGGTATGAACTGAGATGAGGATGGTGGTATTAGGAAAATAAGTGGCCGCGGGACAGGGTGCTGGAGGTACCTCTTGTCCTACCGCTACTGATGATCCTGGAAAGTCCTTAACGAGGGAGAAGTCGACACCGCTCCCACCCAGCCGGCTTTCCAAGGAAGAGAGCTAATTGTACAGGCAATGGGCCGGACGGTACGCGTGGCGAAGGAGCTAGGGCCCCTCGGGACTCCGGGGACTTCCACTTTGTACACCCCTGCAGGGTAAATCTTTTCGAAAAGCCGTGTCCGCGGTTATGGACGAACTTGGGAAGTGAAGGTAAGATCATAGAATAACTTTAACGGAATGATTAAAAACTGGGTACTAGAGGTACCACTCAAGATTGCAAGGTGAGCTTCCTCGAGGGTGATTCGGGGAGGTGCCTTTGATGAACAGGTACAATGGTTGATGATGGTTGATGATGAGTAAGGTGATGAAAGAAAGAGTTACTCCTTACCTCTTTTAAAATATTCTGATTAGTCGATGCCATTGAGTTATGTTTTCATGAAATAAAATCAGCTTTATGCAAAACAGCCATAAAACCTTGAAAGCCAATCATCGAGCATATATTAGCTCTTAATCTTGCGAGTTCGTCGAACTCAACGTCGTTTGCTTATTTTCAGGAGAGGACGTCACCGACCTCGAAGGTGGGTTCTTTGTGGACGTCGACGAGTAGTCTGGGGTTCCCAGGTGGCAGCTTGGGACATCCCGGAACAGCTGGCGCTGTGATGTTTATTTGCAGGCCTCTTAGGCCATAATTTGGTTCTTGTTGTTTAGAACAACACACTTCGCTTCCGCATGTTGTATGTTGGGTCTGTGACCTCTGGTTGTCATTTGCTATCTTTCTCTATTATAAGAGTTGAACTATAATGATTTGTGTCGTAGAGTCTGTGATGTGCCAGTTGTTCCACAAGTCTTGATCTCTCTATTATGCTTTGATAGTGTGTCTGCTGGTATCGGATAACCGGAGACACAGTATCACTGTATAGCAGTCGGGTCGGGGCGCCACAAGTTGGTATCAGAGCAGTACTGCCTGTAGGAAACCCTTCTACTGGTCGATGTTGAGTCTAGTGTTTGTGAAAATATTTTAACCTAAAAATGAGTTGTGAAAACCATCTTAGGATTCTTTTTACTCCTTATCTGGTTACCCTCTAATCTCGGAGCAATCTTACCTCGATTTGACTTAAAGGTTTTACTTCTCATCTGTTACTTCAAAATGATTAGAAACGTGGGTGGGGTTCGACCTTTAGTGTTATGTGTCCAGTTGCTCCCTCCGCGTTGCAATCCCAAATCAACTCAGATGTTTGAATCCTGTTACCTAACGAAGGAGCAAGTGATTATCCTCGATTTGTTGGATTTTTAACCCAAGGTCTTGAACCGAAGGTCCCGGATTGTGCTGTGAGTCTGGTATGATGAATTGTGTGGGTTCTTACCCATGTGATCGTTATGCTATTTATGATTCTCGGCACATGAAGCTGACCTTTAACCCAAGTCCTTTATGTGGTCTGTGTGGTAAATGGTTGAACCTTAATTTCCCACACCTCTGCTGGCTATGTAACTTCAACTCTGCCATAGCCGGAGATTCTGTCTTGGAATCATCTGGGTTATGACCAGAATTCTCTTAACGAATCCCCATCTATGTTCATGACTGCTGTATCTCCCTTTTTGGGCATGGTTATCACAATTGAGTAATAACCGGTGCATCTTCAACATCTTAGGATTCTCCTGAGCATGTTTCTTACTCTGATCTGCTTTCCGACCTTGTCTGTCTCTGACAGTAAAGTTTTATCGTGCGTTGGTACGTTCCGATGCAAGTTACTCTTGTGGTCCGTCAAGATCTTCCCCTTCGTCTTGTTTGGAGAAATAACTCTAGTACCTTGTCCACTTCTCGGACCAGGTCAAAGTATTGTAACCTGTAGAATAAGGGCCTTGTTTAGCTCTCGTTCTGCTCCACCTTAGAGTGTCACACTCTTTTATATCAAGGGGTCGTGCTGAGTGTCATGATCCTCTTGATGAAGTGATGCTCTTACACTTTGTTACTCTCCGTTCCCGAGTGACTTGTTACTCGAGAAGGATAAGTCGTGAGCAATGATGTGGCTATCGGATATTCTTAGCAGTTCTTACTGTGCGGAAATCCAGGGATATCCATTGCCCTCCTTAGCATGATTGGTTAGCCAATCAATAAGCTGAGTTTGACAGTGCTACCAAGTCAGTTGGCTCTGATGCACTCCCTCGGTTAAAGAGCTAGGTTCGTGCCGAAGCTCCCAAGACCACCTCGTTGTGCCTTGAAAGGCATGATCCTCTCTTGAACTCAAGATCCACCGGTATGTCGTGATATCCCATATGTGGATCGTGATATTCTGGAGGTCTTCCCAAAGTATCGCCAGGTTGTCACCTGACCGTGATGTTGAGTTTATGAGTAAGCTGGTTCTCTGAACAACTCCTTCTCCAAGAAAATCGTGCTGGATGTCCAGAATTATTGGTTGAGCTTAAACAACTTGGGAGTTAAAGACAAAAGCTCTATCCGAAATAGTTCTTTCATAAAGGGATGTCTAGTCTGTCCGTGATGAAGAAAGGTGGTATTCCTTTGTGGATATGCTATCCTACAATCTTTGATTTGAATTGGGCAATCGTCAAATCAAACTCAGGCTAGCCTACTGAATGTGTTAGTCTGACCAATACTCCTGCCCGTTCTGGTGAAATATGAGTCTACCGTCTTGGAGTATCTGGATAAGTTTGTTGTTGAGCCCATCAACTACCTTCTTATCTTCTCCATGTTTGAGGAGATTCATATTGGATATTGGGCGTTAGCATTGGAAATTGTTGGAACTAACTTTGTGTCTTCACAAGGTATGTGTTCTGGAGTTAGAAGTGACTTTCCCGGTTCACGTGCAATTGCTGAAAGATGTCGCCGTGGATCTGAGTGAATTGTCTGGTTTCCTCGAAATCATCTCAACTCGATCAAGCATGTGTAGAATATTCTCGGATGGTATGTTGTTACCTCCTTTCCTCGGGAATTTCATCTATGCATCCAAGCCACTGATTGAATTGTTCCAGAAAGGGAGGAAGTCTGAGAACTTCCTTGTCTTCTATGATGCTTCCCATCAAGAGCTCAATCGTGTCTCGCTACAATATAATCAATTGGGGCAGCTGTCCCCTGACAAGTTGCTAATTCGCGAGTTCCGCAATCTTGTTCCTCCTTCGGAGTTAGACATTGTAGTCCAACTCTTGGGGTCCTAGCAATTGTAATCCGTTGGTATGCATTACAAAGCTTCCTATTCCTACCGGTGCTGAGTCTGAAGTATCTCTACACTTATCAGATCTCAATCTCAATCAGAAACGATGGTTGGTGATCCTCAAGAAGTTTTTCCCGATACTAACGATCCCGGGCTTTTTAAAGTTCCCTCGATCTAGCTTCCGATCCTTCTCCAGTGATCTGAAATGCTCCTCCGTGAGGAAAGTTCTACTCAAGCCGACTAGTACAAGTTATCTCTTCATCTGTTGGAAGCTTGTTTCGACACTCTCTCTCAGAAATTTTGGGCCTTGTGCAAAGTTCATATTCTGAATTCTTGAGGAAACAGTTGTCTACCAACTGGAAGCTCCTTATCAATCTTCCGTCAAACGCATGTGCCTTCTAACTGTCAAATCAAGGGATGCTCGAAGTCTCATCCTAACATTCTATTAGGAGGTACTCCGTTGTGGTATATTCACCAAGATTCCTCCTTCCGGATAGGTTTCCTTCTTCCTATGGTGTACCTGGATAGTGACCTCGAAGTGAAGCCGATGAAGATCTTCAGGATGCGCTGAATCAGTCTACACCGAGAAGATCGTGTAGTACCGTTGTAACCCTTTTCCCTCTTTCCTACTCTAAGAATCTCGGGACGAGATTCCTGTAAGGAGGGTAGAGTTGTAACAGCCCTAAGTTCGGAAACCTAAAAACCCGAGTAAAATTTTCGCTTTTGTGTTGCACTGCATCATGGCATCCATATTAAGTTGCTAAACAACACACAATTTGGGTTTGCCAACATTGGAAAACAAAATGCCCAACTTGCTACAACCAAATCTCACCACAAGGAAGACACTCAAGTTTGCAAATACAAATCCTTGTCATCTTATATTTGTCAAGGAGGTTCCAAGATTTCAAAACCATATTTTGCACTTGCTTTAATTTCCCAAAAGAGCAACCTTTTGTGAATTGAGCAAAATGCCCTATTTTGAACCTATGAGCAATTGTTGTCCAAAACTTTTTTATTTTGAATTACCAATTTTTGTGGTGCTTCTACTTGTTGGTAGGAGGCTACTGGATTTTTCTCACAATTTTCAAAAATGGTTTAGTGCTCTAATAAAATTCCCCAAAGCTGCTGGAATGAAAAAGAAACTGGGAGGACCAATCGGTGATAGGAATATTTTGTCCAGGGGCCTGTTTGTAAAATCGTCGTCTCCCTCGTCGCTGTAGCGACCGAGCGTGCCACTCGAGCTGCTCGTCACCGTGGGCCGCACCCAGGCGCCCCGTGCCCGCCTGCCGCGCCAGGAGGAGAAGAGGAGGTCCCCGCGACGCTCTGCTCCCCATCCCTCGTCGCCTGCCCCTCTGTTCCCTCTCTTTTCCTCTCTTCCCCGCGAGCGCGCGTAGTCGCCATGGCCGCCGAGGTCGCCGTGCTCGTCGCCGCCATTTGAGTTCACCCCGTACAAATCGACGACCACCACGACGTCCGCCGCGTCGCCTGCTACATCCTCGCCACCGGAATCGAACGGAGACGCTGAGCAACGACCGCGCCATCCCCTTCTTCCCCGCAGCCGTATGCGCACAGCCGAGCTCCGCGCCGTCGCCGTGGCCCAGCTCCGGCCTCCCCAAGCACGCCTACGCTCCCAGGGTGAGCTGCCGCTCCTCTCCAGGCCTCCGTGCCCTCCCCTCTCCTCCTAGCTCTTCCCCTTGCTCGGCATCGTCGAGCGCGTGCACGCCCAGCACGCCGTCGTCGCCGTTCCTCTCTCGCGAGACCGGCCGTGGAACCGGCTCAGCCGGGCTGCAGGCCGTTGGCCTCTGGCCGATAGCCGGCCCAGGAGCCGGCCCAGACCGGGCTGCTGGCCGGAGCCCTCTAGAGCCAGGCCGGCCTCACACCCGGCCCAGCCGGGCCACAAACCGGCTGCCCAGTGTTTTTTTTTCCTGTTTATTGTTTTTCCTTTTCCCTCTCGATAGCAGTTGTCCCCGCTCCCCTCCCGCGTTTAGAGTTATCGAACTACGATGATTCCGTCGTGTTCCACCTCTCTCCCTCGAACCCGAGTACACATTCTTATTAATGTTGTTGAAACTAATCAAGATAATTAACAACAAATATTCAAAAAGGGGAAATCAATAAAAGTAATAACTTTTTATCCGGACTTCAGAAAATTGTGTTCCTTATACCAAAATGTTCGGAAAAACATGATTTATCCAGAATCATCATCATGCATATTTTTTCACAATTACAACAATGTGCTCTAATAGTATTTCAAAATCATTAAGTTTAAATATGGGGTTTATTCCAAATAATGCAATAAATATAACGGGGACCCCATTTAACTTGTTGCCCTCGTTCAATGCTTCTAGGGTGCATTTAAAATGTCATATCATCATTTTTGTATGCATTGCACAATTGCCATGTGTTGATTGTTGTTTTTGCTTTCCGGTGTTGTTTGCTCTCCGGTAGATCACGAGTTCGGAGTTGAGCATCATTACTCCGACGAGCAGTTTGACTACTTCGCTCAACAAGGCAAGCGTAATCCCCCCTCTGAGCATATCTTATCCTATTTTCCGCAAGTATTTTCTCCACTATAATATTGCATGCGGTTTCAAATGTCAATTTATTGGATTAGAGTATCCCATAGTTGCATTAAGTTTCCGATGCCAATACCTGTTCCCCTCCTATTAACCATAGGTTTGTATTGTTGGCCTGAGCTACTTTACTATGCTATGTTGATGCTTAGCCATGCTTAGTGAATGTGCATCTGTACGATGGATGGTTGATGTTGGAAACAGGTGTTGAGATGTGTGGTTGATGGTGGAGAATTGTGGAGACAGGTAATAAAATGCTTAAAGGTGGGGATGAGAGGCCACTGTGGTTGTGGTGTTTTGTCTCGTTCTCGCCGCCTAGGAGCGAGTTCTATACCTCTTGAACCAAGACTGAGCGTGCAACCATGCGTGAGGCCTATGCATTTGCAGGAACCCTCATAGACTAAATAACTCGGGCGGGGCTAGCCAGGGTCCTCTAGTTCGGGCTTCCATTTGCGCGTGCGTGATGATGGTGGTATGAACTGAGATGAGGATGGTGGTATTAGGAAAATAAGTGGCCGCGGGACAGGGTGCTGGAGGTACCTCTTGTCCTACCGCTACTGATGATCCTGGAAAGTCCTTAACGAGGGAGAAGTCGACACCGCTCCCACCCAGCCGGCTTTCCAAGGAAGAGAGCTAATTGTACAGGCAATGGGCCGGACGGTACGCGTGGCGAAGGAGCTAGGGCCCCTCGGGACTCCGGGGACTTCCACTTTGTACACCCCTGCAGGGTAAATCTTTTCGAAAAGCCGTGTCCGCGGTTATGGACGAACTTGGGAAGTGAAGGTAAGATCATAGAATAACTTTAACGGAATGATTAAAAACTGGGTACTAGAGGTACCACTCAAGATTGCAAGGTGAGCTTCCTCGAGGGTGATTCGGGGAGGTGCCTTTGATGAACAGGTACAATGGTTGATGATGGTTGATGATGAGTAAGGTGATGAAAGAAAGAGTTACTCCTTACCTCTTTTAAAATATTCTGATTAGTCGATGCCACTGAGTTATGTTTTCATGAAATAAAATCAGCTTTATGCAAAACAGCCATAAAACCTTGAAAGCCAATCATCGAGCATATATTAGCTCTTAATCTTGCGAGTTCGTCGAACTCAACGTCGTCTGCTTATTTTCAGGAGAGGACGTCACCGACCTCGAAGGTGGGTTCTTTGTGGACGTCGACGAGTAGTCTGGGGTTCCCAGGTGGCAGCTTGGGACATCCCGGAACAGCTGGCGCTGTGATGTTTATTTGCAGGCCTCTTAGGCCATAATTTGGTTCTTGTTGTTTAGAACAACACACTTCGCTTCCGCATGTTGTACTGTTGGGTCTGTGACCTCTGGTTGTCATTTGCTATCTTTCTCTATTATAAGAGTTGAACTATAATGACTTTGTGTCGTAGAGTCTGTGATGTGCCAGTTGTTCCACAAGTCTTGATCTCTCTATTATGCTTTGATAGTGTGTCTGCTGGTATCGGATAACCGGAGACACAGTATCACTGTATAGCAGTCGGTCGGGGCGCCACAGTCGTGGAGGAGAAAGAATTTGGGGGAGAGAAGGACTGTGGAGGGATGGTGAACGGGATGGAAGGAAAGGAGGGAGAAGATAGGTACTTGGGTGGGACCCACCACGTCCGTCCACGCGCTCCAGCGTGTCAACGCTTCTCCGCGGAGCGAGCGAGCGCTCGCTCGCGCAACAGGTAGCCATCCTCATGTCCACATGCATGTAGCCTGTTTGTAAGGGTCATGGACTCTTTGCTGTCGATTGACATTCTTCTTGGAAAATTTTGATCAGCGTATATACGCTAGGCCAAATCGATTTCCTCTACCAGGAGCGAAACCGTGTTGTTTTATTTTCTGCCGCCGCCGGCTGCTGATTTCACCGAACGGCAACCAAAAGACGGCAATCTCTCTAGATGCAACACTGCAAGAGATAATTTGTCCGCCATAACCCACGGCGTTAGCACGCATCATCGAGTATTCCGTCCGACCGGCTTGGAGTTCATACAATAGAAAGGTATGATCCCATCTACTAGCATGTATAGATCTCCTGTCGTGGTTGGGATATATGGAAAGGAGATGTAACGCAATACAAAGTGTTTTTCCGGCGCGCAGTATAGCGCCGGTTTCAAGATATCTCCACGGTACATGTCCATGGCTTGCCAACACCAGAAGCAGCACATAACGAGGGTTCCCGGCGACCACACGCTGCCAGCCGGGTCTTCTCGAGCCCGTCATCAACAACCCGCATAGGTGCGCAGCTCCCGCCGCCTCCGAGGAAGAAGAGGAGCACGGGTCGGAGGAAGTTGAGGCTTTTTCCCTCCACCCTTCCAGGCAGAACACGCCGCCGCCGTCTGACGGCCACACCACGTCTGCTTCCACCCGAGCTCCTCTGACACCGGGGCTACGCTTCTCATGGCGCTGGAACTCGCCCAAAAAGCCGGACACGACGCGTGGCTAAAGTGAGTCACCGAACTCGTCCACGCCGTGAAAGTCACCCCGGCGCTGTCGCACTGCATAGTGCCGCCCGCGTCTCAGGGAAGAGTAGCGCATGGCGCTCCCCCTCCGCCTCCACCACCTCCTCCGCCCCCGGCGGAGGAGCCAGTGGACCACACCAGGGTGCCCACGTCCCGAGCCGGGCCCCCTCCCACGGCGCGTCTTCTCCACACCTTGGCGGCGCCAGCTGTCAAATCATCACAAGGGCCCAGAGGACGCCCGCGTGAACCTCGAGCGCCAGGACCGCACGGTCCGTGACCTCGCTGCGGCCGATGACCCCAACCGCGCCGTCCTCGCCGGCGGCCATGCCACGTACAGGAAGGGTTGCCTCGCTCTCTCCCGAGAGCTGCGACACGTGTGTCGTGGGTTAATCTCGGCAGATGTCATTGTGATGACTTCGTAGGTGTGGGGATTGCGCGAGTCAAGCGTCTCGAGCTTAAGATCACAGGGCACGAGGAAGACAATGTCTACCCAGGTTCGTCCCCTCGATGCGAGGTAAAGACCTACTTCCTGCCTATCCTAGATTGGAATTGATATGAATATGGTGTTACAAGGGTTGGCGATCGATGTGTCGAGTCACCGTAAGATCTAGGGTTTAGGACTTGAGAGCTCTCTTTCTACGTTCTGCGAGTCCTCCTTATATACACAGAGGCTCGCTAGGTTACAAGGAAATATTCTTTTGTTTAGGAAAGCATAAGCCGGAGTCCTACTTTGAGACTAATCATCTTCTTGTCTTCCAAGCCAAGTTACTCCCGTTCTTCTAGATCTTTCTTATCATGATATTGGGTTGGCCCATCATCGTGTAAGCCCATTGACAGTGCGGCCGTGGATTCATAATGAGCCGCATTTCACTTGATGAGTCGCGGGTTAAGTATTCCCCGACATTAGCCCCCGAGTGTAGCCTGAATTTCATAGAATGAGGATTTGTATCTTCCCAGACTTTTTTCGGAGCGCCTGTCTTGAATATTTAGGCTAGACTTCTGTTTCTTGGCTTGTTTTTCAATGTAGCTCTTTTTCTTGGTTGACTCTATATCATGTTGTAATGGCCTTTGCTGCATCAACAATCTTTTCTTTGCCTATGTCTGGAGTCTCTTGAGGAGTGCATCCTTGATTGATTGTAATGTCCTTTGGTTTCTTCAAGAACTTTGCCTTCAATTTTTGACAACAACATAACTGCAGCCCCCAAGAATTGAGTTGGTTGACTTGGCGACTGTCTCAATGCTTCTTGAAAGATACAATGATCATCTCCTGAAATCTCAAAAAGCAAATACTTCGATGTCTCGAAACTACATGATTAGGCTGTTAATAGCTTTTGAAATAATTTCGTACTCTTGGCAGTACATAAATCGACCTGTAGGTAGGTCTGTTGATTTTCTCAAATATCCTTTAAGTGGGCCCTTGCGCGACTCAGTATTTCCCAAGCAAAATGTTTGTTCAGGGTCAAGAACGTCCATGATAGGCATTCAGACTCGATTGACACCACACGCTGGTACTTTGGCCACATAGTGCAAGTTGCATCCAACTTTAAGGCTGATAATAATCAAGATGGTGCACTAATTTGGCGGTTTCAAGGTGACTAGCTTAGTTCAAAGAACACGAAGCCCCCATGAAACGATAATTAAGAAATAGAAGACTCGGTAACTCAAAATGAGGCAAAAACGACCAACTTCTGTAAACCAGAAGGGACGGCTTTATTTCATAATCATTGTTGATACAATCAGCTGTAGGTAGCTGTGATATGATGCAGTCAGCTGTAGATAGCTGTGATATGATATAGCTCTAATTAGCTTTGATGATAACCAGCTCTAGTTAGCTGTAAAGGTGGTGCTCAGCTGTAATTAGCTGTAAGGATGATACTCAGCTCTAGTTAGCTTTGAAGATGATACCCAGCTCTGATTAGCTTAGGTGTAATATGGCCGCAATTGTGCGATGTTCCATGGTCGAGGTAGCTCAAGACGATCCTCAAACTCTGGATGGCTGCTATCTTCTTCTCTTACGTCCATTAAATAATATGACTCATTATGCAAAGTTTCCTGATGATGTAGGGTCCCTCCCACGGGGAGGATAGTTTATGCATCCCTTTATGGTCCTGCTTCAGTCGTAGCACCAGGTCTCCTTCTTGAAAGGTGCGGGTCCTGATGCGTCGAGCATGATATCTCCGCAAATCTTGCCGGTACACCGCTGACCTTAATGCAGCTAAATCTCTAGCTTCTTCTAAAATATCCACCGAGTCTTGGTGAGCTATCTCATTGTCTATCTCAATGTATGCTTCAAATCTAGGTGAATCATGTATAATATCACTTGGCATGAAAGCTTCTGCTCCATAAACCATAAAGTACGGAGTATATCCCGTGGATCTGTTCGGAGTTGTTCTTAGACTCCATAACACAGCTGGCAGTTCATCCACCCAACATTCTGGAGATGATTCAACCTTTTCAATAAGGCGCGGCTTGATTCCATGGAGGATCTCCTGGTTGGCACGCTCTGCTTGTCCATTGCTTTGCGGGTGCGATACTGATGCAAGGTCCAGTCTTATCCCATTACTAGCACACAATATCTGGGTGGCTCCTTCAGAAGTATTGCTGCCATTGTCTGTGATGATGTTGTGGGGTATCCAAAACGGAATATGATCTTCAAGAATTTCACTGCCGTCTCGGCTTCACAATCTGTAACGGGCTCTGCTTCGATCCATTTAGTAAATTTATCCACCGCGACTAAAAGGTGAGTCTTTCCAGTGGAGAATCTTTTGAAGGGTCCAACCATGTCGAAGCTGCAGACCGCAAACGGCCATGTGATAGGGATAGTGTGCAAAGCTTGAGCCGACATGAGGTCTTGCCGAGCGTATCTCTGACATCCATCGCACACTCTGACAATCTGTTCAGCATCTCTTAACGCCGTGAGCCAGAAGAAACCATGTCTAAATGCCTTTGCCACCAAAGATCTGGACGAAGAATGATGGCCACAATCGCCTGCATGAATTTCGTTCAAGATTTTTCGTGCTTCTTCTGGCGATACACATCTCTGGAATGTCCCTGAGACACTTCTCTTATATAACTCATTGTTGATAATTGTATAGGCCTTGGATCGTCGTATTATTTTTCTGGCCTCCACCTCGTATCCTGGGAGTTCTCCACGAGCCAAATACGCCATATACGGTGATGTCCATTCTGGTTGCTCATGCAGAGCCGCGACTAATGCTGATTTAGCCTCTGGCTCGGCAATGTCTATCTCGGTTGGAGGCTTGACTGACGGGTTATGCAACTCATCTAAGAAGACGTTGGGTGGTACTGGCTGCCTGTTAGATCCGATGCGGGACAAGGCGTCCGCTGCTTCGTTTTGCCTTCTATCAATGTGGTCAACTTGGAACCCAACAAAGTGCCCTGCAATCAGATCCACTTCTCTTCTATATGCTGCCATGTTAGCATCCCTGCTATCCCATGTACCGGACACCTGCTGTGCCACCAAGTCTGAGTCACCAAAACACCGTATGCGAGTTATATTCATCTCTTTCGCGATGCGAAGTCCATGAAGTAGCGCCTCGTGTTCTGCCACATTATTCATGCAGTTGAAGTGTATTTGAAGCACATAACTTAGTTTATCTCCTTTGGGTGATGTTAAGACGACTCCAGCTCCCGATCCTTGCAGCTGTCTGGATCCATCGAAATGCATGACCAATACTTTGTGTTCGGAGCGCTGGGGACTGACTGAATTTCTGTCCAGTCATTGATAAAATCAGCCAAGGCCTGTGACTTAATGGCTGTCGCGGCTCATAATTGATATGATAGGGTCCCAACTCGATCGCCCATTTGGCTATTCTTCCCGTGGCTTCACGGTTACGGATTATATCTGCCAGTGGTGCTACACTGACCACCGTTATTGAATGTTCTTGGAAATAGTGCTTCAGCTTGCGACTTGCCATGAACACTCCAAATACTAGCTTTTGCCACTGTGGGTACCGTTGTTTGGAGTCTGTAAGTACCTCGCTGACGTAATATACCGGCCTTTGGACTGGATACTCCTTCTCCGGCTCCTGTCTCTGCACTACTGCTACTGCGCTGACTGCTCGCGAATTTGCGGCGATGTAAAGTGATACGTCCATTTTGCATCACTATTTTATAGCATAATTTACTGTTATTCAATGATATATTTCATATTAAGAGGAGTTACTTATGTTATTTTGCATGTTTGATGATCATTGGATAATTAACTGCCGGAGTCAGATTTCAGCTGGAAAAAGCACGTCAAGGCACTATATTTCTGGAGCACTAAAAATATTTCCGAGAAGACAGATGTTCCTATTTTATCAGAAGATGGACTAAGCCAAAAGGGGAGGCTGAGATGGGCCAGGAGGGGCCCACACCACCCCTGGGCGCGGGGCCCACCTTGGCCGCGCCCTAGCCAGGTGTGGTGCCCCTGGCCCACCTCAGGCGCTCCCCCTTCGCGTACTTCATCCCCCAGAAACCCTAAGACACGGGAGTCCGAGAGAAAATATTCCGCCGCCTCCACGAGGCGGAAACAACAGAGAGAGAAAAAGCTCTCCGGCAGGGAGAAATCTGCCGGGGAAATTCCCCCGGAGGGGGAGATCATCGCCATCCTCATCGTCATCGCGCTGGACTTCATCGGGATCATCATCATCATCCACCGCCATCACCACCATCACCGCTGCACCATCTCGTTCCGCTGTAACATCTAGGGCTATACTTTGTTTAGTTCATAGGGGAAACTCTCCCGGTGTTAATTACTCCTTGTGGTTGATGCTATTGAGTTTTATCGGTGAATTAAAGTATATGTTCAGATCGTTATCCATCATTATATCACCTCTGATCATGATCCATATGATGTCTCGTGAGTAGTTCGATTAGTTCTTGAGGACATGGGAGAAGTCACGCTGTTAGTAGTGGAATTATGTTGAGTAATATTTAATGGTTTGATATTTAAGTTGTGGTGCTATTCTTCTAGTGGTGTCGTGTGAACGTCGACTACATGACACTTCACCTTTATGGGCCTAGAGGAATGCATTGTGTATTTGGTTGCTAATTGTGGGGTTGCCGGAGTGACAGAAACCTAAACCCCCGTTAGTATACCGGTGCACAAGGGAGCGTAGGATCTCAGAGTTTAAGGCTGTGGTTAGATTTATCTTAATTACTTTCTTGTAACTGCGGATGCTTGCAAGAGGTATAATCACAAGTATGTATTAGTCCAAGTAAGGGCGGTGCATTAGCATAGGTTCACCCACACAACACTTATCAAAACAATGAAGATTAATCAACTATGTGAAGCGAAAGCACTTGACTAGAATCCCGTGTGTCCTCAAGAACATTTTGTCATCATAAGTAAACCAACCGGCTTGTCCTTTGCTCTAAAAAGGATTGGGCCACTCGCTGCAATTATTATTACTGTCTTTTACTTACTCGCATTTTATTTACCTGCTATATCAAAAACCCCTAAAAACTTGTCTGCTAGCATTTACAGTGAAACCTTTACCGAAACTCCTTGTCAGCACCTTCTGCTCCTCGTTGGGTTCGACACTCTTATTTATCGAAAGTACTACGATACACCCCCTATACTTGTGGGTCATCAAGACTATTTTCTGGCGCCGTTGCCGGGGAGTGAAGCGCTATTGGTGAGTGGAATTGGTAAGGGAAACTTTTACTGTAGGTGCTATTTTTATTTCTGCTTGCTACTTTATTTTATCATGGAGAGATCTCCATTTGAATCCCTGTTTGGAAATACTACTACCACTGCTACGGTAGTAGAAGAGGAACCACCTGATCAAGTAATTCCATTTAAAATACCTATGAAAATTGTTGAACGAGTTACGAATAACCGCTATGCAGGAGATGGAACTGTCCCTCCTGGGGATCATTTGCTATTTATTCATGAATTATGCGAGTTGTTCAAGTGTGCAGGTATTTCAATGGAAGAGGTCAAGAAGAAATTGTTTTCTATATCGTTGACTGGTAAAGCTGCAAAATGGTATAGGATGCTGAAAATGGGCGTTCTATTGGCTGGGAGGAGATTGTGCCTCTCTTTTATTCTAAATTTTATCCTCCTAGTGAAATTCATCAAGATCGGAATCATATATATAATTTTTGGCCTCATGATGGAGAAAGTATTGCCCAAGCGTGGGGGAGATTGAAATCATTAATGCTCAAATGCCCCATTCATGAGCTTCCTGGTAATGTTGTTATTGATAACTTCTATGCAAGGCTTTCTCTTCAAGATAAAACTCTATTGGATACCTCTTGTGCTGGATCATTTACGCGTAATAAAGAGGAAGTTAAATGGGACCTTCTTGATCGGATTGAGGAAAATACTGAAGGATGGGAGAACGACAAAGGTAGAGAATCAGGTATAAAGTATGATTACGAATGCATTAAAACTTTTATGAATACTGATAATTTTCGTAATCTCTATGATATGTATGGTCTTGATTCTCAAGTTATTGCAAACTGTTACAAGGCTTTTGCCTCTTATCTTGATGTTCCTAAAGAAAGTTGCAATAAGTATCATTTGCCTTACAAAGATAATACTAATTCTGCCAATATTAAAAACATTGAAGTTCATACAGTTGATCGTATCTTGCCAGAACCTTATATTGAGAAACCACCTTTTCCTGTTAAAATTAGGGAACATTCTATCATAGCTAGTGTGGTTAATAAAAGTGCAAAGAAAGCTTTAGAACCTGCTGAACAAATAGCGGTTGAACCCACAATAGCAATAGTAAAGGATTTGGTAACTGAAAATGTAGAAGGAGGACATATTATCTTTTGTGAAGATGCCTCTAATATTGTTTCACATCCCAGTAGAGCTAGGAAAACAAGTGTTCCTGTGCTTTCAGTCAAAATAGGAGAACATTGCTATTATGGTTTATGTGATATTGGTGCAAGTTCTAGTGCTATTCCTTTTGATCTTTATAAAGAAATTATGCATGAAATTGGTCCTTGCGAACTTGAGGAGATTGATGTGGTTATTCAGCTTGCTAATAGAGAAACTATCTCTCCAATTGGTATTGTGAGAGATGTTGAAGTTTTATGTGGTAAGACTAAATACCCTGCTGATTTTCTAGTACTTGGTTCTGTTGCTAGTAAAGCTTGTCCCATTATTTTTGGTAGGCCTTTCTTGAATACATGTGGTGCATTATAGATTGTAAGAAAGAGAAAATTTACACTAAATTTAATGGAGAATCTTATGAGTTTAATTTCTCTAAGTTTGGTAAACAACTTTATGAAACTGATTTGCCTAATGAGACTCGAAAATGAACAACTTGCTGCTATTGCTGTTGCTCCTAACAATGCCTTGCAGCAATTCATGGAGGAACACGAAAGTGAAGTATTTATGGAGGAGAGGAATGAGATTGACAATGCCTTTCTTCGTCAACCACCAATACTTAAGCATAATTTGCCTGTGGAAGATTTGGGTACCTCAGCGCCTCCTAAGGAAGATCCTGTCTTCGATTTAAAACCTTACCTGATAATCTTAAGTATGTTTATCTTGATGAAAGGAAAGTATATCCTGTTATTATTAGTTCTAAACTTTCAGGTAATGAAGAAGCAAGGCTATTAGAAGTACTAAAGAAACATCGAGGAGCTATGGGATACACTTTGGATGATTTAAAGGGGATTTCTCCTACTATATGTCAACATGCCATCAACATTGAACCCGATGCAAAACCTGTTGTTGAGCATCAGCGTCGCTTGATCCCTAAATGAAAGAAGTGGTAAGAAATGAGGTATTAAAACTTCTTGATGCTGGTATAATTTATCCTATTGCTGATAGTAGATGGGTAAGTCCTGTGCATTGTGTCCCTAAGAAAGGAGGAGTTACTGTTGTACCAAATGAAAATGATGAACTTATTCCTCAAAGAGTAGTAGTTGGGTATAGGATGTGCATTGATTTTAGAAAGGTCAATAAAGTAACTAAGAAAGATCATTATCCTTTGCCTTTTATTGATCAAATGTTAGAAAGGTTGTCTAAGAAAACCATTTTTGTTTCCTTGATGGTTATTCTGGATTCTCACAAATTGCTGTTAAAGCACAAGATCAAGAGAAAACTACTTTTACTTGTCCTTATGGAACTTATGCTTATAGACGTATGCCTTTTGGTTTGTGTAATGCTCCTGCTACGTTCCAAAGATGCATGTCTGCTATTTTTCATGGTTTTTGTGAAGAAATTGTGGAAGTATTCATGGACGATTTTTCCGTCTACGGAACTTCCTTTGATAATTGCTTGCACAATCTTGATAAAGTTTTGCAGAGATGTGAGGAGACTAATCTTGTTCTTAATTGGGAGAAATGTCATTTCATGGTTAATGAAGGAATTGTCCTAGGGCACAAAATTTCTGAAAGAGGTATTGAAGTGGACAGAGCTAAAGTTGAAGCAATCGAGAAAATGCCCTGTCCAAGGGATGTGAAAGGTATCCGTAGTATTCTGGTCATGCCGGTTTTTATAGGAGGTTTATTAAAGATTTCTCTAAAATTTCAAAACCCCTCACTAATCTTCTTCAAAAAGATGTACCTTTTGTTTTTGATGATGATTGCAAGGAAGCTTTTGAAACTCTAAAAAAGGCTTTAATCACAGCTCCTGTTGTTCAACCTCCTGATTGGACTTTACCTTTTGAAATAATGTGTGATGCTAGTGATTTTGCTGTAGGAGCTGTTCTTGGACAGCGGGTAGACAAGAAGTTAAATGTTATTCATTATGCTAGTAAAACACTTGATGCCGCTCAAAAGAATTATGCTACTACTGAAAAGGAATTTTTAGCAGTTGTTTTTGCTTGTGATAAATTTAGACCTTATATTGTTGATTCAAAAGTTACTATTCACACTGATCATGCTGCTATTAGATACCTTATGGAAAAGAAAGATGCTAAGCCTAGGCTCATAAGATGGGTACTTCTACTGCAAGAATTTGATTTACATATTGTAGATAGGAAAGGTGCTGAAAATCCTGTTGCTGATAATTTGTCTAGATTAGAAAACATTTCAGATGATCCTATACCTGTTAATGATAGTTTTCCAAATGAACAATTGGCTGCGATAAAGGTAAGCTCACGCGAAAGTCCTTGGTATGCTGATTATGCTAATTTTATTGTTGCCAAGTATTTGCCTCCGACCTTTACAGCTCAGCAAAGAAGAAAGTTCTTTTATGATTTGAGGCATTATTTTTGGGATGACCCACATTTGTATAAAGAAGGAGTAGATGGCATTATGCGAAGATGTGTTCCTGAGTATGAACAGAAAGAAATATTGAGCAAATGCCATGGAAGTGCTTATGGAGGACATCACGCTGGAGATAGAACTGCGCAAAAGGTTCTACAATCAGGTTTTTATTGGCCTACCCTTTTTAGAGATGCTAGAAAATTTGTTTTATCATGTGATGAATGTCAAAGAGTAGGTAACATTAGTAGACGTAATGAAATGCCTATGAATTATTCTCTTGTTATTGAACCTTTCGACTGTTGGGGATTTGACTTTATGGGTCCTTTTCCTCCTCAAATGGTTATACTCATATACTTGTTGCTGTTGATTATGTTACTAAATGGGTAGAAGCTATACCAACTTCTAGTGCTGATGGTGAGACATCATTAAAAATGCTTAAAGATATTATGGTTTGGTGTGCCTAGATATCTCATGACTGATGGTGGTTCTCATTTTATTCATGGTGCTTTTAGAAAAACTCTAGCTAAGTATGATGTTAATCATAGAATTGCTTCACCATATCATCCCAAACAAGTGGTCAAGTAGAATTATCAAATAGAGAGATTAAGTCTATTTTGCAAAAGACTGTTAATAAATCTAGAAAAAATTGGTCTAAAAAGCTTAACGATGCTTTGTGGGCTTATAGAACTGCTTATAAAAATCCTATGGGAATGTCTCCTTACAAAATGGTTTATGGAAAAGCTTGTCATTTGCCTCTAGAATTAGAACATAAAGCCTATTGGGCGGTGAAAGAACTTAATAGAGACTTTAAACTTGCCGGTAAAAAGAGATTGCTTAATTTGAATTCTTTAGATGAATGGAGAAATGCAGCTTATGAAAATGCTAGGCTCTTTAAAGAGAAAGTTAAGCAATGGCATGATAGAAGAATTCTTAAGAGAGAATTTAACGTAGGTGAAAAAGTTTTATTGTATAGGTCTCGTCTCAGATTTTTTGCAGGAAAATTACTTTCAAAATGGGAAGGACCTTATATCATCGAGGAGGTCTATCGCTCAGGTGCGATTAAAATCAATTCACTAGATGGGGACAGACCACAAGTGGTTAATGGTCAAAGACTCAAGCATTACATTTCTGGAGATTCTTATAATGAAGATGTTGATTTATCAAAGTGGTAACTCCAGAGGATTTTATAAAAAGTCAAATTCAGACAACTGCAAAGCTGATTTGGAATAGGTAACAGTTTCGGTAAGAAAAAGTTCGCGATTTACTTTCCAACTTAAATATTTGTTGTTTTTACATAATATGGAAAATTATGAGTCGGAAAAGGGTAGGAAACGGTGCCCGAGGGCACCACACCACCCCTGGGCGCGGGCCCCACCCTGGCCGCGCCGTGGGGCGTGTGGGCTCCTCGGAGCCCGTCTCCGACCCCGCTTCGTCCTGTCCCCTTCCTTTTGTTGTAAAACTTTTTGCTATATATTCACCCGGATCTCCCGAGGTCCGTATATCGTGTTTTCGTCGCGTTTTGTTTCGAGCTGTTTTCTGCCAGGAACTATTTTCAGATTTAGAGCGCCATGGTCTTCTCCAACGACAACGAGAACAAGGAGGCCGTGGAGGACATCATGGACCATAGGATCGAGGAGGAGATCAAGCCTAAATCATCAAGGGTAATGGCACTCCCTTGGCTTGTTCCAAGCTTGGGGGAGTGCCCAGTATCATCTTTATCCTTTCGTTTTTATAATTTCGTGGTCATATCATGAGTAGAGAAGTTATCTTATAAGATGGTTTGCGATGTGGAGTATCACCCTTTAGTTATCCATGTATCCGTTGGTTTGAGTGTGTCTTTGTTCAGAATATTAATGAGAAGTTCCACCTTTACTTTCGGTACATTTTATTTTAGCCTGCATCTTCTTTATGTGCTGATCTTGCCATTGGTATTGACGCCAATTTTGGGTACATCAAGTAAATTATGTTAGTTGTGGCAAACTTAGTATTGGTTATTAGCAACAATACCATGAAAACTTAAGTAGAAGGAGGGAATTACATGCAAAAATATTATCCCTTTAATCTTTCTTTCTTGCTAGCCAATAAGATTAGTATTTTTTGAGTTAAAACATTTGTGCTTACAGGGAAGATAGCATGGTTGCTTTTATTACATGTATATTTGTGTGTATCCCCCAACTTTTATGCTTGCCACATGACCTTGCTAGCCTTAACCACTGTACTGAGCGGGAATGCTTCTCGTGCATCCAAATCCTTGAGCCAAAACCCATGCCATTTGTGTCCACCATAACTACCTATATGTGGTATTTCTTTGCCACTCCAAGTAAATTTTTCGTGTGCTACCTTTAAATTATTCAAAATGTTATTAATCCCTTTTGTGTCAATGTTTACTAGCTCATGAGGAAGTAGTGTGGTTATCCTTTATTCTACTTGTCAAACAGACTTTACACCTGGACTAGTGGCATATACATCCGCTTATCCAATAACTTGCAAAAAGAGCTGGCAACGGGATGCCCAGTCCCAATTAATTACAACTTTAACCGCTTAATTCTCTTCACACTTTTGCCCTGAATTATCAGTAAGCATTGACAAACAGTGAAATATCTGCGTGTGTAAACCAAAGAGAAAGAGGGATAATCTGCCTTGCTGGTAGAAATAACGTCCTTCATGGGAGCCGCTCTTAAAAGTCTGTTTGACAGGGAGAATATTGTTTTCACCCGCTACCATTCGTTGATAATTAACAAACACCTCTCAAAACTTAATTTTTGCTCTCTATATGATTTCAAAAACTTAAAAGCTCTAGCACATGACTTAATCCCTGCTTCCCTCTGCGAAGGGCCTTTCTTTTACTTTTCATGTTGAGTCAGTACACCTATTTCCTTCTTCCTTGAGCAAGCATTTGAGTTGTTGTGATTCAACCATATATATCATTAATACTGTCGATCATGTCTTTGATCCTTCCTTGTCTTGGTACAAAGACTTTTGCCTCTAAGAATATAGCTTTGCAAGTTGTCAATGACTGTAAAGAAGGTGTGATAATTGAGTGTGGAAGTTCTGCAATATAAGCTCTAATATAAAGACTCCTTTCGAAAGATAAGTATTGATTGTTTATTGTTCTATGACCAAGAATGAAGTGTGCCATTACTAATCTATAATTTCCTTCGTGTATTTTTTATTGTGGTTGTTTCACTACTCATGTTCAAGTTAGGTTATATGAAGAGTAGTTGCTGTTTAAAATGAGTTGTGTTGTTTAGTAATTACTGATGCTTCTTGTCCATATTCTTTATTATCGACGCTTCACTCTTTAAATTTTTGTTCTAGTTTACTGAGCTCAGCTTTCGCTTGGGGACAAGCGAGGTCTAAGCTTGGGGGGTTGATACGTCCATTTTGCATCACTATTTTATAGCATAAGTTACTGTTATTCAATGATATATTTCATATTAAGAGGAGTTACTTATGTTATTTTGCATGTTTGATGATCATTGGATAATTAACTGCCGGAGTCAGATTTCAGCTGGAAAAAGCACCGTCAAGACACTATATTTCTGGAGCACTAAAAATATTTCCAAGAAGACAGATATTCCTATTTTACCAGAAGATGGACTAAGCCAAAAGGGGAGGCTGAGATGGGCCAGGAGGGGCCCACACCACCCCTGGGCACGGGACCCACCTTGACCGCGCCCTAGCCAGGTGTGGTGCCCCTGGCCCACCTCAGGCGCTCCCCCTTCGCGTACTTCATCCCCCAGAAACCCTAACACACGGGAGTCCAGAGAAAATATTCCGCCGCCTCCACGAGGCGGAAACAACAGAGAGAGAAAAAGCTCTCCGGCAGGGAGAAATCTGCCGGGGAAATTCCCTCCCGAAGGGGGGAGATCATCTCCATCCTCATCCTCATCGCGCTGGACTTCATCGGGATCATCATCATCATCATCTCCACCGCCATCACCACCATCACCGCTGCACCATCTCGTTCCGCTGTAACATCCAGGGCTATACTTTGTTTAGTTCATAGGGGAAACTCTCCCAGTGTTAATTACTCCTTGTGGTTGATGCTATTGAGTTTTATCGGTGAATTAAAGTATATGTTCAGATCGCTATCCATCATTATATCACCTCTGATCATGATCCATATGATGTCTCGTGAGTAGTTTGATTAGTTCTTGAGGACATGGGAGAAGTCACGCTGTTAGTAGTGGAATTATGTTGAGTAATATTTAATGGTTTGATATTTAAGTTGTGGTGCTATTCTTCTAGTGGTGTCGTGTGAACGTCGACTACATGACACTTCACCTTTATGGGCCTAGAGGAATGCATTGTGGATTTGGTTGCTAATTGTGGGTTGCCGGAGTGACAGAAACCTAAACCCCCGTTAGTATACCGGTGCACAAGGGAGCGTAGGATATCAGAGTTTAAGGCTGTGGTTAGATTTATCTTAATTACTTTCTTGTAACTGCGGATGCTTGCAAGGGGTATAATCACAAGTATGTATTAGTCCAAGTAAGGGCGGTGCATTAGCATAGGTTCACCCACACAACACTTATCAAAACAATGAAGATTAATCAACTATGTGAAGCGAAAGCACTTGACTAGAATCCCGTGTGTCCTCAAGAACATTTTGTCATCATAAGTAAACCAACTGGCTTGTCCTTTGCTCTAAAAAGGATTGGGCCACTCGCTGCAATTATTATTACTGTCTTTTACTTACTTGCATTTTATTTACCTGCTATATCAAAAACCCCTAAAAACTTGTCTGCTAGCATTTACAGTGAAACCTTTACCGAAACTCCTTATCAGCGCCTTCTGCTCCTCGTTGGGTTCGACACTCTTATTTATCGAAAGTACTACGATACATCCCCTATACTTGTGGGTCATCATAAAGCAACATGGGCTCCTTATCTTGAGGAGCCGCCAGAACTGGTGCGTTTGTCAGTTGGTTTTTCAGGGTCGTGAGGGCTTCATTAGCTTCGTCGTTCCAAATAAAGATATCTGACTTCTTAAGCAGCCAGTACAACGGCAGAGCCTTTTCTCCTAGTCTTGATACAAAGCGACTTAAAGCCGCGACACACCCCATGAGCCGCTGTACATCCGTCAGATTTTCTGGCTTTTTGAGTTTTGTAATGGCCTTTATCTTCTCAGGATTGGCCTCTATGCCTCTTTCTGATACTATGAATCCGAGGAGCTTCCCTGCCGGTACTCCAAAGACGCACTTTGTAGGATTGAGCTTCATGTTATATCTTCTCAGGTTGGTGAAGGTTTCCTCGAGATCGCTGATGAGGTCCCTCCTTTTTTGCGACTTGACTACGATGTCGTCCACATAGGCATGTACGTTGCGGCCTATTTGCTCATGTAGGCAATTCGGTATGCATCTTTGATAATTCGCACCTGCATTCTTCAACCTAAAGGGCATGCTGACATAACAAAAAGCTCTGAAGGGCGTGATGAAGGATGTCTTCTGCTGGTCTTCCTTCTTCATCTTGATCTGATGATAACCTGAATAGGCGTCCAAGAAGCATAATAGCTCGCACCCAGCTGTTGAGTCGATCACCTGATCAATCCGTGGCAAGGCGAACGGGTCCTTTGGGCATGCTTTGTTAAGGCTGGTGTAGTCAATACACATGCGCAATGTTCTATTCTTCTTCATGACTAGGACCGGGTTTGCCACCCACTTAGGGTGAAATACCTCAGTGATGAACCCTGCGGCTAATAACCGGGCTATTTCCTCTCCTATTGCCTTTCTTCTGTCATCATGGAAGCATCGTAATGGCTGTTTTACTGGCCTAGCTGTTGGGTCCACATTGAGGCTGGGTTCTGCTAACTCTCGCGGCACCCCTGGCATATCCAATGGCTTCCATGCAAAGATATCTTTGTTTTCCCGGAGGAAGGCGACCAAGGCTTCCTCTTGTCCCCCTTCCATATGTGCTCTGATGCTTGCTGTTTTGATGGATCTCCAGGGACAAGGTCTATTTGTTTTGTGTCTTGCGCCGCCTTAAATTTGATCTGTGGCTCAGCTGCTGGTGTTCTAACCATGCTCATATCGTCTGGATCGATCTGTGACTTATATGTCTTGAGCTCTTCGGCCGCCCAGGCTGATTCTGCAAAGGCCGCATCTCCTTCTTCGCACTCAATTGCCTTTTCCCTGTCTCCATGGACGGTAGAATCCTTTAGGACCTGGTATTTTCAACTGCAGATAAACATAGCAAGGCCTGGCCATGAATTTGGCAAACGCCATCCATCCAAATAGGGCGTGATACGGGCTTTGGAATTTCACCACCTCAAAACATATGAACTCACTACGAAAGTTCTCTTCTGTCCCAAAGGTTACTTCCAAGGTAATTTTGCCCACTGGCTGAGCGGACTTCCCTGGGACGATCCCATAAAATATTGTTGATGTATGCTGTAAACTAGAGTCTGGGAGCCCTAGGCGCTTGAAGGTGTCATAGTACCTCCTCCATCCTTGAGCACCTTGGTTAACTTGTATCCAGCCACATAGGGAGCCACAACCAACGCGAGCTTTCCTGGCTCTCGAACCTGCGGCGGGTGATCCTCGTGACTCCAGGTTACCGAGTGATCGGACAATCTAAGCCATTGAGGCGTTACCGGAACCACGACATTCACCTGTTGACTTCTGCGGCTTAATTTTTCTTCCCGCTTGGAGGTGTTGATGACTATGGTGTGATACTGTCCCACCTGCCTAGGGTTGCCCTCATTGTTCTGTCCAGGGCCTATATTTTGAGTCGCGCTATTGCGGCTGTCTCCATTATGACCTCCTGGGTTTCCTCCATTGGGCTGGCCCTCATCTTTCCACCTCTTGTAGTAATTGCATTGCGCCTTTGTATGGTCTGCTGGCCTTCCGTCACTTCCCGTATGAAGATCACGCGGTCGATTAAAGACTTCTTCCAGGTTAATCGGACAGAAGCCTCTGTTGCAATTCCTTCCTCGGTGGCTTTTGAACCGATCGTTGGTATTAGCGACGAGCCCAGGGCCTGCCTCTTCTCTCTTTCTTTCTTTTGTTGTGGTTGCTCGTTGCCGTCATTGGCGTTACTTTGATGTTGATTCTTGCCACCACTCTTCTTGCTCTTGGCAGCACTGCCTTCCGCCTCGCCATCGGAGGCGTCTTTGGTTTATCCGAGCCAGCGTATCTGTTGGCCGCATCCATCAGTTCTCCCATGTTTTTGACCTTATCTTTCATGCGTCCCAATTTGTGGACGAGTGGCTCAAATTTGCAATTCTTCTCAAGCACGAGCACCGCAGAACTTGCTGGTATTTTGTCTGATGAATGGATTATTTCTGTGACTCACCTCATCCAATGGCGACTTGATTCTCCTTCTTTCTGGACACACCTTTCTAGGTCTTCAATGGTGCAAAGCCGTTTGCACGTTCCGTGGAAATGTTTGGTGAATGCCTCCTTCATCTCTTCCCAAGTATGTATGGAATTGGGGGGAGGTTTTGTAACCAGATGTGAGCCGCGCCTTCTAACATCATGTTAAAGTATCTCATGCATATCCCCTCCGAGGCATTCAGGATACTCATCATTCCCATCTCATAATTATTAACCATGTGGTTGGATCCATGCTGGCATTGTACTTTTCCACCTTGCGCGGTCCTTTGAAATCTTCCGGGAAGGGTTCTGATCTGATCCTCTCGCTGAAACATACCGGCCCCTTAAGTCGCGAAGACAATGCCGTCGATGTTCTGGCCGTTGGATCATCCCTGCAGGCCACACCTGTTCCCTAGGTGTGGTGGCTTGGGCTGCGACTCGTGCCCCGGTTGACCCATCGCTGCGCCTGTTGCGGGGTATTCCTAGAGGCCTACTATGGACGCTTCTCTCCGCTGCTGCCCTGTTATTGTTTGAGGCGGATTGCGCCTGCCTTTCACGCTCTTCTTCCATCCTCTGTACTTCATATAGGAGCTCCGCCCTGGCGGCTTCGATTTCCGTTGCCCGCACAGCGACGTTTGCGGCTGATACTGGGACGAGCAACAGGTTGCCAGCGGTGCGGGTCTCTCGACTTCCCCCGCGGTCCTTGAAGTGCTTGCTTCTCCAGCCATATATATCCAGTTGGCATCTTTTCCTGATCTGACGCTGAGGTGGTCTCCGGGGTATAGCCCACGTAGTCTTCTTCAAAGATGGGGATGATAGATCCGAAACCCGCGAGTCCATACTTTCCTGGAACATACTTCTCCTTCTGAATCGCTGTTTGACGAGTTGGAGATGTAACCGACGAAGACGTGGATGTTGCCGAACGGAATCATGTGCCCAGTTTGCACGTAATCCACTTTCGGCCCCCACTCTGAATCGTTGATCAAAGGATGCCATCGACCATCTTTACTTGGCCGTGACGAGGTTCTTCGCCCCTGGCATAGATCCGGCACGAACGTGACGCTCTTGACCGCTGGCCCCATGGTGGGCGCCAACTGTCGTGGTTAATCTCGGCAGATGTTATTGTGATGACTTCGTAGGTGTGGGATTGCGCGAGTCAAGCGTCTCCGAGCTTAAGATCACAGGGCACGAGGAAGACAATGTTTACCCAGGTTCGGCCCCTCGATGCGAGGTAAAGACCTACTTTCTGCCTATCCTAGATTGGAATTGATATGAATATGGTGTTACAAGGGTTGACGATCGATGTGTAGAGTCGCCGTAAGATCTAGGGTTCAGGACTTGAGAGCTCTCTTTCTACGTACTGCGAGTCCTCCTTCTATACACAGAGGCTCGCTAGGTTACAAGGAAAGATTCTTCTGTTTAGGAAAGCATAAGCCGGAGTACTACTTGGAGACTAATCATCTTCTTGTCTTCCAAGCCAAGTTACTCCCGTTCTTCTAGATCTTTCTTATCATGATCTTGGGTCAGCCCATCATCGTGTAAGCCCATTGACAGTGCGCCGTGGATTCATAATGAGCCGCATTTCACTTGATGAGTCGCGGGTTAAGTATTCCCCCGACAGCGTGGTCTGGCCCGCCAAGTTCCGCCCGAAGCTGCCTCCCCGCTACGACGGCACGCTCAACCCTGTGGAGTTCATGCAGCTCTACACGTGGGGGTCCAGGCTGCAGGCGGAGATGACCGGGTCACGGCCAACTGGTTCCCTATGGTCCTCAAGGATGCTGCTCGCTCGTGGCTCATGAACCTCCCCGAGGGCTCCATCAGGTCATGGGGAGAACTGTGTGAGCAGTTAGTCGCCAACTTCAAGGGGACGTATGAGCGGCCCCTCTTCCTCAACGACCTCCGCGCCGTGAAGCAGCGCAAGGGCGAGACGCTGCGCAACATAATCCCATGCATCACGACGATGCTGTCATCGGGGCGTTCTCTGCCGGCGTCACAGACACCAAGATGCTTGAGAAGCTCGACATCTACGCCGACTCCCTCACCTCTGTGGTGCTGCTTTTCTACCTAGCAGACAAGGTGCCAAGGCAGAGGAGGGACGTCTGTTCGCCCACAACTGTCCCGAACTGGATGACTCTGACGCTGCAAAGGCCAAGAGCAAAAACAAGGAGCCGGCCAAGCGCAAGGCACTCGCCGTCCTCGCGGCGGAGCCTGAGCCCGAGCAAAAGCTTAAGCGCGAAGGAAAAGGAGACGACAAGAAGGGGGGCAAGTACTGCGGTTTCCACCAGATGAACACCCACAACACCGAGGACTGCTTCGAGCTCAAGAAGATCTGCAACACCCGTCAGAACCGCCGCAGCGGTGGACGGGGAAGCGAACGCAACAACGGACGTTGGCTAGATCGCGACAACAACTACAACCAGCAGGGCCAGTACCCTCAGCAGGGCCAGTATCCCCCTCAGGGCCAGTACCCTCAGCAGGGCTAGCACCCTTTGCAGGCCAACCATCCGCCTAGCCAGCAAGCCAATGCTGCCCAGCCGCAGCTTGAAGAGAACAACAACAACCTCCCTGACGAGTACGCTCGGGGCTACCAGGATCCCCGCAGGGTGGTCGCATGCATCCTTGGAGGAGCACAAGCTCCCATCTCCAACCGCCACTTCAAGGAGCTCACCCGTGAGGTCAACGCCGCCCTCCTGAAAGTTGGCGCTGGAAAACCCCTCAAGTGGTCACAATACAAGATCTCCTTCGACTCCAGCGACCATTCCAAGAACACCGCAGCCGTGGGCACCATTCCCTGGTGTGCACGCCCACCATCAACAACGTCGCCATCACCAAGACACTCATCGACGGGGGAGCATGCCTGAACGTGCTCTCCGTGGAAACTTTCGACATGAGCCAAGTGCCATACGAGCGCCTGATGCCTACCAGAGCCTTTTCAGGGGTGACGGATGGAACCACTCTGCCCCTCGGGCAGGTGCGTCTGTCTGTCACATTCGGCACCCAAGACAACTACCGCACCGAGCTGATCGACTTTGACATCGCCCACATCAACCTGCCGTACAACGACATCTTGGGCTACCCAACTCTGGCCAAGTTCATGGCGGTCACGCACCACGCCTACAACGTCGTCAAGATACCAGGCTGCGGCAACACCATCACCATCCACTGTGATGAGAAAGACTCGGTGCGCACCGTCGTGGATGTCTAGAAGGTTGCGGCTGCCACTTACCCCGGTCGACGAGGACACCCTCGACCATCTCGCGCCCACTAAAAAGAAGCAGTTCACCTCACAAGAGAGGCTCGCGACAAAGAAGGCAGCGGCCCAGCGCCCTGCTGAGCCTTACCCCGCCAAGTCTTACGCTACCAAAGCGCCACCCACCAAGGCCCGCCCACCAAGTCACCACCCGCCAAGGGGGCTTCTTCCAAAGCGCTCCTGGCTCTGGAGCACCTGGTCACGCCAGCGCAGCAAAAGAAGCCCTCCTCCTCCTCCAAGGAGCTGGCCATCGCCAAGAGGTTGGACCTGGCAGCCAGCGCTCGAGGGCTACCCTCGCGAGTGGCAGATCCCGGCCTCCCCAGTAGGAGGACTTGCGCGGCTCCCTCCAGCAAGCGTGAGACGCTCACCGCAACACCTTTTTGCGTCTTCCGGTCAAGACATTCTCCATCGACACCTTACCCAGTGTTCATCCTGGGCTGAAGAAGACTCCAACACACTTCGAGTGTGACCCCGTGCTTGCACGGCGGCTATTTTATTTCTTGAGGGTGCCACGCGGCCACTACAACCTCAATGAGAGTCCTCCTCCTGAGGGTTTCTGGCCCAATGAGACACGTTTTGTAATGAACCTATTCATTCAGCAAGAAAACCTAAGCGCTTCGCGCCGAACATACCCTTGCATGTCCTTACCTCTCGGTAAGCCAACCTTTGGTGCACGCTAACTTCTCCCCTGAGCATTACACGAGCGGGGGCTGGGCACGGTTTCTGTGCTCAGGTCAGTCCCAGCAGCTCCGAAAAATCCAAGTAAACCATGTGTGGATTCGGGGGACGCCCTCGTACACGCCACCTTCCAAGGTCCTTGGTGCTAAACTTCCTCATGCAACACTAGGTGCGAACCTGCAAGCATGCATCGTCACAACTCTTGTTGTCTTGTTTCTGTCACAAGACAGGGCGCGGGAATCCTACAAAGGAACGGAGCAAAAACCCCACGGAGTCGAGGACTCGCGAGGCGCAGTCTGACGCTCTCTCCACAAACCTCAAGCGGCTCTACAAGCTGAAATCGCTCCTCAGGGTCTCCACCCCACAAAAGCTAAGTCTCCTTCCTAAGGCATTGCGGTTTTATCCCCTGAACTCCATGAGTTGTTTGAACGTCTTAAGGGAACTCTTGGGTGCCAAACCTCAGGAGTCCTCCCTACCCCATGAGACGCGACACCCTCTGGCCTTGCTGGGCATTCACCCAGCGTACCAGTGTCGGTGTCAGCACGCTTGGGGGCTGGGCCCTAATGACGTAGAACACATCAAAATGGATAAAACGGTGCAAAACCTCACGATGCAAGGAAACAGCAACCAGTACTCCAAACATGAGTCTTATTTATTACAACGCAGGAATTCAAGAAGTTCATATGCATGCCTGGCTAGGCATAGGAGGCACCCTAAGTAGCAGCAGAGCAGCTTCCCCCAGCATCCTCGACGTCGTCGTCATCCGCCCCATCCTCAGAGCCCGTCGTACCTGAAATCTCCAAGGCATTCGAAGGCGACTCGGGCCCACGAGGCTAAGAGCCTGAGTGCTTCGGCACCTTCATGATCCACCACGGGCACCCCGGTCAAGAGAGTCGGCCCGGACGCGGAAGCCACCTGTCCTTGCAATTCAACAAGTTCCGCCTCAGCTAGCATCTTCGCCTCGGCCGACGTTCGCAAAGCGGCCCTTACCTCTCGAAGCTCTTTTTCAAGCCCATGGATCTTCTCTAGAAGCCCGGCTCGCTCAGTTTCCATGGACAGGCTGCACTCCTTCTCATAGGCCTCGCGACCGGCTCGGACCTTCATCTCAACCTCGGCCTTGGCCTGGGCCGATTCAGATTCATGGCGCGCAGCATGGGCCTTCTCAGCAGCAGCGACGGAGGCCTCCCGCTCCGCAACCAAGGCGTCGCGGCCAACGTGGGTGCGTACATGCAGAACCGTCGCGCCACGCGTCAACTCCTGGGCCCGGCATCTTCTTGGGCCCGTGCCACTTTGCATCCAACAGTCGCGAGGCGTGCACGTCACGGGCCTGGGGGCTACTGTCGGACCAGTGGAAACCAGGGTACCACGACCCGTATGCCTTTGGCCCAGAATACCACGCGTCACAGATCAAGACAAGTCAACAGTCAACGAGTACGAAGCACTCCGTTGGGCCTCATGAAGACTTGTGGTCCTAGGGCGCCACACCTCAGGGGAGCACGCTGCGGAACAACCAAGGAACGGCCTCGCGAGGACACCCTCGCGAAGAGAGAATCATCACCAGGCTTAGTGCGGTACAGGACAAGACACTACACACCTGTGACCCCGCGCCAGGGGGCCATGTGCAACTGCGTCTCCTTCAGAGTGACGCGCGCGCCTGCGCCCCGTCGCAGTGCGTGCCGGCCAAAGCTTTCCACTTTGGTGATTAAAGGATGTCGACCATCCACGGCAAGCAAAGCAGAGCCCAAGACCTTCCACTTTGGTGCAAGACGACCGGACCGGCGCTACGTGCCACCGCGGGCATCATCGACGACGTCACCGACAAGTCCTTGCAACTGCGCCATGGACGGTGGCTTTATCTGAGATAGGGCACTACGCCGGTACCCATCTTTGGTGCTATGTGGCAACCCTTCCCTCCAAGACATTTGGGAAGAGGACCGGAGCACTATAAATAGGGCCTCACTCTAGCCTTAGAGGGGATCCCGAATCAATTCCCTACTCCTCTCCAAGCTCAAACACTTGTACTGTAACCTCTCCAAGCAATGCAATCTAGACAAGCAGAATGTAGGGTATTACGCCATCACGGTGGCCTAAACCTGGGTAAATCGATGTGTCCCCTTGCCATGTGTGTATCTCTTCACCGAGGTCGCCGAGGGCTTCGTTGAGTGCATGTTTCAGTCCCCAGTGTTCGAACGACACTACACGAGAGTTTCCTTCGGGAACATTCCTCGACAATCTCACTCTTTCTCACCGAGCTCACACAAGCATGCACGAGGACACAAAGATTTTACCGAGGTTTAGGCCGCGGAGGCGTAACACCCGACGTCCAGCTTGTTTGTTTTGTGGTGGGTATGGTGGAGCTTACAGTGGGTGAGGCTCATTGCCGGAGGCATTGGCAGAGCTCTCCTCACTAGTTCTGGAAGGCGAGCTTGTCTTAGCGAGAGGATGGGGATGAACTATCAGATCTCTTGACCCCCTCTGTATGTCGACGTGGGCCTCCTTTTATAGTTGCAAGGGGTCACCACAGGGGTTAGCTTACACGTGGTTGGGAGTTAGAGCATGGGGCCTGGCTCGGCCTGCTCTCGCGTCCGTCAAGGAGAGTCGTAATGATGCCCTTTCTGACGGGACAGAAACCTGCCCTCACCTAACTGGCTCGTCAGGGGTTGTAATGTCCCACCCTGTTAGGTCCCATCGTAGGGTGCATCCCAATGGCTAGAGGCGGTGGCGTTGGGAAGACGCGAGGGCACTGCATCGGGCCTGCAACGCATTCCTCGGGACCGTGCGACTGTGCCAGCGTTTGGTCCATTGTCTCGGGCTTCGAGCGTGTTCCTTCTCATGTACACCTTATCCTACGACGATGGGTAGGGATCCCCTTCCCGTGCCCAATAACGCCTTTGCCACAGGGATTCGCCCGCTCAAGATGTTCTGACGGGGGACCCCTGTTCCCCGCGGAATGACACCAAGCAAACATCACAACTAGCTATGAGAGAATAAAAGTCAACAACTTCATAACAAGGAAAAGACATTTCAATTTCAACATTATTTCATGGCGATGGGTGGCATCTAGGACAGAGCGGCGCCGGAAGGGCTAGCGGTTGGATGGAAGAGCTCAGGATGGAGACTGAGAGGGCTAGTTTTTGTGCGGACACCCGAAACGGACATTCTGGACAATTTGGGAGCTTCCATTGGAGTTCCCCTTAAGCACATGCTCCAGCTTCACGGAATGCTCCAGAAATGATAACTTTGTCTTCTCAGAGACAAGCGAGCCTTGATTCAAGGCTTATGTCGTTTGTTTCTTTGTTCTAACAGCTCAATCGAGAGAATGATATTTTGTTTCTTTTACACATATTTGGGTATAGTCCTCGATCGCTTTGTGTTTTTATGCTTCGATTTCCTCTAGACCCGCATGTCAATGGAAATCGGTCATAAAGAACCGAACCAAAGTGGTTCTCTATGGTGGATAATATCCATTCGACATATTCTTGTGGGAGGTAAGCCAAAGCATTATTCCTCAATTTATGGGGGGGGGGGACCACTCCTTCCCCCTCTTGCCTTCTCTTCCCAAAGTTCATAGTTCGAGACCCGCCGTCACCTCCCCGGGCTCTCTCTCCTTCTCCTCTGATGGCCTCGCCGGACGAAGTGGGGAGGATAGGGGATGCACGGTCCCCTTTGTCGATAATCTAGGTAGTAGATAAGGGTTTGATTTGCTAGAATGCTGGAATGGCATCATGCCGCTTCCTTGTCGCACCGTTGTTGGCGCCTAGACCTGGAGGTCGACCAGATGCTGCGGTGACGACAAAGGACTGGATTGTATTCCCCGTTTCTTGATAGCATCATGTTTGCAAAGTTTAGGGACCGAGTAGTATTTTCTCCTTTTCATTGGTCCTATAGGTATATTTGTAGGCACCACATTTTAATGAAGTTTCTAGGCCTTTTGGGGCCATTCCTCGTTCAGTTTTTTCCACATTTTATCCTAGTTTTCTCTTCAGAAAAGTGGGGAAAACGCTATGGCCTTTGCATCGAATAGATGGGTATTAACTTCGTTAGTTACTCCATTAAGGATTACTTCAATTTTACTCTAGTTAACAGTTTTCTCCCAATTTGTCAAGCCAGACATACCCATCAAGTATGGGTGGCATACCACGATAGATGTGGCTTTCGATGTGGCATGATCAAACTAGAAAATTTAGCGTGTCGGCACGGGTATACATGCACAAACGTCGTAGAGCATGAAAATAGAAGTTGTTACTCTCGGTTGCCATGGGCCCTACATTCCTTCGACCATTGCTCCCTATTTACTGATGCATGCCTTGCTTTGATCCAAGGCATCGCCTATTGCAGTAGTTTTTTTTTTTTAATTATGGTTTGAAAAATATGAATTTTACAATTTGCATGCATTTTGAATTATGGTTTGGAAGATATGAATTTCACAATTTGCATGCATGGAAATATGTTGGCTCTAAAGATTTTATTTTTCTGAAAATTTTGGTATATTAGTTGTTTTTTTAATTATGTTTGAAAGATATGAATTTTACAATTTGCAGCATTTTCCAGTAATTATTTGAAAACTGACAGAGGGTCCCACATGTCAGATTTTTTATTAAATTTGAAATTATGTACGTAAGTGCTAGAATGCTGACAGGTGGGCCCGTGCTGACGTCGTTTGGTGACGTCAGCCGGCGGCGGAGACGCCGAAGCTGCCGAGCTCGCGCCCGGGCAGCGGCGAACGCGCGGGAGGCTGGGAGCGGGCGGATCTGCGCGCCGGCATGGAGGCGAGTCGAACGGGCGGCGCGGCGAACCATTTGGTTGCCGGAATCGCCAGCGGCGAGCAATTCCGCGGCGGCGGACGTCGAGATGAACCGTGGTGGTGTGGTGGCGATTCCGGCCGTCCCGCCATGCGTTCCTCGTCGAAGATGGAGAGGGCGCGGCGGCGGAGGTCGCCGTGGGCCTCGATCTGAAGGAGGAGAAGCGGAGCGACGGCACGGCGCGTCGGCGGCGCCGGTGAGCACGGCGACGCGCGGGAGGGAGAAGTGGGAGGGTGAGGTGTGTGCATGTTTTTCCACAAAAGTCCCTGTAGTTTCGTGAATTTCCAAATTAGTCCTTCCGAGGGGGTTGCGTGCAAATTTCTGCGCCAAAAAACGTGCGCGGCGGGTGACCGGCTGGTGACCGGGCCAGGTGGCGCATGGTGATTGGTAGAAAATCGGTCGCACTGTATCTGTGAACAGTACCGCTCGCTAGGGGTGGCGTGGGCGCTCTCTGACCGTCGGATGGCGCGGATCGGACGGTCCAGAAATGAGGGCGACGTGGCCACTGCGGAGGGAGTGAACTTTTCCAGCCTTTATATATTAATCTATATACTGTTGGTATTTAATACCCGGCTGCAACGGTTTGTTTACGCATGTGATTGTCTTTAGTTTACAACGATGCATCCACCTGCCACGGGTACGGATGGTCGAGAGATTTTAGTCCATTCGATTATCCAAGCGATATTTCGATGATAAGAATGTGGTAAAAGGTACCCCGCAACACCACGACGTGCAGGGCACAGCTGCCACCTTTTACCATTCAGATCGCAAACTTGTCTACAGATAAATCAGTCGTGCAGGCGAGTGCTGGTCTGCCGCTTTACTCGTGTAACAAACTAAACCCCCTTTGTTGGTGCTCATGATTATCTTTACTTAATCATGGAGCAAACTAAGCATTCCCTGGTCTAGGATCAGGACAGAAAAAGATAACCAACGAACCAAGAAAGCTAAGGAATAACGGCGTGTCCGAGTGTCTTCGTGTCACTCTCCTCTGGGTGTAAAGTCGAGCTGCTATATACGTTCTCAAGCCCATCCTTTGAGAGGCGACGACGACCTGCAGGGGGCGGTCCGGTGGTGATGGTTTTCTTCAGGCACAGGTCTCGCGCATCTCTTTTTCGGAACTCGTCGTCCAAATCGGAGTTGTCTCAAGCGTCACCTGTTTGCAACTCGCTTCGGTGAGGTTTTCCTTGCTGATCTTCCGGTGAAGTCGGAGTCGCCACAGGGTGATGATGATGCTTGGGCAACCTCGACGACAGGTCTCGCTTCAGGTGGTGTGTGCAGCTTGTGTAGGTAGTTAGGGTGACTGTGTGTGTCCACGCGACGGTCATGTTTCATGACGTTCGGCGAGTGTATCCGTTTCGATTTTCTGCCAGTTTCCCGCTAATAAATCGATCAACTTTCTTCTCCTTAATTAATAAAAATTGCAAATCTTTTGACACGTTTCAAAAGAAAAATGAAAATAAGCTTAATGGGATCAAATAGTATGTATATGACGGGAACGCAAAGTCTGCATTGCCACCAAAAAGGACAGCAGTGAGATACCTTTGTGTCGCCTCGTGTCAGCTATATATAGCCCTGGCTGGGTTTTATTTTCACGTTAACGAAAAAGAGTAAAAGAAAAAAAAAGATGACTGTGCGATTCCCGCGCGCATGAAAAGGTGGTCGCGACGTCCGGCAATGAAAGTTTTGTCGCGTGGCTGACTCACTCACTCAGAGGTTTAGCACTAGCCTGCACAGGAGCCAACTGTTTGATTTGCCGGAGTTGTTAATAGCATGCATCACGTGCTGCTTCCTGTGCGTCCGTATAAACCGCGCCAGTGCTCCTGTGTCCGGTCCTTCGTCCTCCCCCGGCCGTCTTCACGTTCCTTGGAAACTCCACGAGTTGGATGGAGCTCGGGACTCGGCCTTTTTTTTCTTTCTTATGCCGTAAAAACAAATTAGCTACTGTGTTCTTTCTTTCTTTCTTTCTTTCTTTCTTTCTTTGAACCCAGATCTCCCCTCCTTCCCTCACCTTTAGGAGAAATACACTGTAGTTTGAACAGTCTACTTTGGCCATGACTAATGAGCAACATACCACCTCTCACATGCATTCATCCTTTCACGTACGTCCAAGGTTTTGGTTACCAAAACTGGGAAAAAATCTCGTGGGTGCTCGAGATTTGCGGTTACCGCGGTAACCGAGAAATCTCGACGGGTTACCGGACAAATTCAAATTCTGAATTTTGAATTCAAATTTCTGGGATTTTTACATATTGGGTAACCGCTCGGTAACCTCTCGGTAACCGCTCGGTAACCGGAGAAATACCGAGAAATTATGATTTTTCATAAATTCAAAAAAGCCCGAATTTTTTTGCTCGGTAAGCCCTTTTACCGTGGGTGCTCGAGATTCCCGGTTACCGCGCGGTAACCGGATTTCTCGCTCGGTAACCCAAACAGTGCGTACGTCAATGATTGTAGCAAGAAGAGAGAGCAGCTGATGATCGGCCGTTATTAATTTCGCCGTTTCCTCGGCTAGGAAAACCACCATTTGCTAACGATATACATCGAAGTTGGTTAAACCTCTAGTAGTGTAGCAATGCCTCCAAGCATATACAATCATGCATTGACCGGGACTAAGTTAAACTAGAGTTTTTAACGTTGAACGGGAAGAAACCAAGATGCCGTACACGCGTTGCAGTTGAATAACAGTAATCTGTTAGATTCAGCGTGGCTAGTTAAGCATTGCTTTACTTTAAGAGCAACCTTAGGCCCAAACGCATCGACATTCGTTACTTGATGCAAGCATGCATATAACAAAACCAGCCGCTTTGCTTTAGTCCTCGTTAGCTGGTCCTCCCTTCCGTTCATCGGCTACATAACTTACTACGTTGACAGTCAGTCTATAGTTCTCGTGATTCGTGGTGAGCTTGATCCGCCACATCGATGGCGACGTGGACGGTCGATTGGACAAAGAGTAATAATCCTTGGAAGCAAGATCTGGTAGTGAAAGATTTAGCGAGATCGAAAATATTTACACTGCTACTGATCGACGATGAAACATGCAGGCGCTTGTTCCTTTTCATCCAAGAACTTGACAAGGATCAACGCGCTCCCACCTAGCTACGTACTTAGCTTAGCTAGCTAGTAGCTACGTACTAGTACAACAATGCAATCCTGACTACTAGGCTTACTAGCTGGGTTAACCTGAGCTAGGTAGATGTGCATACTCGGCTCCTCTAGGAGCATGACCTGATGAGGCCGAGGTTGAAGAGGAACTTCTCGGAGCGGGACCTGATCATGTTCCCGAGCGAGCGCCCGCCGCCGTCGCGGCCCGGAGGCGACTTGGGCGCGGCGGCGTCCTCCTTGACGAAGATTATCTCGTCGCCGATCTGCGCCCTGACGGCCTCCACGTCCTGCGCCGGCACGGGCATCCCCGACGCGGTCGTCACATAGAAGACGTTCGCCGCCCGCTCGCCGCGGGTCTCCACCTCGGCGTGCGTGATCGACAGCCCGTGCTCCCGGAATATCTGAGTCACGTCGGACAGCAGCCCGACCCTGTCCTCGCAGCACAGCTCCAGCCCAAGCCCCTGCAGAGTGAGTGTAGTGCGGTGCTCAGTTGGTCAGTAGGAATGTTTTGTGTCCGAAACGAATGAACATGCAAGGTGCGTACCTCGGTGTTCCGCCGTTGGATGGCGGCCTGGAGGCAACGGCGTAGCCGCTCTCGGTCTTCGTTGGAGGCGGCGGCGCCGTCGTCGAGGTGCCTGATGTAGTACTCCTGAAAGACCAGAGGATCATTCGATGAGCATGCAGTACTGTCTCCTTAATTCTGCTCGTACAAAAAGGAAAAAAGTTACTGTATCTTTTGCTTCTCGTTGTTTGTTGTGTATAGGAGAGGACGAGGGAAGTCAGTCAAGTTCACACAAAACTAGGCAGGATCTCCCTCGTCACATGCCAAGATCTAACAGTATCCAGCAACGCAGGTATCTCTGCCCTCTAGTACCACTAGCGTGTACTACTGGTCAAACAGATGCGAGCGAGCAGGCATCGGAAACGGTGAAATGCATGCCGTGTACCTACTGCAGAGTGGCAGGGAAAGATGCACCGATGTAACAGTCTCATCAGCCAGCCAGAGGAGAAGGAAAAGGGCGCACCTGGTAGGCCTCCGAGCCCTCGGCGATGACGGTGCCGTGGAACACGACGTACTGCATGTCCGTCAGGGTGCACACCGTGTCGAACAGCAGCTTCGGCCGGTCCCTGCACCGCACGTTCACCAGCGTGTAACCCCTCTCGGCGCAGTCCTCCGCCACGACCACCGGCAGGCTCCGTGCTCCGCCGTCCGCCGCCTCGCAGCCCTCGCCGTTTCCGTCGTCGGCGCGCATCATCTGGTGCAGCCGCCGCTGGGCGTGCGGCGCCGCGGTGCGCGCCGAGATGGCGGCCCTGGCCGTCTTCTTGTCCCGGCTGCTGCCCCGCAGCACGTGCCGGAGCAACCGCTTCGCCTTGTCGAGCCGGTCCGGGTCCTCGATGCCGCCGCCGGTCTCGGCGTCCGTCACGTACACCAGCGCCGCCATTCGGCTGTCGTGCGTCCACACCTCGGACGCCGCGATGTTGCACCTGAGGTTGGTGAGCACCGCGAAGACCTCCGACAGGAGGCCCGGCCGGTCCCTGCCGACCAGCTCGATCACCGTCTGGGCAGCCTCCGCCTCAGCCTCGACGCCGACACACCGGTCCGTGCCCCGGAAGCTGAGGGACCCGGCTCCCAGAGACTGAAATCAAACACAACGAAATCAAACTCTCTTCTTGCCAATCACATCAACGATAGCGAATTGCAATACCAACTGCACATTACTCTGCACTTTGCTCTGTTCTTTGGAAACGAGGACACTAGTACCATTAATTGGCAGCTACAAGCTGGGATTGTTTGCACTTCATTACCTGTTCAATTCGGTCGATGACTTGGCCGTCATAAAGCTTATTCCCTTCCTGATCAACGACATGAAACACTGCACAAAGGTGGAACCTCATCAAGATTGAAAAGATATCGCAATATTTACACCCAAACCGAAAGCAGAAAGGCACACTGGCTTCCTCCTTAATCTTTCCAAGACAGGGATGCTGCAAATAAAGGCCTTGCTCACTCACCATCCATGAACCACTCCCCATCAGAGGAAATGTAGGCCCTCTTTATGGTCAGCTTCAGATCGGTCAGTACCTGAACTACCTCCAGCAAGGTCCCATACTTGTTTGCACTGTCCACCTGCACAAACGAAGCGTGAGAAAAATACTTCCACAGAGAGATGTCTGCAAGAATTTTGCAAGAAGTGAGCAGGGCTCCGTAGCTTTACCTTGACCAAGGTTGCAGTCATGTCGGAGGCATTATCCACGGTGACCCTGTAAGTTCCCAAAGGCCAAGAAGAAGTAGCACAGTTAACAAGAGACACAGGCCAAAACTCAAAAGGAACATCGGTTTGGAACCTGGAAGGAAACAAAAACCTTGGAGGGTTCATCCTGATGACCAGCTTCTCAAACTCATCGACCATCTCGTTGCTTCGAGACCACAGGCCATCATTGTTGCGTTTTCTTGCTTGCACACAAGAAGAGGGAAGGCAGAGCTAGCTAAAGAAAGAAGGCGGTGAGGCAAAATGAATACTTCTCCTTTGCTCCCCCAGTCCGAGCGTACTTGTGGTGGTGATGGTGGTGGCGCCCCTCCGTCCTCCTCCTCCTCCTCCCCTGTTGCTGTTGTATTATGAAGGCTGAAGCAGCTCACCTAGTCCTAGTATATATATTTGGTTGTGGACCTATGGGGGGGGGGGGGGGGGGGGGGGGGGAGAGGACATGGCTAGTTGTAGTTTGTGTTGTGTAGTTGTGTATGGGCAGTGCAGTTTGGTTAGTGTCCCTTCACTGGTTTAAAGGGAGATGTTTGGGGGAAAAGACCATCCCAATGGGTGCCTTGTTCCTCTGCCTGTCCATATTAGACATGCTTGCTTGTGGATCCCAGTGTGGGGCATGTGTCCAATTTAATCATACTTCAATTGAGTTCACCGCACAACATGACCATGTTCCTGTCTCAGAGATAAGAAAACATGTGTGTGGAATTTTTTAAGGTTGGATGAGTTTGGAGACTGAACAAATCCTGGGATGCTCCAGGTATTTAAACATTTGCCGGTGCTTCAAATTGGGCTGCTCGACGTTGATGGACGCTTAAATGTGCAATTGACAGAAGATACGGAGGAGCATGCTCTATTGACTCAGTTGAAGAAAGTGGATATAAATGCCTATATTCTGAAATTTGTCGCCAAATTTGGAAGCATCAGTTTGAATGATGGCTATTTTTTCCAGGATATCGGAATGATCATTTATTTTTTTGACCTAATGATCATTCTTCGGCTTCTTGATCATGCATTGTGCATAGCCAACTTCTATTCAATCGGCACCAAAGCATCCATACCAAAATCGTCCTACAGAAAAAATGCCATGTTGTCGCCGTTAGGTTTACTTGGTTCGAATCTGTAGTGGGTCATGGGCAGATGCGAAAATGAGCAAGACTCTCGGTTGACTTTTACGTTGCTTTTTAAAAGAAATTTGTTGCTGGCCATTGCATGTTTTCGTCTTATCGTCCAAATCAAGTCGCGTAATAGAAAACTGGCATATATACTTGCCGGCTCTTGCGCTCCTGGATCAGCACTAAAATGGGATTAGGGTGGCGATGCATTGGTGGCGTGGCATTGCAGATGCAGTCATGAACTCATGCCTAAGTAACGGCGGAAAATCTCTACATGTTTAAATTAAGTTACAGACGAAAAGTTTGCACAAGCCCATGGCACAAACTAATAGCCAGATATTGCAAAAGGTCAACCATGGATTCCTTTTCGGGCGCCTTCAGTACTTGGAGAACATGTTCTCTTGCAACACTAAGGCTCCTTTGATTCATAGGATTGCCAAAGGATTTGTATAGGATTGGAATCCTATAGTAATTTTTCCTTTGAAGCCATTAAGAATCTTGTAGTACAAAGTTCATAGGAAAATAACATGAGGTCTAACCTCATGGAAAAATTCCTACACCACAATCAAACAAACTTCCTCTTCCCATAGAATTGGCTTAGATATGCCATCCCAATCCTATGAAATTCCCATTCCTACACTTCCCCTATCCTACGAATCAAAGGAGCCCTAAAAACATATATAAAACGACCATGTATCGACCACTTAATCCATAGGAGTATATGATAATTCAGCACAAGCATCACAGGTGTTCACTTCGTCGTGTATCGCCTCTCAGTTTCCAACCAACGTTCTGCTAAAGTTTTTTTTGTTGAAAATAGCTAAAGAACAAATATCACCGGAGAAAAATATCTCCAGAAAGTCAGCGATTCTCTTGACGATATCCGGCCATTGGTTTTTGATCAAACGACCTGCACAGACAGACTACTTCGTCCACAGATATACATCTTGACAGGATCAACGTGGCAAAATTGGTGAGGATGAGGAGGAGATCTAGCAACGGTCCCCAATCGTTTTATCAGTCTTCGTCTTCTCCTTCCCCATCCATGCACGCCAACAAAGTATCAGCATTACCCCTGTGAGCAGATATTGCATGGGTCAGCTAGGATATGGCCTGCTGCTCATATATCTTCTCTTGTTTTGGCAATTATTTTACCTGTCGGAATTTTGGACTAAATGGTCCAGCCCATTCTCTATTTTCATAATTTATATAAATCTCGAGACCTGGCTCAATTATGTATGGCAAGAGGTGGGATTAAAATTTAGTCTCACGGTGATAATTTAGAAGGTGTTGGCTTTATAAGGGAGCCACTTTCAATTGGTATATGAGCATGAGAAGAAGATAGCTACACGCGCTCCTCCTCCATCGCCGTCCATCACGACACACTCGTCGGATTTCGGGAATGAGTCGAGCCGAGGTAGCACCTATGCTACGTGTACACGATGTTTTTATTTTGCCACACATGAATGGACGAATATGAACAGTCACACCTGAAATTGGAACAACCTTTGCACTTGTGGAAGACGAAACTAAAAGGTCTTGCCACTCCCTAGTGGGAGACGAACCGAATAGTCTCTCGGTCTGTCTAGATTCCACTTATGGCTTGTTGTTCGCCTTCTACGGTGCATATATATAAAGTCGCTCCTCATATTTTTGACACACACTACATTACTACTGTTGTGTTTGTGTCGAATATTATGTACGAGTTGGGTTACGTTTGGACTTTGATTTGTAATAGGTGTGGATAGGGTACGAGTAGTATTGGAGTCGAACTCGTCTGGGCCTCCCATATAATGAGGGGGCACCACACGATGTAACCTATGACGACTTGATAACAACAGGCACGCAGGGGGAGCGGCGGCTTGTGCCGGCGCCTAGGGCGGCCAGGGTTGCAGTATCAATGGGGAGGAGCGCCCGTAATTATGCCCCGCAGATGTAGGCGAGTTCGCCGAACTGCGTTAACAAATCTCGGTGTCGTCATCGTGCTGTGATTGCTTTGTTCTCGGTAGATCAATTATGCGTCTACGACAGTAACAATTGGTATCAGAGCAAGGTTGAAGGCCGCAGAATTTGATCTAGAGATTGGAGGGCGATGTTGGGATCGGGCGTCGCCGGCGTCGTAGCATCGTCGTATTGCGATGCGCAGGTGAGATTGCGGAAGCGATCGGAAGCAGGTTTGGCATAGGCAGGCCGTGGCTCATGGTACGTGGCAGATCAGATCGGCTCAGATGTGCAGGTACAGGCATATTGCGGCGAGTTGCAGCGGCAGATAGATCGATCGATCGGTCCAGGCGGTAGCGCCGCATGCATGGAGCAGGCCAACGGGCTGGGCACCAGGCAGGTGGCAGCCAATCGCGGGGAGCCAGACGTGCCGCAAGCAGTAAGCTGGACCAGGCAGGGGAGACGTGCGATGCTGTTGTACAGAGCGGAAGTCATGCAATGTGAAGATTTGTTACAGAGAAAAAAAAAGGTCCCAACGTGATGGTGGTACGGTTGTTCTTAACCAGGAAGACTTTGTCGTGAACATGATAGTAGCACAAACCGAGGAGCTTCTTGTGCATGGCGTGCGCATTGGTGTGGCTTGGTTTTGGATCAAATTTTTGATCGGTTTTGATAGAGGCACACCGGAAAGGCTACGCGGGTACAGACAGTTGTGGTTGAAGCTATAGTTGTTCACGAGAAGTGTGTACCAGTAATTCTACGGCGGGATGGCGTCGTGTTGGAGTGCGTCGTGAGGATCATGTATATACAAGGCGCCAGTTAGTGCAGCGCCAACGTGGCGGGTGGGCTAGGTGCATGGTAAAGCATGGTTGCAGTCGGATACGTTCGGCTGGATTGGACTGGACAGTCTGACGAGACAGAAGACGGTGAAGATCGGCGACGACGACGTAGGAGCGTGAGGGTTGATGGTGTCTGAATTCTGTGGTGTGGCAACACGCGGTGCATGGTTATGCGTGCTTCGACATGCGATGACTGATACGTCTCAAACGTATCTTAATTTTTGATGTTCCATGCTTGTTTTATACCAATTGCTACATGTTTTGCATCTACTTTATATCACTTTTATACATTTTTTGGGGACTAACCTATTAACAAGATGCCGAAGTGTCAGTTCCTGTTTTCTGCTGTTTTTGTATTCCAGAAAAGCTAGTCTGGAAATATTCTCGGAATTGGACGAAACTACACGGGCGTGCCTATTTTTCCAGAACACGCCTGACGGAGCGAAGGAGCAGCAGAGGAGGGCCACCAGGAGGCCACACGCCAGGAGGGCGCGGTTCCCCCCTCTGCCGCACCCTGGGGTGGTGTGGGCCCTCGGGGGTCCGCAGCCGCCGCCCTTTCGCCTACTTATTCCCCCGACGCGAAAACCCTAAGTGCCTGAGCAAATATCCAAGAAAAGTTCCAGAGACGCCGCCGTCGTCAACCCTAGCTCGGGAGGGTTCAGAACCTCTTCCCGGCACCCTGCCGGAGAGGGGAATCGTCACCGGAGGCTTCTACATCGCCATGCCTGCCTCCGGAGTGATGCGTGAGTAGTTCATCCTTGGACTACGGGTCCATAGCAGTAGCTAGATGGTTGTCTCTCCACTTTGTGCCATCATGTTTAGATCTTGTGAGCTGCCCTACATGATCAAGATCATATTATTGTAATGCTACATGTTGTGTTTGCTGGGATCCGATGAATATTGAATATTATGTCAAGTTGATTATCAATCTATCTTATATGTTATTTAAGATCTTGCATGCTTTCCGTTACTCGTAGATGCTTTGGCCAAGTAGATGCTTGTAACTCCAAGAGAGAGTATTTATGCTAGATAGTGGGTTCATGTCTCCGTTTAACCTGGGACAGTGACAGAAAGTTCTAAGTTTGTGGATGTGCTGTTGCCACTAGGGATAACCTAACGATGCTATGCCACGGGCATATGTGTTTGTTTACATTACGCACTTTACTTAATGCAATTATCCGTTGCTTGCAACTTAATACCAATGGGGAACTCGGATGACAACCCGGCGGTGGATTATTAGTCATAGATACTGTTGGATAACGATCTATGTATTATGTCGTAATGCCCAATTAATATCATAGTAGTCAACATGTCATGTATGCATTGTCATGCGCTCACTATTCGTCAATTGCCCAGCTGTAATTTGTTCACCAACATGTTAGTTATCTTTTATGGAGAGACACCACTAGTGAACTGTGGACCCCGGTCATTCTTTTACACTGATTAAACAACCACAAACTGCAAACTGTTCCTTTTTCATTCTCTGCAATTTAATACTCATTTTCCACACCATACGTTTAATCCTTTGTTTTCAGCAAGCCAGTGAGATTGACAACCTCACTGTTTTGTTGGGGCAAATAGTTTGATTGTGTTGTGTGCAGATTCCACGTCAATAGTCCAGGCTCCCTGCGACAGCTATTTTTCTGGCGCCGTTGACAACCTTCTGAAGAGTTGCTGCTCCTACTGGTTCGATAACCTTGGTTTCTTTCTGAGGGAAAACTTGTTGCTGACTACATCATACCTTCCTCTTGGGGTCTCCAACGAACGTGTGTTTCACGTCATCAATGACGCGGGGTTGATTCAAGATTGTGCACACGTGATATCTTGAGGTCGACGGGGCGTGGGGTGGACTGATCATCTACCAAGGAATCATGTTGAAGGGGTGGATCTGGAGTCTCTAGCGGAAGATTCACTCGGCTGATGGAGGGGGCTACGGCGTAAGTCGACGAAGAGTCGAAGCCTATTCAGCGGGAAAGGCGGGAGGCACGTGGTCTGGACTGGAGCTCAGGGTCTGGAGAGATGCGTGAAACTCGTCATCGGTCGGGTATGACTGATGGTTGTCTGCAGTGGGGCCTGAGATGGTGTGGGTTAGCGACCCAGTGGATCTTGGCCAAGATTGCAGATGCTCGACGCGGTAATAACGGCGAGTCGTGTGGTAAGCATGGGACACGGCGACAGACCAGGTCACATGCGGTCAGACATATGGTCAGATAGGTGTGTAGGGGTGCTAAAGCAGTGTTGGCGAGTATCAGGTTCAAGTTGGTGATTGGGTCTATGGTTATTGACGCGTCAGGTGATAGACATGAGTCGACATGGGGAATCTGAGAAAGTGTTGGAAAGTCTGAAATGTCGGAAGCTTGAAGAGTACATGGCCATATATTCTGTGATGTTCCGTGCACATGGCAAAGTGTGGATGACTAGATACAGAAGGAGGCGGAGTGCTATAGCTGTGGGACATGTAGAAGACTATCCAGTATGAGATGACAATGAATTAGACTCAAGGTGACTAAAGTGCGACGGTGAAATTACTTCAAGTTGAAAGCACCTTCACGCAGACCAGTGGTCGGTGTGTGTGACAGTGTTGAACAGTAAGAATGGACTACAGTTGCAGGTGGAGTCACGTGGAGTCTGGGAGTAATAGTGGAGCTCATGAAGACAACCAAGTCCGGAGTACATGGAGGTTTGACGCATTGACGAATTCAAGGTGTGGAGAATATTCACCAAGGTGGAGTTTGTTGTGTTTGTGTCGAATATTATGTACGAGTTGGGTTACGTTTGGACTTTGAGTTGTAATAGGTGTGGATAGGGTACGAGTAGTATTGGAGTCGAACTCTTGTAGTCTGGGCCTCCCATATAATTAGGGGGCACCACACGATGTAACCTATGACGACTTGATAGCAACAGGCATGCAGGAGGAGCCCGCGGCTTGTGCCGGCACCTAGGGCGGCCAGGGTTGCGGTATCAATGGGGAGGAGCGCACGTAATCATGCCCCGCAGACGTAGGCGAGTTTGCCGAACTGCGTTAACAAATCGCGGTGTCGTCATCGTGCTGTGATTGCTTGGTTCTCGGTAGATCAATTATGCGCATGCGACGGTAACACATACGTCGGCAAAACTGATTTCCGCCGATCAGCTCTTCCCCATCCCGTTTTACGACATGCACCGCATGAGGACAATAGACCTCTCGAACCTCGGCTCTCGCGATTTTGTACGGGAGAGGGGCGGTAAAGTTTTTGGAGAGCGTTCTCACCCGGCTAGTGGCTTCTTCTCTAACACGGACGCCGACGACAATTTCCAACAACAACTTCTTCCCCGACATCGACGACCTCCTTGGCAACATGTTTTCATCCGTTGACGCTAATGTGTTCTATTACTCTACGACGTATATGATCTTATATTCTGTTTGAAATCATGCTTCAAACAATAATTTTAACAATCTGTGTACATTGCTATTTGCATACTCTCTGTTAAATTTCGTGACTAGTTTAATTTCTATTTTATTAGTCTTGTTTTATCTACTATTTTTATATATTAAATCATGTGAAAAATTACTCATATATCCAAACAATACCCATTTCAGTTTGCACTTTATTCCTCGGTTAATATTCAGTTCTGCTTTCGATTTTTTTTTTTAGGAATTACCTCGTCAGCATCAGTTTTCTCTTTGTGTTCCTAGTTGAGAATTTATATCTCTCCTCCATTGGTTGCTCAACTGGATTAGTGGGCTGGGTGACCTTGGTGATTTTACTTTTGTGTTTGATCCGGCGGTAGATTAGTTAAGCTAGCCTAGCTATGATAATATGTCGTCGACTCGTTGGCTTGATATCTAGTGCAACTTTTGCACAAATCCCGTCGTACCAATTTGACCGATGTCTTAAAATCGTACTGTGAAAGCGTCCCGTTTTTCCTTTTTGAATCGTACTAGAAGGGGTTATCAATACATGACATGTTGATCTGAGTAAAGATTTTGATGGGTACAAAATCATACCCTTTTCAGAAAATGTTGCACTTATGGGTGTAGCACCTACAGTATAAACTGTATAATACAAAAGTAACAATTTTGAATTTGTTGATATCTTAATAAGGCAAGCCCGACAACCGGTGTGTGTGGACGGAGGATCCGTGTGGGGCGGGGCTAGTCGAGGTGCAGGCGGAGGCAGAGCTGCCGTGTGTCGCTTGTGCTCGTGCTTGCAGGGAAGTAGGAGGCACGGTGATGAAGGGGAGGGGAGGGGAGGAGGGTCGCTCAGGTGGCTCGTCAGCCAGAGCTACAAACGAGAATGATTGGTGGCCGTGCACGGGAGGAGAGCGACGACAACATTCGAGGCAAAATCCATCCTGATCTGTGGTTCCCTTGAGAAGTCACTACAAGAAAACTGTTTATAGCTGGCAGCTAATTACGTGTGGATACCGATAGAGCGGGTTGTGCAAACAATTCCTAGACGACAAGAATCGGCAACAATCTCACTCCCGGCGTGGACGTGAGATTCTTCATCAGGCTTCACCAACATATATTTCGACAAACACAAGATCTTCACAACGGTGTTTGTAAGTATTCTAGATCTAGCATTATGGCGTGCAACATATTTTCATAGTATAGATCCTGGAGACAAGGTTACGTAAAATTTTAAATTACTGTTACGTAACCCAACAGGCACCTGACCTGTATCTGGGCTTCTCCTTTGTCTCCCTTCTTCATTATTTGTCCATAAATCCACCTACACGAAAATAAGCACCAAAGACAAGGAAAACTAGTAAAATCCTAATAAAAACCTATGATTGTGAAAAGTCCATCGAAAAAATTAGTTTCATTGCTACCTAACATAAAAGGTGGAAGATAACTCAAAGATTTGTCAAAATTCCAGTGCAAACATATAAAAAGCATTGAGCAAAATTCTATATGAAATGCACTGATCACACATGACGAAAGATACTACTGGCATGGACTATCCATTTCAGCCAGTAATCTCCACGCTTTCAGTGGCGTGGGATATATTGGACACGTCCGAAGTAAGTGGGTCCCAACGATCTGACAGGACGACACATACTAGGACTACCCTATCTTGGATGAATCGGATGCATACGGTATGTTATCTTTTAGGACTATTCCTTTCATTTCGTGTTTGTAAAAATTTATGCCGATAAAACTTGACATAGATATTCTTATTTAGGATTCCATATGTGAACTGGACGTTCAAACCGACTTGCAACTATGTGTCGAGAATTTAGATGTAGTTGAAAAAGAAAACCAGGAATTGAAAGAAACGATGACGAAAATTGAAGAAGACAAGATGAGATTTGAGTTGTATGTTGCCGATATCGTCCATGATAACAAGATTAAGAATGATGCAACCCAGTTGAAGATTAGAAAGATTAGAAGATATGTCGTTGATAAGGAGTCTGGTTTCATTATGCAGTTTGATCCATTGTTACCTCAGTTGCGATTTGATCGCATTTGTTACTCTATTTAGATGCACTGGATACTAGATAGTTGTATGTTAGTTTATGAGAACTATGTATGAACTTTTTTATTTCAAAATTTGTGTTGTGATTGCTCCTAGTGCATTTGTAAGTGTTTAGACATGGAACTTTGTAACGTAATAGGATATGCGTGTGAAGTATGGTACTCCCGATGCGGAGATGGACTATACTCTGGGTTCTCGTTCCTTATTCACCTGCGAGGGTCACCTTAATTCACTGGTATTACCAATCAATTCTTTTGCATACACTAGTAACTCGTGTTTTCCTGTTACTATCTAGCTAACATGTTTTTTTGTTGTTGCATATGTTGTACCGTGCAATATTAGGTTGGAGTTCAACGAGCTAGTCGGCAACATCGTGATTTTGATGTTCACGGGACTATCGACAAGATAAGGGTGAAGAAAGAAAGAAGGCCCATTTCTACGAGGAACGTTTGGCGGAGCTCATCGCAACGATTAATCTAAGCGGAGGTAATCTACTTCATTTTTCTATGGCAGAACCACAACCTCGAATCAGAATTGTCTTTATGAACTATGGCAACGATGATTCCGAGAGTGTTGAGGAGGATGGCGAGAGTGTTGAGGAGTGGATAGAGTGACGAGGAGGATGACCCATTGAAATCCGTGGTTATCGCCCAAAGAGCCAATCTGCAGGAGCGTGAGAAGAAGAGTCTCCTTGAGAGACTACCCCGTGAGATAACTACATCGGGGTGACTTTCGTTCATCGCCCGATGAACACTAATCTCCAACGAACATGGCATGATATGTTTCTAAAATCTCATCTTCCTATATTTGGTTATGTTATAATGCTTTGTCGTGGGTACGTGACATAGTTGTTTTGTTTTTTCATGTGACGGTATGTTCTTCCAAAAAATACCTAAGGCGGTATCGGAAAGCACTGGCATGCAAGATAACAGTACTCTTGGTGTACTCCATGCAGAGATAGGAAGGGTCACCACTGTTCCGTACATAACGGACACTGACGTACGCATCGTCCTCGGCTCTCCAGTGTGGAGGGAGTTCCATTCGCCTACAGGTTTGGAGGTTGGCCAAGCTATTCTCATCACCTTGAGGAACAGTGACTGACACAACATAGACATGTTGTTGGTGATCAACTACCTATAGATCGATGGCTAGTTAGTTGAGACTGACAAAAAATTACAAGTTCATTTCTAGTTAGTATATATGTTTATTTTGCACTATGGAGACAAAATAATTGACACTCGTACATGTTCGTTGAGTGGCGCACCTACTGGCACTGCTATTTCTGTGAATGCTTCTCTTTCTGTGAATTTTGCTGCTAATTATCGTTTATTATGCAGCCATTCGCTGTTTTTTCCCGAAAATAAACACACTGGCGTGACCCTTATAGGACACGCCACTGGTATTTTTTTTGAGAGAGCCCCAGGTATTATATTTACTACCGGCGTGCAAGGCCACGACGGTGGTGTCTGTACTATTACTGGCGTGGGAGCATACAGCCAGTAATAGAAATTATCACTGGCGCGACGTTACTGGCATGCCCGTTTCCCGACAGTGACGTCAAAATCGCCCGCCGGTGATAAGTTGTTTCCTTGTAGTGAGTGGTGGTGTATTCACGGCCGAATCGGTCAGGGTTGTGGCGGAGCTGCCGGATTTGAGGTCGAATCGATGGGAGAAGAGGCGGCGGTGGTCACCGGAGGAGAGGCGTGAGGGTGACATGAAAATTCCGATTGGCAGTTGTCATGCGGGCGTTGGCCTCTCTTTTTTATAGCAACAGCCCACCTATTTTATTTTTGCAGCATTTTTTTAATTTGACAAAAATAAAATTGGCAAATTTATATTAAGGGTAGCTGTTGGAGCAAGTTTTTTGGCCCCAAATGACCTAATATGGACGGGAGTCGATGGTGGCCATGCGAGGGTGGAGAGCGACGACCGACATCCCTCGAGGCCGAATCCCTCCCGATCTATGGTGCCCTTGAGCAGTGGTGGTGGATTCGCGGTCGAGGCGGTTAGAGTTGTGGCAGACAACATAACTCGAGGCCAAATCGATGGGAGAAGAGGTAGCGGTGACCTGCAGGGAAGGAGAAAGAACAGTGAAGAAGGGGAGGGGAGGAGATCCGCTCCGGTGGCTCATCAGCCGGAGCTACAAATGTGAGTCATTGGTGGCCGTGCACGGGAGGATAGCAACGACAACACTCGATGCCGAATCCCTCCCGATCTATGGTGCCCTTGCGAAGTGGTGGTGAATTCACAGCCGAATTGGTCAGAGTTTGGCGGAGCTGCCGGATTCGAGGCCGAATTGATGGGAGAATGGCGGCGTTGGTTACCGGAGGAGAGGGGTGAGGGCGACACAAAACCACAGTTGGCAGTTGGCGTGCACCCGTTGGCCTTTCTGTTTTATTTTTGCAGCAGTTGCTTTTTTCTTGGTTTGACAAAAAATTGGCCAAAATTACGTCAAGGGCACCTGTTAGGGCAAGGTTTTGGACCCAAATGACCTAATACGGACGGCAGTCGATGGTGGTCACGCGCGGGAGAAGAGCGACGACTGACATCCCTCTAGGCCGAATCTCTCTCGAACTTTAGTTCCCTTGAGTGTGGTGGTGGATTCGTGGCCGAATCGGTTAGAGTTTTGGCAGAACTGCCGGATTCGAGGACAAAACGATGGGAGAAGAGGTGGCGGTGGTCTCCAGGGGAGAGCCGTGAGGGTTACATGAAACTTCTATTGGCAGTTAGCGTGCGTGTGTTGGCCTTTCTGTTATATAGCACCAGCCTAAATGGTTTATATTTGCAGCACTTGGCGTTTTCTTTTGACAAAGAAGGGCAAAATTTACATCAAGGTCAGCTGTTGGAGTAAGATTTTTGCCCGCCAAATGACCTAAAAAGAGTTATGCCCTAAATAGGAAAACTATTGAAGATGCTGCAAGAGGGGTGCATCACTGTAGTTTCGTGTGCAGTTGATAGAAAAGTAAGTTTTTTATTCAGCTGAACGGACAAATAATATTATTTCTACTTTGATTTGATGTAACCTATGAGCAACCAGGGAGCTTTTTTTATAGGCAGCTTAGATATTGAAAGGATAAGGCGTAGCATCCATGTTCGTTATTTAAGAAAAGGGTTATTTTATGGACATCCGAAGAATTTGAGCTATTATTTTTCTGAGGAATCATGCAGTTCCCCTTGTGAGCAATGAGGGAGACACAGTAAAATTCGCCTTCTACCACGACTTGTTTTCGTGGTAGAATGATACTTTTTCGTCACCAAACATTTTTTACACTGGAAAGCGAACTGCGGTGGAAGGTGCTGGTAGATTGATCTACAACGGTTCACCAAAATCCATGTTAGGTGTGTTTGCATGCCCCCACAAAACATTTGTCGTGGTACATGCAGACATGTACGTGTGCAAACATTGTTAAGTTCAATGTTATGCCGTCATTTATTATGTCACAATTAAACAGTGGTAGATATCATGCCCACCTAAGATATGTTTACGTTAGTGAGCCGGCTCATTATTTGAATGAGCCGGCTCATTCAAATTGAGCTAGCCCGTTATTAGAAGAAAATATATAGGTAAGATGAGGCCCAATTAAGTTCCGTGTAAATTGTGGCCCATCACTATTCCAGCCCACTACAGACCATAAAATGCACGGTCAAACCCTTAGTCCCGGTAGGGTTTGAGCCCATTGTCGACATGGTACTGGTTCTGAAAAATGTTCAGCCCACTCTTATTATGTTATTGGTCCACTACTAATATTTGTGGACCACTTGTTGCGGTACTAATGGTCCACATGTTGCGATACTAATGGCCCCACGTCTGTTGTAGATGGTGCACATCTACCATGGGTTTTTCGGAGTTTTTGAGGTTCGTGGTAGATGCTAGTGAAGGTTTCGGTGACCCGAGGATCTACAAAGGATTATAGCAAAACGCGGTAGATCTACGGCCCGATCGGTGGTAGATCTCAGGTGGGCGATGGTTGACACCACCTACCACGGTTTCCACTTGTTTTACATAAGTTAATCGTGGTAGATGTTAGGTTGTGACGAGAGGTCATTTGAAACTAGTGGTCCACGATATTAGTGTGAGCGAAGAATTATTTGATACCTGTGATCGCATCTAGTATATATTTTTGGTTGTGCCTGCAATTTTGCACTTGTTATAACACTTCTCGATGCAGCCTCCTCTTTATACAAGAAACATGTGCTATGTTGGATTATTTGTAACCAGGGGTTGCTGGTCACTTGACTTCTATTTTCGAAACACCGTGCTAATTTGACTTTGTTAGCATCACGGACATTGTTAAGTTTGCTATGGCCACGAAAACTTGCCTAATTTTCTTGTATATGTGTTTTTTATATAATATAGTTTGTGAAGAGAAGCTTAGTTTGTGAAAACTGTGGGAGAAGCTCATAATTCGAAACAAAGAACGTATAGGTATTGTGTCAATACCCAAATATTTAATGAGGGCTTATCAAACGGTTCCATACATACCAAAACAAGCATCCCGGCTCTTCAGAGTCAAAACGATGGTGGATCCCTGATATCAACCGTCCTATGCAAGATCCAGACTTACCATTAATGGTAGTCGATCACGTGGAAATCGACCCCATGGCCACACCTCCACCTTTGTGCCCCCCACCACCCCCCCCCCCCCCCCCCCCCCACCCCCCCCCCCCCCCCCCCCCCCCCCCCCCCCCCCCCCCCCCCCCCCCCCCCCCCCCCCCCCCCCCCCCCCCCCCCCCCCCCCCCCCCCCCCCCCCATGTGAGCGACAAGAAGGTTTCCCTCCCCGTTCTTCTGAAGACGCACCCGCGGTCAACTTGATCCCACAGTAAGACTGCTATCACTAGCTTGATGCATTGGGCAAGTCTGACTAACGGTGTGTGTAGTTGCTAGATGTTTCTAATTTCATTTGTATGTGCGATCTGGTTGGCACTTTAATTAATGTTTTGCACTCAACTTGTCTTCTCAAATAATTTACCATAGTTTTGAGCTAGGTATGTTTGCATGGGGTTAGAGAGATAAGCACCATGATGAATTGTCAAGATGGATTGACAGTCTTTTAATATTTTCTGGCTTTGTTGTTCTTATTCTTTGTAAGTGTTGTAGTTATATGTTTTCTCTTTAGTAGATAATTATTGTGTGTGAGGGGGGGGGGGGGATGGGGAGGGGTTACCCTGCATATTTCATGGTAAAAAAATTCATAACATGGGTAAGCTAACTTCGATCCAGCAATTGGTTGTGCAAACTTCTCAACATGTGTATATATTCGATTGAAGCAACATTATATACTTAATGGTACGAACTTATTGGAGATGGACAGATTGAAGGAGAGAATACATGCATGTTTCATAAAATGAGTTTCACTTCTAGGATTTCTACTATGCAAGATGACAAGGAAAATATTTAGAACTACATATATCGAGGTTGCGTCTGTAGATGCTTGGATATAATATCATTTAATGTACTAACTGCAGAAGTAGAGAGCTGAATATGTCTCGCAGTTTGATGGGAGAGTTGAAAATGAATCTAAGTTTGCTACACCTGAGATTGTATTGCCACATGGGTTACCAGCTTAATAGAGTGATGCACCTGGACCTAATGATTATGCGTCTTACATTGTCGTGTGTTAGGGGAAGAAGGTGATGCACGTAGATCTCAGAAAAGAACTTCCATACACGAGATCACCCTTCATTTGCATAGGGTGAGAGAGAGCACCATGATGAATTGTCAAGATGAATTGACAAACTTTTAATATTTTCTGGTTTTGCTGTTCTTATTCTTTGTAAGTGTTGTACTTATGTTTTCTCTTTAATAAATAATTATTGTGTGTGTGTGTGGGAAGGGGGGGGGGGGGGGGGGGGTACCCTGTATATTTCATGGTAAAAAATCATAACATGGGTAAGCTAACTTTGCTCCAATATGTTGATGAATTTTCTGTGCAAGAAAGGGATATGAGTTGCGACAACTGAGGGGCATGACCGATGTGGTACACTAAGTTTCAGCAATCCAAAGAATGTTACTGGGAAGGATGAATCAGTTGAAGTTAGAGTTATAGAAAAGTCATCTTGAAAGATTGAGCCTTTTCTGGAGTTGCATGAATTATATGAATGCAGAGGATAGTTCATGTGCCTGAGCCTTTGGTGTGCACACAACAAGTTGGATTAGAGATTCCCAAAAGGAAAAGAAATATAACAAGGTGGGTTTGTTGAGTACTCTTTTTCTGTCATACACGTGAAATAGACTTTTTTATATATATGTATGATAATTGTGTTGTGCTCACATATTGCCACAATATAAAATATCAGGAGGATGACGTACTTGAAGTCCCTTTTCTGGATAAAGATCTTTCGAACTATACAGACTAGTAAGTAGTTAAAATTATGAGCATTCAATTGCATTATCTGTATTATCTTGCAAATTAATAAACATTTCGAACATTAAGCACTTGTGCTTCTCTGGTAGGCGACGAAAGGAACTACTTCGATTCCCGCACTCGAACTGGTATGAACTTATGTTGTTCAATAAATTGTTGTACCTATATATTGTGAGTCTTTGTGTTATGATATAAACAAGTAGTATTTCGATTGAGGGAGAACAAGTCAAGCTAGGTACTTTGAATTAATTTATATTATCTTGATTTTGATTACAACAATATTTTATCGTGTTTTTCTGATGATGTCGATGTGGTTACTTGCCTTCGAATATATCAATTTTCATTGCCTTGCTTAGCTCGAAACTAAGCCGAGATCGACTAGTGAGCGTTACAAGCCAAGCATGAACATCATGATCTTTCACTCAGTGAAAACTCCTAACTCGCTCGAACTCGACTCATTTACAGCCTATACATGTGGTACGCTATATGGCCAACCTACAGCTGGGGATTACTTTACAGTGGAGAGTACACATATTGTCATAGTGTCGTAACTGATGGCTAAGCAAGAGGTAAAACAAAACAGCAGGAAGCATAATGACAAGGACACTGGAGGCCGAATCACTAGCTCGGCTAACAAACTGTCTTTGATTAGTGACAAATATTCCCTCCCAAGGGCATCTCTAGCCGTGCCCCCAGGGCCGAAAATAGCGCCGTTTTGGCCTGTTAGCGCCGTTTTTCTTCCGGTCCCGCCCCTCCCCCCGAGTCCAAATAGCGCCGTTTCGGCGTAAAAAAGCGCCGGCGGTCCCAGGCCAGACCCAGCCCATTGGGTTCCGCCTGGGGGAGCGAAATGGCGCGAAAACACGGCGGGCCAGCAATGCCAGCGACCGAGCGAAAAGGCGCGAAACAGAACCTCCCGTGAGCGGCGTTCTCATCTTCTCGGCTCCCGCGTCGGTCAAAGGCTGCCGGAGTAAATGGCATGGCCAGCGGCCAGTGAACGGCCGTCGCCAACGCGTCCAATCGCGGGCACGCGGCGCATTAACAGCGCGCCACCACCCCTCCAGCTGGCCTACCCCGCCGCTATAAATCCCCCCGTCCTCGCCTTGCACAACCACACCTCTCTCTCTCGCCTTCTTCCTCTCTCTCTCGCCTTCTCTTCTCCCCACAGAGCACACCAGCAGCAATGGCGGAAAGGTTCCCCGGCGACGACGCCGCCGCGAACGGCTTTGGCCGCCACTTCCTCCACCCAGAGGAGGCGCGGATGCTCTACCAGGCGGGCTACCCCGCGCCGCCGGATATGCGCTTCCCTGGCGCCTCCAGCGGCCAAGCCTCGTGGCGGCTATGCGCGGGCGGCGTCCCCGTGCCGCCGCCGCCGCCCGAAGGATTGGACCGCGTCGAGGCGATCCAGGAGGTCCTCTCCGGCCTCACGTCGGAGCAGGCGGAAGACCCACGCTGGGATCCGGCGAATACTGCGTTCTGGACGCAGTACTTCGCCCGGCGCCACGAGCAGGAGCTGGCGGACACAGGGCGCAACGGCCCTGTGGAGGGGCGGAAGAACTCCAAAGGCCGCCAACAATGGTGGGGTGCTTGAGGGCGCAACCTCGCCTTCGTCCTCGAGCACATCGCTGCCGGCAACAGGCCGCGGCTGACGATGCCGCCGCGCACGCCGTCGGGGCTGCCACAGCGGATGGGCTCCACGTCCTCCTCTTCTTCCTCCGGCGCGCGCTCGGCGTCGTCCGCGCCTCCTTCGGCTCAGGTCAAGGCCGAGCAAGACGCCACGCCACCGCCCATCCTCAACTCCGGCCGGCGCGTTCCTAGCCGCGGCGGCAGCCTCCGCATCAATGAGCGCCGCCCCGCCTCGCCGCCCCGCGGCCTTCTCCGCCTTGTCAAGCCCAAGACGGAGGGCAAGAAGAAGGCGCCAATGTGGCAGGCGCCGCCCGACTACGTCAGGGCGGCCGTTAACATGGTGGCGCCGGAGGACTCGGAGGAGTTCCCCGGCGAGAACCTCGCCATCGCCGCCTCCCTCAACGACGTCCTCCCGGCGCCAGACGACGTCACCGACGCCTGGTCAGCGAGGATGCATGAGCAGGAGAAGATCCAGCGCCAGCAGCGCATCCTCGAGGAGCTGGAGCGCCAACGCGGAGGCGGAGCGCCAGCGCAGCGCGCGGCCCCTCGCCGTCGCATGCCATCTCCACCGCCGCCGCCGTCCTACATCATCCTCGACCCCAGCGACGAGGAGGACGGCCTCAGCGCGCCCGGAGATGCCCTGGGTGGGCACAACTGCCGGAGATGCCCTAAGTTTATAGACATCGACTGCCGAACCAATGAGCCAGCAGCCGGCGAATATCTATCTATACTACTATTAAAAGAGCAAACTTGTGTTGATACATTAAATCACAACCGTTCAATATTTGATCAACGGTTCAGATCGCTCCAATGTTTGACAACTCAACACGTCTTTTCAATTTCGTGATAATTACGTGTGGATTGCCACCGGCTAGATTTGATTGACAGAACATTGCCCGTGCGCCCAGCCCAATCTGTACCGTGGACTCTTATCTTAGTCTCCTATTCAACAGCGAGTAGATGCCATTTGAAAAAAACGTAGACAGATTTATCTCTCGGTGGATGCACGATTCGGAAATAAAAGAAGAGAACGTACTGTACAGAAACACCGCATGTTAAAGGAAAGAGAAGTTGTAAGCAAATCGAAATACCACACTGCCTCATCGCGAGGTTCCGTCGTCTTCTCTGTCCCAATCGTAGAATCAGCTTTTGTTTGTCAATGCGATTGCTCTCTGGGCAATCCAGCTAGCATCAAGAAAAGCAAGATGTACGACCGCCGGCCTCGCTCGGCCACATCGGAACCAGTCAGCTCTGCACGCTAAGCCTAGATCATGGTGGCCATCAGGCTATGTGTGCGTGTCAACAGCACAAGAACATGCAGACTTTTGACTCGACGATATGGATTGGACTGCAACACTGAGCCACGTAGACCACGAGTGTGGGGCACCGTTGTTAGCCTGCAACCACTATGTTGTACTTGCACGAGCTCAGGAATTGGTAGTCCAGTTATTGCATGCATGATGCAAGGAACAATTCTGAGGTAATAAGCTTTTTTTTTTTTTTTGAAAGCATTCTGAGGTAATAAGCTGTACCAATTTAAATCTGACGATATAAGTGGTCATGTTATGGTGCCCTGACCATGCATGAATATAATTGCAATGGATTTTTTTTTTGCAGGATGAATACGTATCCTGAACTGAATTTATAATGCCTATTATTTGTCTCTCCCTGTTAAGTTGTTGCGTTTCTAGCAACAAAATTAGTTCGAGCGATCTGTTCCGTAAGTTTCGATGTGTGTAAATTAAATGGATGTTATTTAACATCAATTCACTATTGATGCCATTATATTTTCTAACGATCGGATTTTGCTTGGTATGCTGCATAGAACATATCCGCTTTGAAGATTGGCTAAATTCAAACTACAATCGATTTTTCCAACTAGAGAGCCTAAAATTGGTGCTGTTTTTGCTTGCACCCAACTAAAGCTTACAACCTTGCTTAATGTAAGACATTACAGCCTTTTTTACATATTTATTTATTCTTTTTTTTGCAGGTGTCATACCCTTTTGGATAATTGTGGTAGAATACATAACAATATGATTTTAGTAAATACTTTTGAGCGAATTTCAGGTACCCTTTACTTCTTGCATCTTTTTTCCAGTTTTCTCAAAACAATACTTCAGTTGTTCCTATATCTGCAGTTAACCAATAATATACATGTTTATTTGTACTAATCTCTCATGTAAGCACCCGAACGGACCAGACCTGTGAAATATTGAGACATTTCTTAATAAAAAAAGCAGGAAAAGTGCATTATTTCTAATGGAATGGGTACAAGATTTCATCAAGTGTAATAGTCATTTCAAATATTTTAAAGTAGTTTTGTTTTGACCTTTAGGAATTGTTATGAGTACGAGAAGAACAATAACGAAGAACGATAAGTAAACACTGCAGAGGACACGAGATTTAACGTGGAAAAACCCCTCCAACAATGGAGGAGAAAAAACCACGGGCGCCAGCCAGCAATACTTCACTATATCGGGTGAGTTTACAAACGCCGTGGGTTTACAATATCTGGCTTATCCCAAAACGGCGGCTTACAAGAGGTATATATGGTGGCAAAGGATCCTAGAGGCATAAAACCCTAGATCGGCTGCAGTCCGATCCGGACGAGATCCCACCGCGGCGGTACTACCGCTGGGTTGGGCGGTAGTACCGCTGGCGTGGGCTGTTCCTGATCTTCCCACCTCAGCGGTATCGACGGCGGTACCGCCAGCGGTACCAGTTGGTACCGGACTAGTGCTTCAGACGGTCATTCTGGCGGTAGCGGGTGCGGCAGCTGTGGCGGTAGCTCTCTGGCGGTAGTACCGCTTAACCCAGCGGTACTACCGCTGCCTGAATTTGGATCACCAGAAAATAACACTCCACCTTGAGACAAATTCCATCTTGTAGCATGAACTTCAACAATCACCTGAATCAACAAAGAAAACACTTGCTGGCGCCAAACAGCCACTTGGGCTAAACAGTTATACCAACCAAGCTCGAGCAAAGCTCAAACTTGGACACAGGAACAGGCTTTGTCATCATATCAGCAGGATTATCATGAGTACTAATCTTGCATACCTTCAGTTTACCTTCTGCAACCACATGGCGAACATAGTGATACTTAATATCAATGTGCTTTGTCCTCTCATGGAACATCTGATCTTTAGTAAGATAAATAGCACTTTGACTGTCACTAAATAACTGAACGCAAGAATCATCTCCACAAAGCTCAGCAAACAGACCTTTCAGCCAAACAGCTTCTTTACATGCTTCATTAATAGCCATGTACTCAGCCTCAGTAGTAGATTGTGCGGGAACATCCTGCAAACTAGCCTTCCAGCTAACAGCACAACCACCAACAGTAAATACATAACCTGTGAGGGACCTCCTCTTATCCAAGTCGGCAGCATAATCTGAATCCACATAGCCTACGAGTCCCTCACCAATCCTGCCAAACTTCAAGCAAGCTTTAGATGTGCCGCGCAGGTACCTGAAAATCCACTGAACAGCTTTCCAATGTTCTTTACCAGGATTAGCCATGTAACGACTGACCAAACTCATAGCATATGACAGATCAGGACGAGAACAAACCATGGCATACATCAAGGAACCAACAGCACTAGAATAAGGAACTCGAGACATGTACTCAATATCATCATCAGAAGTAGGACATTGCAAAGCTGACAACTTGAAGTGAGAGGCAATAGGTGTACTAACAAACTTTGCATCATGCATATTAAAACGATGAAGAACTTTCTCAATGTATTTTTCTTGACTAAGAAATAGCAAACTAGACTTTCTGTCCCTCTTAATTTCCATGCCTAGTATTTTCTTAGCAGGACCAAGATCCTTCATCTCAAACTCACTACTTAATTGTGCCTTTAAAGTAGTGATCTCTTTCATGCTCTTGGCAGCAATCAACATATCATCAACATATAGCAGCAAATAAATAGGCGATCCATCAACAAACTTCATGTACACACAGCTATCATACTGAGATCTCATAAAACCATGTGCAAGCATAAATGAATCAAACCTTTTATACCACTGTCGTGGTGACTGTTTCAGACCATAAAGGGACCTCTTCAACTTGCAAACAAGATCCTCCTTACCAGGCACAACAAAACCTTCAGGTTGGTCCATGTATATCTCCTCCTCCAACTCGCCATGCAAAAACGCAGTCTTAACATCTAACTGCTCAAGCTCAAGATCATGCATAGCAACAATACCAAAGAAAGCACGAATAGAACTATGCTTCACAACTGGGGAGAATACATCAGTATAATCAACACCTGGAATTTGACTGAAACCTTTTGCTACTAACCTTGCCTTAAACCTTGGAGGCTCAACAGAAGACAAACCTTCCTTTCTCTTAAATATCCACTTGCAGCGGACAGCCTTCTTTTGTTTAGGCAAGTGCACAACATCCCATGTGCCATTCTTTTCAAGCGATTGCATCTCTTCTTGCATCGCACCTAGCCACTTCTCTTTATCAACCGAAGCAATGGCTTCAGTGTACGTAGCTGGTTCAGCATCTTGCTCCACCTGTTCAGCACAACTCAAAGCATAATGAACAATATCACACTCTTCAATTAAACGATTAGGAGGCACAGTATTTCTCCTAGTACGGCCAGTGGCAATAGACCGTGCTTGTTGCTGAACAATAGGCGGTGAAGGTGGAACATCAACATCATCATTATTTTCAGGAACCACAATTTCGTTCTCCTTAGCGTGCTCCACCTGCACGCCAACTCTCTGTTGCTCATCATCAGAAACATTAGGAGAATCAATAGCATCAGAAATATCAGTGGAAGGACTATCATAATACATAACAGCCTCATTAAAAACGACATTCCTGCTTAACAAAACTTTCTTAGTTTCAGGGTTCCACAATTTATATGCCTTAACTCCTGAACCATAACCAAGGAAGATGCACTTAACAGCCCTTGGCTCCAACTTTCCGTTATCAACGTGAGCATAAGCAGTGCAACCAAAAACTCTCAACTCAGAATAATCAGCTGGAGTACCAGACCATACCTCAATGGGAGTTTTCTTATCAAGTGGAATAGAAGGTGACCTGTTGATGAGATAACATGCGGTGGAGGCTGCTTCAGCCCAAAAACGCCTATGCATCTTTGCATTAGACAACATGCAGCGAGCCCTCGAAATAATGGTCCTGTTCATGCGTTCAGCCACGCCATTCTGCTGAGGAGTGTACGGTATGGTATGATGTCTTACCATGCCATCGTTGCTGCAAAACTCATCAAATTCATTGGAACAAAATTCCATACCATTGTCAGTACGGAGTATTTTAACCTTCCTTTCAGTTTGTGTTTCTACCATAACTTTCCACTTCTTAAAAGCAGCAAAAACATCAGATTTATGTTTCAGAAAATATGGCCACACTTTCCTTGAGTAATCATCAATAATAGTAAGCATGTAATTTGCACCACCATTAGAAGTTCTACGGGACGGACCCCAAACATCAGCATGCACATAATCTAAAATGCCTTTGGTGGTATGAACGGAAGCATTGAATTTAACTCTTTTATGCTTACCAAAAATGCAGTGCTCACAGAACTCAAACTTACTCAAGTTGCAACCATCAATCAGCTCTCTCTTCGCCAATTCTGCCATGCCAAGCTCACTCATATGTCCAAGACGCTTATGCCAAAGGTTAGTCTTACATTCATCAGAACTAACAGCGGCAGCAATACCAGGCAAAGTGCTACCTCTAAGGACATATAATTTCGCAGAATTCATATCACCAATCATAACAATGAGAGAACCCGATGATACCTTCAGAAGTTTGTTCCCACCTTTGTACTTGTACCCGTCACAATCAAGGGTACTGAGAGAGATCAAATTCCTCGCCATGGAGGGTATGTGCTTCACTCCTGTCAACGTGCGTGTCATCCCATCATGGGTCTTGATCTGAACAGATCCAATGCCAGCAATGTTGCACTGGTTGTCATTGCCCACACGCACAAAATCTCCAGTCTGCACAGACTCATAAGAACTGAACCAATCCTTGTTACAGCAAATATGAAACGAACATGCAGTATCAAGAATCCATTCATCATCACGTGAAACACATGCAGCAAAAACAGCTAAGCAATCTCCATCAGAACTATCACTACCAGCAACAACAGAAGCCTCACCCTTACCAGAGGCTACGGCAACCTTACCATTACCATCATTATTTTTCTGTTGGTAAGTTCCGTTTCTTTTCTCCTTATTCTGCAGCTTCCAACAATCATCAATGGTGTGATTGGATTTCTTACAATACCTGCAGAACTTGTCACGTCCCTTGGACTTTGAGCGACCTCTGTCGGTCCTACTCTTATCTCTGTTGTTGTTGTAGTGGTAGTTGTCTCGCTGCTCAGGCCTCCCACGGACCTGTAATGCCTCCGCCTTGGAGGACGAACTTTCAGCCTGCACCATAGATTTCATCTTCTCCCTTTGCTGGAGAGCCTCATAAACTTCAGCAAGAGTTAGTTTGTCACGGCTCAACAATATGGTGTCACGAAAATTACTGAAAGAATTAGGCAGCGAGCATAAAAGAAGAAGACCTAAATCCTCATCCTCATACTTAACTTCTATAGACTGCAAATCAGAAACAATCTCTTTCCAGGAGGATAGGTGATCCATTACCGAACCTCCCTCTTGCAGCTTGTGTGAGAACAACTTCATCTTCACGTGCAATCTGCCCGTGAGATCCTTGGACAAACAGATCTCCTCTAGTTTGTCCCATAACTCGGCGGTGGTTTTCTCCTGCAGCACTTCCTGCAGAATATTATTGGACAGATGGAGTTGAATCAACGATAAAGCCTTACGGTCTTTCCGCTTCTCCGGATCGGTCCAAGTCTCCTTTGCCTTCCCGCCGAAAGCATCGATCGCTTCATCCAGATCTGAAGATTGGGCGAGAATCGCCCTCATCTTCACTTGCCACAGAGCAAATCTCGTGGTGTAGTCCAGCTGCGGTAGATCGAACTTCAATGACGACATCTCGCAAAACCCTAGATCAAACACGGGCTCTGATACCACTTGTTATGAGTACGAGAAGAACAATAACGAAGAACGATAAGTAAACACTGCAGAGGACACGAGATTTAACGTGGAAAAACCCCTCCAACAATGGAGGAGAAAAAACCACGGGCGCCAGCCAGCAATACTTCACTATATCGGGTGAGTTTACAAACGCCGTGGGTTTACAATATCTGGCTTATCCCAAAACGGCGGCTTACAAGAGGTATATATGGTGGCAAAGGATCCTAGAGGCATAAAACCCTAGATCGGCTGCAGTCCGATCCGGACGAGATCCCACCGCGGCGGTACTACCGCTGGGTTGGGCGGTAGTACCGCTGGCGTGGGCTGTTCCTGATCTTCCCACCTCAGCGGTATCGACGGCGGTACCGCCAGCGGTACCAGTTGGTACCGGACTAGTGCTTCAGACGGTCATTCTGGCGGTAGCGGGTGCGGCAGCTGTGGCGGTAGCTCTCTGGCGGTAGTACCGCTTAACCCAGCGGTACTACCGCTGCCTGAATTTGGATCACCAGAAAATAACAGGAATGCGCATCTTTTACACCATGAAGTAAAAATATATACAGAGTGCTGAAGCACGGGATCAAACCTCAGGTTGGGCGTTCATGCAATGTCGCCAGTGACAGACGACATCGAAAACGACGAGATTGTGCATGCTGCGGGCCTACGCCTGCGCGGGGAAGCAGAGAAAGGTTTGCTGTCAGAGAGCTTCACACTGGCGACAGCCTGCGCGCGCCTCGACGCGACTACCGACTTACCGAGCTGCCGGGCTTGATGGCGCCGTGGCCATGCCCGTCTGCGGGTGCCCTTGCCATGTAAGTCCTTTCTCTTTAGGCCGATACAATCCTCTGCTGTGCGCCGTCATCGTATCCTCATGCTCGGCTTGACACCTAGATCATTGATCTTCTCCATGAAAGTCAGGGCGAACAGAGATAGAAAAGCAACATGTCAGGATGTAGTGTTCGACTACCTTCTTGGTAAGCAAGTACAGCCCGCTTCAATCCTTTGCCCCCAAACGAGCACGTGTATCAGCGAGACAAGATAGGTCAAGGTTGGCATAAAGATTATGGGTGTGCTAGATGCTGAATATTTCTACAAGACGATGAAGATTATCTCAAGCTGCACGTTGGCATATGTTATTAGCCTGAGTACTTCCTGTTTGAGGTAAATAAGCACCAGGAATGTTCATGCTGAATATTTCTAGAAGACGATAACGATGATCTAAACATATTCAAGCTGCAACTAGGCATATGTTTCATAAGCACCTATTTCCAATTTGAAGCAAATATGAAATGGGGATGTCTCTGCAATCTTTTTTTTTTCGTAAGAAGGGCGCCGGGATCGTACTGGGCGACCCTGGAATGTGCCGAGTAGAGTCAGCACGCAGGGTAGGTCTGCGGGGAACCAAGCGAGGCGGTGGCGAGGGTAAAGGCGCTAGGAAATTTAGAGAATAAAAACATGCCAATGTGCCATTCAACTGAGTTATAAGATGTGTCTTGTAGAGACGTGCGTGCACGTGCAAGGCTACTAGTGGTAGCTAAAGAAGCAAAAGAGTGGCAGAGGTGGATGGATCACCGCCTCCTATTGGCCACATGATCGGAGCAGTTAACTTAGAAGATTGGAGATTCCCTCCGACCGGCCGGCCGGCCTCGAGGAATCTCGGTCGCCTGTCTCGTGCGCGTCAGTGCGTGCATTCTCGACTTAACTGAAGAGTTTGAAGCTTACTTTGTCGAGGAGACCAAGAGCTCTGCACGCCACGCACATACTGACGCACAGATTACTGAGCACTGCCTGCCCGCGGCGCCGATCCATCTTTCCCGATTCGTTATTTTACTTAGGGTGTGCATGTGCGTGCGTGACTCGATCCCTCGTGATCGCGCTCCTCTTTTTGGGCCTCCTTTCGCCATGCCCGTTGGTATCCAGCGTGCGGGCGTCGTGGGCATGTGACGGAATCTAGCTACGCAGCTGTGCAGCCATGTGCGAGTATTTACTTGGCGGTAAATAAGTTCATTGTAGCTTCTCCCGCACAGGCGACGGCTTCCACCGGGACGAATCGGCTTGTAATTCTGCGGGTCGATTTGGCGCCAATAGATTGGCTTTGCTCGGTTTTGGGTGCCATGTCCGGATCTTCTCCACGACGGGTTCACATTCTTGTACCGTGGTCGTTGTGCGGAAGCAGTACACATTCTACTCGTTAGCCACGAATCACTAAAACAGTACAGTACATGGGTCGAGCCCAGGAACGACAACGGCAACGAAGGTGAACAATTTTTTAATGTGAACAATTTTTGAATTTGAATTTTTTTCGAATGTGAACAATTTTTGAATTTGAGCATTTTTCAAATGTGAGCAATTTTCAAAACTCAAAAACAACAGGAAACAGAAAAAAAAGGACAGAAAAAAGAAAAAACCACAAAAACATGAAACAATGGTGAACTACCAAATTGGCCAACAAGCGTTCTTTAACGTTCCTAAAACCAGAAAATACCATATCTCCTGCGTTTTCAAGCATGTACCTACAAACTTAAATGTTGTGGCTCATATTTTAGCTCGTTCTTCAGAGCGCTTTCCATGTAATATTTCAGTAGGTATTATCCCGGAACTTATCCGAGCTGAACTTCGTAATGATGTGATGTGATCAATAAAGCGGCGACATTCTCTCTCAAAAAAACCCCCAGAAAAAACCAATTAAGGAGAGAGTCTGGTGGGTCGGCCCGTTTACCAAAGCATAGCGCGTGAAAACCTAACCAATGCTCATTGCGTCGGTTAGCTCTCCCAACGCGTACCCTTCCCTGTACAGCACGCTCCACACGAAATGACTATTGGCCGGCCCATTTTCCGTTCAGCTCGTTTTTTCTGCTTTTAGGAACATTCTGATTCGTTTTTTCTTCTGATTTACTTTTTTTTTCTGGTTTTGGTGGTTTTATATATTTTAGCGTGTTTTTTATTTTCTTTTTTTACCATTTAAAAAATTCATGAACATTTTCATATTTTGGAAAAATGTTCATTTTGAAAATGGTTCATATTTTGAAAACGGTTCATATTTTAAAATTTGTTCATTTTTGTAAATGGTTAAGATTTAAAAATGTTCCTATTCAGAGTGGTTCAAATTTAAAAATGTTCATATTTAAAGTGGTACAGATTTTTGAAAATGGTTCATATTTAAAAAATGTTCATTTTCAAATATGCTTTAGATTTTAAAAATGGTTCATATTTAGAAAATGGCTCAAATTTTTGTAAATGGTTCATATTTCAAAAAAGTCATTTTTCAAATGTCTGAACATTTTTCGTGGATTTTTCTGAAATTCTGAAGGCAAACAAAAAAAACATAAACAAAACTGGCAATCAAAATAGGCAAACCCTATATGCCGCCCGTTAGCGGTGCGAATCGGCCGCGCCGCTAACGGGGGAGCTCAGCCGGGCCGGCCCATAGGCGGATTGCCCTTTTCTTCTTTCGTTTTTTTCTTCTTTGTCGTTTCTTTTTCTGTTTCTGTTTTTATTTTTCGTTCCTATTTCTTTTTCTGTTTTCGTTTCTTTTTTATTTTCTTATTGCTTATCGTTATTTGTAAAATTGTTTTTTAAATGGTTTCAAAATTAAAATTGGTCCAAATTTAAAATGGTTTTCAATTTAAAAATTGTTTATTTTTTAAAACGGTTCCATTTTGAAAATGGTTCCAAATTAAAAAATGGTTCCATTTTAAAAATGGTTCCAAATTTAAAAATGGTTACAAATTTTAAAATGGTTCCGAAATTTTGAAAATGGTTCCAAATTTAAAAAAAAAATTTTTTGAAAATGGATCCATTATCAAAATGGTTCCAAATTACAAAATTGTTCATTTTTGGAAATGGTTCATTTTTTGAAAATGGTTCGAAATCTAAAGATGGTCCAAATTTAAAATTGTTCCATTTTGATAATGATTCCAAATTTAAAAATTGTTCCATTTTTTGAAAATGGTTCTAAATTTAAAAATTGTTCATTTTTTAAAATGGTTCCAAATTTAAAAATGGTTCCAAATTTGAGAACTGTACATTTTTTAAAATGGTTCCAAATTTAAAAACCATTTCAAATTTAAAAATGGTTCCAAATTTAAAAACTGTTCATTTTTTAAAACGGTTCCATTTTGAAAATGGTTCCAAATTTAAAAATTGTTCAAAATTTGAAAATTATACATTTTTTAAAATGGTTCCAAATTTAAAAACTGGGACCATTTTCAATTTTTCTGGAACGTTTCCGTAGAGTATAACCATTTTTAAAATTTATTCAAATATAAAAATAGTTTCTGTTCATTTTTAAATATCATTCAAAATTAGTTTATGTTTACCCCAATTTTGTGCTTTAATTTTAAGATCGAAAATAGATGAAAAGTTTCATCAGCAACAAAACAGTCAAAGTAGTTTACCGACCGAAACTCCAAAAACAGACGAAATAGAAAACCATCGGAGCGCGCGAAAACAATTGGGCCAAGCCCAGCATTGGAAGTGTGTAGGCGGCGCAGCGTCGAACTGCCGCTGACGCGCGATATATAGGAGCTCCCATCAAAATACGGCAAATCCTATGCGGCATAGGGATAGCGCCGCCTACACGCTTTCTCTAGCGACGCTTTACTGGGTCGGCCCGTCTGGCGCTTTTTTTTCTTTTTTGTTATTATTTTTCTGTTTCTTTTTTCTTTTTTGTTTCTTTTCTGTTTCTTTTTTCATTTTCGTTTTTATTTTTCATTTATGTTTTTTTCGTTTTCTTTATTATTTTTCGTTTTTTTTAATTTGTTTAAAAAATGGTTCCAAAATTGAAAACGGTTCAAATTTTAAAAATGGTTCCAAATTTAAAAATGGTTCCATTTTGAAAATGGTTCCAAATTTTAAAGGTTCCAAATTAAAAAATGGTTCCATTTTGAAAATGGTTCCAAATTAAAAAATGGTTCCATTTTGAAAATGGTTCTATTTTTAAAAAATGGTTCTAAATTTGTAAATTGTTCATTTTTGAAAACGGTTCCATTTTAAAAATGGTTCCAAATTTAAAAGTGGTTCCATATTGAAAATGGTTCCGAATTTAAAATGGTTCCAAATTAAAATGGTTCCGAATTAAAAATGGTTCTGAATTTAGAAATGGTTCCGAATTTAAAATGGTTCCAAATTAAGAATGGTTCCGAATATAAAATGGTTCCAAATTAAAAATGGTTCCAAATTTGAAAGTTGTTCATTTTTCAAAATGGTTCCATTTTGAAAATGGTCCAAATTTAAAAATGGTTCCGAATTTAAAATGGTTTCAAATTAAAAATGTTTCCAAATTTGAAAATTGTTCATTTTTAAAATGGTTCCAATATTAAAAATGGTTCCATTTTGAAAATGGTTTCAAATTTGAAAATGGTTCCGAATTTTGTTCATTTTTAAAATGGTTACATTTTTTTAATGGTTCCAAATTAAAAAAATGGTTCCAAATTTAAAAATGGTTACAAATTTGAAAATTGTTCTTTTTTTAAAATGGTTTCAAATTTTAAAATGGGTCCGAATTTAGAATTATCATTTTTAGATATTTTCAGAAAATTATGAAGAATATAAATTTAAGAATTATTTTTGATTATTTCTTTTTTATTTCTTAGAGAATTATTTTTTCTTATTTTCGTCTGCTTAGGTGCGTGTGCATGTAGTGTGCTGCCAGAAAATACAAAATGGCGCGTTGCTTGAAGCGATCATGGAGTGAGCTAGCTAGCTAGCTCAACCTCGAATGATCGATCGATGGTATGAGCTAAGGGCATCTCCAGCCGTTCGGCCCCCACAGGCCGAAAAAACGGCGCCTTTTTGGACGGCCTGGGGGGACGCCGGCGCTATTTGACGCCATGGGTTCGGCGATTTCCCAGCCGTGACCAAACCCAGGATTGGGCCGAAAAAATTCAAAAAAAAACAGTTAGGCGAAATTCATCAAACATAAGCGAAATTCATACTATATAGGCGAATTTCGCATTGTTCATTACATAATATAAGCCGAGAACTTAAACATAAACTAAAACACGGCGATCTACATGCCCAGCCGGCTGTAGAACGCCGTGTAGTCGCCGCCGCCGTCGTCGTCGTCGTCGCTCGGTGGCGCGCCACCGCCAAAGTGGCTCGGACCGGCCTCGTTGTTGTTGGCGCCGCCGCCGAACCACGCGCCGTCGTCGTCGCTGTCGTCGAGGACGATCACCTCGCCGCTCGCCTGACGAGGGGGAGTAGGAGGCCGGCGTGCGGCGGCGCGACGGCGGTTGGCCGCTGCCTCGTCGAGAAGGCGCTGCTGGAGCGCAATCTCCTCCTGGGCGTGCTGGTTGCGCGACCATTCGAAGATGAACTCGTCCGAGCACTCCTCGCGGCGACCATGGGCGGCGCGGCGTCCTGCATGGAGGCGGTGACGGCGTTCTGCTCGCCGGGGAATTCCTCGTCGTCGTCCGGCGCCTCCGCCTTGATGGCCGCCCGGACGTACTCCGGTGGCGCCACCCACTCCACCGCCGCCTTCTTCTTCTTGGAGGTGGCGCCGCCGGTGCCAGGCTCCTTCTTGGGCCTGACGAGGCGAAGGTGGCCTCGGGGCGGCGACGGTGCGCGGCGCGGCTCGTTGATGCGAATCCCGCCGCTGGGCCTTCTTGGCGGCGACCGGACGCGGCGCCCGGAGTTGAGGACGACGCCGCGCGGCGTGTCCTTCGGCTCGGGCTTGACCCGAGCGAGCGCCGGCGTGTGCGGGGACCCGCTGGAGAGCGGGCCAGAGGAAGACGACGAAGAAGCCGTCCCCATCCTCCTGGGCAGCCAGGAGGTGAAGCGGCGTCGAGGCGTCGGCGCCTGCCGTGGCGGCATGGTGAGCCGGGGCTGGTTCCCGGCGTGGATGTGCTCGAGGACGTACGCGAGGGTACGCCCTCGAGCGCTCCACCACTGCTTCCGCCCCCCGGCGTTCTTCCGGCCGGCGACGGGGCCGTTGTCGTTGGTGTCCTCCAGCTCGCGGCGGTGGCGCTCGAGGAAGTACGCCGTCCAGAAGGCGGCGTTCGCCGGATCCCAGCGCGGGTCCGCCGCCTGCTCTTCGGAGAGCCCGGCGAGGACGTCCTGGATCGCGTAGACGCGATCCGCTCCTTCTGGCAGCGGCGGAACGGGGACGCCTCCGGCGCTCAGGCGCCATTCGCCGGGGACCCGCATGTCCGGCGGTGTAGGGTACCCGGCCTCGTACAACATGCGGGCCTCCTCCGGGTGCAGGAAACGCCGGCCGAAGCCGTTCGCCGCAGCTTCATCTCCGTGGTATCGCTCGGCCATTGCTCTTGCTCGGGGGAAGGAGAGAGATGGAGAGATGGGGAATGGTGCGCCTTGCCACGGCGAGATGCGGGGAATAAATAGGCGCAGAGGGAGGCGAGACGGTGGCGCATCATTACTCCGGCGCGTGGCAATCGACTGGACGCGTCGGCCGCCGCTGAACGGCGCGGCAGTCCACGGCCATTACTCCGGCAGGCTTTTGACCAGCGCGGGAGCCGAGGAGATGACGACGAAGCGTTTTTCCGCCCGTGATTCCGCGCCATTTCGCCTATCCCACTGACAGCTCTGGCCCACATTCCGTTTCGCGCCATTTCGCCCCCCCAGGCCGAACCCGGTGGGCTGGGTTTGGCCTGGGAGCGCCGGCGCAATTTTCCGCCGATCCGACGCTATTTGGGCTCTGGGGGGGCCGACTGGGTGGAAAACGGCGCTCCTAGGCCATTTCGGCGGTTTTTTGGGCCCTGGGGAGGCGGCTGGAGATGCCCTAAGCTAGCTCAACCTCTCCTGAAATGATGGTGCACGCAAAATAGTTGGGCCCAGCCCATTACGGAAGCAGTGCAGGCGGCGCCTGTGGGAACCGCCGCTAATAGGCGGTATAAAGGAGCTCCCTCAAAATACCGTATTTTTGCCAAATCTGGCCCTTTTGCCGAACTAATGATGTATCTGGCCGCTCCCGGGAACTAATTGCAAATCTGGCCCCTGAGGTCGGCGCCAACGCAAATGGAGCCGAACTTGTGCAGTTCGGCGCCAACCAAAATTTGCAAATCTGGCCCATGAGGTCGGCGCCAACGCAAATGGAGCCGACCTTGTGTAGGTCGGCGAAACGCGCGAAATGGCGTTTCGCCGACCTACACAAGGTCGGCTCCATTTGCGTTGGCGCCGACCTCGGGGGGCCAGATTTGCAATTAGTTCCTGGGAACGGCCAGATACGTCATTAGTTCGACAAAAGGACCAGATTAGGCAAAAAATACCAAAATACCTCTGCGGCCAACATGACTACTGGGCCAATCCTGGCTCCATACGGCCATTGTCACAAAACGGCCCACGTTAATCGGCCACGTCCGTGGAAAGAAACACACAAAAAAAAAACTATTCCCTAAAAAAAAACTACGGAAATAGGCAAAGTTTTCTCGCGTTCTTCCGCAAGGTGAGCTCGCTCTGTGACCTCTCTTGACTTGAGTCTCGAGACTTGACTGCATCTTCCTCCGCCGAGAAGGGAGAATCGCCGGAGCCAGCCGCCAGCAGCGAGTTCCCGGACGGCCGCCAGCAGGCGTTAACTGAGTAAGTTCCTCCTCTTCTTCTTCACCTCCTACCCCAAATTCGTCCTACTGGATGGGAGACATGAACTTCCAGAGGTCAGATCCAACCGGACTCTCACCTCTTGGTAGGCAACCCTTGGTTAGAAATCGATAGATCGATGTATCCCACCTTCCCGACGTAAAATTTCAGATAGTTGATTAGTAATTTCTGCGTTTCCACCATGTCCTTCCCCTTGTACGCGCCCGTAGAATAAACAGCCATGTAGTCTTATTGTTTGCACAACGATGTGGAGTTGTGGACAGCAATGTTCTAGTAGAATTTTTGGAGTCCCGTGACACCACAGGATCCCAAGGCTCACAGCAGTTGATGCGGCGAATGCTTGTGTGGATAGTCGAAGAGATCAACTGACACCTTGTAATTTATCTCTGCAGGAAGCTTTGTGCTATCGGTTATTGCTCCTCTGCCAATAATACTATGGAGGGGCTGAGTTGGAGAAGGGCGTGCGTCTTGGTCCTCTGTATTATACCGTTCTTGCGCCCGGCTGCGGGTATCCGCTTTGTGATTGATAGGGAGGAGTGTTTCTCCCATAACGTGGAGTACGAAGGGGATACTCTCCATGTATCCTTCGTGGTGATCAAGGCTGACACTCCATGGCATTATAGCGAGGACGGGGTGGACCTCGTGGTAAGGACTTAATCCCTTTTTATCATGTATGTATATATATCTCGCAAGAATAGGTGTCGTGCAATGAGCATATGGATTTCCAATGCTTTCTTGGGTATCAAGGGTAGGCACAGTCTACTAGAATTCTTGTAGTGCCGGTGCATTGTCCCATCTGACTTCACATTTATATTTGTGTGAAGCTACTTACTAAGTTATTAGGAATTTGAAGTACCCAGTTACTGTTTTTGAATTTAAAATCTTTTTGGGTATTAGATTAAAATATTTTTATACTGTTGAGATTCCCATAAGTTGTCGAGTTTTTTGTTCATTAACTCATTTTTAACAACAATTGTCAAAATGCATCTTTTCTCGAGCAACCGACAAGAGCTCTGCCTTTTCATTAAGTAGAGAATTGATCAGTTAATAAGGAACACTGGCCGAGAACCATTACCTGCAATACATACCTGCTCTGAGGCCACACACCCGACGAGCCGACTGCTCTGCCACCCCAATGGCCAAAACTGATACCCTACAACACACCTCAATGGCTTCCGTAGCCGCTGCACTAGCTTCCATACCAAAAGAGGCATGCGACGAACCCGAGGCCACACTCTAGCCGGGCTGACTGCTCTGTCACCCAAGTGACCAGAACCTGAGAGCTTTTTACTTCTCCGTGTCCTTGCTTTACTTTTGGTAGGAACTTTTACTTTTGTATTTACTAAGTTCTACGTGGGATTACGTTGCCTCCTTTTGCTACCGTGATAGTTTTATTCGGTTAGAGGGACACTTTGAAAGCCCAATTTAAGTAGCTCTTAAGGATGTTGTGATGTTTTTGTGTGCTCTTAGTCTTCCTATATAAGGATGCTTTCTAGGCAAATGCAGTGCAATTTACTATAACATTTCAACCTTTTTTGCCTATTTGTGCAACTACATCAATCCGCTTATGGTTAGTAATTCATTAAGTATGATTGTAAATCTACTCAGCTGGACTGTGAAACTGTGAACTAGATCACATTGTACATTTCATTATCGACGTACTCATGAAGTTATAGTAACACTCTATGGTTTTTTGCTCCATCTTGACTAATAACAGGTTAAAGATTCTACTGGAGCTCAAGTCCATGATTCTCGTGACAAGACGAGTGATAAATTTGACTTCATAGTTCAGAAGAGAGGTGTCCATCGCTTCTGCTTCACTAATAAATCCCCATATCATGAAACCATAGACTTTGACGTGCATGTTGGCCATTATTCATATTTCGATCAACATGCCAAAGATGGTAACGACTTCTGAAGCTTTCCTAATGTAATTTTTGGTAAGAAAGAACATACCATCATCCTTGTCTTTCGTGCACTTGATGTAGAACATTTTGCACCTCTGTTCGAACAAATTGCAAAGTTGGATGAAGCACTTTACAACATTCAGTTCGAGCAGCACTGGCTAGAGGCCCAAACGGACCGGCAAGCAATATGTAAGTCTCCTGTTAACATTTGTCTAGAAAATACCGTTCAGATTTTACTAGTATTCCTGTCCGTCGTACTAGTATAAAGTGTTTCTCATCAAAAAATACACTCTGGTTATTGGCTGACACTACCAGAATTTACCAACCGTGGTTTCTACAGTTTGTCTGTTTTTAAAATGTTTATTTTAACCTAAATAAGGATGGCATGTTTCTGCCCTAAGTACAATTTGCAACTAGTTGCGCCTGCACCCCATGTTGCATGTTGCACTCCTCGTTTAAAAAAAATGAAATAAACCATGGACATAGGCTACGTTATATTTTGTGCATCTACAAATTTTCATCCGAAAATATGATAACGTGTGGCCTGCACAAAAAAGAAATGATGTGTGAATAACACATGATACTATTCACTTTGGTCTTTTCTTTTTTCCACAGGTCACATATGGTCATACTTTGGAACACAACTTTTGTAGATGCACACGATACAACATAAGTAGTATCACATATGGTAGAAAGTAGTTTCGGAAAATAGACAAACCCCCCTTGTGATCAAAATCATCTCAGGAAGACGTAATCCCATCAACTCTAAAACCAGGCAAAGGCCCCCTAGCCTCGTCGTAAGCTGTTTTCCAGAGCGGTTCTGCACATGTGGCCATGGTCAAGCACCAGGCGCAGACCATGGCGGCTCTCAGCGGCAGCTCTGGCAGTTCCTCGTAGGAAGAAGCACAAGCACGTCGCCGCTGTGACCTGGGCAACCCTGTACCATACAGGCAGCCCCCGTTTGACTATTCCCGCGCAGGGAACTGTTCGTGCAAATTGACGAAATAGAGAACAGATGTGTCGAGACATTTGGGGGCCTCTTCAATAGCACGTCAAGCAGCGGGAATTAGAAATGATGCGCGCTAGCCACTCTCCATGTTCATGTCATCGTCTCCTGGTGGCGGCGCCCGCTAGTACTCATACAGATTGCTGCCCCAGCCGACCGTCGGCGAGAAGAGCGGCGGCGGCTGGTGCACCATGACTGCTCGCCAGTTGGATACTGCCGTCCGGCGGAACCACCTCGCCGCCAAAAACGCCCATGTCGTGGCCCTGCTGCATGAAGAAACAAACCTCCATCGACAACCTAGCCGCTGCAGGCGAACAATCGTCCATGAGAGCCACGCCACCGCCCATGCCGTGACGGGGCACGGTATGCATGGGACAGAGCGGCGCCTGCACCTCCTTGGTCGATGCTGTGGGGGCAAGGTGGTAGCTTTGAGTCCATGAAGCTGAGGCCATCAGCGCCTGCGGCCTGGGGGCCACAGAGGCACGGAGGCGGCGCCGAAGGCATGCACGGCCTTCTCGGTCGCGTCGTCACAGCCGCTCTTGCTAGTGGTTGACTAGAGTGAGCCCACCCACCCTTGCCAGCGTGGCACCTCCGGATCAACTGCCAAATCGCCACGTGTGCAAAACCGCTCCGGAAAACAGTTTAACATGGGGGTAGGAAGGCTTTGCCTGGTTTTAGAGAGTTGGTGAGGGTGTATGTATACTTCTTTCTTAACGGTACATTTTGTGATATAATAGGTTTGAAACTATCCAGAATTAACTTGGCTGCTTATCTTAAATTGCTGAATTTGTCATACCTTGTTGTAACTCAGCGGGGTTCAAGACTTTTTTTAGATCAACAGGGGCCACACCCCTGGTTCCATTGTATATAATGAAACCATCAACGGGGTTCAAGACTGCCTAGCCAAGCCTGATGGTTTGTTGAGAAGTATATTTCTGTAATATCTTATGAGTTATAACTGCTGCCGAAGCAGCTAGTGGATTCCGTACTATTTCTTTGCTTTACCATGTTATAGTCTAATATTTGTGTTTTAAGTTAGGTGCCAGCAGTTAATCATCACATTTCCAGCTAATCGCTTATTTCCTGCTGTGCTGCAGTGAACGAAAATATGAGCAGGAGGGCCATCCACAAGGCGATTTTCGAGTCAGCTGCGCTTATCGCGGCCAGCGTCGTTCAAGTCTATCTGTTACGCCGACTCTTTGAGCGCAAGCTGGGGACATCTAGGGTCTGATCCTCCAATAGAAAGTTCTCTTCCTCGTCATCCCAGCTGAATTGTAATACCGAACTGTCTGCTATTACTTGTTCGTGGATTCCTGTTACATATATAATCCTTTGCGACAGAATAGATGAGTGCTCTATAAATCACACTGAACAGTTACTTGTACTGGCATCCATTTTCCTCGATATTTTCCAACTTTCTCTGATCACCTAATTTTCTTCTCGACAAGTGCAAGCCTTCTGGCATCTACATCTCCGGATGCGCACAAACATAAATTTATTAGAAAGATGCCTCACACGGCTGGGGTTCCACTGCTACCCGGTAGAAGATTCCCGACCTTGCACAAGTGAGGCATTGTTTCCTGAAAATCTAGGCATAAACAGCGTGGCTTCCGTTTTCTGGAGAACAAGTCGCATATGGATGGGTCTCGCTGTCACGAGTTATTTGCACTGGTGGTCACACAACTCGACAGCTATGTGCACTTAAGTCACACAACTGGATAACTGAATTTTTTGGTCACACAACTCGTCATCTGGTGCACTTAAGTCACTGACCCCACCTGTCAGGCCGTTTTCCGTTGAAGTTGATGCTGACTGGACACGTAATCTTGCAAAACCCCCCCTGTATTTTTGTACATTTGCAAAAAAAAACCTGTATTTTTGGACATTTCATAAATTCAGGGGTTTTTTTGAAAAAAATACAGGGGGGTTTTTGCAAATGTACAAAAATACAGGGTTTTTTTTTGCAAAATTACGTGTCCAGTCAGCATCAACTTCAACGGAAAACGGCCTGACAGGTGGGGTCAGTGACTTAAGTGCACCAGATGACGAGTTGTGTGACCAAAAAATTCAGTTATCCAGTTGTGTGACTTAAGTGCACATAGCTGTCGAGTTGTGTGACCACCAGTGCAAATAACTCCGCTGTCACAGTGCATGCAAGAGGGAGGAGAATTGAAGAGGAATTGACACCACCCAGACCCTGTCACTCCCTTAAATGGAACTACGAATTGGTCGTCGAACCGCTCAAGCTCATGCATTTGGGGCGGCGCCACCCCTACAACCAACCAAGACGCCAGCTGCAGAAATTGACAGTTCTCCTATGATTTCTCTCAGGTTTCCTGTTGATTTTTCTCCCACCGGAGCCTGAAAAGGATCGTGCGAAAGGAAAAAGGAACCTGAAATCATCGTGCAAAGCGAAAAAAAGAAACCTGAAATCATACAAGAGAGGACATTTGACTTTTTATATTATTAAGCGAATGCTGCTTAACTATACTGGTACTGGCACTGCTGATTTCGGATGAAAGAAATGGTCCTCCCCGTGTAAATGCTGGGGCGCTGTTTGGTGCATGTGAGCATCTACAGAAGATGCGTGCAATGAATTCTGGAAAGCAGCAGCAGATGCGAGCGTATACCAGTAGCGGCAGCACACATGCAATGTACGAGTACACACTGGACTAGCCCCGCATGAGAGCATCTCCACTCGCGGCGCGGAAAACGTGTCCAACCAGACGCTATTGGCACCGTCCGAACGCGCCGTGGGATATTGGCGTCGTCCGGACGCGTCGCGGGCTATTGGGGGCGCCGCTTCCCACCCGCGACGCCAATAGAAAATTTTAAAACAACATTTAAACATGGAAATAGATAGATTTCATTCAAATTTCATTGAAACAGACCATAATTCATTCAAACTAAACATAATTTGTTCAGACTAAACTAAACCTAAGTAGGGCGGCACGCCGGGCACCTGCAATGCGGGCAAGAGCCCTCACGTGCAGGTATAGGTGCCCGGCGGAGTCGGCGTAGCTGCAGTTGAGGAAGAGGCTGTCGACGGACTTCGGCGCGGGTGCCGCTCGTGCATGGGCCGGCGGTGCCAAGGATGCCTCGGTGGAGAACTGCATGCCCTGCCACTGGGGTTCGGGCCACTCCTCGTCATCATCCTCCTCCTCCATCGCCTGTGGAGGTTGAGATGCCGGCTGTGCCACTGGCGCCACGGGTGTCGAGTCTCCATCGCCTCGTACCGCAGCCTCTCACTGTCCATGCCCGCCACGAAGTTCTCGTCGAAGGTGTTGGTGAGGACGTCGTCGTCGGAGTCGAACCACTCCGCAGGCGGCGACCTGGTCGCCGAGGTGGGGAAGAAACTATGGAGCCAGTAGTTGTACTCCATCTCGATCTGCTCGTCCCAGTACGGCGCTGACAGGGTGTACCGGTAGTCGTTCATCAGCTCTGGCGGCATTGTTTCCATGCACATGTCGATGTAATCACGACGTACCTAGCTGGTGAGGCGAGGCGCCGCCGGGACGTGGACGGGGTTCGTCGTTCACCCCTCGGGGAGGCGGCAGGTCGTCGGCGCCGGCGTATTGGTGTGGATGAGCTTGCGTGCCTCCGCCTCCGTGAGTAGTTACGCCGGTGGCAGTGGCGGAGCATGGTGGTAGGTGTCCCCCTTGTGGAGGAGCCCTATGGAGGAGCCCGCATCGTGGTCGTTGCGACGCCCCTCCGGACCCGTTGCGAAGATCCTCCGCCTCCCAGCGCTCGTTGCGCCTCACCGCCTCTAAGGCAACTCCATCGCGGCGACACATTTCGCCTAATAAATGGGCTATGCTTGGGTCCATTCCAGATACACGCGGACTTCTGTGGTATCCTCCCTGATACGTCTCAAACGTATCTATAATTTTTGATGTTCCATGTTGATATTATGCCAATTGTTACATGTTTTTATATACACTTCATAGCATTTTTATGCATTTTCTGGGACTAACCTATTAACAAGATGCCACAGTGCCAGTTCCTGTTTTCTGCTGTTTTTGTATTCCAGAAAAACTGTTCTGGAAATATTCTCGGAATTGGACGAAACTTGGACAGAACCTTCTATTTTCCCAACATGTACACGGAGTCCAAAGGAGAGACGGAGGCGACCGAAGAGGCAGCCACGCCAGGGGCCGCGCCGGGGGGTGGCGTGACCCCCTCGGGTGCCTCCAGACGCCGCCCTTTCGCCTATATAATGCCTTCGTCCAGAAAAACCTAAATACCCGAGTCATATTCCACGAAAAGTTTCAGAGGCGTAGCCGTCGTCAACCCTATCTCGGGAGGGTCCAGAACCTCTTCCCGGCACCCTGCCGGAGAGGGGAATCATCACCGGAGGGCTCTACATCACCATGCCTGCCTCCGGAGTGATGCGTGAGTAGTTCATCCTTGGACTACGGGTCCATAGCAGTAGCTAGATGGTTGTCTCTCCTCCTTGTGCTATCATGTTTAGATCTTGTGAGCTGCATAATATGATCAAGATCATCTTATTATAATGCTATATGTTGTGTTTGCTAGGATCCGATGAATATTGAATACTATGATCAAGATGATTATCAATCTATCTTTATATGTTATTTATGATCTTGCATGCTTTCCGTTACTAGTAGATGCTTGTAACTCCAAAAGTTAGTATTTATGCTAGATAGTGGGTTCATGCCTCCAGTAATCTGGGCGAGTGACAGCAACGTCTAAGGTTGTGGATGTGCTGTTGCCACTAGGGGTAACACAACAATGCTATGTCTACGGTCATATGTACTTGTTTACATTACGCACATTACTTAATGCAATTATCCGTTGCTTGCAACTTAATACCAACGGGGGACACGGATGTTAACCTGGCGGTGGATTATTAGTCATAGATGCAGTTGGATTATGGTCTATGTATCTTGTCGTAATGCCCAAATAAATATCATAGTAGTCATCATGTCATATATATGCATTGGCATGCGCTCAATATTTGTCAATTGCCCAGCTGTAATTTGTTTACCCAACATATCATTTATCTTAATGGAGAGACACCACTAGTGAACTGTGGACCCCGGTCCATTCTTTTACACTGATAAAACCACCAACTGCAATCATTGTTCTCTTTTACTCTCTGCAATTTAATACTGTTTTCCACACCATACGTTTAATCATTTGTTACAGCAAGCCGAGAAGATCGACAACCTTCCTGTTTCGTTGGGGCAAATTAGTTTGATTGTGTTGTGTGCAGGTTCCACGTTGGTGATCGGCGCCACCAACAACCTTCTGAAGTGCTTCTGCTCCTACTGGTTCGATAACCTTGGTTTCATACTGAGGGAAAACTTGCTGCTGCACTGCATCATACGTTCCTCTTGGGGTCTCCCAACGAACGTGTGAATTCACGCCATCAAGCACTTTTTCTAGCGCCGTTGCGGGGAGTAAGAAGACTACACCAAGGGGAGTTTCACACTTCCAATCTCATTACTTTGTTTTTTGTCTTGCTTGGTTTATTTTATTTTATCTTGTTTGCATCTAAATATCAAAAACACAAAAAAAAAATCTGCATCTAGTTTATTTCGGTTTGTTATTATGTCTAGTTCTTTAATTGCTATCAATGGTTACTTTCTTTGAAACTAGTCCTATGGCTGAAAACAACATGAGAGAGCTTTATAAAATTTATCCTGAATTGGGACATGAAATGTTTGAAGAGAAAAATAAAAACCTATGAAAATTTATTTGCATGATGGTAGCAATGTTATTACTATAAATTCTTTGAACACCATTATTGCTAATGCTATGGAAGACTTTAAGCTTGGGGAGGTCGCTTTTGATGAAAATAATATTTTTAGTCCCCCAGGTATTGAGGAGAAAGTTTATGTTGATTATGATATGCCTCCTATATATAATATTTACAATGATGAATATGATATTTTCAGTCCATCTACTATTGAGGATAAAATTCATTATGATTATTTTGTGCCTCCAATTTATGATGATTATAATGATGGATGTGCTAGTTTTATTCCCACTATTACTAATGAAATTTATTATGCTTGTGTGGAGAGTAATGATACTTTTATGCATGTGGATCATAATAAGAATGCTTTATGTGATAGCTATATTGTTGAGTCTATTCATGATGCTACTGAAAATTATTTTGAGAGAGATAAATGTGGTTATAGAAATCTTCATGTTATTAAATTTCCTCTCTTTATGATGAAAGTTTTGAGTTTTATCCGGTGTTGCTTTTCTATTCTGTTTGCATTAAGACCTAATGGTCAGCATGAGAGAGGGAGACACGGTTTCATATACCTCAATAATATTAAGTCTCCTCTCTTTATGTTGAAAGTTTTGAAGTTGCACTTTTTTTGCCTTCCTATACTAGTCACTTTGTGCTTCATTGACTTGTTTTCTTACAAGGCTCCTATGCATAGGAGAGTGTTAGATTTAAACATTTTTTATATATGCTTCTTGGTGCTCTGTTTTATGTTTCAACTCTTATCCTTATGTGAGCATCTTAAAAATCACTATGCCTAGCTAAAAGGCGTTAAAGAAAAGCGCTTATGGGAGGCAACCCATTATTTTATTTCTGCAATTTTTCTTTATTTGAGTCAAAGTCTTGTTTACTTCTATAGCAATTCATTTGTATCTTTACTTTTTCGCATTGTTGTGCCAAGAGTAGTCTCTAATGATAAGATGATGCTAGATTTTGATTGCTGCGCAGGAACAGATTTCTGCTGTTCACCGTATTAATTATCTAAAATCAACAGAATGTGATTTAAATCTGCAAAGTTTTGTGCGTAATACTGATGTATGTACGCATCTTTCATTAGTTCAAAGTTTTTCAATCTGAGCAACGTAAGTGCCTCGAAAAAATTCGTTTTTGCGGACTGTTCTGTTTTAGACAGATTATGTCTTTTATTTTGCATTCTCTCTTTTGCATTCTCTCTTTTACTAGTTTGGTGTGGCGGAAGTTTTCAAGGGTCAAGAGGGAAGAGTGATATAATAGGATGGAGAAGAGTGAAGAGCTTAAGCTTGGGGAGGCTCCCATGGATCTCTCCAGCATATTTCAAGAAGACTCAAGCGTCTAAGCTTGGGGATGCCTTGGCATCCCCTTCTTCATCGTCAAAATTATCAGGTCATCTCTAGTGAAACTATATTTTAATTCTTTCACATCATATGTGCTATTCTTGGAGCGTCTGTGTGCTTTTATTTTCAGTATTTTATTTTTTCTTATGATCAACTTGATTGGATCCTAGCATTCTTGATTGGGAGAGAGACACGCTCCGCTTTTTCATTTGAATACTCCTATTCTTCACTTATACTTGTTGAGTATTCTTCTAGTGCTGTTCAGCTTTTAGCTCTTGTTTTCATGTATCTCTTGTCAGAGCTATTAGTTCTTTTAAAGAAAGTACTCTCTTGCTTCACTTATACTTGTTTGGAGAGTTATTGAAATAAGTTGATTGGTGTTTGGTTGGAACAGAAAATGTTGCATGTGGTAAATGGTATAATGGAAAGACTTACATACTCTTGTAGATCACAACTTGATAATTTGATACTTGTCAATTGTTTTGAGATAACAAGTAGGTCATGTTTAAACTTGCATCATGTAAGTTAAACCCATTAGTGAAGAACTACCGTAAAGCTTGTGAAATTTGGTTTGCATGGGTGGTATCTCTAAGGTCTAGATATTTTCTAGTAAAAGGTTTGGTTAACAAGGAAGACATGTGGAATCTTATAATATTTGCAATATGTTGTCATATAAAACTTGGTGTACCGGTTGACAGTCTTGTTTTCTTAAATAACCTTGCTAGCTAAACTCTGTACTGAGAGGGAATGCTTCTCGTGCATCCAAATCCTTGAGCCAAAATCCATGCCATTTGCGTCCACCATAACTACCTATATGTGGTATTTCCTTGCCACTCCAAGTAAATTTTTCATGTGCTACCTTTAAACTATTCAAAACTGTTATTACTCATTTTTGTGTCAATGTTTACCAAGCTCATGAGGATGGGGTGGATGTCTTTATGTCAACTGTCAAACAGACTTTACCACCGGACTAGCGGCATATACATCCGCTTATCCATTAATTTTGCAAAAAGAGCTGGCAACGGGGTGCCCAGTCCCAATTAATTACAACTTTAACCGCTTAATTCTCTTCACATTTTTGCCCTGATTTATCAGTCAAGCAATGACAAACAGTGAAATATCTGCATGTGTAAACAAAAGAGAAAGAGGGATGATCTGCCTTGCTGGTAGAAATAACGTCCTTCATGGGAGCCGCTCTTAAAAGTCTGTTTGGCAGGGGTCATATTGTACTTTCCATTTTCTGATTCGTTGACAATTAACATACACCTCTCAAAACTTATATTTTTACTCTCTATATGATTTCAAAAACTTAAAAAGCTCTAGCACATGATTTAATCCCTGCTTCCCTCTGCGAAGGCCTTTCTTTTACTTTTATGTTGAGTCAGTTTTCCTACTTCTTCTATCTTCCACAAGCAAACACTAGTGTCAACTTTGGTACAACATTTGTTATATGCTAGATATTGAACTTATTATATTGCTTTGTGTTGACAATATCCATGAGATAAATATGTTGAAAGTTGAAGCAATGCTGAAGCTTAAATCTTCTTTGTGTTGGTTAAACACCTTTTACTAGAAACTATTGCTTTATGAGTTAACTCTTATGTAAACCAGTGGATACATGTCTCCAAAGTATTATCATGAAAAGTTTAGCTTGTATGATTCAGTTGTTTACTCATTATCTATTTGGTAGCAAACTATAGACCATTGACTTGGATCACTTCATTCATTTACATGTGCTTTACAATAATATTGATCAAGATTATGATGGTAGCATGTCACCTCAAAAATTATTTTGTTTTATCGTTTACCTACTCGAGGACGAGTAGGAACTAAGCTTGGGGATGCTTGATACGTCTCAAACGTATCTATAATTTTTGATTTCCATGTTGATATTATGCCAATTGTTACATGTTTTATATACACTTCATAGCATTTTTATGCATTTTCTGGGACTAACCTATTAACAAGATGCCATAGTGCCAGTTCTGTTTTCTGCTGTTTTTGTATTCAGAAAAGCTGTTCTGGAAATATTCTCGGAATTGGACGAAACTTGGACAGAACCTTCTATTTTCCCGACACGTACACGGAGTCCAAAGGAGAGACGGAGACGACCGAGGAGGCAGCCACGCCAGGGGCGGTGCGGCCCCACCTCCTGCCGCGCCGGGGGGTGGTGTGACCCCTCGGGTGCCTCCAGACGCCGCCCTTTCGCCTATATAATGCATTCGTCCAGAAAACCCTAAATACCCGAGTCATATTCCACAAAAGTTCCAGAGGCGCCGCCGTCGTCAACCCTAGCTCGGGAGGGTTCCAGAACTCTTCCCGACACCCTGCCGGAGAGGGGAATCATCACCGGAGGGCTCTACATCACCATGCCTGCCTCCGGAGTGATGCGTGAGTAGTTCATCCTTGGACTACGGGTCCATAGCAGTAGCTAGATGGTTGTCTCTCCTCCTTGTGCTATCATGTTTAGATCTTGTGAGCTGCCTAACATGATCAAGATCATCTTATTGTAATGCTACATGTTGTGTTTGCTGGGATCCGATGAATATTGAATACTATGATCAAGTTGATTATCAATCTATCTTTATATGTTATTTATGATCTTGCATGCTTTCCGTTACTAGTAGATGCTTGGCCAAGTAGATGTTTAACTCCAAGAGTTAGTATTTATGCTAGATAGTGGTTTCATGCCTCCAGTAATCTGGGCAAGTGACAGCAACGTCTAAGGTTGTGGATGTGCTGTTGCCACTAGGGATAACACAACAATGCTATGTCTACGGTCATATGTACTTGTTTACATTACGCACATTACTTAATGCAATTATTCGTTGCTTGCAACTTAATACCAACGGGGGACACAGATGTTAACCTGGCGGTGGATTATTAGTCATAGATGCAGTTGGATTACGGTCTATGTATCTTGTCGTAATGCCCAATAAATATCATTGTAGTCATCATGTCATATATATGCATTGTCATGCGCTCAATATTTGTCAATTGCCCAGCTGTAATTTGTTTACCCAACATATCATTTATCTTAATGGAGAGACACCACTAGTGAACTGTGGACCCGGTCCATTCTTTTACACTGATAAAACCACCAACTGCAATCATTGTTCTCTTTTACTCTCTGCAATTTAATACTGTTTTCCACACCATACGTTTAATCCTTTGTTACAGCAAGCCGGGAAGATTGACAACCTTCCTGTTTCGTTGGGGCAAATTAGTTTGATTGTGTTGTGTGCAGGTTCCACGTTGGTGATTGGCGCCACCAACAACCTTCTGAAGTGCTTCTGCTCCTACTGGTTCGATAACCTTGGTTTCATACTGAGGGAAAACTTGCTGCTGCACTGCATCATACGTTCCTCTTGGGGTCTCCCAACGAACGTGTGAATTCAAGCCATCACTCCCCATATACTCCCACTAGCTAGTGTCATAAACTCAGCCAGTACCCTCCCTTCTCCCACCCTTCTCTCGCCTTCGCCGCTGATAGCCCATATCCATCCTTTTCACCACACCCATGTGCCCGCCATCACTCCACACCCCGCTGGACCGCCACCACCACAACCACCGGAGTTGTTTCCACTTCTTTGCCCAGATGGTGTAGCTCGCGGCTCTCTCTTTGCACCCACTTCAACCCTGGGTCGGGTCATCGCCAACTCTGCACACCATCGTGATGGCGTGGAATATCACAGTCGTTGGGAGACCCCAAGTGTAAGGTTTGATGTAATTTAGCAGCAAGTTTTCCCTTGATTACAAAACCAAGATATTCAATCCAGTAGGATTTGGAGAAGGCTTTAGAAAGGTGTCAACGACGCCGTTTACGATAATTGACATGGACCTGCGCACACACGAACAAACTATTTTGTCCCAACGAAACATAGAGGTTGTCAATCTCTCCGGCTTGCTGAACACAAAGGGTTAAATGTATGTGTGTAAAATAATGAAATAGCAAAAATGACCAGCGAGCAAAATGATTTAGAAAGGCTATTAGACCGGTTGTAAACAATATAGGAAAATATGACCGGGGTCCACAGTTCACTAGTGGTGTCTCTTCAAAAAATAAACATGTTGCGTTAACAAATTACAGCGAGGTAATTGACAAACATGGGCGCAACACAATACTATCATGACACAAAGTTCACCGTTTCATCTAATATGGGCATTACGACAAAATACATAGACCATTATCCAACTGCATCTATGACTAATAATCCACCCTGGGATCGCTATCCAGCCTGTCACCCGAAAGTATTAAGTTGCAAGCAACAGATAATTGCAATAAGCATGGTGCGTAATATAAGCAATGTAAACACCGTTGTTTTATCCCTAGTAGCAACATCACATCTCAAGTCTTAATCGTTTCTGTCAACTCGAGCTCAGACAAGAGAGGCATGAACCCACTATCTAGCATAAATACCCTTTCTAAGATACAAGCAATTACTTCGGTCAAATCATCCACAAGCATCAGAGAGCATGCAAGATCATAAATAAAACATATGAATAAACAATCTGAACAATAATGTCATGACTCCATAATTCTTCGGGTCCCCGCAAACACAACATGTAGCATTACATAAAGATGATCTTAATCATGTAGGCAGCTCGTAAGATCTAAACAACGGAGCACAAAGGAGAAGAGACAACCATCTAGCTACTGCCATGGACTCGTAGTCCCGTGGTGGACTACTCACGCATCACTCCGGAGGCAGGCATGGTGGTGTAGATGCCTCCGGTGATGATCTCCCCCTCCGGCAGGGTGTCGGGAAGAGCTTCAGAACCCTCCCGATCTTGGGTTGGCGACGGCGGCGGACTCAGAACTTTTCTGGAAAATATGATCGGGTATCGAGCGTTTTCGGGACGAAGTTAATTTATAGGCGAAAGGGCAACTCGGGGAGACGCCCGAGGGCGCCAGGTGGGCCCCAGGCGCGGTCAACCCTTTGACCGCACCTGGGTGGCGTCTGGGGGCTGTGGGGGCCCCCTGCAGCTCCCCTCCTGCTCCGTCTTCGTTTCTTCGTAAAATAATTATATTAAATTTTCAGCCAATTCCGAGAAAATTCCCCGACTAGCTTTTCTGAAACAAAAAGACAGCAGAAAACAGGAACTAGCACTGGGCATCTTGTCAATAGGTTAGTTCCATAAAATATGCCAAAATGATATAAAAACATTAGAAAAACATGTGATAATGATATATAATAAGCATGGAACAATCAAAAAGTATAGATACGTTTGAGACGTATCAGCATCCGCAAGCGTAATTCCTGCTCGTCCTCGAGTAGGTAAATGATAACAAAATAATTTTTATGGTGACATGCTTCTAACACAATCTTGATCAAATAATAATGTAAAGCACATGAACTAAATGAAAGTGATCCAAGACAATGGTCTATAGTTTGAAATGAAGTAAATAATGATTAACCATGTATAACATCTAAGCAAGAACTTTTCATGGATAGTACTTTGGAGACTTGAAAATTATAAAACTCGTCATGCTTGATAGCTCACAAAGCAATATACTTCTAAAAAAGGTGTTCAACGAACACAGAGGAAGATTTAAGTTTTCAGCAAAAGCTTCTACTTGTAACATACTTATCACTGGATAATGTCATTACAAAAGTTTTAACAGTTAAACATAAAGATAAGATGTAGTAAACTTGCACCAAAATTGATACTATGCGTTTGCTTGAGAGATAAAGATTGGAAAGGAAAACTGACTCAACATTAAAGTAAAAGAAAGACCCTTCGCAGAGGGAAGCAGAGATTAATCGTGTGCTAGAGCTTTTTGGTTTTTGAAAGCATGTAGAGATATAAAAATATTTCTTGTTTAGAGTGGTGTTTGTCTTCGTCAACGACTAGCAATAGAGTTCTTGATATCTTCCATCCAACTAAGTTTTAAGAGCGGCTCCCATGAGAACGTTATTTCTGCAGCAAGCAGATCATTCCTCTATCTCCTTTGTTTACAGATGCATATGTTTTACTGAATTCTCAGGAACAAAATGCGAGGAGAGTTTTTTGGTGAAAGTTGTAATTTATCTTTTATGGGGCTGGGCACCCCGCTACTACGTCCTCATGAGCTAAATTAATGGACAAGTAGATGAAGCATACACGTCCTTGGATAACTTATTTAGCATGGAAGATATCAAACCCAACTACTACGTCCTCATGAGCTAAGAACAGTGACACAAAACATGAGTTAACATTTTGAAATTTTAAAGGTAGCACACGAAAAATTTACTTGGAGTGGCTAGGAAATACCACATGTAGGTATGCATGGTGGATACAAATGGCATGGATATTTGGCTCAAGGATTTGGATGCACGAGAAGCATTCCCTCTCAGTACAGAGTTTTTAGGCTTAGCAAGGTATCAAGCAAACACATATCATCAACCCAATACATGAATGACCATAAGATATACATTAAGCATAACCATTAGACCTCATACCGTCTTCCTTGTCAACCAAACATGCTTTTACAAAAAGAATATCTAGACTTTGAGAAAATACCAATCAAAAAAGTGTTATAATTTAAGCTTTACGGTATTTCTCCACTGCTCCATTCTTAAGTAAATGATCACAAATTTAAACATTTAATATAATTCATCTCTCAAGACAATTGACAAGCATCAAATTACTCAAGACAATGACCTACAAGATTATGTAAACTTCTTTTCTATTACCACTTCCTACATGATAGTTTCCCTTTCAACCAAACACTAATCAACTTGTTTGAACAAAACTTCTAAGCAAATACGCATGAAACACAAGAGAGTTCTTCCTAACTACAAGAAACTAATAGCTCTGAACAATAGATACATGAAAAACAAGAGATAGAAGCTAAAATAAATAAAAGCTAAACACTCTACACATATAAGTGAAAAACAGGAGTGTTATATGAAAAAGCGGAGCGTGTCTCTCTCCCACATAAGAATGCAAGGATCCATTTTTTAAAATGACTAGCAAACAAAACAAAGCAAAACTGAAAGCAAACACAAACGACGCTCCAAGAACAGCACATATTATGTAAAGGAATAAAAATATAGTTTCATGGGATCGACCTGATTAATTGTCGATGAAGAAGGGGATGCCTTGGGCATCCCCAAGCTTAGACGCTTGAGACTTCTTGAATATTTAGTGGATGTCCAGGGGAGCCTCCCCAAGCTTGAATTTTAATCCCTTCTTGATCTTCTTTCATCACTTCAAAACTTACTTCACACAAAACTTCTCACAAACTGATTAGAGGGGTTAGTTCTCGAACAAAATAATCCAAATTGCATAAACTTGTTCCTAAACATTGGCTACTACCACATAGGTTTAAGTGATGTTCCGTGGATAAAAGAACTCCACTTTGCTCGTAAAAGAAGCAATGCAAAAACAAAGACATAATCTATCAAAAACAGAACAGAACGTAAAGATGATTTTTTTCGGGCTACTAGGACACCTCAAATCAGAAAACTTAAAACTAATGAAAGTTATTACAAAACCAGATGCTTGCTGTAAAAAAATTTCAGCTACAGATCACGTTCTATGTTTTTTAGAATTTCATACGATGAAGGACAGAAATTCGAAAAATTTACTTTCCTCTCATTAGAGGCTATTCTTGGCAAAAAAAACCAAAACAAAAAGGATACAAGGGAGTTGCTACAGAGGCAACAACCCCCAAAACTCAACAAAATAAAAACAAACTAAAGGTAAAAATAATGGGTTGCCTCCCATAAGCGCTTTTCTTTGACGCCTTTTAGCTAGGCACAATAGCAAAAGATCAAGTATTATCAATTTTAGAACCATCAAAATTATTCCTCCCTTCAATAAGTTCATCTTTTACTTTGTTTAGGAAGAACATCCTGCGGTTAACTGGAGCATTCAATTTCAAAAATCCATACTTGGCATTAATAAAACATCCAGTGACTTTAAGAAAGGATCTACCCAAAACAATATTTCCATGGGATCTTGATAAAACTACAAAGTCTATTGGGACAAGTTTATTTTGAATTCTGACTTGAACATTGACTCTTCCCAAGATTTTTGAAATAGTACCATCGGCATGAGAGTGATAAAAAGGGTAATCAACCATATTATTAAGTTTTAAGGAATCATAAACCATTTTAGGCATGGTTGACACAGTGGAACCGAGATCACAATAGGCTAAGAAATTTTGATTATCAATTTTGATTCTAATGAAAGGCTCCCAATCACTTTGTGGCTCAGCTAGGGGTTGTTGAATTTCAGAAGTATTACCATCTTTACTTATTGCTAAATTATTTAAACTTTCCTCTATCTTATCCAACCTCTCAATAACCCCATCAGTTTTATCTATCATAGGGAAAATAGCTAAACCATTTATAATTCTAAAAGCTTTCATTGTATCATATTCCACAAAAGTTTCTCCTACCATAACATCTAAAGCATGCTAATAAACAGATGTGAGACCAAAGTAGAAAAATTTCAGGAGAACACTCAATTCTATCATGGGTTGCATCTTTTTATATGGTTCTGAAATTCTTTCCCAGGCATTCTTAAAATTTCCCCAACTTTCTGTTCGAACGTAAGAATTTCTCCCAACAATTCATATCCGAAGGGCTAGTCATGATACCTAAGCAAAGGATAAAAATAGACAAAACCAAAATAAAAATAGGTGCTGGAATTTTTTTTTTTTTTTGTGTTTTTGAGTTTTAAAGCAAACGAAAAGCAAAACAAGACCAACAAAAATATACTAAGCAAGACAATAACAAAATAGAGTGTAAGGATGTGCGAAACTCGCCTCGCTGAAGCTTCCAAATCCCCGGCAACGGCGCCAGAAAACTTGCTTGATGGCGTGGAATAGCACGTTCGTTCGGAGACCCCAAGTGTAAGGTTTGATGTAATTTAGCAGCAAGTTTTCCCTTGATTACAAAACCAAGGTATTCAATCCAGTAGGATTTGGAGAAGGCTTTAGAAAGGTGTCAACGGCGCCGTTTACAATAATTGACGTGGACCTGCGCACACACGAACAAACTATTTTGTCCCAACGAAATAGAGAGGTTGTCAATCTCTCCGGCTTGCTGAACACAAAGGGTTAAATGTATGTGTATAAAATAATATAATAGCAAAAATGACCAGCGAGCAAAATGACCTAGAAAGGCTATTAGAACGGTTGTAAACAATATAGAAAAATAGGACCGGGTCCATAGTTCACTAGTGGTGTCTCTTCAAAAGATAAACATGTTGGGTAAACAAATTAGAGTGTTGCAATTGACAAACATGGGCACAACACAATACTATCATGACACAAAGTTCACCGTTTCATCTAATATGGGCACTACGACAAAATACATAGACCGTTATCCAGCTGCGTCTATGACTAATAATCCACCCCGGGATCGCTATCCAGCCTGTCACCCGAAAGTATTAAGTTGCAAGCAACAAATAATTGCAATAAGCATGGTGTGTAATGTAAGCAATGTAAACAACATAAAGCAATAAACACCACTGTTTTATCCCTAGTAGCAACAGCACATCTCAATTCTTAATCGTTTCTGTCAACTCGAGCTCAGACAAGAGAGGCATGAACCCACTATTTAGCATAAATATCCTCTCTAAGATACAAACAATTACTTCGGCCAAAGCATCCACAAGCATCGGAGAGCATGCAAGATCATAAATAAAACATATGAATAAACAATTTGAACAATAATGTCATGACTCCATAATTCGTCGGATCCCCGCAAACACAACATGTAGCATTACATAAAGATGATCTTAATCATGTAAGGAGCCCATAAGATCTAAACAACGGAGCACAAAGGAGAAGAGACAACCATCTAGCTACTGCCATGGACTCGTAGTCCCGTGGTGGACTACTCACGCATCACTCCGGAGGCAGGCATGGTGGTGTAGATGCCTCCGGTGACGATCTCCCCCTCCGGCAGGGTGCCGGGAAGAGATTCAGAACCCTCCCGATCAAGGGTTGGTGACGGCGGCGGGCTCGGAACGTTTCTGGAAAATATGCTCGGGTATCGAGCGTTTTCGGGACGAAGGTAATTTATAGGCGAAAGGGCAACTCGGAGAGACGCCCTAGGGTGCCAGGTGGGCCCTAGGCGCGGTCAACTCTTTGACCGCGCCTGGGCGGCGTCTGGGGGCTATGGGCCCCCCTGTAGCTCCCCTCCTTGCTCCGTCTTCGTTTCTTCGCAAAAATAATTATATTAAATTTTTAGCCAATTCCGAGAAAATTCCCCGACTAGCTTTTCTGAAACAAAAGACAACAGAAAACAGGAACTGGCACTGGGCATCTTGTCAATAGGTTAGTTCCATAAAATATGCCAAAATGATATAAAAACATTATAAAAACATGTGGCAATGATATATAATAAGCATGGAACAATCAAAAATTATAGATACGTTTGAGACGTATCACACCGCCACCGCCTCCGCCGCCGTAGGACGTCGAGTTCGATGGCCTTGCTGCCGGAAACCGTCGGAGACTCGTCCACGACCACGACAGACACTGCCCACAAGGTGTTTGGTTGTTTGCCTGAGGTGTTTGTGAGTTACTAATTCACCACCTCCTCATAGCTCGGATGTGTACTTTACTATTTTTACAACAACATCTTGTGTTCATCATCGTCCGAAGAATGTCTGATGATAAAAGTGATGTATTGATTGTTACACTTCTCGTCAATGAACACATTTCGAGTCTGCAACCATTGTTCAGGGGATCGATTCCGAGCCGTGCACCGGCATTGGATCGTGACAGAGAAGAGGGCCATGTGATTACTTCCATCGCATAAAACAACTATACACTGCCACTATTTCCGGCGACGCTTCCAGATGGCGAGACTTGTGTTCAACCGCATTCGGTAGGGAGTGGTCTATGATGATTATTTCAAATGCAAGCCGGAGGCCCTGGTAAGATTGACTTCTCCTCTTATCAAAAAAGGCATTGCAGCTGTTCGGATGCTTGCATATGGAGTTGCTAGTGATCTTATAGGTGAATACATGCTTAGGGTCAATGTACAACTTCTGCAAAGTTGTGGTTACGGTGTTTGGCCCAGATTACTTGAGAGAGCCAAATGTTGCCGACACTGCTCGACTTTTGTCGATTAACGAGTCAAGAGAATTTCCTGGCATGCTTGGAAGTATAAATGACATGCACTGTAAGTGAAAGATTTGTACATTTACTTGGCAGGGAAATATAAGGGGCATGTTGGCGAGTGCAGGGTCATACTTTAAGCTATGTCATCACAAGATTTAGGTTTGGCACTCTTTTTTCGGGCATCGCAGGTTCTAACAATGACTTCAATGTGCTTCAGCGCTCTCCAGTGTTTTCTAGGCTTTCACAGGGCAATTCCCCAGAGTTGAACTATGAGATCAATGGCCACCCATACGCCAGAGGATACTTAGCTGATGGTATCTATGCTCGGTGTTCTACATTTGTGAAGACAGTTTCCAAACCCGAAAGAGAGAAGAAGACTAGGCTTGCCCTAGCTCAAGAGAGTGTTATGAAGGATATTGGAGCGTGTTTTTGGTGTGCTCCAATCTCGCTAAGCTATTGTTCGACATCCTGCTAGAACATGCAGCGTTGACACTATGTGGGAGGTGATGACTGATTTTGTGATCGTGCACAACATGATCGTATAAAATGAGCGTGATAGCAAAATTGATGACAAAGATTGATTGTTCCAGAATTATTTGGTTGAACCCAGGGTGGAGCTGCAAAATTTCAGAGTTCGTCCAATTTCATCATGAAATGTGTGATCCGTCAACTCACCAGCACAAAATGGTTTGGTTTAGCATATATGGACTCACGTAGGAAACCAATAGTTGTATCTTCTCATTTTTCATCCAATTTATTTGCTCAATTTCAAATTTATTTGTTTAAGCATATGTGGACTCAGCGTAGGAAACCAATAGTTATAAATTCTTGCGCAATATTTAATTTGTCCCAATCAACAATTGTATAGAATGGACAATATGCCAAAATGCTCTAGGAAAAAAAGCAGACATGGCCATGCGCCGGACGCTTATCCACATGACTAGCGCTAGCGCCTAATTAAGGGAAACTCCAACGCACAACCCATTTCGGACACATTTTGTGTCCGTTTTTTGGTCGTTTGGGTCGCTGAACGGACAGCGTCCGGCCCATGTCCAGCCATTCTTGGCCAGCGAACCCAACACATCGACCCATTTGGTCCATGCCTTGCCTATTTTTTCTCACTTGGCCACATTTCACACATTTAAACAAACTCATGCAAATAAGTTAGGAAATAAGCAAATTAACTTGCCCGCCCGGCAACAAAATAGTTAGCAAGTTTAGCAAAGTCATGCCTTGGCATGCCGGCCATACGAATAGTGTACCCAAAATATTACACGAGGCCACTTCCATTCCCCGGCCATAGTTCAACGTCCATCAACCACTTACCGCAAATGAGATGATCAATCATCTCGCTCCATGAACCACTTATGCTTCTGCTCAAACCAAGCTCTCTTCCTAGGGGTCAAGAGGTTGAGGTCGGCCGTCATGATCCGGGTCTCCTCGGTGAGTAGAGCATGCTCGACTTCCCTAGCCTTGGCCTTCACCTCAATGGCCCTAGAGCGGGCATTCTCCTCCTCATAGCACCGTTGCTCATGAAAGTGATCATGAACCCTCTTCCAAAAGGCCGTTCCCTATTGTTCGGCCCCCAAGATTGCGTTTTGCCCCATCTCCATCCATGCTTCACATAGCATCTTGTCCTCGTCCATGGAGTATGCAATGGTCCTCACGCTATGGCGCCTCCTTTGTTGGCCGGCAATCTGAGTGAGCTCCTCGAACAATGGCTCCTCGTTGATGTAGACGCCATCAATGGACTCCTGGCCTCCGGCCGGGTCTTGGGTCTCTTGGCCTCCGGTCGGGTCTTGGGTCTCTTGATCTTCGATAGGTATGGCACCATCGTAGATCATGCCGGCCATGAACGCTTCCCCATTGGCCTCCTCGTAGTACCTAGCTTCGTCCGGCTGGGGGGGCGTCATGTTGCCGAGCAGGTTGCGGGCAGTTGGGAGGTTGGCCGCAGGGACCACCCGTGGCGCCTTCCTAGCCGGCACGACCGTGCCACCGGCCGGAAGACCCGCCCCTGCTGGAATCGCCCATTTCCGGTGAGGCGGAAAGGAAAGATTTGCCGGTCGGGGCAGTACCGGGCGAGGCGACGGGCAGGAACCCATACGTGGGCGATGGCGTGGTGGAGACGGTCGGCGACGACCTCCTCGGTGGCTTGGCCGACGACGCGGAGCTGGCAGCCGCGACCGGCATGGCGGGGGACTGCCCGGCGAGCCCGAGCAGGATGAGAGCGTCCGTGGTGGCTTTGGCGGGGATCGTTTCAGTGTTGGCGGCGGCCTTTGCGGCGGCCTCCACCGCGGCCGCCGCGGCGACCTCCGCAGCCATGGTGGCTTCCTGCTGCTTGACGACGTTCTTGTGCTTCAAGTTGTGCCGGCGATTCTTGTGCTTCTCCGCCTCCTTCTTCTTCTCGTCCACGGTGAGCTCCTTCTTCGGCTTGAGCAAGGCGGCGCCGCCTCGGCCCCTCTTGGTTGCTGGGGCGGTGGCGCCGTCGGTGGCGGCGGCGGCTCCATCGTCGGCCATAGGGTTTTGACGGGGTGGGAGCTGAGAGGCGGGAGTGGAAAAGAGAGGAACGAGCCTTTCGTGTGACTACCGGGCGGTCCAGGGGGAGGTCAAGGGGACCGACGCGCGGTCAACCGGCCGTGTCCGTGACGACGCAATTTCGCCTCAAATTTGGGCCGGAAATGGGTCCGCGCGGACAGAAAAACGGACGCCAGGCCAAATGCGTCGACGCGTTGGGCCACCCTATTTTCCAAATCGGACAGAAACGGACACGAACGGACCAAATGAGTCGGCGTGTTGGAGTTGCCCTAAGGCTTTGGAGTTTGGACCTGATCCGGTGCGGCTACGAGTAGGAGTGTGATCGGTCTGAAACTCTCAACCGTGCTAGGCTTGGTAGCAGAAAGGCGTCGGCCGATCGAGTTCCCAAAGCCATGATGCATCAGAGATTCAGAGGCCAGCGCGGCCGGCGCGGCGCACGCCGAAATGGCCGGCCGGGGTTCGATCTCGTGGGTGAGTGAAACTCCTACCGGCCGTCACCCGAACCGGCACACCCACCCGTATACATTCAAGGCAGATTCGATGGAACGGACCACGGAGTTCCCAACGGACCACTCCTGGCGAGCGCCTTTAACGTGGACATGCTCTTGTGTTCCCTCCCTTTCCGCCACCCGATAAATCAATCTACTCCGATATTTCCAGCGGGAATTCAAGTCACGAATCAATCCCTAGTATCATCGTCTGCATATTGGTTAACTGTTTGCATTTATTGTAAGACTATGCTCCATGCAAAGCATTTTCGTAGTACTATTTCGTAAGACTGTTTGCATTTATTAGCATCAGGAGTATTTCGTAAGACCATGCTCTATATCCATGCAAAGTTTTTTGGATCTTCATTGCAAAACGAAATGTCTAGTTTTCAGCATCAGATGGAACCGAATGACGGAAAGTAGCCGAAGCAAATTAACGGGCAAGCACAGCACCATCACAGGAACTGTCCTGACGAGCCCTGCCGCCTGCCGGTCCCGTCTTGAATGCAAACACATCCAACTCTCACCGCCCCACTTCAATGCGACGTCTCCTCCCTCCTATCATGGTTATCTATAAACGCCGGCCGGCCGGCCGGCCACAGTCACACTTCGCCTCCTCCTCCTCCTCTTCAAGCTCAACACCTACCTGAGAATCGACCAACGCTGAGCAAAAGCTCAGAACAAAACCAAACAGGAAACTTACCCAGTATATACCCAGCGAGCCATGGCGCGGTGGTGGCAGCTTGCGGCGGTGCTGGTCGTGGCCGTGTCGATGCTGGCGGCGGCGAGGACGTCCATGGCGCAGGACGCGCTGCAGACCAAGTGCCAGGACGACCTGTCGAAGCTGTCGGACTGCATGGACTACGCGACGGGGCACGAGGACACGCCGTCGGCCAAGTGCTGCGAGGACACGTCCGCCACGCAGATGGCGCGCCCCGAGTGCCTCTGCTACATCATCCAGCAGGTGCACAGCGGCACGCACGGCGTTCAGTCGCTCGGCCTCCGCTTCGACCGCCTCCTCGCCCAGCCCGCCGCCTGCAAGCTCGCACACGCCAACGTCTCCCTCTGCATCAGTGAGTAACCTGGTGGCTTAGTCATACAACACATGCTTCTTCGATATTATCTACCTCATCTGTGTTTGATTTGTGCATATATTATTTGCCTTAGTCAGATTTCATGTTCATGCGTATGAATCTCGAGATCTTACCTTTTTTTTATTCTGAGAATCGAGATCTCCTTACATATACATATGAGTAGCTCATATATAGTACTCGACCTTAACAGCGTGTCTTTTTGCTTCTCTTCATGAATTGTACTATTTTTTTTCTTACGAAGCAAAAAATAAAGCAGTGGTTGATTTTGTTTTGCAATTGGAAGTCGATTTCATTTTTATCTTATTTTAGGGTCTAGCTTATTTTAACTGACCAGACTTATGGTAGCAACTTAAGATATTTTGAGCATTTGTTTTAGAGAATGGTAACAACATAAGTTTGTGGCCTTGTGTGCATATTGGGCCAATCAGGCCAGGTGCTTATGTTGGGCCTAGATGCGGCAGGCAGATGCGGCTAGTCTGGTCCAGACTCTTGATGTTGATGAACTACAAGATTGAGCCCATGTTCCTGTTGCCCCCAATTACCCTACATTTTTAAACCACAATTATTGAGCACACCCCGACATTTTTTGTTGAGGGAAGCACACCCCGCCTTTTTACCATTATTATTTATTACAGTAAATACCCTATAAGTGTTACCCGTTACAGTGAATAGGGGTGCATAAGATCTTTGTTTGATATTGTTCTGTTTACAAATCTGTGACTACTTACAGAACCAGGACTGCTCATTCTTACATCACACTGCACAGCTGACAAGTGATAACTACTCCAAATTAATCCAGATGACTGTGTGTTGGCACTCTAGCTTGACAATGGTTCTTCTTTGTTAATACTAGCTTCTAATGTTTGATCTTTGATGTTTCTTTCTCCTGCTAGACTTACTGCACCTGACGCCAAGCTCGCCAGACTACGCTATGTTTGCAAACGCCTCCAAGGGTAAGTTATCTGAATGACTGGATCGCCCCGCTCTCTGTTTGAAACGAGTGATCGTTCCCCTTTATGACATAACTATAAAATAACTAAAGTGCTACCTGTAGACAATCTCAGAGAACTACCTGTAGGCTGTGTAGCTCGGCCATACGGAATCGGCTATAACATGTAGTTCTGTCAAAACATGTTCTTGAATATGCAGTTCAATGATTGTCAAATGACTTGTCCGTCTGTAGTTTTGTGAACGTTTTATTCTGACCATTGACACAAGAAGATCAAATGTTCTTAGCGGCTAAATACTAACTCGAGTTGTTCTTCTCTCCCCTGACCTGCAGTTACACCGTCCCCTGCCACTCCGGCGAGCGACACCGCCGACGGCTTCAAGGTTCCGACGGGGCTCGGCTACGGCGCCGTGGCCGCGGCCGTGGTCTCCGCGGTCTTCTCATCCATCTTCTGATAACTCGAGAACCAGACGCCCTTTTATCCTCCCCTTTTTCTTCTGTAATGCATGTTTATTTACTTACTCTGCAAGCTCCCACGCAACCTGTTGCTTCGGTTAGTCTACTCGTGTGACACGGAGATTCGTTCTGATGATGTACTGTTTTTTTCACCAAGATAAATAGATCGACAGCTGAGACCTGTGTTTCTACATGTGGAAATTGTGATTTGATGCTTCAGCGCTGTATCCTGCGAAATGCATGATCGCTTTTAAGTTTATTTTGAATTGCAGATAATGAATGTTCTTGAACTGAAACCTGAATAGTGCCAAGTTCATCTCTCTCTTTTTTCCAATGTACTATTGCTTGCTTCCATATGAATTCGACCATCCTTCTGTTTCCCAATTGCTCCTGTCATTGTCCATGAGCTAGTCCAAGATGCCAGCTTGCGCACCGATTGCTTCGTTTCTTCATGCGGATGCGTTCTGGATTTCTGACGGTGCACGGAGTCCTGTGATAGCTTAACGCGTGTGCTGCCGACTCGACGAGGACTTTGCTTTGCTTGCTATGGCAAGCGAGCGACATGCGTCCACGTACGGGCTTAAGACCTGCTCACCGCCTTGGCACGGAGTGCGGCTAGACATGATCAATTAGCGCCGCGCCGCCGCAAGATATACATGGCTTTAACGAGACGGCAATCGAGGAGGAGGAGGAGGAGGAGGGGGGGAAATCATCCATCAATCGTGCGGGCGACGCGGGAGCCTAGCTCCTGACGGTCGGCCGCATCATGCTCGCAACGTATTATCTCCGCTGAATTACATCCACCGTCCTAATAAACTACCTCGGCCTGCGACCATGATTGTTGCTGATATCTGATCTGGCGAAGAGGAAGAAAAGACATAGAGCAACGCCAAGATCAACGCATTAAGTATTTCCGGAGCAGCTTTTTTTTTTTTTTTAGGGAACCCGGAGCAGCTTTTCAGTGTTGTCTCTTGACTTCAGATGATCGATACTCTTGGTACAAGAGCCATTGATTGGATTATGAAACTGATCCTGCACCTATACCCGAGATGATGCCCCGCTCGTCGCCTGGAAAAACAGTTGGAAGCCATGTGCGACTCCATTGCCCACAAGTATTCAAGTGTTTCTTATTTTGTCGGTACAGTATATATATCAAGTGTTAGCTAAGACCAGATTGACTTATTAGGTGGTGCCACTGCCGGCCACAAGGCACCAACCATGATTAGCGTGACTGGTTTTATTTTAGATAATGAATGATTCGCATAACTAGTTAACTACTCGATCAGAACAACCACGAATGAGAGGAAAAGAACAGCGAGTCCACTATTACGAGCTGGGAGATCACATTTGGAGCTCCGGTTTGAATGTTGGCATTGCATGGCTTGGCGTGATGAACCTAATAATCTCATAATCTGCCACCAACCTTAGATTGGAGGAATTTGGTCGGCACGTCGTCTGTGATATTCGCGATACGTCAGGCTCTGTATGTGGTCACAGTTAGGCCTTGCGTAGTACAGCGCAGAAGGTCTTAGGCACCGTCTGGGAGCTCAGTTTTTTCAAAGTATTTGGAGGGCACTAAGAGCATGATTGGAATTTTTATCTAAATTCAAATCTTTTGACAAGTAAAAATCGAACATACATAAATGTTTTACAATTCAAACACATAAATTAGAGTTTCACATTAGCTAAAAATAAAATTACAGCTCAAACATCTTGCTCTTCCGGGTTCGCCGGTGCCATGCCCCGTCGTGCCCACAAATGTTCCATTAGATCACTTTGGAGTGCTTGATGAGTATTTTTATCACGAATCTCCATATGCATTGAGAGATAATCAGCGAAATCTACCGGCACGTTGTGATCAACCTGTGCATGAGGACCCTCAAAGTCATATGGCATATGATCATGCACCGGATTATCGCGCTCACTCTCGATGATCATGTTGTGCAGGATCACACAACAATTCATCACCTCCCACATCTGTTCGTTCGACCATGTCAGAGCAGGGTACCGAACAATAGCGAACCTTTGCTGCAGCACTCCAAATGCCCGCTCGACGTCCTTCCTAGCACTCTCTTGTTCACCGGCAAAATGACAAGCTTTGGGTATGCGAGGGTTTGGGATGCTCTTCACAAACGTTGCCCACCTTGGATAGATGTCATCGGCTAGGTAGTACCCTTTGTTGTATTGGTGGCCATTGATCTCATAGTTGACAGGTAGAGCATGGCCTTCAACAAGCTTCGCGAACACAGGAGAGCGCTGCAACACATTGATGTCATTGTGTGATCCTGCCATGCCGAAGGATGCGTGCCAAATCCATAGTTCATGATCGGCCACAACTTCAAGTACCACACTGTAATACCCTTTGTGTGGCCTCCCTTGTACAATCCTTGCCAACCAAATGGACAGTTCTTCCAGCTCCAATGCATGCAGTCTATGCTACCAAGCATTTCAGGAAAGCCTCTTGATGCATTCTTCTCCATTATCCGACATGTTTCTTCTTCATTTGGTCCTCTCAAATAGTGTCGGCCAAACACAGCAACCACCGCCTGCAGAACTTGTACATCGACTTGAGCACCGTGGACTCTGACATGCGTAGATAGTCATCTACAGCATCTGCAGGTGCTCCATATGCAAGCATTCTCATGGCAACAGTGCATTTCTGGATGGATGAGAAAACAATCATTCCCACAGCGTCTTTCTTAAACTTGAACCATGGATCATACACCCTCATAGCATGCACGATCTCGTTGAACAATCCACGGTTCATCCGAAAGCGTCGACGAAAATTCTTAGCGGTAGCGACCGGATTATCGGCAAAGTAATCGGAGACTAGCATGCAATGGCCTTCCATTCTCTGCCTTGGCTTGGTCTTCTTCCTCCCAAATGATGAGCCTCCTCGTTTTGGTGCGGCATTGGCGGGCTCGTCGGCTTGAAGTTGTAGAAGACATGCGAGGATCGCTATGTTCTCATCTTGCTCCTCGGCGATGGCGGCTTCTTCTTCCAACAGCATCGCGGCCGTCAACTCGTCGTCGCTATCCATCTGCAATGCAAAGGGGATCGATCAATGGCCCGATCGCCGGCGTAGAATCAATTCTTTTGAAAATCAGGCGTACCAGTGATTCCGCCGAACACCTTGCAGGCAGGGCGAGTCGCGGGATGTCGCTGGTGCCGGAGACGTCAATAACCGGCGCGCCTCCAGCTGAAGGTGCGGCAAAGGGGAGGGGGAGGCGCCGGGGAGAGGTAGCAAAAGGCGGCGCCGACGTCCAACGGGTGCTCGGGCGAAGATGGAGCCGCGGCGGCAGATCGTGGCTAGGAGGAAAGCCGGTATGATATGGTCAGACGCGAAACGACGAGTGATATAGTTTCTGTCTCACTGGCAGGCGTGGCCCGCGCGTCGGAGGGGTAGGTGCCGTCGCGCGTCGTTGTGTCCGGGGCCGCCCGAGCTCTACCCAAAATGAGGGCGTGGGCTGGGCGTGCCGGACCGAAAACTGGGCCGCGCCGGACACAATTCGAGTTTGGGCGCCGCGAGTGGGGGCGAAAATCTGTCCGGCACGCCCCAAAGATGTTTGGGCAGCCGTTTGGGCGCCCCGACTGGAGATGCTCTAAGGTTTCTAAATATCAAATACTTTAAGGTGTTTGGAGGTAGCACTAGAATACTCTGGTTTTGGAATACTACGGTTCAGAAAACCAGAGCTGCCAAACAGAGTCTAGAAGTGCATCTAAGTATGCTGACAAAATCTGCAAAAAAAAAAGGTCGTTGACACAATGCACATCTGAATGGCAATAATTTCAAATCTTGGTGCTAAATTTACGTGTGTGGTACTTTGAGAATTAAATCCATCTTTGTGATCGGACATATTCATGCGAAAATTGAGCTTTACGACCATTTGCTCCATAAACGAGATGTTGGCGCTAGTTGCTCAGGTGTAAATCAAACACAATCTGCTCATTTGCCTCTGATTGAAATAGTTAAACCGTGTAAATTCACAGGTAAAAACTGAGATCCACGGGATCACATGATGAAACGGCAGATGAACCGGAGATCCCTTTAGAATTCTATCAGCTCTTAAGCAGCCAAATTTATGTAGTATGTATGAGTATGATGCATGTCATTTCTCCACTAAAAAGTATGTATGCTGCATGTGATACGAAAACCTGTCTATCTGTCGGCTGCCGTCCGCTGAGCCGGCAATTCCGGGGTCCAAGCCTGAAACTGGGGTAAAGCAACCTACCTAGGTGATCTGATGAATTGGAGTAGCAGTTTTTTCCAAGAGGTTCAAAATTAGGTAAATAATACTGTATATATTTAAATGTGGGTTTGTGGTTTGTAAATTTTGCCTATTGGGACATACGACTACTATAAAAACATGCGCTCTCCATCGCACTCTCACCACGCGATATCTCTTCGTCTCCATTTCGTCTTCCCTACAGCCCGGCCGGTGTCACTCCTACAGGCTACAGCCCGCCTTTGCCTCTCATCGGCCACTACAGCCTAATTAGAACCCACACCATGATGGAGGAACGGAGAAGTATGCGCACCGTAGCGGCAACGGCCTTCTTGCTCGCCGCAATGCTGTCGCCCGGTGAGGCGGCTTACGGCGGCGGTGGCAGCGCCATGTCGCCAGACTACTACAAGTCGTCGTGCGGCAAGCTGGAGTGGATCGTGCGGGACGAGGTCACGAGGAAGAAGAACGAGACGGTGGTCACCATCCCGGCCGTGCTCCGACTCTTCTTCCACGACTGCTTCGTCAACGTGAGTCCATCGTCAATCCAGCTTCCATATATACATCAAAATATGCCAAGCTTGCATTGGACGCCACCTGTTTCTTCCTCTCTTGCTTGCTTTGAGGATTGCATCTGCTGAGAAGATAGAACGAGATGCCCAGCAATGGCAGCATGCCAGCATTTGATTCATCTACTGATTTCCATCCCTTCATGATTCAACAGTTTCTTGTCAGTCCAAACTGTTTTTATTTCAAAAATCCAAATGTTCCAACTGCCTCTTCGGCTCCAGCTTGTTCAGCTTTGGAATAAGATATCTCCCCCCTCCCTTGTTCAAGAAGCTAGCCATTCCATATATCTTTTCTTTTCTGAAAAAAAAAGAAAAAAGCCGCATGCTTTCCGGGCGACAGTCTTGATCCCATTATCAGTTTCTCTTCATCAAATGGAAATTTTTCCCTTTGGAGTTCAGAGCTCAAGATCATACTAGTACATTAGAAGCAAAAATATGATTAGTTAAAGCCGAAGAGAATTAGCTAGCTGCATTGTTTAGTGGGAGCTGGAGGCCGGAAGGAACAACTCGATCGCCTCGCGTGGTCGTCGATTGTGACAGCCTATGCATGTGCTGCCCCGACTTTTCATCTGCAATCCTCATTATCAAATTGCACCATTGTCGGATCTCTCTCTCCCTCGTGATCATAATAATTCCAGCTCAACGTTCGCGTGGCAAGAGGAAAAGACTACTGCCAGTGTCTAAATCTCCAGATATAATCTGGAGCTGAAGTGTGCTTCGCATTTCTGTATTCAAATTTATCTCAACATTGTTTCGGCTAGCTGTCTCATATCGTCGAATATGCGTATATATTTTAGTTAGCTGTATAGTTAACAGTTCAAAGATGTGAAGTGAAAAAAGATTGAAGGCCTCTGTCGACTGTCGTGCGTGTAATGATGTTTAGTGGCATTCTGGCAACCATGTGTACTAGCTGCCATCTCACCCTCTTTTCCTTTTCTTTTGCCCCACAGTCTTGGGTTGACACTACACATAGTATGCAGGAGCGTGAGCTATTACTCTCTCCGTTTCTAAATATAAGCCTTTTTAGCTTCTTTTTTTTTCCTGATTCATACGTATCTAGACATATTTTAATAGTTAGTTCACCCATTTTTGCTCCATATTTAGTCTGTATTGTAATGTATAAAACATCTTATATTATGAAACAGAGGAAGTAGCTGCCAACAAATTTGCATGGAGATTGTCCCATCTGACGACATGGTTGCAGAATATCGGCATTTCATACAAACTGTTATTTTTAACCTTTATTTTACTAGGAGTTTTTTATTTTATTTTTGGAACTTAATGTTACTAGGAGTATACTAGTATCTGTACTAGATACAGAGTTCACACTTCTAACTGCTTCCCCCGTGTTCACCGTTAAATGCCGTCGCAATTTCAACACTAACCCTGACTAAACTGTTTGTTTTGAACCCCATCTCCAATCACAGGGTTGTGACGCTTCAGTCCTAATAGCCTCTCCCTACAACACAACGACGCCGAGAAGAACTCGCCCGACGACGACTCCCTCGCTGGCGACGGCTACGACACGGTCAATCGTGTCAAGGCCAGGGTCGAGAAGGAGTGCCCCGGCGTGGTCTCCTGCCGACATCCTTGCCCTCGCTGCCAGAGACGTTGTCTACCTGGTAAGCAGCGGGACTCCCCTCTACTACCGACTGTTGTTTAGGGTTCATCCTTCTTCAGTTCTGAAACCATGAGTCCAATCTGGTTGCAGGCGTCCGGCCCCTACTGGACCGTGGAGCTCGGGCGGCGCGATGGCCTTGTCTCCAGAGCCAGCGACGTCGAGGGCAAGCTTCCTGGCCCTGACATGAATGTAGAGGAGCTTACCGCCATCTTTAAAAAAGGTGGCCTGTCTCAGGGCGACATGATCGCACTCTCCGGTGCGCACACCGTTGGATTCGCCCACTGCTCCCGCTTCCACAATCGGCTGTACAATTTCAGCAGCACCGTGCAGACTGACCCGTCGTTCAACAAAAACTACACGCAGGCGCTCATGAAAGCGTGCCCGCCCAACGTTGGCCCAACCATTGCCGTCAACATGGACCCCTTCAGCCCTGTCACCTTCGACAACATGTACTACACCAACCTCGTCTACGGCTTCGGCCTCTTCACCTCCGACCAGGTGCTCTACACGGACAACGTGTCACAGAAGACAGTGCTGGAATTTTCCGCCAACCAGACAAAGTTCTTCGAGGCGTTCACAGAATCCATGATCAAGCTGGGGAGAGTAGGGGTGAAGACAGGCAACAGTGGAGAGATCAGAAGAGACTGCACTGCCTTCAACCACTAGATGACTGCTCCAGCAACTGTAATTCAGATGTACTGTTCTGCGTTTGACATACATGTACCTTTTTAGGGGGGATTTGATAGACATATACTGAGTTTGATTCTTTTGCATACGGTTTCTCCTTTTGTTTTTTCTTCTCATTTTTACTTATTGTTTGTGGGTGCATTTTTGTACAGCCTAAAGTGTAATGCAACTGAGGATAAACTCTCAAAAAAAGAAATTTAGCCTGATAATTAGGACAAATAAAGTGAAACGCTATGACCTGTGGTTCTCTTTTTGTTTAGAAGCAAACCTTCCTGGTCAGTTTGTTTAAATTCATGTTCTGTCACTAAGAGACGATCATCTGTGATATACGGACCTAGATGAGCAGCCACCAATTGGTCTATTAGGTGATTTTAAGAACTTCAATATTATCCCCAACATGAGCCCCTTGTATGCGTCGGCTATGGCAGCAGACACCAGTTTGTTTAAATTCATGTTTGTCTTAGGAGCGTCTATTTACCATTCGACTGATTTTCAGTTGGGTAGTACTCAGATTTCTTGTACCAACAGATACGTGGCAGCTGTTGTACCCCAATTTGGTCCCCTGTACCAACTCCTTGGATCAAAAAAGCACATTTCTACTAGATTGTATTACAAGTAGGAAAATTTATATAATGCTTGGTATAGAAGCATGTAAAAGTTGTTCTAGTTGTTTGTAGAAAACCGAAGAACAAATATATATGATGGCCTAGAAATTTACATAGTTAGTGATATGTAAAAAAAATCACAAAACGCGTTGCCTATAAATTACATGTATATATATCACTACTATATATAATGGCTTTTTTCTTTCTTTCTTTTTTTGCAGAAAAAAAAAACTTCGCATTCTCCGAAAATTATATACATGAAAAATATGCGCGCCGATGAGTAGGTTCCATTCCCGTGATCGGTTTCGAGTTTGGTCGAGTCTAGCTCCTTAATTTCGGATGTAGATTCGCACAAACATTTAACAAATTTTGTCCAATTCGTCTCACTCGGTCATCTGTTTGAATTTTCATTTCACAAATAGATGTATACCACCCTATATAAATCGGCCCTCCGAATAAAACTTTCTGCAAAAAAAAAATCCCCGCACGCCACTTTTTGCAGAAAAGCCCACGCGTTTAAAAAATATATATAAATCTGCCTCCCGGAATAATAATGCGTGGTTCTTTTACGCAAAGGCCCTTGCGTTCTCCAGATATTACAAACTAATTTCAGTAACATCACCACCAAATAACTTTTCCAAAACTAATTGCATTAACATTATTTTTAACAGCATATATATTTAATATTGCACTGCAATATTATTTTCTCAATTTATTTCCCAAGTGAACTAATTCACCGACGAAAAATAACAGTAATACCTCATAATTTTAGATTAATTTCCAATAAATTCGTAACTAATTCATTATCCACGGGAAAAATATGTTGAACATATCAAAATGTTTTTAAAAATAAATCCCATTATTTTTAGCAGCATATATATTTCATATTGCGCTGCAACATTATTTTCTCAATTTATTTCCCAAATGAACTAATTCACCGACGAAAAATAACAGTAATACCGTAAAATTTTAGATTAATTTCCAAAAAATTCATAACTAATTCATTATCCACGGGAAAAATATGTTGAACATATCAAAATGTTTTTAAAAATAAATCCTACTTATTTATACCGAATTCACGAATGGTCGGAAAAATTAACCATGTTTATTTGACACAACAAAATTAAACAACTTTTAGCCATACTTAAAATGCCAAAACTTTCCCCTAATTCACAATGTGTTTATTTTTTTGGAGAATTTTAACGTATATGTGTATTTCCACACTTCTACCAGCAACAGAATATTCAAATGTATACGACTATTTTCCATCCTTACAAAATTATAGAAAATTAAAATGAACTATATCAATAAAACCACACGGGTGCGGCGTGCCGCCGCGCCATCTTACCTAGTATATATATATATATATATATATATATATAGGGACGCGCTATTTGACACCCAGGGTATAGAATAGTTATTCTGCACCCCGCCCCCTTCTCCCGCGCCAGACCCGCCCGTCCGCGCGCTTGAGCCGCCCGCGCATCAATCAGTGTAAGAATATGCTGCATGCGACGTAATCCCGCGCCCACGACCGAACCATCCTCCGCTGGAGCGGCCAAACCGTCCCCGCGCCACGCACCCGACCGCTCGCGTCGTAAGAGTTGCATGCGATGTAAAAAAATGCATCTGACGTAAGAAACGTGGGATCCCACACGATCCCTAGTCAGCCCAGATGCCTGACTCGTGAGATATTTCCGTAACGGCCGTCGTAGGAATTATACATCTGACATAAGAATTCGAGCACGTCCACTAATTTATCATGCGCGGCTCATTCAGCCAACCAATAACGTAAGAACTTTTTTTTCCATCTAAACTACGTAAGAACTATGACGTGCTCTGATATGACAAATGTTACGTGCTTGTAGAAATTTGCCGGCCTGATTGCACACCCTAAAAGAAACTATGGGGCTTAATGTGCCAGCAAAATCACTGCCGTGGCCTACTGCACCGTAAAAATCACGAACGTACTGTGCATTTAGAATCGAGCAGCTTCATAACTACGAGAGATTTAGTAAGAAATAGAATGCACATAACATTTGTGTACACAAAATATTTGTATACACACAATAATTACATGTGAAGTCTAGTGGTATGCACCATTCGAAACACAGATAATTATAGCTCATGCAATAAGCATGACAAACCCCGAGAAAAGAAACTATATAATGCCGTCGATGCCGAGTTCATATCACTTGATTTGATGATCAGCCGAGGGGAAGATATGCAGCAAGCAGTGCGTCAAATACAACCGTAAATATATCCATGGCTCATCCATGCCAACAAGGCAACAAGATATCCGATAAGTGATTAGTGATGATCCGGATAGCGATATGTTTTCCAAAGAGTGCTGCACAAGGAAAAAGGGGAACACATCACATACCTAAATGTATCTTATTCATTATGAAAGTCACATCTTATAGTCATACAAAGAGGCATTATATTCAGAGGAGAATTTTACCTGGACAAAGCAAGACCAAATGGTAGCAACCACTGCTGCCACTGCCAGCTTAGCGTGACTGTTGAAGTGCAAATGTCCAGGAATTTGGTGATAAAAACCAGCATATAGTGGAATAAGCTTCCAACAATGACAGAAGACCAGCATATAGTGGAATAAGCTTCCGACAATGACATAAACCTTCCAGCTGTGGAACCGAAAAAACATATTTGTGTCTTTTTGTTAACCTAAAGTATAATATTTATTGCTAGCCGCCATAATGGCCACAAGAGATGGCCTCAGAGCTTAAATAGAAAGATATTAGCAAAGAGAAGAAATTCAACAAAGGCTAATTCCCAGGTTAGATCGTTTACTGAAAAGCAATCAACTAAAACTTGAAATATCAGTCGGGAAGTAATTAGTGGCAAATGGGAAAAAGCAAGATACTCGACAATGACCTTGGACGTGCCACTCTTGCTAAAATCGAACCCTCCGTTAAAATTGTTGAAGCCAGCGACAAACACACTGAGGGGACAATCTATCACATACCACACTTTCTTTATTGTATTCGGACAGATGTTATTTCTACATACATACCCACATCCAAAAAAGCAACATAAATAACATTATGGCAACACATGTGCTCTAAGTATATCATTTCTATTGTGCCGAAGCTATCCACAAGCTAGCTGTTGCTGCCGATTGCCGAATCCAGCCACAAGCTGCCAAAAATAGACAGATAATTGTGAGGCAAAGTTACGGAACTACTGACTTGAATATAGCTAATGGCCTACTGCCAATATAAAAATTGGAAATGGTTAATAGCCACTGGATAAAGAATTTTTGTGAAAAAAGCATATGCTGAAAGAATGTAATTCATTGTGTGTTCATCTACTTGTGTGATATTTGTATGGTACCAGCTGCCGACAAATAACATGATGTAAAGTGTAATAGATTGACCTACTAAGACAATGTGGTTTCATGCAACAATGATAAGTTTTCCAAATTCAGAATAGCCTAAAATCGTACAATGCATACCCAAAAATTACAGTCAGTTCTGCTAATGCTCAAGTGCATGTAGTTCTTGTAAATCTAGTCAAGACAGGATCATGCAAGATTTTCAATATTCCATTTTAATTCGACAAAGACTATCTTAACCCTGGTTCTGCACTCGTATAGTCGTATGCCATCTTCAAGAACGGGAAATAAATTACAGGCTACAAATTGGTGATTCAGGGGATTGTTACACGGTGTACGCTCATAACAAACAAAGCCAGCTCGTACATTCAGATCAAAACGTGTGGAAGTGGATCAAGAGAATGAGAAATTAAACAAAATTACGGATCTGGAATAAGAACAGGACAAAGGGAACCTGGATCTAGATCACGAACGTGAACCAAGCATTAGGAAACAGGAGTGCCAAGATCGATTCCTCACCTGAGGCAGCGATCGACTCCGGCGGCAGCTCAGGTCGGCGGGCTTCTTATTCCAGCGGCGGGCGAGCCGCTGCTTCTCTTGCTGGCCGCGTGTTCAGGCCACCAATAACGACGCGAGGCCTCCCACTGGGCCGCCTGCTTCGAAGCTTCCGCCGGCCGACGAGGCCTCCTGCAGCTGCCGCAGGCTCACCATCGGGGGCTCCAGCAGCTCGCCTTCGGAAACTGCTCGCCGGATTTGCCCAAAAGTAGAATAGGTGGAGAAACTGCAAGGAGTGGGTAGCTCCTACACCCCACGATTAGGCAAAAAAAGTTTGAAACCGTCGATGTAAAAAGAGCAAAAGAAATTATGTCAGCACAAGATGGAACCGCACGACTGAACAACAGGAAACGGCAACAGGTTGGGTCGTTCGACCCGGGTGAATAATAAGTAATTCTACACCCAGGGTGTCTAATAGAGCTTCTATATATATATATATATATATATATATATATATATATATATATTCCAGCTATTCTACAACCACTTGTAGAATAACTATTCTACAACCCCTTGTGAACTTCGGCAAAACACTTATGTTAACTTCGGGTTTTTTTTAAGTGAACTTCACAAAAATTTCACAAAATGAATTTCTCGGCTGACCATATTTGTTCCTGAACTTCGCTCGTCCGATGTGAACTTCGGAACTTCCCGTAAGTGAACTTCGGGTTTTTTCAAGTGAAATTCAGAAAAATTTTACAAATGAATTTTTTGGCTGACAATTTTTTTTCCTGAACTTCGCCCGTCCAGTGTGAACTTCGGAACTTCCCGTAAGTGAACTTCAGAAAAAATTTACAAATGAATTTTTTGGCTGACAATTTTTTTTCCTGAACTTCGCCCGTCCAGTGTGAACTTCGGGTTTTTTCAAGTGAACTTCACAAAAAATTTACAAATGAATTTTTTGGCTGACAATTTTTTTCCTGAACTTCGCCCGTCCAGTGTGAACTTCGGAACTTCACGTAAGTAAACTTCGGGTTTTTTCAAGTAAACTTCAGAAAAAATTTACAAATGAATTTTTTGGAACTTCACAGAAATTTGAAAAATGAATGAACTTCACAGCAATTTCGCAAATGAACTTTCGGGCTGTGCATCATTTTCTCTGAACTTCGTTCGTCGCATAAGCAAACTGCAGAAAATTGAAGCTGTGAACTCCGAACTGTTTAAAGTTGTGAACTGCATAAAACTGAAGTTGCAGAAAATTTTGTGTTTTCCACTTCGCTGACGAAAATAACTCCCTAAAAATGAAGACTGAACTTTGCTTTTAACCACTGTGAGGTTCAGAGCTAATCATCTGGGAGTTTCACAGCAGCAAAACTTGTAGTCCACGTTTGCTGGACTGTGAGATTCATAGCTTTTCTCATGGGAGTTTCAGAGCTACTAATGGACGCTGTAACCATGGGACAGAGAAGGTGTGTCATAATGTTGGAGACAGAGGAGGTGTGTCGCTTGAGAGTGCATAATGTTGGAGATGATCGGCAGGGTGAGTGGTTCATGGACACAGGGATTTCAATCAAATTCGTCCCAAAGTTCAGACGTGAGACTCTAGCTCAGCTGCGTGCTCTGGCCATGCCAGCGTTGTTTGATGTTGGCAACAGCTGAAAGAAAACAAAGGCAAAGGGAGAGACGCATCAGCTGAAGGTCCGTGTGTGCTCACGCGCTGGTGAACTATGCAAAATAAATTCTGAGCTTTACTTATCCCCACAAATACATGCATTATCTGAACTTCTCTGAACTACCTTCGCTGCATAAACGGCCCAGTGCTCCTCTCGCGCTGAAGTCGGCCGACGAGATGGCTGCATCATGTGAAATTCAAAGAACGCACAGGTGAAGTTCAGATATATTCAGAGGGCAGGCGCTCAGTTCACAACGATTCAGAGAGAGAGAGAGCTTCAGAGATGGAGGGGAACGACGGAGGCCGAGAGTCAGTGGACTCAGGCGGCAGGGCTGGGCTTGTGAAGCCTGTGGACTCCGGCGGCGAGTCTTAACTGACGAAGTTAACTTCCTACCATAGGAAGTAAGAACTCCATCAACCGAAGATCTAAACTGCAAAAAAATGTCAACGGCTGCAGGAGCATCTTCTGGAGATGGGTGACCGGAGTCCATGGCCGGCTCTCTGTGAAGTCCACGGCGGCTCACCCGGGAGTCCATGGCCGGCTCGCCGGAAATCTACGGCGGCGCATCCGGGAGTCGAGCAGGGGCGGCTCGCCGGGGCGGCGCTCCGGCAGGAGGCGGGTGGCGGTAGGGGAGGAGCAGGGACAGCTCGTCCGAGAGGAGCTCGGATGGCGCGGCGGCTCGCCTGGGCGGCGCGCTGATAGGCGGCGTGTGGCGGTAGGGAAGGAGCAGGACGGCTCGGCCGAGAGGAGCTCGGATGGCGGAGCGGCGCGCCGGCAGGTCGGCCGGAGGCGGGTGGCGGTAGGGGAGGAGCAGGGGCGGCTCGCCTGGGCGGCGCGCCGGCAGGTCGGCCGGAGGTGGGTGGCGGTAGGGGAGGAGCAGGGCCAGCGTGAGGTTAGGTCGGTGGGATTGGGTTGGGTGCGATCGGTGGTAGTTTTCTCGGGTGCGGTTCGTTTTAACGGTTGGTGTAATAAACAATGGTTGGTTGTAGAATAATTATTCTACAATCTCTTAAGAGGGATTGTAGAATAGTCCCACCCTATATATATATATATAATAGTGGGATAACAAGGAGGATAGCTACGCACCCACATCTGGCCATTGGATCGCCCTATAGAGCTTTTTCCACCGCCGATCGAATCTAACGCCGTTACCTGTACAGCCCACGCCACATCCCCACCCGATCCCCATGTTCTCCTCTGATTCCCCCACACGTCCAGCCTGGAGCACGTCGGCACCAGTGGATTCAAGAGGAAGCAGATGCAGCCATGGCGGCTGGAATCCTCGACAGCAGTACCGTTTTTGTTCCCGTAGCAGTCAGCAGCAGTTATTCAGTATCCTGTTTGAAGTAATTTTTAAGAGGGATTGAAGTACATTTTTCAGGTTTCTTATTTGCTAATGTCAATGCAACTGGCTCTGTGTCATGTTCCTGATTCAGATTCGTTTGGCAAAATAGTTGTTTATTCAGCAAATCTATTTGTCGTCTCAGGTATTCTGTCCGACCCATGGTGCCCAGTGCGTGATAGAGCAGCTGAGTTGGACGCCCACGGAGCGAAAGCGAACACTGAGTGCAGGCCAAATTTTTTCAATCGGGAGTGTGTGGACCTCATCTTTTTTGGACTGCAGGTGCTCGACATGTTTGATGTTATGCCTGTAACATTATTTAGGGTTTTTATTTATGGGATAAACTAGTCTTTCGTAGTGAGAAGTGTAGGAAGTAAAAATTAGTTTCAAATTCAGGGCAGTACAACTGTTGGCTCGAAGCAGTGCAAGATTTTTATTTGGGAAGTTCATGCACGGGAATGCATTCATGCGAGTGTGTGCACTACAGTTATTTACTCATGGAAAGTAGTCATTCATCTGTGCATTTTCCATGTCGGGCTGCCTGGAGCCGGTCCAAATGCCACCGATGCGGTAAGATTGTCAATCTGCTTTCCGTATAAAAAATTGTGTTTATATACTAAAAGACAAGAGGGAAGTACAGGATAGGTTACAATGGCAGTACAGGTTGAACAAGGGGGAAGTATAGGTCGACGGTCCTCAGCCTCGATAAAACAAAGTCTACAAACAATTTAATGAACACTAATCGCGAAAAATACCCGTCGGCAGTACACACGCATCAACTAAAGAAGTTCAAGTACGTTTCCAGGGAAGTCCAGATATTTTGTTGGGGAATTTCACAAACCACCGGGAGGTTTAGTGAAGCAGTAAAATATCCCGCCTAGAAGTACACATAAGTAAATTGGGAAGTACATAACTCACTTCCGAGAAGTACAAGTGTGGTATAAACATGTTTTTCTGAATAATACTGGTAATTCCGTTATAAATATATTTTTTATTTTCATTTTCATTTTTTAGTAGATAGTCCCTGACTTCATCTTTCCAACGCAACAAGAATCACTCAATTCCGATATCGGATGGGTTAACAAATAATTTATCAAACGGGTAAAAATGGTTTGACCGAACTTTAACCCTAAAAAAACCCAATTAAAAATCGATTTTTGAGAGTTTTGTTACCGGTTCTACCAGTAATTTTAATAGATGCGTATTTTCAGTTTGAGCATTTTGATTGGTCATAGATATGAAACGGACAATGTATGAGGAAGTTATCGTTGTTTTACTAAACACTAATCACGAAAACTGCTTCGGCAGTACAATCGAATCAATAAAGAAGTTCAGGTATGTGTCGAGAGAAGTACACTTACTCTGTTTTTCGAGGCGGAAATATATCATAATAATCTCGTCGATGTGAGGTTTGTACGTCTCAAATGTCTGTAGCAGGTATAATCAACAACCAGTTGTAGATTAAGGATCTACAACCAGCGTCCCCCTATATAGGGCGCGGAGCGCCTTAGACCGATAGGTCCGAACCGAGCCCACCTCGGTCGGCCTTCCCCACCAAGCCCACCTCCTTCATATCGGGCCGAGCGAGCGAGCGGCGGCGGGCACGCCGACGCGAGGGAGCTCGGCTCGGACACGGCGCGACACCCACCAAGAAGACCTTCTACCGCGTTGACGGCGACGAAACCTCCAAACCCTAACGCCATCGCTAACGCACCATGGGTTAGACATTTCTCCCATTAATTGGTGGAAAATAAAACATGTGAATTATTTACCTTCACATACGGACGATGCACAAAACCAACAGGAGTCACAAAAAAATAATTACAAGTTCGACTCACAAAACAAAGGGCAGTACAGTATTGCCAACGTAGACAGTACAAACTTTAAGCAAATGAAGTACATGTACAGGACATAATATTATATTAAAAATAATAATAAATCGAACTTCGTGTTATTACCTTCGCGTCGACGACGACTCAGCCGAGCCCGTTATATTGTTCTAGAAAAACAAATGACGACACAAAACAAGGCAGTACAGGATTTCAAAAATGGCAGTACAAACGAATCAACAGAGAAGTTCATGTATGTTTCTAGGAAAGTACAAGTATTTTGTTTAGTGAATTTCCCACCGGGATGTGAACTTCACAGACTGAAATTATGTACTTCCCTCTGCTCCCATGTGTACTTCTCTCGTCGGGGCAGTGCACTTCCGAAATCAGTCCACTATACATTTCGGAGTCACTAAATGTACATACTACATTTTAAATGATTTATTTGTACATCGGGACTATGTACTTCTGAAACCGAACCTTTGAGTCACCATATTTACTTCTTATATCTTACATATGATTTTATTATAACGTTTGCATTTCACCGGGACTTTGCACTTCCGACAATTAATTAACCTTTGTACTTCCCAAATTCATTGTTTGCACTGAAGAAAATTTCTCAACTCTGACGAGTATTTGAAGCACGCAAACTCACATCGATTGTTTGTACTTCCCTTGACATCACCTGTTCACTTCCAATTTTCACTAACTGTACTTTCGAACATGATTAGTACGTCTTATTTACAGAATAAACAATATGTTTGTCTATCAATCAACTATTTTCTTCAGTGTCAAACTGCAAACTAAATAAACATTTCAGAACAAGCAGCACGGACTAGTACTAGAAGTGTATGGAGGACATGGGGAGGAGCAGTATCAGAACAAACAGCAGGAGTGAACATCACACGAGGAGCAGGATGGCCAAGCTTGCACAAGTCCAGTCGCGAGCAGTGTACTGATACCACCGTACGACTGTAGTTTTGATGCCAAACATCTGTATTCCCTCCCGATTTTCCCTTTTCTGATAATTTTTTGCACTGAAATCTGGTGCTCTCCTCCTGCTGCTACAAGTCAAATGAAGAAGAAACTGCTACTGCATCGTCAGCCGAGGAGGCAGAGCGGATCCACGACTCGCTGGAGAGAAGGAGAATGGGGCGGCCGAACTCGCCGGAGACTCGGCTAGGTAGTCCGAACAGCCGCTGGATCAGGGCGGCCGCGCCAGGACATGCTGCCGAGGAAAGAAGCAACAGTTCAACTCTAAACATCGGAGGGGATTGGCTCGTGATTGGCTCCAAGCTGGGGGATAGTGTCCAGAGGTCTCAGTCGGGGCTGGAGTTGGGGAGCCGGCAGGCTGTGGCGACCGAAGCTCCATGGGTGGGGAACGGAGCAGGCCACATGGGCGTCGAGGGGTGGGATGCGGCGTCGGACGGAAAGCTTAGGGGACCAGCGCGGAGCTCCCTCTGTCTGGCGGGCGGGCGGGCGTGAAATCGTGGCGGAGGTTCCGTGCTAGCGGGGAACAACGGGCGGCGGAGATCTTGGGATGCCTCCGGTGAGAGCATGTGCGGTGCTGGACGGCGGCCGAGGAGGCAGTGTTGGGGGCCGGGGATTCGACGACGACCTGTGGCGGCGGCGCTGTTGCTGGTGTAGTTGCGGGAAGAGGCGGGGACGGCGACACGCTGGAGGCGGAGCCGCGGCGCGCACGGAGTTTCCGCCGGACAGAAAAACACGGAGATGTTCATCTAAGAAATCGCGAGCGGATCTCTCCTATCTAAAAGAATAATTTGGTTCCACATTCTGCCCACCTTTGCTAATTCTCAATCGCATGAGAAATAGCTTATTTCTCAATCGCATGATGTCATCAGTTGCAAGTGGAGTTGCAACTGATTCGGACCACTTGATTTGCTTCGTGATTCGTGCATCAGTTGCAAGTCAACTTGCAACTGGGATTTGATGACGTCATGTGATTGAGAAATAAGCTATTTCTCATTCGACTGAGTTGCAAGTGGACTTGCAACTGCTCCAGACCCGTTTGATTTGCTTCGTGATTCGTGCTAATCATGAGTTGCAACTTGACTTGCAACTGAGTTTGATGACGTCATGCAAATGAGAAATAAGTTATTTCTCATTCGATTGAGAGTTAGAGAGACCCTAATTATTAACTCCCTAATTATTATCCGCTCTAAACATATTCGACGGTTTCCCAAGAAAGAAAAAAAAAAGTCGTCGACGGTATCCCGCGTAATCAGCGCGATCGATTCCCCACACGCGCACCGCTCGTTGGAATCGGTCCAGCCGCCGATGCAATTTACTCTCCCTCCGGCAGGGACGCCGCCTCCTCCTACAGTCCTACTTCTGGCTCTTCAGTCTGCAGCCATAACCCGCGAGGGCTATTCATGATCCGGTAGCGCCCTTCACCTCGCCGTTTCCGGAGCAGGAGGCGGCGTCGGCGAGATCCCGACACGCTGGAAAAGCTCATCAAGAACGACGTCCGCGTGTTCGCCGTCGAGCCCCCCGTGCGCGGCAGAGAAATATGAGGTGGTGGTGCAGGGCGTGATCGCGGGCGGACGCGCGCGTCGGCGGTGGCGATGAAGCTCATCTCTTGCGGCTCCATCCTCACTGGCGCCAAACAGGACAGGCCGCGCTACACCGGGGAGAGGCAGCTCCGCGCGGGCGATTGGACCTCAGCACCAGCACGGCAGCGGACGGCTTCTCGGGGAGAGGTGGACTGGGAGTAGGCGTGGGCATGGAGCGGGAGTACTTCAGCAGGAGCCTGGTCGAGAGCAAGAAGACGGCGAGCGAGGGCCGTGCCGGCGAGCTGGTCGCGCTCAAGAGGTCGTCGTCGTACAATGCCAACAAGTAGCATCACTTATCTGGTACGGAGTACTTAGCTTGTTGATACAGAGATTATCGCATCGTGTATCACGAGAAAGTCAATTCAGAAAAGCTGTGCTTTAGCCTCACACTAAAAAGCCTCAGTTTGAGAATCGTAACTATTGCTGTCATCGGTGCTGCTAGATGCTACTCCATCCCCAATGGCTGTTTGCAGAAGAGGATAGATCGATCTAGCATCAACTTTTCTGAGTCCGCTGTGATGCATGCTGCTACTCTGTTTTCAAGCTATTCTCTACTCTGCTCCCTCTGCTCTGCGCCACAACACAGCTATTCATGATCCGGTAGTGCCCTTCACATCACACCATCGCCGCTCGCTGGGGGGAGGCAGCCGTCGTGACCGAGCATCTTAGTCGCGTACAGAGACGCGCCGTTTCACCATGCAGCCGGAACCGTAAGATGGAGCCGAAGCCGCCGCAGTCGCCCATCGGCCGTCGCTGTAGGATGCCAAGTCCTGTGAAGCGAGTAGATCAGCCTGGGATGCCGAGGTATTTGGTTAGTCTTGATTAAAGCAATACGTCAACGGTAACTGAATTTCTAAACCAATGGAGAAACTCTCAGCTGCTTCTGAATTCTGATGCTTTGGTTCTGGTAGAATCACGGTCGCCTGGTCTGTTCTCTTTGCTACAGACTTAATAACTTGCACTATTATAACGAGGAGGTTGATCTTTCTGTTTAAACCAGCAATGAAACGCAGGTTTCTGCCTAAACCGTCTTCTTGTATTGTACTTGTCCTTTATCTGCATAACCGAAAGCGGATTCCTGACGCATTGTACTTCATGTTCAAGAGTGTAATGATTTTACTGATTGCATTGCTTCACCATGATTTTAACATCTGCAATTTTTTCGCACGTTTCACAGATAGAGAATAATGATTTGAAGGCCCATCACCGATATATCTTAGGCATTGGATTATCATCTCTAACATGTAATTTTTTATTGCCTAGATGACAGTGGAAAGATGTAGATGGATACAGCTTTATTATTAAAAATTTAAAATGAGTATTTCATTTGTTTGTTTGGCTGCCAATACGCTGAACGGATTTTCTTCGCAAATCCAATGTTTTAACTCCTGGAAGGGCCATTTACACTAGATGTGGCATAAAAGTGTACTGATAATTTTACTGGAAATACTGCAGATGAATATCATGTAATACATACCAACACCCGTGTGCAAATGAAAAATTTCATGTTATATAAATTCATGCCAAGGAATAGCTTATATTGGTATTAGCAGGATTAAAGGCAGCAAAAGTTTCTATATGACATTTGGTATATCACCCATATCTGCTGGTGTGTATGACGGTGGGTTTTATGAACTGTAGTTCGATAAATTTAATAAGCAGGACTCAAATAGTATTTTTGTGTGTGAGTTAACAATATTTTTTATTTACAACCCTTAGCATTATGCTGATTCTACATTTGATTATATTGAAAAAAATGGCGACATATTGGTAATCTTGCAGTTTGGAGCATCGGTGATACTTCTTTAGGTGGGGATATGATTCAGAAGCTTTTTTTCTGGCAGGTGGAGTGGTAGAAATAGAATGTTCATCAACTGCAGAATTTTCTTTCAATCTTTATGTGGCACAATCTGATTTTTCTGCTACAATTATGTAATATTTTGCATATTCAGTCACATCGAGGATCAAAAACGACTGCGGCCTAATCGCCATGCCAAGGATCTACGAGCTTTCTATTGTGAGTATGTGGTGATGGTGGGATGTTCCGTAGCCTTCAGCTAGGTCGATTTTTCCCCATTTAAACATGCCTACAATGCTTTAGTAATATAATTAATAATAACCAGAAATCCTTTTGAACGTTTAAAACGGAAAGACACGTGTATACGCACAATTTGAGTTCTCTTCTTTTATTTCACCTAAAGCAGCTTTAAGTAAGAAATATGTGGATATATTCATCTGATTCTTTGTCTGGTACAAATGTTTCTACTCTCGATATTTATTATAGGTTGTAGACTTAACCATTCACAGATCAATTGGTCAATCAAATCAGGTCTGTTGTCCACAAGGTTTGGAACTTATTGGATGATGCAAGTTTGCAGAGCCAACAGATGGGTGACAAATTGCTGCTATATGGAGTCTGTAAGGTTCGTACGATGTAACCATTGATAGAATTAGGAGCGAAAACTTGTGAAAGAAATATAGTTACTGCATTGTGTCATTTCAATATATATTATGTTTATTATTTTTACATAGACCACTTTGCACTCAAGGTATTGTGTGCGGGTAATACATGGGTTGTCACAACACAAAATTTTCAATTTGAATGTCTGATGGCGCACAACTATAGTTGTGCCTGTGTGCACCATGTAGTTACCAGATGGGAAGCTGGTTTCACATTTCTCGGCATCGTTGAATAAGGTGGAGGGTTAAGAATGATTTTTTTTTACCTTCGTGCATATTTCTGAAATTCAAATCATTCAAAGATTTTAACCCGTAGCAAAGCACGGGCATTTAGCTAGTCTATTTAAAGTTGTTTGGAAACTAGGTGAACGATCGTGAGGCTCTAATTCATGTGTATATGTCTTAAAACACATCAATCAAACCCGCAATCACCGATAAACAGAAGAAAACCACCTGAACTTCGCGATCATACGAGCAGTACACCTAGAACAGAAGGGCAGTACAACTTCGGTTGTAGATCCTTATTCTACAGCCGGTTGTAGTATATATATATATATATATATATATATATATATATATATATATATATATATAGGGACGCGCTATTTGACACCCAGGGTATAGAATAAATTATTCTACACCCACCCCGTATCTTCTGAACCGTAAATGATTTTAACGTCACGTAAATTTTGTATTATGTCGTAAGTAAAGAGAACATAAGAAAATATTGACATGGCATAAAAAAATATTTACGCGGCGTTACAAAAATATGACAAAAATGCACATTTTTATGCTGTTTTTTATGAGTTTTACGTTATTTTGACATATATTTTGCAATTTTATGTCAATTTTTTCTGTTATAGGTCAACATGAACGTAAATATGTATATACGTAACATAATTTTTTTTGATGTGATGACATAAACAAATCGTGGGTGCAAAATAACTATTCTACACCCTGGGTGCTAAATAGGGTTTCTATATATATATATATATATATATATATATATATATATATATATATATATATCGACGCGGATTTGGTGCCATGGGGGTAGTGGTGCATAGGGTGCCCATGGCACCCCACTATTTTGCATATACGACACGGATTTGGTGCCATGGGGGTAGTGGTGCATAGGGTGCCCACCGTTGGATAAAGCAATCATGTGCTACCTTGATGAATCCACGCTTAGCAAAACCGTTTGTGCATGCAACAGCAGGGCAGGTTCCGTCTATATTCTTGTCTCATGCATGGGTTGCCGTCCACACCCATTACACAATTCCACCACATCCATTAGACAATTCTAGTGGTGGAAACCTGAATGCATTGCGTGAAAGCAGTGTACGGAAAAGAGATAGTACAACTTAATTAAAGTTCAATAGTACGGACGGCCGGAACATAAAAACCCATGAACACATAGTTCTGAGTTCGTTCAAATTGTGACAGTGACAATCTCTTAGAGAAGCTTCGTACCCAATCTTTTCAGGTTGGGAGGATCTGCATTTTCAGTCAGAAAATTAGTGGGTTATTAACATTAGGTACCGATGGTTCCACGTGAATTTTTACCGAGTTTTGTAGGAATCAGTCCAACTAAATAAATGCAAAATTAAAATATTTAACAGGGAGACAAAAAAGTTCAGAGTAAGCAAGCAAACACTGACACAGTCCACCACCACACGCAACAATTCTATATCCATGTACACCTCAAGGAGATGGAAATTCTTAAAGGACACGGTCCACCACCATGCAACAATTATATCCATGTCATGTAGCAATATGTAAAGGAGATGTATAGGAGAGAGAATGATGTATCCCGCATGCACACAACAATTCTCTCCATGCATTTTCGTGCTCTCGGTGTGACGCCGTCAAAATCTGCCGTTTCCATTGGAATCAATCTTGTGCTCCCAATAGTGTATCCAATGGTTGGATGTGGGTGCACCACTACCCCCGACCTCTACTTCCCAGCCCATCGAAATCTGCAACCCAGCCCGAGAAAACCCCCAGCCCACACTAGGATCCAACCTGGCCACCACCTACCCCACGACTCGGTCGCCCCGTTCCCCACCATCCTCATCGAACCGAACCCACCGCCGCCGGGAGGCTACCGACCTCCACCGCGCCGCCGACGGGGCCCCCACCTCCCGCCCGGCGCCGCCCTCCTCCCTGGCGCACCCTGCTCCGCTCAGGCGCGCCGCCCCCACTCCTCCCCCGACGCGAGCCCGGCCTCCTCCTCCCAGGCGAGTGCCTCCCCTCCTCCCGGCGAGCGGCCTCCTCGTCTTCAGCCGGCGCCGCCACCCGGCCTCCACCACCGCGCGCAGCTGCTCCAACCCTCCACCATGCCCGTCCGCCGCCGCCACGGGCCTCCCTGCCTCACACGCGGGACCTCCGGCCTCCATGGCGCGTGAGAACCCCGTCTCCTTCGAGAGAGCGCCACAGCGGCTCCGCAACGGGGACGAGCAGAGGTGTGTGCCTTGGTGCTCCTCCACTCTCCAGCGCGTGCAACCCTCCTCTTTCCGGCGTTGACATGGTTGCGGTTCCCGTCGCCACCTCCCTATCTGGGGGCCCTGTCGCCCTGTAAGCTGCTCCGGACGCGGCCCATCCAACCACCACGGCCATGGAGTTCACCCGAGCCGCCATGGTAGTCCACCGTGCGGCGACCCCGGGGTTCACTTCGAAGATGTCGGCGTGTATGGCTTCCAGCACCGCGATACGTGAAATGCAGAAATAGATTGCGGTGAAGTTAGAGTTCACGCGAAGTTTGCTTCTCATAGGTGTGAAGTTTATTTGCTTTTCTTGTGAAGTTTACTTCAAATGAGTTCGTTTGCGAAATTACTGTGAAGTTATCTAGAGAAGTTAAGAAAAATATGATTGCACTGAAAAAATAGATTGCAGTGAAGTTCGGAGTTCACACGAAGTTTGCTTCTCATACTTATGAAGTTTATTTTATTTTCTTGTGAAGTTAACTTCAAATGAGTCAATTTGCGAAATTACTGTGAAGTTCATATGTGTATCTAGAGAAGTTAACGAAAATTTTGTGAACTTCGCTACTACTGTGAAAACGTGAAGTTCACTTATTAAATGACCCGAAGTTACGTTACACAACATGAAGTCCATACATATAAAATAAGCGAAGTTCATTAGAAAAAAAGTCGAAGTTCACTTACGGGACAGACGAAGTTCAGAAGGGATTGTAGAATAGTTATTCTACAAGTGGTTGTAGAATAGCTGAGACCTATATATATATAAACCTCTCTTTTTTTGTAAAACCAAGGTAGTGTCCACGTAAAAACTCAATATATGGCAGACCTAGGATTGCATGTATAATAGCATCTACAAAATACATCCTATTTTGGTAATAGCATGTATATTATATACAAACATTTACAGTCAGGCAAATTTACTAAATGCTCGACTTAGAATTACATGTATAATAGCATGTAAAAATTCATCCTCCTTGTCTGTAAAACCCGAAACAAAAATACCAACTTAGGCATTACATACGTAGAGTCATGTAAAAACTCAAAACTATTTTGGTAAAAATACAAGAAAATGATAATTTACATAAAGCTCTGCCTAGAATTACATACATGGGGACAATGTAAATCTCATTCTAGTTGTTTGTAAAAAACGACAAACTTAACTACAACATAGTTACTTGCTTGATGGTGTTCCTAGAAAATTACATATACATTGACATAAGAACCACATTCTAGTTTTGTAGTACGAGTAAAACAGAAGAGATAATTTACAGAACAATCTGCTTAGATTTGGTATCATGTACAAAATAATCCTGGGTGCGAGGTTTCAACATACCATCTTGCTTAGATTGACATTTGTAAAAAAAAATATCCTATAGTACTACAGGAAAAAAAGGACGACAGCAGAATCCCATGCCCAACGACGGATAAAGAATCAACTGTTGCCCAATTAAAATCAGTCGATAGTTTATTAGCAAAACCGTTGTCTTATGGTGATCATCTGTAATATAGGGACCTAAATAAGATGAGCAAAAGAACACGGCACCGACTGGTCTATTAGGTGATTTTAAGAACTTCAATATTGTCCCCAACAGGTAAGAAAAAGAATATATGATATGATCGTATTCATAAAGCAAAACATATGTGCATGCAAAACAATGAAAATGTTAAACTAACCGCTGACTTTGGAGAAGTTAAGTCACAGCAAATGACCTGAAAAGTCACTGCCTGAAGAGGCGCTGCTCCATGCCTATGATAACCTGAAGAGGATCACCAGAAATAAAATATGCAAGTTAAAACTGGAGGTGGCAACTGGAACTGATTTCTGAAGACAGGAGAGCCTGCGAAAACAACAGAGCATCGTCAATTTCTCATAACTCTGATCTTCTCTGAAGGCACGTCGACGTCTCTCCCAGAGCAAAGATTGCCAGCAACAGTTCCATTCCTTCTCATTGGATTGTCTTTCTTTCTCTCTCACCTGAAAGAATTTCTTCCCATCACCTTCTCTGTTTAAACGTTTTCCTATATCTGATGAGTTCACTCTGCCAGGTGGCAAAACAGTAATCAACATACCAGGATCGATGGCAGAACTTTTTACCACACATCATATGGATTCACTGCCAACAGCAACATGTGCAGCATAACAGCTCAACCAGTTTAAGAAGTACACAAAGGATGACTACATCAACATACATGTAAGAAAGACTTGAAAACTACCAAAGCGATCATTTCTGAGTACTTTGTACTAAGATGAACTGCACATGGTCAGCTAACGGCCAAGTGCTAACATAGCTCCACCATCAGCCCTTCAACAAGACGCAGCGTACAAGAACTGCATAGTAATTAACTCACATGTAGCTCGGTCATGTATGAAACTGAAGTTAGAAGCACAAAAAGATATATCCTAAACCGATTTCAAACCACATGCCACAGAACACATATTTCTCTATCAAGCCACATTTTCACTTTGGGACTTCGGCAATGATGCATTTATAGTACAGTAGTAAGAAAAAGAAGATTGATCACGAGTCTAACTATGTCATTGATAAGCTGTACAGCAATGTTGAGTCCAACCAAGTATATCTTTATAAACCGTATAGCAATTTACACAAAGGGACACATCCCCAGTCAAGTATGCAATCAAAATCGCTGGGGATTGTATCAGTCCTATGTGGTATTTCTCTCTCTGTTTTACCAGGAGAGAAGCCTACATGACCAACTTGACTGAACTTCACAAAAATGCAAACTGAACTAAATTTGTCTATCACAATATGCACGCTTTAGAATAATGACAACCTATGTTCGGGAAGCAAGTCCTTAATCAAATACTAAAGACTGAAGACACTGCATCGCCAAGTTTTCATCAGTCTCCACTTACTGCATGAAGACATGCAACTCCATCAATCTTTTGTACTGGCCTTGTTCTATCTCTGCTTCATTTGCACCATGTAATAACAGGAGCTCGATAACACAATCTTCCCAGTCAATACATTACACGCGTCTTTTTTTCGTCTCTTTCTCCCACAATCGGGAGAATTTGAAATCTCTGCCAGATGATCGCTGCCATCTCGTCTCTTTCGCCCTTGCTTTTTCCTCATAATTTTTTGTGGTGGACAGAGATGTTCATTTCCAAGAGCAGACGGTGAATCAACTGCATTTGCAAAACGAGCAGCAGAGCCTTCCTAATTTCATCGATACGACACTTAGCAGCTTCAATCCGTGCTCTCCTCCGCTTCTGCGACTCCATTCCAGCAGTAAACGATGGAGGAGGTGCATCATAGCCAATGTCAATATCTGCTACCTTGTCAAGGGGCATGTTCTTGGTCCAGTCATTACCCAGCAAATCCATCCACGGTTCCAGCTCCAGCCCTCTCTTCCACCGCTTCCTCCTGCTAGCAACTTTACCAACCTTCCCAAGTTCCTTTAGCTGAGCGATCCTCTTCAAGACATTCTGGTAAGTATCTGACATGCACCCCTCTGAGATCTTCAAATCCTCTGATTCTTTTCCCTCTTGCCCAGAACTCTTGAAACCCAAATCGTCAGTATCCAGGGGAACACCACTCTGGAGGTACTTGGACTCGTCCTCGTCAACTGATGAGTACACCTGCACAATGCCGGCAATGTCTGGATCAAAGCTCTCTAGAAACAGTTCCGACTGGTCAGACTGTGACCGCATCTCCATGAGTCGCAGAAGCATGGGGGCGTTGATGAGCAGGTTTCTGGCATTGACGTCAGCGCCCCACGGAAGCAACTTCTGGGCGACACGCACCAGCGCAGCAACGAGCTCCTTGTATCGGAGGCGGCTGGTGCGGGGCACCGCCGAGATCTGCTGGGCAATTTGTTCCACAGACATAGAGGTGACCCCGTTGAGCTCTGCGGCGAAGGCAATCACACCGGCGACAAGTGGGAGCGGGTGCCGACCGGTGGTGAGCGACCACTTGGAGGCGCAGCGGAGGAGAAATCGCGCTTGCGAGAGGATATCCCCCGTCTTGTCACCCGCAGCTTCGGAGAGCGACTCCAAGCACTGCATGCTGCGGTCGAGGGCGGCGGAGTAGTCGAAGGACGGGAGGGGAGGGAGGGAGAGGCAGGAGGCGATGCGGGACACGAGGTCGGCGAGCGCGAACGTGCTGCAGGCCGCGGCCTCGGCGGCCTCGGCGAGGGAGATCGGAAGGCGGTGGGATCGCGCGACGAGGAAGGCGCAGGCGGCAGCGAGCGCGGGGAGGAAGGCGGAGCCCTGGGTGGCGAGTTTCCCTTCGGTGGCCTTGTTCGCCATGGCGAGGACCTCGTCGACGAGTCTGGGCGAGAGCCTGAATTGGGCGGCCGTGGAGGTGATGACGGTGGAGGCGGCGTAGATTTTGTGGTCGAGGTAGGGGGAGTTGGAGCTGTGGTGGACGGCGGAGGAGGCGCTTCTGTCGATCTCCCCCCACTCGGTGAATTCGGCGCTGTGGATGAACTCTGCGGCGCCGGCGCCGTGGACGAGGCCACAGGAGTTGCAGACGAGCGCGCCCGTGTCCGGGTCCGGAACAACGGGGCCCTCGCCGCACGACCAGCATGGCGACTCCATCGCGCGCGCGCGACCGGCGTCGGCGGCGGCTGGCGCGATGAGGGCGGCGGCTTGAGAGGGGAAGAAAAACGATGTGGGGATTCGATTCGATTCGAAGGCCCGCTCCGTCACAGATTCATGACGGCTCGAACGGCTTTGAGGGGTGATGCCGTGAACCGACTTAGGGCTCATTTGGTAACAGAAATCCCAGGGGATCCCGGCCTTTTCCCGGGGTGTATTTTCCCCTAGTCCGGAGGTCGGGAACAGAATCCTGGAGTTTACACTTGGTTCTTCAGATTCCCGGCCGGGATTATTTTCCCTGGGTGTTTCTCTCCCTGCAACCAAATGAGCCCTTAGGGCTAGTTTGGTTGCCGAGGATCCGCCCGGGATCCCCTCGATTTCCCTGGGTGGTGAATCCACGGGCCGATTCAACCTAGGGATGCCCCACCGTCCCGTTTGGACGCCCGCGGGGGGTGGTTTCCCTGCCTTTCCGCGGCCCTTCCCCGGGTGGGGTTTCCACGCCTCGAGAGGTCGGGGAGGAAATCCCTGACTCGCTCTCGCGACCGAGGAGAGGAGAGGCGGCGGCGCGGGCGACGCCCCCACTGAACTCATCCACCTATCTCCGGCTGTGACCGGCGACCCAGAGCTCTGCCGATTTCATACTTCCTTCTATTTGTGTGCGAGCTCCTCTTCCTTCGACTACTCCACGCGGACGCCGCCCCGCCGGCCCTCACCGACGAGCACGCCACCACCAGATCCGCCGCCAGCAGGTAAGCCGGGCGTACTCTTCCTCTCGTTCTTCTGCTCAGCACCGTTGATGCTGACCTCTGGATGAACTTGCTGGCCCAAATCCAAAAACAACAAAGGCGCATCACGAAACGCCATCAAGGTTACAAGATCCGTAGCAAAGCAGCGTGTACAACCTCAGTAGCAGACACCTCTATTTTTCTCGATCTTGCACGCCTACGCCTCAAGTTCTATCCACAGTACATGCCTATTTTAGTATGAACACAACATGCTTTGCACGGCCTGGACTCTAGTACAATCAGATGCAAGCCTTATTAAACCAAATGCATCATAAGGACTCTCAAGACCAGTGTTTTTTTACTGTAAAGGCCACCCCTAAATTATTCGGTCTGAAAGAACTCTGACGAACTATGGAGCTACTCTGTAAACTCTGATGAATTTAAGGGATTTTGGTATTCATATATGTGGAATAAAGTCTAACTTTAGTCCTCTGACGTATGCACTATTTTGTAGATCAATATTCTGAATTTAATTCCATCGATGAGCAGCAGCAGATATATGTTGGCTGTTTAATTCAACCTGACCATTCAAAGTAGTTGAAATTAATCCATCGATCCAACATATATTTTTTAGTACCATAGAAATCGATATAGCCAGCTGATTTCACCGTTATGATCTGTTTGTTGCCCGGTTGGAACTTGATATAGCTAGCTGAATTCGTCTGATCGTTGAATTTCTGATGTCAAATGAATGTCTCACATTTTGCTTGATTTATTTTTTGTAGGCTCAGATGTAGCTCAGATGGAGAGTTTTCTGGTGATGCATCCATTTTAATGATGACAAATGAATGTTTCACATGCCTCGTGGCATTTGTGTTTCAATACTCGTGCACGTTTCAGCCTTTTAACACCATGTACTACATGTTTAGTTTTTGACAGATCACCTTCTGATTTGTTTGAAGTAGTCTAATGGTTTGGTCCAGCAAATTTGGTGGCTTATAATTATGTCATTCTTTGATTAGAGGACTGGACTTCCGAGACGAGGTAGCAGTAGTTATCAGTCAGCTCACATCCTTTCACCTCTAGGTCAGTAAGATCGCCGTGGCATCTCCTTCACTCAGCACAAGAGGTAGCTTTGATTACCTTGGTCTTTATTAGACTAACTTAGCAATGTCGCTGCTATATATGTTATCTAAGTATCCTTTGTTCTAGATGATATTTTGATCTTAGCAGATGCTTGAACTTCACTAATATATTTAATCAACTGCAACCAAAAATTGGTATTTTGAGTTTTTGACCTTAGTGGATGCAAGATGTACTAGATGATCAAAACTTTTGAGATACACCTTGAAAAAACTCTTGTAGATGCTTGTCAACTTTTTTTTGGCTTCCAACCGAATAATCATCGTTTATTAATGCTTTCTTTTGCCCTGATTACATTCAGAGTTCCCAAACCGCACTATTTCCCGAACCCCTCGTTATTTTTCTCTATCTTGTTATATTGTTCACCTATTCAGTAACACTATTTCCCGTGTCCTGTTTTGATATCTTTTTTCTCCTGGGTTTTATATGAGCATTTCTCTTGTGGTATTCTTCTATGCAGGTTTTCATAAGCTACTGATGAAAATGCTCGTAAAACTTGATTTTGGAAGTTCAGTGACCATTTCAGCGTTCTCACAGTAGCAACAATTCGACATGGACAAGTCAAATGAATTTGACATTCTGTAGTAGCTGGACTTGTAACTGTAATTGTTATTTCCTGTTTGTGTGACTCGGTCTGGGTTGAATTTGTTTTTGTGATTTTCCGAATGATTTATGTATATCATTTTTAATAATTTGTACTGGAAATTTGTTAATTCTTATTTTCTTCTAGATGAAAATACAGAATTATTATTGATCTTTCGTATTGATATGACCATCTTTATAAATAAACAGATTATGTCCAATGGTATTCAAATATTATATGCTCAGATTTCTGGATCGTGACCTCCTATCGTGTATTCTTTTCTTTAGCTGCTGTCTAGTGTATTCTGATCGTGGTTTCCTCTCCCGCCCCCTGCTCTCCAAACTGAGGTGGGGATATTCCCCCAGTTGGAGGGGATCCCCTATGTACGTGGAAAACCCCCCTCGTGGGTTTAGAACCCTGGGATATATTCCCCTTACAACCAAATCAGCCCTTAAGGTTGTAATTACGTTTTCCAAAACAAGGAGGAAATTGCACATGACACCAAGGTTTGGTGCCATTGTTGCAGAATCAAAACACTTGTTGCAGCAAACCCTATGTTTTCGTCTAATCTGTTGCAACCAGCCCAAATAACTGATTTAGAGACTTAATACGTATCTGACATGTGAGCTTGGATTGTATATACCGTATATCAAAATTATACGATTTTTTATACCGTACACCATAAATATATGACAAAATAAAATAAGGCCACCATATACATTAGAAATAATTTGTCCAAAACAAAAAGAAAGAGCAGAGCAACAAAGTTAGAAGAGATGGTCTTGGTATCCATCGGCAGTCAATGCAGGAAGCATTATCGACGCGCTGGTCGTCTCCCCTCCCCGTTCTCTGTAGCAGGAAGGGCGATTTTTGAGTTCACCCGGCCGAGCCACCTTCTCGCCGTCGATCCGGTCGGATCCCTCGCCCTCCGGCGGCCGCCTCGGCGGCGGGAGGGTGGGGGATCCCCGCGTCTCGCGTGTACATAAGGGAGGTTCCTTTGGGGCAGCCGGCGGCGCCGTGGAGGCGAAGGTGGCGCTGGTGTGGTTTTTGTTGCAGATGCTTCTCCTCCCCGGCGGCGGCGCTCGTGGAGCTCCGGGCTGGTGCGTCTGCTCCTCCGGCACCCGCGGATCGGCGGATCCGCGCCGTGTCTCGATCTGCTGCCAGATCCAGTGGCGGTCTCCGTCCTGGCAGTGGATTTGCTCGGATCCCGGGGCGCGCGGGGTTCCTCGACTTCGTCCTGCGGCGGATTTGAAGACGACTCCGGCAAGGAGGTGTGGATGGGACAGGGGGGCGCTCGCCCCGGCCGTTCATCGATTCAAGCTCCGCCGCGGCGCGGCGGGCGGGCACGGCGGCGTCTCTCATAGGGCAAATGCATCCCTGACAGCGGCAAGATGGAAGGTGGTCTTCTTCAGCTCCGACGCCGGCGTGGTCGGTGCTCCCGCAGCTTCTGGGTCCTCCTCCTCCTCGTATGTGTGTTCTTTTTCTTCGATCTATGTACTGTGTATGTGGATGTTCTTGGTGAATATATGAGGAAGTTGGTTGTGTGCAAAAAAAAAAATGCAGGAAGCATTTTTTAATATATATTTTTCTACCGTTATTATGCTCGTTATTATGCTGTCCAGTATTTAAGAGATGGTCTTTCTTTAACTTTGTAGTTCTGCTCTTTATTTTTGTTTTGGACAAATCATTTCTAGAGTTATGCTGCCCATTTTATAATTTTTCATATAATTTTTGGTATACAGTATAAAATTTGTCGTATAATGTTTGATATATGGTATAAAAATCCAGACCCACATGTCAGATACGTGTTAAGTCTCTAAATCAGTTATTTGGGCTGGTTGCAACTGATTAGACAAAGACATGGGGTTTGCTGCAACAAGTGTTTTGTTTCTGTGTTTTGTGCAACATTGGCATCAAACCTTGGTCTTACGTGCAATTCTCCGCCAAAACAAGAAACTGTTTCTTGGTTTACTATACAGGGAACTTGGAATCTGCCCAAAAAAACTAAGCTAATATAGACGGCGGAGCCAGGATTTAGGTATAGGGGGGCGAGGCATCGGCGGAGCCAAAAACATTTGGTGTACGAGCGAGTTATTGAAGTTTTCTTTTTCATCCAAATACCTTCATTATTAACCTTGCCGATACTATGGCGGACAAATCACAAATTTAGAGCCTTAACGAGTCTAACTACGCCTCATGCTTTCAAAGTTAGGTCTAAAATTATGATTTTTATATACATAGTATAACTAAACTGTTGGATTTTCCACTAACACTTCTACCAGGCTTGAACACGGCAAATCGTATCTAATTGACTAGGCTAGCAGTTCTACAGGATTTGATAGTTGTGTTGTGCACACACGTTAACAAATACTCCCTCCGTCCAAAAATAAGTATCTCAAATTTGCTCAAAAGTGAAGGTATCTAGACATGTTTCATGTATAGATACATCCATTTTTTTGTCAAACTTGAGACACTTATTTTTGTACGGAGTCAGTACTAGTATATGTGGCATACTGATGCCTCCAGATTTAAGTTCTTGATCAGTTATGACCGGGGAGGTCGACGATGGTGCGGCACCGCAGCAGTGGCCTGTCCGCATGAGCAACAATCCAAGTCTCCAACATAGCTTCCAGGAGAACCATTGCTAGACTCGTGTCTTGTTCTGTTATCGGTTGTTGTTTGGTGTAGTTTGTGAGCAGCGACCGGGCGGCCGCCTCCATGGCATATGGACTGGAAGGAGATAGATAGGATATATTGTTTTAGGGTAAGGAGGACATTAGATTTGTTTTTGGGGAGACGATTAGATATGCACTCGCAGCTAGCGTCACAGAACGCAAGTCTAGGAAAAACACGACACGATTAGGGAATATCTAGCTAAACTGGGCTCCTTTGTGGGCTTCTGTGCGTACAGATGCGCGTGAATTTCTAGCTACGATGGGCCTTGAGTACAAATACGTTGATTTTCAGCGTCGATTATGGAATGACTAATACTAATAAGTAGACCGTATAGTTAGGGGGGGGGGGGGGGGGCTGACCCTGCTAGCACCCCCCTGTCTCCGCCCCTGACCATGTTTGATTATAAATAAATATTTACAATCTGCAGACAAGGCATATACTTCTTTAGTCTCAAAATTACCTTGTGATTTAGTCATAGCCAAATCCTATAATGTATATCAAGTATGTACGAAAAATCAACATCCACAATACCAAGTGCAAATAATATGAGGTATATTTCATGATGATTTCAATAATATTGATTTGATATTGTGTATATTAATATTTTTCATATACTTGACCAAATGTTACACAAATTGACTTTGACTAAACCTATAAGGCAAGGTAATTTGATACAGAGTGAGTAGGTGATAACACACATAGTGATTTATATATTTAAAATTGAAAACATCAGGAAGCATAGTGATTTAAATTTAAAATTGAAACCATCAGGAGGCAATTGGCTTTGTACGTAGCACCGCTACTACAACTCAAATGATTTTTATGTTTGACATGTCCATAGGTCTTATGCTTACATTTTAGCATGTACGGTTTTTCTGTTTCACGGAAGTATTTCCCATTTTTCTTTCGGCTAAGATGAGCAGTGTCTGTATCGGCTGATTACTTCTTTCTCGCCATCCGGATACCACTGGAGAGATACCGGAAGCACATAGCGTGGCGTTCTACTGCATCTTTACACTAGTTTCCTGGAAAGACAATTTTGCTTCCCGAGCTCCCCAGTTCTCGCCATTTTAAAAAATCTAAAGATATATTTAAAAGTTTTTTAAAAAGCATGCATTTTCTCAATGATATATCCTACAAACGTGCAAAATCTTAATGCAAATACAATATGTTTTGATCTAGACAAAAATTGGAAATTTGAAACTACATATTGTTCACTATACTCAGATATGTATATTTGTCATTTTTGTGGAACTCAAACCATAAACTATTTTGCATTGAGATTTTGTACGCTTGTAGAATATGTCATTGAGAATATGCATGATTTTTTTCCAGATTTTCTAAAACTTTTAAATATATGTTTTGATTTTTTTGAAAAAGGCGAGATCACTGGAACTCGGGAGCCCCAAAACTCCACTCCTAGTTTCCACTCTACTATGTTTTTTTTCCTGTATTGCATCACTTTTAGTCTACGGCATCCGTTGCAAATAAAATACTAGTAGGAAGAAAAAGGACACCACTATACGAAGGAGCGCTACTCTTGGAGCTGGAGGGTGTTCACCAATTCATAAGCTGATGAAATATATACTCGGAAGCAGACCTGTCGTTCTTCCAAATAAAAAACGGTGCTGGTGCTCCAGCCAGTTTCACAAAAAAACAAAACGAATACACGGCTATTACGCGGTTTCTCTCGGACCTAGCCACTTATGACACCAGGTGTTCAGGTACAAGGTTGGGCTTTCCAATTTGCAGAGCTCAGATAATTTATTGCATTGCAAGTTTTCAACAGCCATGTGGTCTGTTCTTCTGTGTTTCATCATGTATATGCAAACTTCCAGCTCAACACTGAAGTTCATTTCTCCCCCGAAAAGAATACAATGAAAACGTTCATTTCCAAAAAAAAAAAGAGCGCCGTAGAAGTTCAGACAAAACACACAAACACACCACACACTTTGATGCTTCATGATACTGTCATACTGAACTTTCCATCTGTAGCCACTAGAAGACGTGGTTGTGGCATAATAAAATTTTGTGTAGCTCGTAAACAGAAGGACGACGCAACAAACACTTCACCCTTCTGCTCTGATATCCGTAGCTCTGATCTGCTCCTCAACGACCAACCTTCATGTCCGGGTGGTACCATACAGATTCGTGTACACGATCTTCGTCCGGTGGACCAGAATCAAGCTCAGGATAACAGCGATGATGCAGAACCCCGACATGATCAGAGACGAGACAAAAAAACAGATGGCCCCCTCGCACTTCAGCGCAGGAGCGACGTCGGAGACCATTCCCAGCAATCTGCTGGGTATTACCAGTAATGTTGAGTTGTTCTGGTGAGCTTGCTTCTTGGCTTCATAGTCGTAGATGCCGCTAGCAATAATGCCCGAGAAAACCAGGGAGCCTGCGGGGTTTGCGACAGTAAGAAAGTTGTACAATGCTCCAAAATTCTTCACGCCAAACAATTCGGACGCAGCGGCTGGCACGATCGCCCAGTGGGCACCGTACCCGAGCCCGATAAGCAGTGTGCCAAAGTACATTGTGCCGGGCCAAGCCATTGCGAATGTGAAGTGTCCAATTGCCATGAATACTTGAGCTGTCGCTAAGGCAATTGCCCTTGGATAAGCATAATCCCTGATAAAAAGGGTGAGAACAGATAAATGAGACAACAGTGGGGAAGATAACCTGTGTTTTGAGCAACCCAGTCATCACATGTATTAATTGATCAGAAGAATATTGGTCATGATTGACTAAAATGATAATCCAGATGTTGCCTACTAGCTGCCTACAGTTTGTTAGCTCGCTAATCTAATATTTGTATCAGTTTGGTATCCATTTTGATGACATTTTTCTCTGCTTTGAATCTCCGAGGCAGATGGAATAAATTGTGACGATACCACTAAAACTGCTTTATCATACAAAATATATTCAATGAATAAATAGTAAAGTGGGTAAAAGTTTCCTTAGGGTTGTGAGCTTAGTCAGCGTCAGCACTGAATCAGCGTAGTCTGTTATGCAACTTCCTGTTGGAGAATGCTCTTCCATATGAACCAAACAAAATACTACTCATCTAAGTAGACGCAAATGTCAGCAAAGAGGTGCCACATGATTCTTACTTGACAATAATCTCTGAAAAGTAGCCCCCAGCAACACGTCCAAGGAAGTTCCAAATGCTAATCATTGACACAAAAATGTGGGATTCCTCGTAACCCAATGACTGACTCATTTGCCCAAGATTATCAATCACAGTAAGACCTGAACCTGACCCCAAGAGAAGGGAGAAAAATAGAAGCCAAAAATCTGCCTTGATCATCGCTTGCAGCAATGTGAAATCCTCTCCTCGCCGTGGACCTCTCCTCCTTTTAACCCTGACAGCCCCAACAGCAGCTGCCTGGAATAGCCTAGTCTGCAATTCAGCAATCCTCTTTTGCCTCTCTGAGGCTGGCAGTAGATCAACTTCTTTTGGTTTTACATCCTCCACCTCACTGAGTATAACTTCATTTTGATCTTCGGACAGTAATGAACCACTTGCTTCTTCTCTTCGAGGTGATGGTAACAGTGGTGCATAGACACTCTCGTCGTCATTTGAAAAGAAGCTGAGAATCACAGGGATGACTATTGGAACTAGCAAGAGGACAATTAGAACGACGGTACACACGACTGTCAATGTTTCGCTCAAGCCAACAAGGTCTTCAAGCAGCATCACACCCATCAGATAAGCGGCCAAGACTAAGCAAACACTGTATACAAACGTGAAACTTGTACCATCAGAGGGCCGTACCTGTCTGTGGCCTCCAACTGGTCTAACAATGAACATTAAAGCAATAACTACCATTGCTGGGCCAACAGCAACCATAAATATAAGTGCAGCATCATCAGGCGTGTGCATTATTGAATAAATCTGTGTTATGATTGCACCACTCAAACCAGCAAATCCCTTGAGGATACCAACAATTGGTCCACGGTTCTTGGGGAAGTTCTGAACACATGAGACGAGTGCAGCAGTATTGAAGTACGTCTCACCATTATTTCCGACAAAGATGAGAATACACATCTGAAATGAGACAGGGGACTTTTAGCACAAGGGCCAACAAAACTTAATTAAAGAAATAAATGTAAACAAAGGCCCGGTTAGATCATACTGAAACTCAATAGGAATGTTATTAAACAATAATTTTAGGTGATTCTATTGCAGCGGTATTAGACATATGGATAATAACACATTGTGAAGTTTCTAGGTTGAACATTGTTAATTGACATGAACTATACGAACCCAAGTGTTTTTCAGAATTTGTTTCTTCGAATACACGTCGAAACACATGTCATTTGTAATGTTCTCCTAGATATTAGATAATGAAGGTTAACTAAATGCACATGGGAAGCAAGAAAGCGACCACTAACACTTCCTAAGAATACACACAGTGATGACTAGGAAGCATATTCGACATGCTGTGTGTTAGAATACTCTCAGTACACATTACAATCAACCAGCTACAATACAGCAGAAAGAAGTCAACCTGTTTAAGCCAGTAAAAATCTGGAAATGATTTCTGAACATAGCTTCCACTATTTTTGATGAACAGATAGCACTAAACTCCAACAGTAGCGGTATTCCAAAACAGGGAATTAGCCGCTTTCTTTGAAGAAAAGTCGAATAGTGACTCTCCATCATTGGAGACAGGCATGCAGTTAGAATGTGTGATTGACCCATGTTTGCTTTCGAATGATCAGAAACTAGTCTCGCGTGTTCAACCGAAGAAATAACACTTCTGCGGGGCATGATTAGTTTCCAGTCCCAATCTTTGAAACTTCAACCGTACAATTAATTCTACAAAGCACGGTAGAATTCGAGTGTAGCATCACGCATCACATCATGGATATGAAACTGAAACCTCAACAACCACTGCACATAAGTTCATGAATTTTTTCCATCACAATAAGCATCGTGCACGCTTCAATTAGCGCAATAGTCACGGAGAATTTTCTAAGCGTTAGAATAATCAGCTAGCACAATCCGCAGCAGCACATGAGGCTGCAAGAACAGGACAGGCCGATGCGGAAGCATCTGAAACGGAAGGACTAATGATTGGAGGGGAAGGAGGTAACGGATCTTACGGCCCAGAGCGGTGGCACGGCGACGCGGCGGGTGACGGCGAGCCAGACCCAGCCGTAGCCGACGAGGTTCTGCGCGGCGCCGATGAGGAGCGCGGCCCAGAGCGGGAGCACGGCACAGAGCGTGCCGGCGAGGAAGCCGACGCTGTCGCCGAGGTCCTTGGCAACGCCGAGGCTGGCAATCTGGCGCTGGTTGTACCCCAGCGAGGACTTGATGACCGGCGACAGGCTGCCGAACAGGTAGCCCACCCCGGCGACCGACTGCATCCACATCGCCGCCACGAACACAAGCCACCGATTCCGCAGGAACCCCCGCACCCGGGCCATCATCTCCGCCATTGCCGCACAAGGCTGAGCAGCAGCCCCCAAGAATCTGGTAATGCGAGGAGCTGAACTCGGCCAAAAGAACGGGTTTGGGACGGGAACGAGAAGCTGTCCTCCGGCTTCTTGGGGCCAGCGAAGAGCTCTGGATTGCGGGAAACGGAAGTGGCGACGACCTTGAGGAGAGCCGGGATCGGGATGCGGAATCAGCAGCGATCTTCTCCGCTGGCGTTATTTATTGCTGATACCAACGTGTGCCCGTGCCTGAATGACCAAGACCGGGCAAGTTGGAATAAGAAATTGGAATTGAGCGATGGCGTTTTTTCTTATCTGGAGGTGGTAGCCTGTAGGCCCGCGTGGACATGGCGAGAGGAGGAGGCAAGAAGACAAGCCGGGACTTTGACGCGACACTGTGCGCTGAACTTTTACCTCCGGTGCGCGGCCGATGGGCACGCACAGCAGCCAGCCACGACGCTGACCGCGGGGTGACGGTGATGCGCATCGTGGGGGACAACGACGAGCCGAGGTGAGACGACGCCACGACGAGGATGGGTGCTGGGTGGGCGGTGGCGCTGGACAAGACACATCTCGCCACCGCCGACGAGTGTGTAGCGGTGGCGGAAAACTCCAGCGCAGGGGACGGGACGGGCCCGGAGAAATGTCCGTTTCTGGACGACTTGAGCGGCGCGCGCTCCTTGCCTAGCGTTTTTTAATCTCGCCGCGGTGGACACGATCGGGGGAGTCAGTTGGATAGATCTGATAAATGTTTATGTTGGAGTAGCTGTCTAGTTTGATTTTTCCAATTTCTTAAAAATTGGTTTGAATTTCATTTGTGTTAAGAAACAACGTTGTTCAACACTTGCTTCCAATCACCACATACACAAGGGCACAATCACAAGAACACAAGAAAGACACCAGATAGAGAGAAGGCTATGATCTCTTTATTATTTGTGTTGTACGTATACAATCTCAGGAAACTTGTGTGTCTCAAGCCCCCATCTCATGCCTCCTATATATAGCCTCACTAGGGAGGGCATTTTAGGTATTAAGCCCACAAATATCTGATCACCCTTGCCTAGCAAGGAACACCATCCTTGGCCTCCAAGGAAGCAACTTACTTAGCTAGGAAGTTACTTAGCTAGGAAGGATATGCCTTGGCCTCCAAGGATAGTGATCAGGTTCATAACACTCCCCCTTGGGCTAATACCGCGAAATGCACATGCCTCATTAAAACTCCTCCCAAAAACCCAGTGGGAAAAAAAGGGATCAACGGAGAAAGAGTACATTGCACACGCAAGCTATGTTGCACTTGTTGCCTCGTTAAAAACCTTACGTGACAAAATCCAGTGGGAAAAAGTCACTAAGGGAAAAAGAGTACAACAACTTATCTTCAGGATTAGGTTTGATCTTCGGGATCAATACGAGTTTTAGTATCTCATATTATGGGCTATGGTTTAGGCTCCCCCTAAACCTTGCATCTCTCTAAGTCGTCTCATACCAATGCCTTGAACACATCGGAGAAAACTAGGTGGAGGTAGAGACTTTGTAAACAAATCGGCAAGATTTTCACATGACTTAGTATGCAAGACCTTTACTTCCCCACTCTTCTGGAGCTCATGAGGGTAGAAGAATTTAGGAGCAATATGCTTAGTGAGATTGCTCTTAACATAGCCCATCTGCATTTGTGCAACACAGGCAGCATTATCTTCATAGATAATGGTTGGGGTATCGATGACATTGAGTCCACATGACTTCAGGATGTGACTTGTCATACGTCTCAGCCAAACACATTCTCGTGCGGCCTCGTACATCGCAATTATCTCTGAGTGGTTTGTAGACGTGGCTACCAGGGTCTGCTTGAAAGACCGCCAAGAAATGGCTGTACCACCACAGAGAAATATGAATCCAGTCTGTGATCTGGCATTATGGGGATCAGACATATAGCCAGCATCCGTATATCCCACCATGGACAAGTCTTAGTTTATTTTATAGAACAATCCAAGATCTTGGGTACCTTGAAGGTATCTGAGGACAGTTTTGACGCCAACCCAATGTCTTCTGGTTGGGGCAGCACTATACCTAGCTAGGAGGTTTACTGCGAATGCAATATCAGGTCTAGTGCAATTCGCAAGGTACATTAGTGCTCCAATGGCGCTCAAGTAGGGAACTTCAGGTCCCAAAACTTTCTCATTTTCTTCACAAGGTCTGAATGGGTCTTTATCCGCTTCAAGGGATCTTACGACCATGGGGTTCTTAGAGGGTGCGATTTATCCATGTTAAATTTTGCAAGGACCCTCTTTGTATAGGTGGACTGGTGTATAAAGACTCCTTCAGGGAGGTGCTCAAACTGCAGGCCTAAGCAAAGTTTGGTTTTACCCAAATCTTTCATCTCAAACTCCGTCTTAAGGTAAGACATAGCTTCCTTTATGTCCTCTGCGTTTCCGATGATATTGAGATCATCGACATAGACTGAGATGATACAGAATCCATTCTGGGATTTCTTGATGAATACGCAGGGACAATCATCATGATTGGTGTAACCTTTCTTCAGGAGAAAGTCACTCAGCCGGTTGTACCACATTCTACCGGACTGCTTTAACCCATATAGCGACCTCTGCAATTTGACGCTATACATGTTGCGATTTTCATTTGGATGTGGGCTCTTTAATCCTTCAGGGACTTTCATATAGATCTCTGAGTCAAGTGACCCATACAAGTATGCGGTCACCACATCCATCAACTGCATTTGCATGTTCAGGCTAGCTGCCATAGATATCAAATATCGGAACGTGATGCAACTCATCACAGGAGAGTATGTTTCATCGTAATCGATGCCTGGTCTCTGCGAAAAACCTTGTGCTACCAGCCTCGCTTTATATCTCACCACCTGGTTATTTTCATTCCTCTTCCGAACGAAAACCCATTTGTACCCAACAGGGGTAACGCCAGGAGGAGTTCGCACTACAGGGCCGAACACATTCCTCCGATAAAGCGAGCGCAATTCGGCCTCAATTGCTTCTTTCCATTTAACCCATTCTGAGTGCTTCTGGCACTCTGCCATGGACTTAGGTTCTGGATCCAGTTCAACGGAAGCAATTTTTGAGGCAAATTATATGTCGACAATAGTAGTCTTTCTGTTATATAACTCTCCTGAATCAATATAATTTATACTGATTTCATCATTCATTTTCACCAACTCGTCATGTTTTCCCAAAACGACTGAGTCTGGGTGTTCCGATGTCCCAGTACCAAAATCAATTTGCGAGCGTGATTTTGCACTGGGAATTTCATCTTCAGGATGGCTCACTTCAGGGAGCTTCTCAACTTCAGGTTGAGATTCTTCAACTGACTTAATGTGTGACGTATCTGGCACGGGAATTTGTTTCTGCGGACGTCTCCGCGGAAGTTTATCCCGTGCACCCAGAGGTCTCCCCCTTTTTCTAGAGGTTTGGCCCAAATTTGAGTTAGTAGCCGTCGGGGCTATTTCTACTCTCTCTGGCACATTTACAGCAGGTATATGTGATTTTGTCACCCCACTATGATCAGTGAAGGCTTCAGGCAAATTATTTGCTAGCCTTTGGAGGTTTAAGATCTTCTGAACTTCAAGTTCAGCTTCGCTAGTGCGTGGATCTAAGGACTGGAGGCCCTCAGCACTCCATGAAATTTCTTGGCATTTCTTTTGGTACATTTCTCCCCCTAACGCCGGGAAATGGTCCTCATTAAAAATACTATCAGCGTACCGAGCCGTGAACAGATCCCCAGTCATAGGCTCAAGGTATTTGATTATAGACGGAGACTCATACCCCACATAGACCCCCAACTTTCGGTGAGGACCCATGGTGGTACGCTGAGGTGGTGATATCGGCACGTACACAGCGCAACCGAATCTTCGCAGATGGGAAATACTTGGTTCTTTCCCACGCACTAGCTGCAAGGGGGATGCAGAGTGATATGCAGTTGGCCTGAGCTGGATTAATGCTGCTGCATGCATCACAGCATGTCCCCAACAAGTAGTTGGGAGCTTGCAGTTCTGTAAAAGTGGCCTAGCAACCAATTTAATCCTTTTGATTAATGACTCTGCAAGGCCATTCTGAGTGTGGACATGTGGAACCGAATGCTCCACTTGTATGCCAAGAGCTAGGCAATAGTCATTAAATGATTTGGAGGTAAATTCTCCAGCATTGTCCATCCTTATGGATTTGATCCGGCTATCCGGAAAATTTGCTCTTAGTTTAATTATCTGGGCAACCAGCTTTGCAAAGGCATGGTTCCTTGTAGATAATAGGCATATGTGGCTCCACCTAGTGGAGGCATCAATCAGGACCATAAAATATTTGAAAGGGCCCGACAAGGGTTGTATTGGCCCACAAATATCGCCTTGAATTCTCTGCAGGAAAATTGGCAATTCATCCTTCACCTTCAAGGTGGAGGGTCTAAGGATTAACTTCCCTTTGGCACATGCAGTGCACATAAAATCTTCAGATTTGGGAAGTGTTTTGTTGCTATGTTATGGCCAACAGAGCCTTTGATGATTTTCCTCATCATGCCCAACCCAGGATGACCAAGTCTATCATGCCATACCCTGTATGACTCTGGGTTCCTGAAAATCGTTTTCAGCGCAACATATTCCTTTATGGGCTTTATGTGTGTGTAATACAATCCTGATGCTAAGGAAGGGAGTTTCTCAACCACTTTCTTTTTGGATCCGTCAAATTTAGTCATGATCAGGTATTCAGTACCATTCTCGACCTTTGTTTCCACATGGAAACCATTTGCACGGATAGCTTTAAAGCTTAGTAGGGTCCGTTTTGATTCAGGATACAACAAGGCATCCTTGATCACTAATTGGGTACCCATAGGGAGAACTATTGTGGCACTTCCGGTACCGACAATATGAGTATTGCTTCCGGCAATGGTCATAACATTTCCAAATTTCTTGGTCAGAGTCTGGAAATATTTGGTCTCCCGAAGAACCGTATTTGTGGTGGCACTGTCTATAAGACATATCTCCTCTTCCTCCATGGATTGATACACCTTACTGTGTAAAAAGACATATTTACATCTCCACTAGAAAGAGCATAAACATATAACATACTGGAATTTATATTAAGCAAGAGTTACACTAATGCAAAATACAATACTATGCTCTTCAGGAGCTTATTACATGACCAAGTTCAGCAGGAACTATATAATACTGGAATTACAACTCATGACGGAAATATATTAGGCTAGGAGACTACGCCAGGTCTCCATATATATCAACATTCATATCTTCTGCAGGAAGATCGACACCATCCAGGCTGAAATCATCACTACCAGGATTTTCCTCAAGAAGAAGGTCTTCAAGCATCTTAGAGTCCGACGAGCAGCAGGCTCTACAAAGTGGGACTCGTGATTATCCTGCTTGTTGCTACCCTTGATGGACTGCTGATATAACTCAACCAGGTGCTTGGGGGTGGGGCAGTTGCGAGACCAATGATTCTCGCATCCACATCTAAAGCATTTTCCTTGCTTTCCCCTAGTCTGAGCACCTAGATCAGCTCTGAATTTTTCTTTGCCTTTGCCTTTTCCTCTTCCTCTACCCTTGCCCTTGAATGCATTGCTCCTTTTTCCCTTCCATCCTGGGTTCCCTTTGTCCTTTTTGTGGCCATGGGAACTCCCAACACTTTGAGTGATCGCATGTGCTTCAGGCACAGCCATAGTCCCAGTTGAGCGGGCGCTATGGTTCTTCATAAGAAGTTCATTTTGTTTTTCTGCCACTAACAGGACAGAGATCAACTCAGAGTACTTGGCATATTTGGCATGCCTGTATTGCTCTTGCAACACCATGTTGGTGGGATGGAACGTTGACAAAGTTTTGTCAATTATATCAGCATCAGTGACTTTCTGGCCACACATTCTGAGCAGGGAAACAATGCGGTGCAACGCAGAGTTATATGCTGTCACAGACTTGAAGTCTTGAAAACGTAGGTTTAACCAGTCACTCTGTGCTTGAGGAAGCGCAACAGACCTTTGCTGGTCATAGCGATCCTTCAGGGATTGCCAAAGAGTGAGTGGATCCTCTTCAGTCAGATATTCAAGCTTCAACGCTGAATTGAGGTGATGCCTCAGAAAGATCAGCGCTTTCGCCTTTTCAGCGGCAGAAGGACCATTTGTGCCAGCTGCTGGCTGGTTAATGGCATGACTGAGAGACATGGATGTAAGGCTCAGCTTAGCATCCATAGCCCACGTGAGGTAGTTGCTGCCATCCAGGGCGAGCTCGGCAAATTCCTTGGAGTTGATGCCCGACATTTCCTGTATATTTAGATCATGCAACAATTTACTTCAGCTAAATAAGTGCATGTCATGAGTGCAAACAGTGTAAATACTGGTATGTAAACAATTCCAGATGTCTATGCACTAATCAAATACTTCAGGATTTAATTTGCAAGGCCGTGGCCGTGTAAGCTTGACATAAGCGTCTCGTCTTGGCTTCTGGCCAACTGTTAGGCTGGCGAAGTATTTCCAGCGACGTCACCGACGTCACCGGCAAGCGCACGACGCTGGCCAAGGTGGTACGATGGCGCAGAGCTTCAGGCTCTGGTCATGGCGCCGATAGCGACGAACGTGGCCTTCCGGACACACGCGGGTGACACACGGGGAGCTGCAGGCTCCAGACGTCGATAGCGACGAACGCGGCCGTCTGGGCACACGCAGGATACTCACACAGAGCTGCAGGCTCTAGACGTCGAGCCGCCGACGCGTTGTGACCTCGTCACCAGCCTTTTAGTTAAGGCAATGCCATGATGCGAAGCTTCAGGCTCTGAACATTTTGCTGCTCAGCACTGCCGGTGCAGAACCATCCCATTCATGGAGATAATGCTCACAACTTGTTTGAATCGGCTGCCTTGAGATTATTTTCTCGACCGATCAACATGAGCATGCAATATGTAGTACTACGATAGTACACTCATGTACACACGAAGCTATTTTAGAAGTGATTAGCAAGTAGCTTTGAACAGCATACCTTTGCTCGAGAGCACTCGTGCTGATAACGTGTTAAGAAACAACGTTGTTCAACACTTGCTTCCAATCACCACATACACAAGGGCACAATCACAAGAACACAAGAAAGACACCAGATAGAGAGAAGGCTATGATCTCTTTATTATTTGTGTTGTACGTATACAATCTCAGGAAACTTGTGTGTCTCAAGCCCCCCATCTCATGCCTCCTATATATAGCCTCACTAGGGAGGGCATTTTAGGTATTAAGCCCACAAATATCTGATCACCCTTGCCTAGCAAGGAACACCATCCTTGGCCTCCAAGGAAGCAACTTACTTAGCTAGGAAGGATATGCCTTGGCCTCCAAGGATAGTGATCAGGTTCATAACAATTTGGAGTTATATTTGAAAAGATACCTTTTTTTGGAAAGTAATAAAACAGGGAAAAAATGGAAAAAAAACTGCCAGCCGGCCCAGCACACGTAGCCCAGGCCCAGCCCACGGAGCAGCCCAGGACGCGGTGACGTCACGCTGGCGCTGAGAAAAAAAAAGGCGGAGCTGGCCGCGGCGGCGCCGAGCTCGCCGGCGGCGCGCCGCCGCTTTCCGGGACGCGGGCGCGGGCTCGTCGGACGCGTCTCGCCGCGCTCGACCCGTAGGTGGCGGCGCCGCCCCCTTTGGGTCGCCGTTGCGGCGCCGGCGGCGCGCGGGCGCGGCGGAGACTCGCGCGGACGGCGGCGGCGATCCCGGCGCAGCCACGGCGTCCTGGCGGCCGATACTCGGGCAGAAGGGAGAGGCAGAGACGGCGGAGCGCTCAGTGCCCGTCGATCCGGAGGGGGAGCGGCGGAGCGGCGGCGGCGTGAGGCGGCGGCGGCGGCGATGCCGCGGGCGGCGCGTGAGAGAGAGGGAGAGAGGGGCTGCGCGCACCATTTTCTTGAGGGGTCCCTGTGGTTTCGGAAAATTACGGATTGGTCCCTCTCCTCAAGGAAACCAGGGGCGCGTGTTAATTTGCAGAGTTGCGAGGGTTTTTGTAGAAAATGGAGCGGCGACCGGGTGGGCGACCGGCAGGAACTGGGGCGACCGGCCGGTGACCGGAGCGACGTGGCGTCGCCTGATTGGACAAAAATCGCCAGCTACAGTAAATCGCGGGATGGGGGCGACGTGGAGCCATCTGAGCCGTCCGTCGCGGCGATCTGACGGCCAGTGGAATCCGGCGACGTGGACGAATGACAGGCAGCGGATTCTTCCCCCTTTTATATATAGTAGAATAAGGCCCTTATTTTTTTTTTGATCAACAACTTAGGACATTAACAATGATTTATACTTATAATATGTCAACAAAATCAGTATAAAGATACATTATGAAATGAAAAAAAAATGGAAAGACGAATGTACAATGCCATTTGTACATTCTCAATCCATAATTACTAATTCTTCACGAAAAAATTGGTTAGGCAAATTTGAGCCTAAATCTATTGAAGACATTTTTTTCTATAGGCAACAAATCCACTGATACACCGAAGAATCTTGTAACGTGGAGTTTTGACAAGGATAATGGCTACCGGATAGAGCATATCTCCACTAATATTAAAAGAACGAGTCAGACAGATCCAGACGATCTTAGCCGTACACACAAAAAATCCAACGCCCCAAAATGCACCGGTGATTGACAAAGGCGTTTAACAAAACTGTCAGTTTAAACAGCCATCGCAAACAGCTATCCCCAATTCCCATCGCTGCGGAACTCCAACAGCCGGGGACGGTATGTCTCTCGCGGAAGCGATGGGATGTAACAGGCTGATTGTGCAGTCAGACTGCTCAGAAGTCATTGAAGTTATGAACAATGGCGGCAACACTTACGGGCCAGCTGCAGCCATCTTCGAAGATTGTATTTTATTTTGTCGGAGTTCATAGATGTCATTTTCGAGCATTGTCCTAGGGAGGCGAATATGGCGGCGGATATGCTAGCTAGTAGATCAGTTGGACCTATTCCAACTGTTTGGAAAGATAATCCCCTGATTTTCTAGTTGATGTAATTTCAAACGATGTATCTGTGTTACCAACATCAATATAAATCGCCATGATGGCTTTCCCTCAAAAAAAACTGTCGGGGAAGAGCTTTTGCCGCAGCCGACACGCGGCCTCCGGGGAAGACCTTCCGCCCTCTACCAGCCGCCGCCACCGCCCCGCTGCACTGAACGGCGGCGCCCTGCACGCCAGTCCCAATCGAGGCGGCGCCCTTCACGCCGGCCACAATAGAGGCGGCGCCCTGCAACAGCTGCACTCTCTTTAGGTTTGCCTGCAACAGCTGCACTCTCTTCAGGTTCGGCCTATTCGAATGGGTTCGCAACGAGCTGCTGGGTTAAAATTTGTTAGATTTTGGGCCCATTTTGGGCAGCCCAATAAAATTCCTGAAAATCTCAAATTGGCCCATGTGCATGGCAGAATTTTGGAGGTGCAAAGTGGTGCTAAAGTTTAGTCCCACATTGCTAGTTGGAGGAGACAAACACCACCTTATAAGGTGGAGTGTTGTACCACTTGGTAAGCTTGTGAGAACAAGAGGCTCTCTCGTGCGCACTCCTCCTCCTCCTCCGCCGCCGCTCGCACGCACGCACCGCACCGCCCGCCCGTCTCGTCACGACGCGCCGCGGGTTGCGGGAATCTCGCCGAGCCGAGCTTTATTTTTGCAGTCCGGGAAAACGGTTTGGACGGACGCGTCACAGTTAGTCGGTTCGGGTCGCTCCCGGATCGTGGGCTACTGTAACCGACCTAAAACGTGCGCGACGTGGACTTGGCCCACGTTGTACCCGTTAGGGTTTTCCCGAGCCGCACTATATAAAGTCGTGCACTGCGTGCGCTGCAAACCACCGAACCAATCTAGGTTTTGCCAATCTCGTGCCTTGCGCCGCCACCGTAGTCTACTCCATCCCGTGCGCCGGCGTGCACCGGCGAACGGGACAGCAGGTCTCCGGAACCGCTCGTCCTTGTGATCCTGTACGGGAGAGGGCGAATAAGGTTTTTGGGAAGCGCTCCGCGCGACTGCTTTCAAGTTCTTCATCACGGCTCGACTTCCTGGACGATCTCCGGGTCCGCGGGCGACTCGTCTCCAACGTCGTCTCCTTCGAGCTGCTACCGTCGCCGCTCAAGCTGCTGCCGTCGCTGCTCCAACGACTACTTCCTCTACAACCGTTCGGTACGTGCGGCGTGTTCTGAACTGTTTTGCTATGGATCTGTTGGCGTATGTGTTGCTGCTGTTCATGTTGATTAGTACATCTAGTATGTTCGTATTCTACATGTTAGTAGCTGGTGTAGTTATGTTTAATATTCTGGAATTAATCATGGAATTATTGCCTAATTATCCAACAATCCAAAAACCTTATATGTGTTATAGGCAATTTCCTGAGTTAAACATGGGACATCTATCTGATGCGCTGAGGCCGGACAAGTTTACCGGTGTGGACTTTAAGAGATGGCAGTACAAGACCACACTGTGGTTGCGATCTCTGAAAGTGTTCGAGGCTAGTGAGGGTTTACCTGAAGGAACTATATCTGACGAGGATCAGAACAAGTTCAAGGAAACCAATACTGCCTTTGTGGGACTCGTTCTGAGTGCTCTTAGCAACAAGCTGTTTGATGTGTACATGCACATTACAGATGCCAAAGAGCTCTGGGAGGCACTGAACGCTAAGTTCGGTGTAGCAGATGCTGGCAGTGAACTGTACATCATGGAGAGCTTCCATGACTTCAGGATGGCTAACAACCGTTCTGTAGTCGAACAGGCTCATGAGATACAGTGCATTGCTAAGGAGCTTGAGCACGCTAAGTGTGCCTTACCTGACAAGTTTGTGGCTGGATGCATTATTGCAAAGTTGCCCTCTTCATGGAGGAACTTCGCCACAACTCTCAAACACAAGAGACAGGAGATTTCGGTTGAAAACCTGATAGCGTCTCTTGATGTTGAGGAGAAGGCTCGGGCTAAGGACACTGCTGAGAGAGGTGGTGAAGGTCAGTCTAGCGCCAACATGGTGCAGAAGAACTTTCACCATGGCAAGAGCAAGGCAAAGAGCAAGTCTTCCTTCAACATGCCTACCAAGACTACTTCTTTCAAGAAGAAGAAGAAGATGCTGAACAAATCTGAGCTAAAGTGCTACACTTGTGGAGAGCCCGGACACTTCTCTGTGGACTGCCCAGATCGTGCAGACAAGAAAGGGAAGAAGCATGTCAACGTCGTGACCGCTAGCAATGCTGATGGGTACGGTAATTTACCGACTGTGCTTTCAGTATTTCAATCTCCATGTTGGTGGATTGATACGGGTGCTAATGTTCATGTATGTGCTGACATCTCTATGTTCACTTCTTATCAGGTCGCAGATTCAAGCGTCTTAATGGGGAATGGATCACATGCTTCTGTTCGTGGTGTTGGCACGGTAGATCTGAAGTTTACTTCGGGGAAGATCGTGCAGCTGAGGAACGTGCAGCATGTCCCTACTATGAACAAGAATCTTGTTAGCGGCTCCCTTCTATGCAGAGATGGGTTTAAATTAGTCTTGGAGTCCAATAAAGTAGTTGTGTCAAAGTTTGGACAATTTATTGGTAAAGGGTATGAGTGCGGAGGCTTGTTCCGCTTTTCATTATCGGATTTTTGTAATAAGTCAGTAAACCATATTTGTGGCAGTGTGGATTCGGATGCTAATGTTTGGCACTCTCGTTTATGTCATGTTAATTTTGGTTTAATGAGTAGACTTTCCAGTTTGAGTTTAATTCCTACTTTCACCATTGCCAAAGGTTCTAAGTGCCATAGCTGTGTGCAATCTAAGCAACCTCGAAAGCCTCACAAGGCGGCCGAGGAGAGAAACTTGGCACCTCTAGAACTCGTACATTCGGATCTATGTGAGATGAATGGCGTGTTGACAAAAGGTGATAAGAGATATTTCATGACTTTAATCGATGACGCTACTAGGTTCTGTTATGTATATTTGTTGCACACTAAAGATGAAGCTTTAGACTACTTTAAAATTTATAAAGCTGAAGTTGAAAATCAATTAGAGAGAAAGATCAAACGTCTTAGGTCAGATCGTGGTGGCGAGTATTTCTCCAACGTATTTGATGAATTCTGTGAGGAACATGGTATTATTCATGAGAGGACGCCTCCCTATTCGCCCCAATCAAACGGGGTTGCCGAGAGGAAAAACCGCACGCTGACCGACTTGGTGAACGCCATGTTGGACACTGCTGGTTTATCTAAGGCATGGTGGGGGGAGGCTTTGTTGACTTCGTGTCATGTCCTGAATAGAGTTCCTAACAAGGATAAAGAGAAGACACCTTACGAGGAGTGGTCTGGGAGAAAACCATCACTTTCTTATTTTCGTACTTGGGGATGTTTGGCGAAAGTCAATGTTCCAATTCCTAAGAAACGAAAACTTGGACCGAAGACAGTGGATTGTGTCTTTCTAGGTTATGCTCAGCGGAGCATTTGCTATAGATTTTTAGTGGTTAAATCTGAGATACCTGATATGCATGTTGATACTATTTTGGAATCTCGTGATGCAACATTTTTTGAGAACATGTTTCCTATGAAGGATATGCATAGCATTGCTAGAATTTCTTCTGAGATATTTGCTGAACCTAGTACATCTGTTGATCATTCTGAACAACCACTTGTTGAGGAAGTCCTTGAGAAGGATGACAATGAATCAGCTCCCAAGAGGAGCAAGAGACAGAGGACTGAAAAATCCTTTGGTGATGATTTCATTGTGTACCTTGTGGACAATACTCCCACGTCCATTGCAGAGGCATTTGCATCTCCTGATGCTGATGACTGGAAAGAAGCTGTCCATAATGAGATGGACTCGATTCTTTCTAATGGAACTTGGGAATTATCTGAACGACCCTACGGCTGCAAACCTGTGGGTTGTAAGTGGGTGTTCAAGAAGAAGCTAAGGCCTGATGGTACTATTGAGAAGTACAAGGCACGGCTTGTAGCCAAGGGCTACACCCAGCGCGAAGGCGAAGATTACTTTGACACCTATTCACCTGTTGCTAGACTCACCACCATTCGAGTACTACTTTCCCTGGCTGCCTCCTATGGTCTTATCGTTCATCAAATGGACGTAAAGACAGCTTTCCTTAACGGAGAGTTGGAAGAGGAAATCTATATGGATCAGCCTGATGGGTTTGTAGTAAAAGGTGAAGAGAGAAAGGTGTGCAAATTGTTAAAATCTTTGTATGGGCTGAAGCAAGCACCTAAGCAATGGCATGAGAAGTTTGACAGAACTTTAACTTCTGCAGGCTTTGCCATCAATGAGGCTGATAGGTGTGTATATTATCGCCATGGTGGGGGCGATAGTGTTATATTATGCTTGTATGTTGATGACATACTGATTTTCGGTACAAGCATGATAGTGATAAATGAGGTCAAGTCTTTCCTGTCAAAGAGCTTTGATATGAAAGATCTGGGACAAGCTGATGTGATCCTGAACATTAAGCTGATTAGGGATGAGAGTGGGATTACGTTAACGCAATCACACTATGTTGAGAAGGTCTTGAGCCGCTTTGGTTATATAGACAGCAAGCCTTCTCCAACACCCTATGATCCCAGTGTGACACTCAGAAAGAACAAAAAGGAAACGAGAGATCAATTAAGATATTCTCAAGTGATCGGTTCACTCATGTACCTTGCGAGCGCGACAAGACCTGATATCTCTTTTGCTGTGAGCAAGTTGAGCAGGTTCATGTCTAACCCGGGTATTGATCATTGGCATGCACTTGAAAGGGTCATGCGCTATCTGAACGGTACAATGAGTTATGGGATTCACTATTCAGGGCACCCTGCGGTGCTTGAGGGATATGTGATGCGAACTGGATCTCAGATGTTGATGAGCTCTACGCCACAAGTGGATATGCATTTATTCTTGGAGGTGGCGCAGTGTCATGGAGGTCTTGCAAACAGACCATTTTGACGAGGTCAACCATGGAAGCAGAACTTGCTGCTTTAGATACAGCTTCTGTTGAGGCAGAATGGCTGCGTGAGCTCTTGATGGACTTGCCGGTGGTTGAGAAACCATTACCGGCCATCCTTATGAACTGTGACAACCAAACGGTTATTACGAAAGTGAACAGTGCTAAGGATAATGCGAAGTCATCAAGACACGTCAAGAGACGCTTGAAGTCTGTCAGGAAAATGAGAAACTCCGGAGTAATAACTGTTAGTTATATTCAAACAGACAAAAACCTGGCAGATCCCTTTACGAAGGGACTATCACGTAATGTGATAGATAGTGCATCGAGGGAGATGGGGTTGAGACCCGTGAGTGTTACACCATAGTGGTAACCCAACCTATGTGATCGGAGATCCCGTGAATTAGGACCTGGGAAGAACAAGCTAGTGGTTTAACTGAGGAGAGTTATTTTATAACCCTCTCCGTGGGAAGATGCATAACTCTCACATTCTGTAAGGCAGGTTGGCAATATGCCTTAATGTGTTTTTGTTGGCTATTCGTAGCAAAGGTGCTGTCCTACAGAGCGACCTTGAAAGAACACACCTATATGAGTCCGACTGTTAAACGTCGCAGTCTATGAGATTTGGGTGATCTCTAGTAAGCTCATGAAGAGACCAGGGAGTATGACGCATATGCTCCACCCGCGGGGTAGGCTACTGGCAGCCACGTACTGGTTATGACTTTGAGTGAAGTCTATTGGCACCAAACTTGCAATTCAAGGTTCGTCCATTGTTCAAGTTGCTGGTAGATGTAGCTTGAAGCTCTAGGCGGAAGTTCAACTTAACAGTCTCTGCTGAAACACTGGTATATAAACAAGAAACGAGGTTTGGCAAAATCTCTAAATGGGAATTTGAGATCTGGTGGGGGATTGTTAGATTTTGGGCCCATTTTGGGCAGCCCAATAAAATTCCTGAAAATCTCAAATTGGCCCATGTGCATGGCAGAATTTTGGAGGTGCAAAGTGGTGCTAAAGTTTAGTCCCACATTGCTAGTTGGAGGAGACAAACACCACCTTATAAGGTGGAGTGTTGTACCACTTGGTAAGCTTGTGAGAACAAGAGGCTCTCTCGTGCGCACTCCTCCTCCTCCTCCTCCGCCGCCGCTCGCACGCACGCACCGCACCGCCCGCCCGTCTCGTCACGACGCGCCGCGGGTTGCGGGAATCTCGCCGAGCCGAGCTTTATTTTTGCAGTCCGGGAAAACGGTTTGGACGGACGCGTCACAGTTAGTCGGTTCGGGTCGCTCCCGGATCGTGGGCTACTGTAACCGACCTAAAACGTGCGCGACGTGGACTTGGCCCACGTTGTACCCGTTAGGGTTTTCCCGAGCCGCACTATATAAAGTCGTGCACTGCGTGCGCTGCAAACCACCGAACCAATCTAGGTTTTGCCAATCTCGTGCCTTGCGCCGCCACCGTAGTCTACTCCATCCCGTGCGCCGGCGTGCACCGGCGAACGGGACAGCAGGTCTCCGGAACCGCTCGTCCTTGTGATCCTGTACGGGAGAGGGCGAATAAGGTTTTTGGGAAGCGCTCCGCGCGACTGCTTTCAAGTTCTTCATCACGGCTCGACTTCCTGGACGATCTCCGGGTCCGCGGGCGACTCGTCTCCAACGTCGTCTCCTTCGAGCTGCTACCGTCGCCGCTCAAGCTGCTGCCGTCGCTGCTCCAACGACTACTTCCTCTACAACCGTTCGGTACGTGCGGCGTGTTCTGAACTGTTTTGCTATGGATCTGTTGGCGTATGTGTTGCTGCTGTTCATGTTGATTAGTACATCTAGTATGTTCGTATTCTACATGTTAGTAGCTGGTGTAGTTATGTTTAATATTCTGGAATTAATCATGGAATTATTGCCTAATTATCCAACAAAATTTGTTCAGTGTTTAGTACAGCTGTCCAGCTGCTGGCCGATGCTAGAAATTTGTCACCTTGTAAAAAATCTGTGATTGGAAGGTCTGACGGTATGATGCCTTTCATGAAACTGATACTGGTAGACGTATCCGTTCACAGTTCCATTCTTCTTTTTCTTAAATGCTGCCGCCTTTTTGGTTCGTAGAAATTCAGTTTCGCAGCATAAACAATAAACAATAGCTATTACGTTTCCTAGATGTGGTGAATCTACTTGCACGATTCTTGGTTGTGTCAAGTGTTAACTATTGTAAACATTGTAAACATCCTTTGTTCAATGTACATGCTCCCTCTTTTATCTTTTTTGCTATAGGCATTGCTATCTACGTAATTATTTATCTGATACAATTCTACTTCATAAAAGGTACCAGTTTCTTTCTGTCATGACAGGTTAATCATCAATTTTTAATAGGCATTTGAACCCACAAACAGATGACAGACTAGCCTCTACCACATGAATAAGGCATGAATAAAAAGGCTGAAACAACCCTATTAAATTAATGCTCTCACAATTTACCCAAAAAGGCTGAAGCAAATTTGAGTTTGGACAAACCAGTTACCATGAATCTCCACATGATTATTTCTTCCTTCTATACTTATTGAATGGCTATAATCTTTTCTCATGATTTTACATTTTACTTTTTTCATCACAGTTGTTGCACATGAAGAAACTTCAACCAGCTGCATCTATGTCTGCCTCAGGGGCACGTTCCCCGTTTAAAGATCTAACAAACACGCCAGCAGAGAGGGATGCTAATCCCACAAGTGGAAATCTCCAAAAAAAAAAAAAACAGAACTGGTATTCACGACTTTCCGATGAGAAGAGAGAGGAGTACCTCGAGAAACAGTGTGTAGCTCGTCAGCAAAAAAAGGCGGCAGCTATGATTAGTGTTAACTCTCAGCAAGTATCTCAAACAAATTCTTCTTCATTACCATCAGTTCAACGTACTCCTTTGAGCAATGTAACCAACACACCTATTAATGGTATTATCTTAACCTTCGTGGCCTACTATATTGATGGACCATATATTCCTGATTTATATGTTAATGATTTGCTGTTATGATCCAGATGCAACTGATATGGCTGCAAGCAAAAAACGAAGTGGTCAAAGTTGGTATGCGAGACTACCCGAAGATAAGAAGGAAGAATATCACAAGAAGCAACGGCTGTACCGAATACAAAAGAAATCTGAATCTCTCAATGTTGATGTACCTCAATCCTCTATCCATTGTATTACTCCTGGTAAGAACACCTACATGCTAATCTTGCAGTATCATCTAATCATGAAATATTACTTATCACTTGTGTTTCTAGTTCTACTATAGGTATTTCTCAAGCTTCAACATCAGGCAGTGGACCTACTATAGATGACGAAAGTGATATTGATTGGCTGCACATTAATCCGACTTACCAACGACGAGCAGCGGTAGCTCCAATTGATATGGTGGAACAAGAATTCTTACAGCCAACAAGTCATCTCTCAGGTCGCTCCCTCCAATGTACGGTGTCTCTCCTTCTGTTCTCCAACTTCAGCTCCATTTGGAAAATATGCAGACTATTGCATTCAAAGAGGGTGATAATCTACATGATGTCGTCAATCGGCCCTCTTCTTCCAGTACCATGCTCACTGAATATTTCAAGATGAACCAGGTGGACTCCGGCGCGAGGAACTTCTTGTACAAAGAGTTCCCGGAGTTCTATAGGTGGATTAAGGGTAACAAGAAGTGGCAGGGAAGAAAACCAAGGGGGTGGGGGCAGGCTGGAAGAATTGTGTATGCGAATCCTGCTGAAGGTGAGACGTACTTTTTGAGAGTGCTCATGAATCATGTCAGAGGTGCAAACATCATTTGAGGATTTGAGAACTGTGCATGGCAATCGGTTCTCGACATTCAGAGAATCGTGTGAGCAAAGAGGTCTGATAGAGACTGACAAGTCCCTTGATGACTGCTTGACCGAGTCTTCTACTTTCCAGATGCCATATGCTCTAAGAAGGCTTTTCGCAACCATTCTGGTATTTTGCGAGGTGACCAAAATCCGATCATTGTGGGAGAAGCACCTCGAGGCAATGTCTGAGGACTACCGTCGTAACCAGTCCAACCAGGCCGCAGTAGAGAAGATGGTCCTTAGAGACATTAGGGATATGGTGCATTCGATGGGGAAGGATATAAAAAGTTATGGCCACCCGGATTTGGATCCTGTTGATGATTAGTGTTCCAGCGGTCACTACAGAGAGATTCAGGAGGAGTTGTCGGTCATTTATGACAAAGACGACGTAAATTTGTTTACAACTCTTAACACAGAGCAGCGCGCTGGTTTTGATGAAATCCTCTCTCATGTCGTCAACAACAGGAGCCAGATTTTCTTTGTCGATGGTCCGGGTGGCACGGGAAAGACGTATCTATACAAGGCACTCCTTGCTAAGGTTCGTTCCTTGGGGAAAATAGCTATTGCAACTGCAACATCTAGTATAGCAGCATCGATCATGCCTGGCGGACGCACCGCCCACTCCAGGTTCAAAATCCCAATTAGGCTCACGGACAGCAACACGTGCAATTTCACCAAGGAGAGTGGTACCGCAAAGCTGCTTGGTAGGGCATCTTTAATAATCTGGGACGAAGTTGCCGTGATGAAGCGTCAAGCAGTGGAGACACTTGATAGGTCCCTACAGGACATCATGGAACGTGATTTGCCATTTGGTGGGAAGGTCGTGGTGTTTGGAGGAGATTTTAGAAAGGTCCTTCCCGTGGTGACGCGTGGGACAAGAGCGCAGATCACTGACGCTACGCTACAGAGATCTTATTTATGGGAGAAGGTTAGGAAGATACGCCTCAAGCGTAATATGAGGGCACAGACCGACCCGTGGTTCTCCAGTTACCTCTTGAGAATTGGTGAAGGGACAGAAGAGACGATCGGTGCCGATTACGTACGTCTTCCAGATGACATTGTTATTCCTTATGCTCCCACTGAAGAAACAGTCAAAAACTTATCGAAGATATCTTCCCATTGCTTCATGAGAATGCCGCATCAGGGTCCTACATGAGCTCACGTGCCATTCTTTCAACCAAGAATGAATATGTGGACGATCTGAATAAAAAGATGATCGACAGGTTTCCTGGCCGAGAAAAGATATATTATAGCTTTGACTCCGTCGAGGATGATGCACACAACAACTACACAATTGACTATCTAAACTCCATCACTCCAAATGGTTTGCCCCCGCATGTCTTGAAACTCAAAGTTAATTGTCATGTCATTCTTCTCCGAAATCTCGATCCTCACAACGGGTTGTGCAATGGAACAAGATTGATGATTAGAGCATTCCAAGATAATGCAATCGATGCCGAGATTGTTGGTGGACAACATGCTGGAAATAGAGTGTTCATACCGAGGATCCCTTTGTCACCCTCAGAGGACATTTCAATTCCTTTCAAGTTCAAGAGGAAACAGTTCCCGATCCGGTCAAGTTTTGCCATGACCATTAACAAAGCCCAGGGTCAAACGATTCCAAATGTTGGTATTTACCTCCCCGAGCCAGTGTTCTCGCATGGCCAGCTTTATGTTGCATTGTCCAGGGGTGTGTCAAGGCAAACCACTCGGATTTTGGCCAAGCCAAATAACGACATTGATCACACACGAAAAAGCACAAAAAACATTGTGTACATGGATGTGTTGGAGGGATGAAACGGGTTTATTATTCCTTCACGCCGGTATGTCTTAATCTGTTATAGTACTATCTTCATGATTGCTGAACTATGAACTCTTGTGATGTTCTAAAGCATAAATATAAGATCTAGAGGTTAATTAGATTATAATCGGTAAAATGGAGTGGTTTCTATGTTATATTAAATCAGTCATTTCTTGTCATATTTAATCAGACATTTACAGTGTGGCAAATCTACCGGACTAGACCATGTGCTCATATCATTCGGATGTACTTGCCTATTTTTTTGATAATGAATCAGCTTCTAAATTTTCCCATAATCCTGCCCCTCTCCTGATTGCTCCCTCCCTTGTGCAGCAGGTCCTCAACCCACTTGTGAATGCTTTTCAGGTCATCAAACTCTCTGATTTTGGCACCCAAGGAGCTGATTCTAACAACATTCTGTATCTATGGGAAGTTAATGACGTGAGGAGAGTGGAGCATGTCAACCAGTTTAGGAAGTCTGCAGAGCAGGCTGTGAAGGTGAGGATTTCGTACTGACTTTACCAAAACCAAGAATCTGATAATAATGGTGAGGAACAAATAACTTGAACTAAAAACTTTAACCATGGATGACCAGGATAAGAGTAGGCGTTACCTTTTATTTTTTAAAAATAGACAATTTACAAGTTTACATAATAATGAAAAGCTACAATTATCTCCTTGCAGGTTATGTAAACATCTTTGAGTATAATAAGTTGGGACGCCATGTATTGACATATCTGGCCAAGTGAGACCCGAAGGAGAGGATTCCAATTGTTTATTAATTGAACGTGAAACAGGGTTCCACCTTTTGTCTGTATATAGTATGTGTTCACCGTCCAACTATTGGGATTGTTGACAATGGCGTACATGAGGAAAGCAACAGCGGGTTCGGGTGATTGAGGTGCACATAGAAGTGGGAGTTCACAGGTCATTGTCTAGTTGTTGGATCACCATTAGTGATTGCTCATTTTCATCATAAGATGAGGCTTTTATTATTTCATATATTCTTGACTGATGTAGCTTTTTTGTAACCCAATCACATTTACTCATGTGTGGTAGTTATTGCCTGTAAATACAAATTATATGTTGTCGCTTTTTAATGTCTAGCTAATCTATTTTGCCTACCTAAATCTGGTTCATACAACCTAAATTGGCAACATGTGGGCCCCTCTTTATTATATATGTACACGCTGATTGTATTTGGGTGGGAACTATAACCTACAAAATAGATATGAATTCAAGTTGCACAAGTGAGGTGGATAATAAATTTAATTCCGGCGTCTGAAACAAGTTGTACAACCAAGGAGGCTTAGCTACTCATTTTGTTTCGTAATATTTATTTTATTATTTAAGCATCTACTTAGGTGTCCTTTCTTATGGTTGTGGATGCTCATGTAGTGATAGCTGCTAATTTTTATCGAGACAAAGAATGGAAAAATAAGAACATGTTGTCGTGCCACATAGTTTGAAAATAGACATAGGAGACCGGATGAGAGGGGATGTGAAATGATGAATAATGATTTTGATTAGTTATTATTGTTGCTTCATTGATTATTTTCTTTGCAGAAAAATAGTAAATTAGAACTACCAGTGTCGCAAAAAAAAAATGAATCGAAGCATTCAATCAATTTCATGAGTTAACAAGTGTTGCTATGGTAAAATAAAAATATGGCGGCAAATGAGTTTGACTTTTTACTTACCGGAATTTCAACGGAGAGAGTATGTACTAAGTTTACACGTGCATTGCACGTGCACGATTATTAGTTGATCCAAATGTTGTATGTGATCAGCTCCCTTTCAATTTATAAGGACAATGAGCATCGTACATATCCATCTGCTGAAGAGTCTCGAGAAGAAGGAATAAGTTCCATGAAAGTGGAATCATCTCCCTCAACACAAAGGGCAAGTTCACCTCCCTATCCAAAAACACGAACAAGACTCTCAAAGTGAGCGGGGTCATGGACGAGATCTACCCAATGGTGGTGAGGTACCAAGTGATATCTAAGACGAAGATCAAGTTGATGCTCAAGCTTTAAATGAATATCAATATATATTCTGAAACAAGCTCAACCAGATATTCACGTTGCATCTCAATTAAAGTCTCTTGAACATAAAACTAACAACATCATAGGAAGCATTTCTAAAGGCGTAACTACTCGTAGAAGAGATATTCACATTGCATCCTTATTCAGACGAAGTGAGAACATATTTCACACCACCGGAGTAAACACTTGAATACTAGTTCGAGCAGCCCACTAAAACGTTCCCATCTCCCGAACAACGAATAGGGCCATACTTTACCCTTTATGTTTGGGAACAAGCTACGCCAAACAAGAAAAGTCCGTAAGTTCATACCAAGATCACTATTTGAACGAATCGGTATGGCCACCTAGAGGGGGGTGTGAATAGGTGAAAGTGCATGTGTTGCCCCATGCGTGGTTTTGGTAATTAATGACAATCCTTATGGACTAATGTTTGTATTGAGATATTCTTATAGATCTTGTCCATAGGAAAGATTGGAGTTCATGTGTTGGACTCTAGAAGCTTATAAGTTGACCAAGATCTTATTCAAGGGTTTATATGAAGAATGGTCTTATATTGAGTTGAGCATATTGCAAGTATGTCTTGAAGAATATAATACCATGGATATTCATGCTCATCTTCAAGACATCATCATTGATCAAGAAAGAAGAAAAGATACAAAGTTGATCAAGGCTAAGTGGAAAGGATGGATTCAAGTGATCAACACACAAAGCTACATGTTGTACCATGTGGGATCTTGTGATCTATTGGTATGGTAAGCAATCGTCTATGTAGCTTTGTGAACTATCCCATATATATGTGTGTGGAGTTTCTATGCGGGGTTAGGTATCTTCCCATGGGCGTGCATCAAAAGGAAGTTCCATATAACCCATGGCGGATGACGTCAAGCGGTGGTCGTCATCAAGATAATGGCCAAGTGAAGATGTTCCTAAAAGTGGCTCTCCCATATTGTGTATGGGGGAGCATTTCACAAGACTTCACCAAGCGGAGCGCAATCAAGAAAGGTGATCCAACTTGAGGTGATCAAGATCGTCATCATCTAGCTCAAGTGGATTGCGCAAGGCAAAGGTATGACCTTGATAGGGTTTCTATTTTACCGGTCTCATGGTGTTAGTGAGAGACCGGATTATAGGATAGATGCCACACTTTCAAGAGGGGCTCTCGAATAAGTAACTTGATCGTATCGTTCGGAGAGAGCTCAAACCATTGCATTCTTGGCATCATCTTTCTTGGTTCTTATTTGGCTTTTATCTTTGTGAGGTTTTGGTGCTTGTCGTGTTCGTCATGACAAGACCAAGTTGTTCGAAAACGGTTTTACTATGGAAAACTTGTTGCGTTTTCGATGCTGGAAATATTACTGGTTTATCCTTGAGGAAGGTTCCACACCTCCCATATGTGGTATCCTTACTCTATTTATGGTTTGTAATATTTCCACTTTTTGTATGGAAGCTATGGTCGTCCTCTTTCCAACAGAGTTGGTCTCATCTTATTTGAAGTTTCCATGCTTTTGTTATTGCAGTTCTGGTACCCTGACTGAAATCAGCCTGGCGGTAGTACCGCTGCCTTGCAACGGTAGTACCGCTCCTCCTGGAGCAGTACTGCCATTTGCAAGCAGGTACCTCGTCTCCTACGGTAGTACCGCAGAAGTACCGTTGCTTCCAGCAACGGTACTACCGCTGGAACTACCGCTGGAGGTACCGTCAGCTCGGTTTTCGCCACTGGACTCCCAACGGTACTTAGCCGGTACCTCCCACGTACTACCGCCGGAACCTTTGATTTACTTCGAAGTGTGCCAGCGGTACTACCGGAAGGAATCAGCGGTAGTACCGCTCCCTGGCAGCAACGGCAGTGCAACGCGCTACCACCGCAGCTGGGAGCTGGTACTGCCTTGTACCGCTCGGAGGCCAGCAGCGGTAGTACCGCCAGTTCCTGGCGGTAGTACCGCTGGGCACGAAAACTGCACATAACGGTCAGATTCGCGGGGGACCTATTTAAAGGGGTCTTCTTCCCCAATGGTTCCCCAACTCTTCTTGCAAGTTTTGCTCTCCTTTGTTGACCTCCAAAAGCTTGCTATCTCTCAATCCCTCCAATGATTCTTGCTCATTCTTGAGGGAAACAGAGAGGAGATCTAGATCTACATCTCCACCAATCAATCTCTCCTCTAAGTGAGGGGAGCATATTGGATCTAGATCTTGGGATTCATTTGTTGTTCCTTGCTCTTCCTCTCATCTTCCTCCATAGCATTAGTTGCTTTGGTGGGATTTGAGAGTGAATTGCTTTGAGCACTTCTTGTGTTCTTGCCATTGCATTAGGTGCATCGGTTTGAGTTCTCCACGGTGATTCGTGGAGTGAAGTTTGAGAAGCTCATTACTCTTTGTGGTTCTCGTTGCATCTTGGGTTGCTTGTAACCCTAGGTGCCTTTGTGAGTCTCGGAGGAAGTCCGAGGCATTGTTGGGAGGCTCCAACTCATTGTGGAGTTCCCCACCTTTGTGTATCGGTTTGGTCAACGCCTTCAAGTCGACCTCATAGTGGAACGAGCCAATCCCTCACGGGTGAAGCTCACGGAGAATAGGGTGAGCACATCGTGCTATTGGAGCGCCTAGGTGGCTCCACACCCCTCCAACGTAGACGTACTTCCATTGGGAAGGAACTACGGGAAACATCTCCTCGTGTCCACTTTGCGGTTACTTCTATACCCAAACCTTTACTTATGCATTTACCTTTGTGATAGCCATCGAGCTTGAAGTTATCTATTGCTATCACTTAGTTGTTAATCTTGCTTAGCATAAGTTGTTGGTGCACATAGGTGAACCTAGCTTGTTTAGGTTTTGTGCTTGATAAATTAAACGCTAGTTTTATTCCGCATTTATTCAAGCCTAAACCGTAATTATTTTAAAACGCCTATTCACCCCCCTCTAGGCGACATCCTCGTTCTTTCAATTGGTATCAGAGCCAGGCTCTCTTTATTAGGCTTCACCGCCTTGAGAGTAAAGATGTCGTTTAGAGACTTAGCAAATGATCCCACTTTCATATTCGATGGCACAAATTATGATGTTTGGAAAATTCGCATGCTTAATCTTTTTCGGGTGTATGGCCCAAAAATGGAGAGAATTGTAGATATGGATTTTCCTCCTCCAAAGGATCTCCAAAAGTTATCTTTAGAGGATGAGGAAAACTCTTATCTCAATTCTCTAGTATCTCATGCTATTGTTGGTGTTTTGAGCAATGTAGTTCTTGAGTCAATCATGCCTTTTCGGAATGCTCATGATTTATGGACAAAGCTTCAAGACAAATATGATGTGTCCAATATTATTGAGGATGATTGTTCTCCCTCCACTTCCGGGCGTGATGAGTTCTCAACTTCCTCTACTTCACCAACATGTGGTAAGCCACAACCTAATGAGATGGTGAGTAGTGCTAGACTTTGCAACAATGATAGTAAACTTACTATTGATGATTCTTTGCCTCAACATTGTTGCAATGATCTACCTTTGGACTTAAACACATCTAGCACCGTTCATGCTTTACATGCTTGTGTTGATAGTCCTTGCATAACTTGTCAAAATTGCTCGTCTATATCTCATGATGATATGCTTGCTTTATCTTGTTGCCATACTACAAATGCGTGTGTTTCCTCTATTCCGTTGGTCACTAACATTGTAGAGGAAACCCAACTTCCTATGGAACAAGATGTGTACTTGAGTGGTGCCTCAAGTAATGTTTCATCTTCATCGACCATCTTTTGCCTTATGGCTAAGGAGTCAAAGGTATCTCCTACTTTGAACCCCATTAAATCTAAAGATGATGATAATAATGAAGAGAATGATATTGTTGATTCTCTAAATAAGAAAGGTGAAATTGTCTTTCTTGCTTTGAGTAAAGATAAAAATGCTCGCTCTAACTTCATGGAAATCATGGCTAATGCTATTGAGGTCAATAAACTTATTTATGAGCATGAGGACACCATTGTGGAAATGGAAGGTCGTGAGCAAGACTACACCGATGAGATCGGGGATCTTTCTATTGCTCTTAATGAAGAGCAAGAGCGTAGAAGGATCCTTGAGGAAAAACTTTGTAGTCTTGAGGAATCTTATAGTTTAGACTTTTCTAAATTAAGAGAAGATCATGCTCTTGCTCTTTCTAATGTCCTCAAATCTAAAAATGATGATGCTTGTGCTACTAACTCTACTTATTGTGAAGCATCCATATTAAAGGAGAATGTTGAGCTAAGGGCTCAACTTGAGTTGCTAACAAGCAATTATAGGAAATTGGAAGAAAGTCATGAAAAGCTCTCGAGCTCTCATAATGATCTTCTAGTCTCCCATGATCGGCTAAAGTTAGCTCATGAGGCTACTTCAACTAAGGTAACATCTTGTGAGCCTCATGTGGACAATGGCACAACTTCTACTCGAAATGTTATATTGCCATGTGCTAGTCCTAGTAGTTCATCCACTCATGATATTTCTACATCTTGTGATGAATTGCTTTCCATGCCTTGTTGCTCTAACAATGAAGCATCTACTTCCTCTAGTACTTGTGTTGAAACTAACCATGTAGAGGAAATCAAAGAGCTCAAGGCGCAAGTCACTTCTTTGAAGAAAGACTTGGAAAAGCGTCATGTTGGGAAGTCGGCACTTGACAATATGTTGAGTGTGCAAAAATCTCCCAATGACAAGAGTGGACTTGGATTCAACTCCGATGTTAAGAAGAAGTCCAACATTAAGAAGAAGCACAAGACCATCAAGAAGAAGGGCCTAGAACAAGTAAAAGATTCGGCCAAGATTGTTTGCTTCAAGTGCAAGATTGAAGGGCATCATGTGAGATCTTGCCCAATGAAGAAGAAGCATTTAAGTGAGAAGCAACAAGGGAAGCGGCCTCAAGTTCATACTCAAGTATCCAACGTTGAAGAAAGGCCACTTCCCAAGGAGAATCAAGCTAAAGCTTCTCAAGTTGAGAAATCAACTAAGAAGAAAGGTGGAAGTAGATGTTGCTATCTATGCCGCGAGAAGGGACATCTTGCTTCTTCATGCACTAACGGTACCTTATCCAACCCAATCATAATTGATGATGTTTACTCTCTTGAGAAGGATAAGGTTGGCAATGTGTTTGCCAAATTTGTTGGTACTCAAAGTGGTGTCAAGAAAAGAACCATTTGGGTGGCCAAGCCTATTGTGACTAACCTCTTAGGACCCAACTTGGTTGGGGACCAACAAGCTAAAACTTGATCAATAGGTGTTGTTGGAGGGCGTTGGAGACTTGGCTACATTATGAAGAATTAAGGGATCTTCATCAATCATATTTCCCAAGCCAAGTCATTTGGATTATCATGTCTCTATCTTATATCCAACGTGCCTCCTTGCGGTAACATGTATTTAAATTATACATATACATTGAAAGTTGCTTGCCCCTTGCATGTGTTTGGTTTTGTACCTTGCATGTGTTTGACTATGTTGTGCCTACCACTTACATATCTTGTGTATGTTGGTTTGCACATCATGGTTGTGTGTGTTTGTGTTGAGCCTCTATTGCTTCTTGTTTTATCTTAATTGGCTCTTGTGATAGTTTAATGGACTTTCCCATTTTGGGGGAGTGATATGCTTTCGGCACGTCACAATCCTAAAAATGTGTATACATGAGGAATACCACTTAGTGTTGATATATCAATATTATCTAGTCTCTATGTGGTATGTCATGCTCATGAGAAATTCGAATTCTAAATGTCCATTAACTATCTCTATTTGGTTTTTTTGCCTCTTGTTGAAAACAAATGGATTATCACATTATGGGGGAGTAATAAGCATTGTGCATATTACGAACCTAGAAAATGTGAACAAGTGAGGTTTTGCCACTTAGAATTGATATTGTAAATTATCTTGTTCCTATGTGGCATGTTTCTCAAACAAGTTCCATATTTGCCTATTCGCTCTTGTTTTGAGAATATGATCTTGAATATCTTTGTCATTTACCACCGAGAATTATCTCCATACATTACTTGTCTTTACAAGTGATAATCTTATTTGTGGTAAAGTATATTGATCATATTTACTTTGGTTTTGCTCTTAATTGCCTTATTTATTGCCAAGGATTAGTTTTGATCAAACTTTCTTTTGTCTTCCTTGACCTTTGGATCCTCTTGCTCTACTCATGTTGTTTTGTGTTTCCTTAAAATAGGAAAAGCCGTGATCCCATTCTTGTGCATTTACATTCAAAGTCATACTTCTAAGATAATGCACTATTCTTGGGGGAGCTATCCTATTTTGAGTAGAACACCATCTTTTAAATTGGTATTGGATCTTATTGCTTTTCTTGAACATGACTAGTGTTTGAATAATATATTTGGAGTGTAATGATCCCATTTGTGTGCATTTTGCATTCCAATGCAAGATCATAAATAATGCACAAATCTTGGGGGAGCTATCCTATATGCTTTAGAACATTATTTGTCTTCAATTGCTACTTGATCTATTTTAAATTGGTGTTTGAGCCCGATGACATGTCTCGTGGAAAGACAAACCTTTTTGTCTTGGTACTTTGTGCCATCATAGAAAGTGTAGAGGGTTTGGTCTATTTGTTGAATCTTTCTCTCTTTGGGAGTTAGTTATCTCATTCCTTGATATATCTTTCATTTGGTATCTCTTCATTTGGTATCTTTCTCAATCATGTGTTGATTTGGGTTTTGATATAATTTGGACAATTCTCTTGCATGTCACACTTTGGTGTGCCTTCTTGGTATTCTTTGTATTTTGTCCAAATCGTGTCTTCTTTTGGTTCTTGAAGGTCTTGACATGCATATTTACTTCATGTATAAATTATGGCATGTTTACTTTCTTTGATCCAATATATCGGGTAAACTCCACCGAATCCTAAATCGGCTAAGATGTGCATGAAATTCAATTTCATATCCATATGCACATATTCATGTGGAGTTTGTCCTTGTATTGTAGTTTCCTAACTACTTCGGACCCAATATGTTTGGGGACCATTTTGTACTTGAATTGTGTTTTAGGTACTTCGGAGATGCATTGGATGCCTTGTCTCATTCATAAGGAAGGTGCTCTCACCATGTGCTATTGAAGCCAAGCTATGATGATCGTGATTGCTAAATCTTCTACATCACCAATGCCATCTCGGTAACAAGTATCTACCTCATGCATACATTTCTTGCATTCAACCTTGTGTAGGTTGCATCTTGGCATGATTTCTTTTGTTCCTTGTGATACTTGTTTCCTCTCTCAAAGCATCCAACTATCACTTTTCCCTTGTGGATATTTGTGATGCCTTTGATGCGTTTGTGTTGGAAGTCTATTTATATCCTTTAAGATAAATTTGAGCTATGTGCTATGCTTTTAAGCAAAGATCTTAATGGTGTATATATGACTTCCTCTTGGGTATCATGTTCTTCTCTTTAGTAACTATTTTGTGTGTACATGTTTCTTTGTGGATGTATATCATATGATTGTTATCTACTTAGAAATCTATACACATGAGAAATGTTACATCGCAAATTGATATCCTATTTCCTTGGTGTCCACCTCTTATGTTTTTGGATCTTTTGGTGGCTCCGGAAAATATTTGCCTTATGAGTGCTTGCCCTTTTTTTGGATCTTGTGCACTCATTTTTGTCGGTTGTGTGTGTTGAAATGACATGCTTTGCTCCTTGCTTATCATTCCTTTGAGACTATGGTGATGCTCAATGCTCACCTATGATGTACTCTTATAAAAGGCTTTGCTATGTCACACACATCATTTGGTTGAGCCTAAATCTTTTAAATGTTCTCGCATTTGGATTTTTGTCGGTCTTCTATTTGATGCTCAACCATATGATTGTTGCAAGTGTTATGCCTTGTTTTATATACATTCTCTCTTGCACATGTTTTGTGTTTCAAAGGATTATGGGGGAGTGATGATTCCATCTTTGTGCACGTGGTACTCAAATATACAATTTCTAAATAGTACATGATATTGGGGAGCTCCTCTATTTTCTCTCGAAACATTGTTTTGTTCAAATCATAAAATCTTTTGTTCAATTGGATTTGGATTCTTTGATTGCATGTTTCATTCGTTGATACCCTTTTCACCATATCATCCTTTTGCAATCTTTGGATCTCAATATAATTTGATCTCCCTCAATCTATTCGTCATTGAATATGTGCATTTGATTTCACTCATATCTTGAGAAATGCAAACTTTATGGGGGAGGTCTTATTATATTGGCCTTCTAAAAATTTCACCCATTTCGGCAATGGATGCCAATGGGGGAGAAGTTTAGAGGGTTTAAGGGAATTTGGTTTTATGCTTTAGTTTGTTCTTAAGCATTTGCCTTTCATGCTCTTGCATCCTTGCTCATCCTTGCTCTTTGTTGTGCATGGTTGCTTAATTCCTTATATAAACCCTCGTAAAAGGGATTGTCATCAATTACCAAAATGGGGGAGATTGAAAGTGCATGTGTTGCCCCATGCGTGGTTTTGGTAATTAATGACAATCCTTATGGACTAATGTTTGCATTGAGATATTCTTATAGATCTTGTCCATAGGAAAGATTGGAGTTCATGTGTTGGACTCTAGAAGCTTATAAGATGACCAAGATCTTATTCAAGGGTTTATATGAAGAATGGTCTTATAGAGTTGAGCATATTGCAAGTATGTCTTGAAGAATAGAATACCGTGGATATTCATGCTCATCTTCAAGACATCATCATTGATCAAGAAAGAAGAAAAGATACAAGTTGATCAAGGCTAAGTGGAAAGGATGGATTCAAGTGATCAACACACAAAGCTACATGTTGTACCATGTGGGATCTTGTGATCCAATGGTATGGTAAGCAATCGTCTATATAGCTTTGTGAACTAACCCATATATATGTGTGTGAGTATCTATGTGGGGTTAGGTATCTTCCCATGGGCATGCATCAAAAGGAAGTTCCATATAGCCCATGGCGGATGACGTCAAGCGGTGGTCGTCATCAAGATAATGGCCAAGTGAAGATGTTCCTAAAAGTGGCTCTCCCATATTGTGTATGGGGGAGCATTTCACAAGTCTTCACCAAGCGGAGCGCAATCAAGAAAGGTGATCCAACTTGAGGTGATCAAGATCGTCATCATCTAGCTCAAGTGGATTGCGCAAGGCAAAGGTATGACCTTGATAGGGTTTCTATTTTACCGGTCTCATGGTGTTAGTGAGAGACCGGATTATAGGATAGATGCCACACTTTCAAGAGGGGCTCTCGAATAAGTAACTTGATCGTATCGTTCGGAGAGAGCTCAAACCATTGCATTCTTGGCATCATCTTTCTTGGTTCTTATTTGGCTTTTATCTTTGTGAGGTTTTGGTGCTTGTCGTGTTCGTCATGACAAGACCAAGTTGTTCGAAAACGGTTTTACTATGGAAAACTTGTTGCGTTTTCGATGCTGGAAATATTACTGGTTTATCCTTGAGGAATGTTAATCTTGCTTAGCATAAGTTGTTGGTGCACATAGGTGAACCTAGCTTGTTTAGGTTTTGTGCTTGATAACTTAAACGCTAGTTTTATTCCGCATTTATTCAAGCCTAAACCGCAATTTTTTTAAAACGCCTATTCACCCCCCCTCTAGGCGACATCCTCATTCTTTCAATAGGTGCTACTCAATTTTTAGCACTTTTTTGAATTTAGGCTTGACACAACGGTAAATTCTCTAGATATGCAACTACGGTGAATTTACCTATATGACAAGTTAACACAAGACTAAGTACGATACAAGTAAGAGCTAGCGAGTAAGGAGTAACCAAACGGGAAGCACGCGGAGACAAGGATGTATTCCCGAGTTCCTCCTTTTTAGGGGAGTACGTCTCGTTGGAGGGGTGTGAGTTTCAAACTCAAACGCCACAAATGGCCTCACCCTATTCTCCGATGAACCTTGCCCAAAAGCTCGGTTCACCTTCCACTATCGGAATCCTTCAAGGCGGAATCCGGAGCCCTTACAACAAACTTGAGGCTCAACTCACAAAAGGATTGGGGGCTCCAAGCACCACAACACCTGCCACACAAAAGTAGCAAGCAAGTAAGTACAACAAGATGCCTAGGTTTTCCTAGTGGAAACCCTAGGCTCAAATCCCTCAAGTGAATGAGGGGGAAATGAAGAACGGATTGGTAGACTTGTCGATCGGGGTCTTCTCTTTCGGATCTCCAAATATGATCTTGATTGGTTGGTGTAGTAGGGAGATCTAGGAGCTTGAAGCTTTGCTTTAATGGAGGAGAGAGAATCTGAAGCTTTTGCTGGCTGGAGGTAGGTGGAGGGGTATTTATACCCTCTCCCGAAATGTGGCTGTTGAAGGGGTAAGTTCCCTTCCCCGTGAGCCCGGCCTTGGACCCGGCCTTGGGCCCGACAAGGCCGGCCAGGAATCTTTGGATGCTGACTTCAGGCACAGAGAGCCCGACCTCGAGTCCGGCCTGGGCCGGCCCAGAGTTGTCGTTGGAGGCCGGCAGGGTGCCCGAGGCACCCGGCCTTGATCCCGGCCTTGGGCTGTCGAGGAAGGCCGGCAGGGTGCCTGAGCCAGCCGGCCTTGAGCCCGGTCTTGGCCTGGCCTCGAGCGTCGAAGGAGGCCGGCAAGGAGCTAGAGACGGCCGGCCTTGAGCCCGGCCTCGGCCGGCTAGACAGTGCACAGGAGGCCGGCCAGCCAGAACCATATGTTCCAAAGTTTGAGCACTATTCTCTTTCTCCTTTTTGGTGTGAAGCACATTTATATGAAAATGTTTCAAACCTGCAACACTTAGCACCATATTAAAAATATCACCAGTGTTGTTATCTAACACACAAAACATAGAGGGATAAATAAATGTTCTTTCACTATTGAAGTGCAGATAACGGTGACGTACCCTTGATGACCATCGAGGAAGCGGAAGATGACTATAGTCGATGCCAATTCTAGCAGCTAGGTTACACCTCCCTGCACCATAGGAATTACATCGACCACCATAATCATTCAAGGCAGCTCATATGTTTATAAAAGAATCATAGCACATAGAGAGACGAGTTAAACTACTTTCACAAACCCACAGTCCAAGGGTGGACTACTCCCTCCTTCCTTATGGACACGGAGAGAGTCAGGTTGGAGAAGTCGATGGAGCAACAGGGGGTGGCTCTGTTGGCGTTTCCCCCTCCAATTTTTGACAATGGCGAAGTTTCTGTCTCTTTTTCGGCAATTCTGTGATGGTGGCCGCCTCCTAGGAAATTCGCAAAATCAAGCAAATATATAAATTGTTTGAAATCAAAACAAGGAGGCACACAAAAATGGACGACATCGGAGCTCCGAGGCTCCAAATCATTCCTATGGTGTGGCCAGGCTATGTGGCCACGCCATGGAGGCCTTCCGGGTATTTCCTTTGACTTTTGGCTCTCCTCTTTGGGCAAAGTCCTCCATCTTGATAAAAACTTATGTGGTGAAAATTCCAGCACCTTTTGATTCCGGCAAAGTTCTTGAAATTCCCAAATACACAAAAAAACATGGTTTTCCTGTTCTGTTAAAACCAAAAGAAAGAGAACTTGTTGAAATTTTTCCAAAATCATTAAAATAGATGGTGGAATCGAATATATCATGAAAAAAGATTTCCAAAGTTCATGGATAAGTCTTTGACGTATCACTAGACGTTGTTGCTACTTTCATCATGAATTCCCACTCCCCTTCCAAGTAGGAGTCCTACTCCAACAAGGAGAGAGGGTCGTCAGGTCCAGGTGGATTGTCCACCATGGGAAAGCCTATGGCACCTTGACATCAATGAAAGACCCATGCGGCTGGCTCTCACATATTTCAGAACCTTCCGTCATGTTTCATAACTTTTAATACCTTTCCGAATGTTTACGCAACATTATAGAATCTCCCGACACCTTCCATAATTCCAGACATTTTCGGATCACCCAGGACATCTCAGAACCATTCAAAGATCATATAGGACACTTTCGGATCACCCGGGACATCTCGGAACCATTCAAAGATCATCTATGACATTTTTCAGAACCCTTCCCTCTCATTATCTATATCACAATTACTTTCCTATATGTCGCTAATCCGTCAAGCGTATGACCCTTCAGGTTTGGAACAATGTGGACATGCACTGAACCTTAGCATTCCGTTTACCTTTCACTTCGTGATACTTTATACAACCGATGCGAGATTTTATCGGCATTCCATAATCAACGCCTTGGTCACTGTACCTAGTTGTCCTCGTATTTGTGGCACATATTCTATATTCCCAATGTTTCCAGGACTAACACATAGTCACATACATGCGTGGGTGATGAGAGACATTGTAATAACCGAGAGAGCCATTGTGTATATCTCCATTAACGGAGGAGTAAATCCCAGTGCTGATGTATCTAGTGCCACAACATAATTTTCGGTGTACTCGAAAGACACCATAATCACCCAGTTATGGATGACGTTTGACATCCCCTAGATAGTTTGGCATCCCCTAAATACACATCCGATATTCAGAATTATGATAATCTCATGGTCTAACAATGTTTAGTGAATGTGGCGACTTTATATGACCACACATCTCTCAATATATCAACATGTCTATCGAGCACTATGTTAAATTAACAGTGTGGCCTCATGAATTATGACATCATCATAACACTTTATTATATGTTCATGATCAGAAAAACAAGATAATCAATATTGAAATGAAACCCTCTAAGCAAACTAAAACGATTCCAGCCCACGAACACCCCCACAAATCATTATTGGGCCGTAGGCCGAACACCAGACTTAGCCCAACTCTGCATTCCTGCATCGGCGGGCCCAGCCCCGACGGCATAGCGTCCTTCCCACGCCAACCCGCACGGCCGCACCCCACCCAGCACCCACCCACGCCGCCCATCCCATCCAAATCAGCAGCATCCAATTATTATTCCCTTTCGCGTGAACCCCTCTCCCCATTCCCCAATCCCCGGCTTCCAAACGCCTCCGAGCCAGCCGCCGCCGCATCCAGAGCTCCAAACCCTAGGCGCGGCGAGGCCATGGATCCCGACTCCGTGGCCAAGGCGTTCGTGGACCACTACTACCAGACCTTCGACTCCAACCGCGCGGCGCTGGCGGGGCTGTACCAGGACGGCTCCATGCTCACCTTCGAGGGCGAGAAGTTCCTCGGCGCCGCCAACATCGCCGGCAAGATCGGGGGCCTCCCCTTCCAGCAGTGCAAGCACACCATCGTCACCGTCGACTGCCAGCTCTCGGGCCCCCAGGGCGGCGTCCTCGTCTTCGTCTCCGGCAGCATCGTCACCGGCCCCAACGACCACCCCCTCAAGTTCTCCCAGGTATGCAGTCTGCGCCACCCCCTACCGAATATCCAACCCCTTTGTTTCGTTGTAGTTTGCGCTGATCTGATCTGATCCCGTTGATTGGTGGCCGCTGCTGCGATCCTTCGTTTGGTCCCTAATCACAATCCCACCGCACGGCACGGCCTTCCCTGGAAGTCAGTGGAAGGATCTCGATTTGTTGATTAAATTTGTTTGTCTGATATATATGCCCTTACTTCTTACCATCATGATCGTTGGGTGAAGGTACTAGATTGATTAGTATATTGCTGAGTACTACTATTTCTTTGGGGCTCGAGCTTTTATGTAAGAGATGTGAAACTGTGAGTTGCGACATTTAGATCTCTGTCTCCGAGCTGTGTCGTTTTCTTTTTCGCATCGTCCTTGGGATCTCCTTTTGGTAGTTCTTTTGTTTCTATCAATGTTTTCAGATTTACTTGAGGTAGTTCACGGGTAGTTGTTCATCGATCTGTTTGAGTGTTTGTTCTATTTCCCTGCTATACTATTCCTTGAATTCTGAGTCTGACCAAGAGCTGTTATGGACTAATATAATGGATACTGACCATGCTGTGTTTGTTATTGCTTTAAGCTGTCTCATCTCTTCGACTGCTGTGCAGTATGATTTGATTTTTCTGTTGGTTGCATCTGGTCAGTGTTGTATCTCGAAGTTTGGTCTTTCATTTTTTTTCTCAGTTTGTCTTAGTCACTGAATGTGGTGATGTTTAGTAATTGTGTTGCTACCGAACACCGATGGGCCACCGTTTCGTGCTGAGAATAGATGCTTTACTTTTTTTCCTGTTCACTTGATTGTGAGGCACTGGGAGTTACAAAAGTTAATTATGCTTGTATGCGTGGGGCATTTGGTAGCTTTAATTCTTTATTGATCTGAAATAATATGATTTCATCGTCTTCCTAGTGTTACGAATTCAGGGTATGGTTTTTCCATGTGTTACAGTGGAGGGGCCACATTAACAATTTCCAGCCCATCCAGAATCTTGGAATGTATTCCTAGTCTGTTTTGAAAGTATCAGAATGGAGTGGTGTATCAACCGCGCTGTTTATGTTGTAGGTTTCATAGCCTTCAGTTTCAGAATTTCCTTCACCATGCACCTATAATCAGGTGGTCGTGTAGAAAAACTAGACGAAATTATTCTGAAGTTGACTATTTTTAACTGTTTCTGGAATGCACGATGCCGTCTATACAATGTCAGAATTTCAACTGTTATCTTCCAACAGTGTATTGTTTAGGCTATGCTAAGTTTCCTGTTAATAAGTACATTAACATTTGTATTTGTATTTTTGAGTTCTCCGATGCGGTCAAGTCTTGCTCATTGGATTAGATGATATTGAGGGTCCTTTCAAAGAAAATAATTTGTAATTCAGATCTAATCTTGTCCCCCACTTTAATCTCTTAATGTTTTATACTTACTCTGTCCCCTAATATAAGTCGTTTTAGCAAGCTATAATAGCTTTCCAAAACGTCTTGTATTAGGGGGCAGAGGGACTAATTTGTATTACCATTTTTAGAACAGTTTGGCACTTAGGTGGTTCTTGATTGCCTTGACTTATGACTGGTCTTTAGAATGGTGTGCTCTTAAATTCACATCCAGGTCCATGTATTCACTCTCTGTTTGCATAAATATTACAGTATTAGGATGGTTTTTATTTCTGACAGGAGGCGTGTATCTCAATGGATTGGGGAGTCCATCGAGATACCTTGTGCCTTTTCTGATCTATTTGAAATTATCTCAGTAGATAGCCATATAATGATGTGTGGTGTTCTCTAACCTTGTGATCTACTTTATTTGCAGGTGTTCCATTTGCTGCCAGCTGGAGGGTCCTTCTATGTGCAGAACGACATGTTCCGGCTGAACTATGGTTAAGAAGGTCGGATGCTCTCCCAACAAAGAACTGGTTCAGGGCTTTTATGTTGAAATGATGAGTTCTATGCTGTAGACCCTTGCTTGTTTGTCAACTTGTGCAAATTATCGCTAGAAATTGCCAGACTCGAATAGGCATCTGCCAGATTTTTCTTTCTGATGTGTAGGCTGAATTGTGGCCATGCATTGTCGTTGGTTGGGTAACACTTCCTCTGGAATGTTGATGGAAACCGCTGAAGGTATTATCCATGCGTAGCATCTCTGGGTTTGTTTTGTGATCAGTTAAGTTTACATTTGCATGTCAAAGAATTTCTTCCCTGGCTTTGCAAAGCAAGCGGCTGGACTTACGCTGCAACCACTCGCAAAATTGGTCACTGTAATTTATGCATACACTAGATGCTGAAAATACCTGAGCAGACACTGTTGTCTTAATTATTTGGTTGAAACAACATATCGGATGGCATTTGGTTGCTCTGAACGTTGATAATTAGTACTCCGTACAAGTTTACAACCACTGTATGCGCGTGAAATAATGTGCAGAAGAATGTGACGAGTCTAGAGTCATAGATGTCGGCCTGACGGATCATGGAGTAGCGCATTGGTTTAAATTAACACAACGATAGTTATCGATGTCAGGCCAGATCGTTTCCTCTGAAACCGGACAATCCTCCGTGCCGTGATTGTGAAACCCAGCCAAGGTGGTCGTCTCCATGGACAGTACACTGCACGCACCCAGCTTGTGTCGAGGTGTGCCACTGCCAGTGCAGCATGGAATGTACCCCAGGCGTGTTGTTGCAACCATGTGTCTTCCTTGATAACGGGACATACATCATTGCATCAACGAATGTATCCCATCACCTCTTTTATACAATCACTTCGAGTGATCCCTGCACATCGATCACTCCTAGTCAACACCAAATCTCCATGTACTTTTATGTACCAAGCCGCCACTCTGCCCCTCCAACAAACTAGGGTTTTCTAGCGCCTTCGCCTCGGTACCCCTCTCCTCTCTCATCGGCGATCTCGTTGGCGGCAAGAGGGGTGGGAACCTGTCAATTTCTTGTTTTCGTCTGGTTTTAATCTCCCTAGCGGCATCAGTGAGGTAGCGATGATGTCACGTTGGGAACTTGGAATAAGATCTCTCCGGTCTCTTCCAACCTCGTCAACGTTTGATCCGGCGTCGGCGAAGGGCTAGTGGGGGCAGGTGTTGCCACATCCACGCAAGGTTCGGCTTCTCCAACCCCCTGGATTGGTGGTGAAAAATTGCAAGCAGCAAGACTGTGCTTGCTTGGGGTGTGCCCCAGCCGGTGTTCCTTCGGCAGTTGTTTGATCTCGTTGCCCGCTGCAAGTCGCTATTTCGGCCTTCAAAGTCTTGTTTGGCGAGGCGTTGTTCCCTGCATCACCTGGCGACCTCTCCAGAACATCCTTTGGCTAAACCATATCTCCGGCCACATACCTCCGCATCTCGAACCATTCCAGACACGACCTGGAAATCAACAACCTGACCGGCTTCATCCCTCCTGCCATCTGGAATTTATGGTTCCTGGTTACCCTTGCCCTGAGAGAGTGTGTAGTGTACATGGGTCTGTGCTCAGGCACAACATCTCCAAATAGTCAAACGCGGGACACGAAATATCAAAGAGAAAGGGGCCCTTGACAGATCTGTAGGCGCTCCCAGGCTCCCAGCACCGCACCCCCAGGCCAACTATTCTAATTGATCCAGGCCAGTCTCAGTCACAGCTTGACAGTTCCTTCATTTTAACTCTGCTTCTCTTCAGCGTGTCCTGGGGCAGGAACCACAAGTCTCAGCATCGTAACAAATTTTTTTTTTGATAAAAGGGAGCTTTATTACTTAAAGAGTACACCCAGCCTCTGCATAACTATGACGCACACAACCGTCACAAAACCAGCAGTATCAAGAAAGTATAAAAAAAAGGCGAATTACATATCATGATGAGAAATTGTAAAAACGCCTATGGTGGTGGAGGGCCGATCTGCAAATTATGCTGCCATCCATGATGGGATAAAAAGTCCCTCGCCATGTCCTCCAGTCTTGTACACACCTCCATAAACAGGTCTCGATGCGCCATACGTTGCAACAGAGACCACAAACGGAGCGTAGCTGTACTCCTGTAGATAACTTGCATAAGAGATGAATTTTTATCATTAAAAACCTTGTCATTTCTACACATCCAAAGCGACCATATAACGGCTAGCGCTCCCACCCTAATAAGTCGTTTAAATCTACGATCCACACCATTCAGCCAATTGCCAAAAATATTTGCAATGCTTTTTGGTGGATATAAGTTAGAACCTATTTGGATGATTGACCATATAGAACTAGCAAATTGACACTCGAATAATAAGTGCTTAATAGTCTCGTCCTTATGACAGAATACACACTTTTTTACTTCCAAGCCAATTGCGTTTTACAAGGTTATTTTCAGTGAGAATTACTCCTCGACGAAGATACCACGCAAAGACTTTGTCTTTGAGTGGGATTTTCATCTTCTAATTTTTTTGGTTATTATCTACTGGAACTCACGGTGGGCGTTCGGGTTAACCCGACATTTCGGGTCGGGTAGTTCGGGTAAAAAATATTTCGGGTTTTCAAAAGTGACACCCGATGTTCGCTTCGAAAATTAGCTACCCGACAATTCGGGTACCCGAAAATTCGGGTTCGGGTTCGGGTAATCCCGAAATGCCCGAACTACACAGACAGAAACAAAATGCCAGGAAAAAGTCTAGTTTTGTACAGGATTTCATGACATTTTGAAGCCTTGTTTTGACATCACAACAACATATAACAACCAGCCTATAACAGCAGCAGGAAACTATAAATTTCTGCAGGAATTCAGCAGCATTTCAGAAGGATAACAGCAAATATAAGCACACATAAATGACAGGAATAAAAACAGTTCATCACACAATTTGCCACATACAAGTTCACAAAGGTTTTCAAGGCCTGCGTCGCACTCAAGCTCACAAACATGATAAAAAGTTGACAAATAACAAGTTGATGGACTGCAGCCAGGAGCCAGCCACACACAATCACACAGTTGTCTTCAAAGGCGTGGACATGGAGGGCATGAGCCGTGATGGACTCCAGTTTCAACTTGATGTTGTGATGAACTCCAAGCTGCATAAGTGCAATTGCATTAGTTGCAATCAGATTTTATTGTCAAACTTAATGCTAAATTTCCATGAACTTGTACCTTTAAGGTTTGGAGATGGACATGCTTACAACAGATTGGGAAGTGGTTGTCTTGCTTTTATCACCTTTTCCTTTTGAAATGTGCATCCCACCAAATTCTTCAATCAACTCTATATGAATGAATAACAAACATGTAAGTGAACATGAAGTAATGGCTTTGATGGAACAAAAGCAAATACACAAAGGAAAACCAAACATGATAGTGAACAAGAACATTCTACCTTTCTCCATAATGGTTAGTTCCTCCATATTTTCTTGGATGTCAATAGGAGTACCCCTTCTTATCCAATCTTGAGAACATACTAGAGCTTCCAACATGAAGGGAGTGAGTGAGGTACGGAAGTCATCCAATATGCGTCCACTTGTACTAAAAGCCGACTCTGAAGCAACCGACGAGATGGGTATAGCAAGCACATCACGTGCCAAGTGAGCCAAGACAGGAAATCGAGGAGCATTGAGCTTCCACCAAGCAAGAATGTCAAGGTTTGCGTCTCCATCTTCGGTATCTTCAGCAAGATACTTGTCAAGTTCAGACTTCGAATTACTACTTGCACCGTTGTTCATCTTCAACTTCTTGGCAATTACATCTTTCAACAGGCCTCCTCTAGCTCCCTTTTCTACACTTGTATCACTTACTTCAGAAGATCCTACAACTGGAGCATACAACTTGCTGTACTCTTCAAACAAATCGCTGACACAAGTTTTAATGGCTGCCCAAACCAGCAGCCCCTTTTCCTGTCCAAATATTTCTTCAATCACAGCATTGGTGTACAAAGACAATTTGTATCTTGGATCAACAACAGCTGCAACAAAAATCAGCAAGTTAATGTTCTCCTTCTCCTTTCCTCTTCCTTTAGGCAAGCTCTCTTTAGTGACAATGACATGCCAAAGTCCCCAATACTTGTCAAACTTATCTTTCATCCTATGGCCCATAGCAACTTGCAAAGTGTCTTCACTCTCCAACCAAGACTGAATCATCAAATGCACTTCTGCAATCTCATGAAAGAACGTATTGGAAGTGACACTGAGAGTAGAAGAGACACGCTTTGTAAGAACAAAAAAATGCTCCAGAAATTCTTCCATCTTCTTGGAGTTCTCCCAATCTGTTTCATCGGGGCAGCCAAACCCATCATTCTCCGGGGATAGATCATACTTGTAAGCCAAGTCATCGTCGGTTAACCTCAAGAAGACCTTTTCATAAACATTAGCTGCTCTAAGCATGAGATAAGTGGAATTCCATCTTGTTTGGACATCGATCTTGAGAAAAGCCTTGCTTTTCACTTTCTCTTCCACAAGAATTTCCTTAAACTTTACCATTCGTGTGCCACCATTTCTTATATATCTAACAGCAGCTCTCACACGCTTCATAGATTGGTCAACCTCCTTTAGTCCATCTTGCACTATGAGGTTAAGAATGTGTGCAGCACACCTCATGTGCATAAACTTGCCATTTGCTATGTTGGAACTAGGTGCTTTGTTCAGCTGCTTCCTCAAGAATACGATGCCACCCTCATTGGCACTTGCATTATCAACGGTTACGGTCATTACTCTATCCATACCCCATTCAGCCATACATTTCAGCAGGTTTTTGCCAATATCATCACCCTTGTGCCCCTTGACCAAGAAGAAATTGAGGACTTTTTTATGCAAAATCCAGTTTTCATCAATAAAGCTTGCTGTCACAGTCATATATCCATCTAGCTGTTGCGATGTCCAGCAGTCTGTTGTTAGACAAACCCTTTGACAAGAATCTTTCAAAAATTTCTTTAACTTCGCTTTCTCTTTGAAAAAACAACGAACAACCTCTCGAGTGCAAGTTCTTCTAGATGGCGGATTGAACCGTGGACAAGCCTTTGACATGAATTTCCTAAAGCCAGACTTCTCACCAAAACAAAATGGCAGCTCGTCTTCAATTACCATCTCGGCAAAAGCTTCCCTAAGAGCTTCAGCATCAAACTTCCAAGTGGTTGGGGTTTCACCTTGAGTTGCCTGTAGAGTGCTTTGAGTTGGATCATTAATGAACTTGTTGGGATTGTGCTTGCAGGCTTCAAAGTGCCTCCTCAAGGATGATGTGCCATGTCCCTTCGAGTCAGCCTTTATTATATTTCCGCAATAGTTGCACTTGCCAGCCTTCACCACATTGTCAACCTTGACCTTTTCATAGTGTGCCCACCACACTGACCTTGTTGCTATCTCCTTCCTTCCCTTATCTTTCTCATGCAACTTGTCCACATCAATGGCATCATGTTCAGTACCTTGTGCATGTCCAGATTGCTGAGATGGTTGTGAGCCAGGCAACTCCACTGATGGCTGTGAGCTCTCAAAATCCATAGGTACAATTGCATGGCCGGATTCAACCGGTTCAGACATCTACAAGAGAAGTGGACAACAAGTCACAATAAGATCAGATAAAATAAGCAAGCAAATCAAGTAAAAAGAGTAAAAGACAAGCAAACTACCAAGGTATTCAGTCAACAAATAAAAATACAAGTAGACAACAATTACTGATATGTAACAAGCATGTACTTAACTGAACTACTGATAATCGAACAAGAACAACCATGTATTGGTAATCGAACAAGAACAAGCAAGTTCAGTACTGTAATCTACAGAACAAGCATGCACGATACTAGGATGTAGGCATGTACCTATAAATCTACAGAACAAGCAATCAATCGAACAAACATGTGGACATGTACTGATAATCTAGAGAATTTCAGAACTATAGGAGGAGGGAAAGGACCTTACATTCCTTGATTCTTCTGTCATCCAGTGGACGGTCGAGGTCGACGACGACTAGACGCGCAGTCGTGGAAGGAGAAGGCGAGAAGGACTGAAGGAGAACGCCGGTCGCCGGCCTTCGCCGTCGTCACTCGTCAGTTCGTCACGTTGCGTCGATGCCGTCGGGACTCGGGCGTCGGGGAAGCAGACAGAGGGCAGCGCCGTCGAGGGAGGAACGGGGAAGACCGCCGGACGTCGATGCCATCGAGGGAGGGGCGGCGAATCGGCGCCGCCGCGGTACTGCGGTAGGGGGAGGGGGCGGCTGGCGCCTGGCGGCTGGCGTGCGACTGGGGAGGCTGGAGACTCACGCGTGACTGGAGAGTGGAGACTGAAGTAGTGGAAACTGGAAACCTAGGTCAAGCTGTGGGCTACTGGGCTGGGCCTCACGCACTCACGCAGGGGCCAGGGAGAGGAATGATGTTGGGCTTTGAATTAAACTCGGGTTATTTGGGGAATTCGGGTACCGCGGCTCCATACCCGTTTGTCCCGAAGTAAATTCGGGTTTTGCAAACTGATACCCGTTGCAGTGTTCGGGTGTGTCGGGTTCGGGTAATACGGGTACGGGTTCGGGTACTACGGGTTCGGGCTTCGGGTCACGGGTTTTATGCCCACCGTGAACTGGAACATCCGGTTGGATCAGCGCTTTATACATAGAGTCCACCGAGAATTTACCATTATTATGTAAATTCCAGCGGAACTCATTGGACCCCTCCGTCAAATTTACTAAATCCAGATGTTGTAGCAACTCATTCCAAGATGCTAATCGGGGACCAATAAGATCCCGTCTAAACGTCACATTTGGTGGGAATGTTTCCAGCACCTAGGCGATAGTATCGCTTTTGTGCCGTCCAAGGACAATATAGTATAAAGCTGGATATTGTTCTCGGAGCGTGGTAGAACCTAGCCACTTATCCTCCCAGAACCGTATCTCCGAACCATCCTTGATGGAGAAAGAACCATATGAGAAAAAGAATTTCTTCGTTGCCATAAGACCAGCCCAGAAGTGGGAATCACATGTTTCCAAGAAACCTGTGATACCACACTTGAGCCAATATACTTCCTCCTTAGAAGAGTTTGCCATACCCCATTTTCGGTCAAAAGATTAAACAACCATTTACCGATGAGAGCTGTATTCTTGACCTGTAGGTCATGAATCCCTAGCCCTCCCTGATCTTTGGGACGACACACTACACTCCATTTAGCTAGTCGATTTTTTTTTCTCGCCATCCCTTTGTCAAAAGAATCTTGAACGAAAATAATCCAATCGATGCAAAACACCTGTTGGTAATTGGAAGAAGGAAATCATATACAGTACCATGTTACTTAGGACTTTATGAGAACCAAACGACCACCCAAGGACAATAATTTTCCTTTCCAACTATTCAATCTTTTTTGGAGTCTTTCCTCAACATGTTTCCATTGAGCAATCGTTAGCCTCCTGAAATGAATCGGGATGCCAAGATAACTGATTGGAAATTGACCCTGTCCATAGCCGAATAACTCAGCATATAGTGTAGCATCTTCTTGGGGCTCGTCAAAGCAAAACAATTCACTTATATGGAAGTTAATCTTTAGACCAGAAAGCTGCTCGAACGCTGATAAAATTAATTTCAGGTTTCGTGCCTTTTCCATGTCATGTTTCATAAAAAGAATCGTATCATCAGCATACTGAAGAATAGATAATCCACCATCTACAAGATGTGGGACTAGTCGTTCAATTTGGCCATCTACTTTTGCGCGCTCTATGACTATGTCTAACATATCAGCAACTATATTAAATAGTATTGGTGATAATGGGTCGCCTTGTCTTAATCTTTTTTTCGTTTGGAAGTATCTGCCAACGTCATGATTGACTTTGATGGCTACACTTCCGCCGGAAACAAAGCTATGGATCATAGCACGCCACTTATCGGAAAAACCTTTCATTCTGAGTGTTTGCTGGAGGAAAGACCACTTGACTTTATCGTAAGCCTTTTCGACTGATGCATTGCATCATAGCATCATAGCAAATAGTAGTAAGCAAAGTCGCATTGCATTCTGAATCTGACTGATGCCATCCACACGCAAAATAAATAAATAAAGGCATACACATGAACCCAAACAGATAAGTTGTAGATTCAAGACGACCTGAATTCTTGATTCTTCTGACAATAAATAGCAGAGTTTTCATGTTGCTTCGCTCCAGCATGTCCTCACATTCTCACTCCTTTTCTGAATCTGAGACCAACCAGTGTTTCCCTTTCTTCTGCGGAGTACTCTTGAAATTTTGGCAATGAACAGAAAAAACACAAGAAAGATGAAGTAAGCCAAACGTATAAAGACTAATGAGTTTTTCAGAGAACTCCCGAAGTATGCATACATGTATATGCGGTCATGGTTTTCCCAGTCTTAGATTTTGAAAGATGTTCAGTTACTTATATTTTATATGTAATCTCTTCGAATATCAAGTTAAGGATCAACAATTTTCAAACTCACCTCTGTTTGGGTGAACTCAGCCATCTTCGTTATCAGTTTGTTCTGTGGGCACAAAATGGAGCAACTCTCAAATTTCATGTATATATACACGTACAATGCATGGATAAACATTGCGATGAAATTATAATGCAGTTACACTTCATATATTTAGTCTAGAATGTTATGGATATCAAAAGATTAGCTGACCTTAATCACTGTCAAAGCGTCAGTAACAATTTCCTCAAATTCCCTTAGTTGGGACATGCTCATCTTGGTAACATCTAACTCCTGGGCCCTGAAATTTGACAATGTAATGCAAATATAGGCAGAGAGTCAACTATGGTGTATGTATGATCATTAGTTAATTACCATTCAGCGAAGTGATTTAACTCAGATACTGTGTCCGCAGCTGACTGCTTATTCAAATCAAGCTGTCCAAAGAAGATAGAAATTTAAAAGAGCAAGAAGTTAAGCAAAATATGATCAGGTATTCAGAACACATGATCTGGATGCTGCTACAAGATTCATTCGGCCAACATGCATTATGCCCCGTAAAAATCTGGTTACCCGAGGTGCTCTCAATGTTATTCAACCAACTTTTAAAGATTTACGCAAGGTTGAACTATCCTTCTACAATCAAAATCTTGGGCTTATCACTCTGCTACCGAAAAGCCCTCAGCAATACAGACCTCTGTTTCTACTAAATGTGAGTTAAAAGATTTTCACAAAGGTGGGTAAAAATCTGGTTACCCGAGGTGCTCTCAATGTTATTCACCGAACGTATATGATCTTTGTATCCTCGCCGTTATATTATGAAAGGGATAATTATTTTACACAATGCGATTCATGAGTTGCATTCTAAAAAGTTGGATGGTTTTTGATACAACAAGCCTTGTGGATGATGGGATTTTTTTTGTTTGTCCTAGAGGGGTTAGATTCATAATTTCGTCTAGCAGAGTAGTGTTGCTATCAGGGAGAGCAATGATGCTGGGTCATTTTTTCAAACTAAAATGGCCTTCGTCCAGGGATCCTTTATCTTCCTTATAGGATAACATTGCGGCCGATATGTTGCCGATCCTCATTAACAAAGATGCAGACGATGGTTAGATAACTAGTCTTATTTCGACTTTGTGGATGAAGGAATGTCCATTTAAAATATGTTGATTAAACAATGCATATTATGGGTCACGATATGACTAAGGCGACAAATATGAAATTAGTTTCAAGTGAGTTAAAACAACTCTCGAGGTTAAATTTATTTTTCACAATAGTGAGCTTTATTGTTTTGAAAAGGCTAAGGTGCAAGCTCGAATATACACAAATTTTTGTTTCTGGAATTGGTTCTTTTCCTTTTAAGCATTTGGGTATTCCAACGGATTCTTCATAATCGAGATAGGAAGCGATTAAGGATTGTTTTGAGAAACAGCTTCGTAGTCGGTGGTCCAAGAATCTTTTCTATGGTGGACGTATGGTCTTGATTGATTTAGTGTGTAGTAGTCTGTCCATTTTAAAGATGTCCTTTTTGGAGATACCAAAATGGTTCCGAAAGAGGATTTTTATCTCTCTCGCGTCTTGTAGCTGGCGGACTTACATAAATAAAATACCATCTAGCGTGTTGGGAAATTTTGTGTACCCAAAAGGACCAAGAAGGTCTTGGTATTCACGACCTAGATATTAAGAACACATTCTTGATAACTAAGTGACTCCATAATTTTTTTAGTGAGTACGGAGTTTGACATTTATTGTTTCAAATAAATATTTGTGTCAAAACTGCTTTCATCGGTTAAAGCCAAACCGACACATTCACTTTCTAAGGAGAGAAGACGAACACAGTAGACCCAAGGACCCAAACTCTCACCTCCAGCATACAACGATGTGGCGAAGCGGTACCCCTCCTGGACGAGAGCTCCAAGGCAGTGATTAGGTTTTCTGCCGCCTCCCGTCGCCGCCGTCGATCTGCCCCCGCCTCTGTGGCCTTCGGGCCATGGAGGCGCGGTGGATCTCGGTCCTCGTCGGCGGGAGGGCTCCGTTTTCGGATGTTAGGGTCAAGGTTTGTTGGGGCGGTGCTCAGATGGCGGCGGCGGTACCTCATTTCAATAAGGTCTCTCCGGTTTCAGTCCCATCTAGGCGGCGATGTCGAGAAGCCTGTGGGAGTGGTCTGGTTTCAAGGATTTCTTCTGTCGGTGGCGTTTTCCGGATCATCAAGGAGCTTCATCGGCAGTTCTTCCTTCTTCTTCGGCTCCGGGATGGAGGTGGTCTTCTAGACCCGTTCGGCGACTTCCCGTCCGCAACCAACAACGTCAGGCCAGCTCAGGGAGGAGCGGCAGCAGCGGCGCGCCGTCGACACGGTCTGGAGGTTGAAGACGAAGGGCATCTCAAGAATTTTGTTGTATTTTTTCGTTTTTGTTGAGATTTTTTTGTACTGTTCGGTGTTTCTTTTAATGCCAGGATCGCGAAAAAAAAACATATTCAGTTTCTAGAAGGGTGTCGTGAGGATTAAGGATGCTTTCCTATTGTGGTTTGAGGATTTCTTCAAGGCAAATAATGGTGAAGCGTTGTAATTTTGGGAGGACAAACAACCTCAAGGTATTATTGGGTTCTCTTAATAGCCCAGTGGTTAGGGTCGCAGTGGCGCAACCTAGCGACCAGAGTTCAACTCCCGTCGGGAGCAGAATTTTTGGAATTCTCACAAGGGTGGGCTTCTATCTATTAATATACCACCAAGGGCTAGTCCTGGTTGGGTTCGTTATTTTAATAGGTTCTCTTAATAATATCATGAGACCATGAGGTAATTCGTATCCCTTCGCTATTATTCCTGCACATAATAGCCGAGACAAGAGAACGTGCAAAATAGGGAAATTCTGTAGTCATGGCACCGCCACCGCCACCATCACTACCATAACCATTAATATTAGTCATATAACCCTCACACTTGACTGCCAAGAGCCAGATTTTAAGGCATTTTTAAGAATTCATCTTGAATTATTTTTACTTCTAACAATATACGTTTCCAATCATTTATATTCATTTATGGATTTTGCAAGTATGTGTTGCATCATATCATTTAGAATGTTTATGATTGATTCGATGAACCTTTGATTTTATAATGCAAACCATTTATTTGTTCTTCCTTGACCCATGACTCAGCAAGTACTCTATGCTCTAATTCTCGATCAATCTAATGCTGGAAAATAGACATGCGCTCGACAAATCTCAAAAGCTATTGATAGAAATGTAACATAGAGTTTGTACTTAGTTTGGTTACGACCTTCACTTGTCTCCTAGGAGGCCCTCCTGTAAATACTTTCCATCTCTTCTAATCCAATGGTAGGGCGTCTTCCTTTAACGCTGAGAAAGTAACTTGAGTGCCTGCTGACAACTCTGTGGGGATTCACGATAAAATGACAAAATGTTGAAACATGATAAAATTAGCTGACCTTGTAGATTTTGGCACCATGTTGGATAATCATTCCTATGACATGATATTTGTCGACGAAGGGGTATCATGGATGTGCCACTCACTTTATCGCAAACATCTAATATTCTTTAGTCGTAATAGTTTTATTGTTTATCATATGTCCAACATGAAACATTCCTTTTTTTTGCGTAGAAGAGAGCCTAACAACTATACAGCAGGGGCAGCTATAACAGCCTCGGAGACTACGACTTCAGCTATCTCTGGCGGGACAGACCCCAGCCAAAAGTGGTTTTGATGAAGATTTCTCGCAGCCGCCGCCAGTAAATGAGCCGCCATATTGTTCTCTCTTTCAATTTTCTGAATCTCAAAATTCTTGCATGTAGATCTTAATTTGCTGATCTCTGCAAATAGACTCCACAGCCGAGACTTGGATTGGTTTTGTGCCCTGATAGCTTCCACCACGTCTGCATTGTCAGATTCTAAAACAATCAAAGAGTTATTAGAATCATGAATGCATTGAAGGCCCAGGAGACAAGCTCTGGATTCCGCTTCGAACACATCTCTGCATCTGATGTTTGAACGGTTGCTTGCCCAGACAACTTTCCCTTCAGAGTTTCTAGCAACACACCCAATGGAACATTGCTCACGCTCCTGAATAAAAGAGGCATCAACATTAATTTTGATCCAGCCTTCCTTTGGAGCCTTCCATCCAGTCTCGTTACTTTTAGGGGGCACACACACCTTGTGGCACTCGATCGCAACCATCCCCTGTTCCAGCACCGGAGTTTTGCCTCTGTCATTTTCCACGGCCCTGCATTTAACATTTAGCTCCTACAGATATCTGTCCAGGAAGTTGACAGAGTGTTCGATTGTACATTCTCCTTTTTCATGCACTACATCATTTCGCAAATGCCATGCTCTCCATAAAACCATCAGGACTAGACCCCTTCTCTCTATGTTAATACTGGCTAAGAGGATGAGCAGCCAGTCAGGTCCAGTATACCTGAACATATCCTCATCAGGTAAATCCCATTTTTTCCTCATCTCATTTCTCAGAGCTTTTGATTTTGTACAAGCAACAGTGGCGTGAAAGCTGGATTCAGCTTCACAACCACACACAGGGCAAGTAGGGTCAGTCTCCAGGTTTCTTCTGAATTTGTTCTTTTTGGTAGCTAGATTATCTTTAGCAGTTCTCCAACCAAAAATTCTCACTTTATTTGGGATTGGGGCATTCCAAATATTTTTCCACAAGCTTCTGTTTGGTTCAGCGGAGTTGCTCGAACTAGGTTTCTGCTGGCAATTGTTTGTGATGTTGTAAGCCAGTTTGTAGGCACTTTTAACAGAAAAATCCCACTCTTTTCATAATGCCAAGCGACGAAGTCTGGGGAGGAACGTACCGGAGCATTAAGCTTCAAGATTTCCTCAGCATCATGTGGATAGAAAATCTTATTTATAAGAGTTTCATTCCAGGTGTTGTTGCTTTCAGAGACCAATTGGCATACTTTCCTGAACCTAGTTCTTGTTTTTCCTTGTGTAGGTTTTAGGCCATAGTTCCTTGGAATCCAATTATCTCTCCAGATCCTTATATTTTTTCCGTCACCTACTCTCCATACAATGCCCTGTTTTAATAGGTCAATGCCATGTTCGATTCCCTGCCATACTGGAGAAGCTTCTTTTTTAAACACTGTGTCCAGGATGTTACCTCTCGGGTAGTAAATGGCTTTCATCAGTTTAGCAGCCAAACTAGAAGGATTCTGAATTAATCTCCACGCTTGTCTCGCGAGGAGAGCTTGGTTGAAGAGCTTAGTGTCTCTGAAGCCCATTCCTCCTTGATTCTTCGGAGAGGTGAGCGTTTCCCATGAGGACCAGTGGACTTTGCGTTGATTTTCATCCTCTCCCCACCAGAAGTTTCTTACAGTTTTCATGTAATCATCGTGGAAGGAGGCTGGCAATTTGAAAACTCCCATCACATAAATAGGCAAAGCCTGGGCAATAGCTTTTATGAAAACCTCTTTGGCCCCCATAGACATGAACCTTTCATTCCACACACACATCCTTTTAGTAAATCTTTCCTTCACTGGTTGGAATTGTTTTGCCTTCATTCTTCCTTCCGGTGTAGGTAAACCCAGGTACTTTTCCTCAAAAGAGCTTTGAGATACAGAAAGAATTTTCTTGATCTCCTCTTGGGTTTGAGCAGGGCGAACATTGCTGAAAAGCAGAGAGCATTTGGAAGGACTCAGGAGCTGTCCAGTTCCTTTTTCAAAATTACACAGAGCCTGTTTCACAGTAGATGCCTGTTGTATATTTGCTTTGAAGAAAAGCAAACTGTCGTCCGCGAAAAGGAGGTGCGAAATACCCGGAGCTCCTCTGCAGCATTTTAATTCGAGGAGCTCCTGGTCATGCACAGCCCTTTGGAGGATCTTAGACAAGCCTTCTGCAACAAACAAAAAGAGGTACGGAGACAGGGGGTCACCCTGTCTAAGTCCACGAGAAGGCTTGAATTGTTCCGTTAGTTCACCATTGATACGAACAGAAAATCTAACAGACGTGACGCAGGCCATTACCTTTTCCACCCAGCTGGCATTAAAACCAAATTTCAGTAAGATGCCTTTGAGATATACCCAGTCCACTCTGTCATAGGCCTTTGAGAGGTCCAGCTTGTAAGCACAGAAGCTATCATCTGGCTTTTTACTTTTTTGTATGTGGTGAAAACATTCGAAAGCAATAAGAGCATTGTCTGAAATCAATCTTCCCGGCAAGAAAGCACTTTGGGTTTCAGAGATGAGGTCCTGCAAAAAAGGTCTCAATCTATTGACAAGACATTTAGCAACAACCTTGTAAAGCACATTGCAAAGAGATATCGGTCTGAAGTCCTTGAGATCATCAGCACCATCAGTTTTAGGGATCAAGACTAACACAGTATCATGTGCGCCTTCAGGAATAACACCATTCTTGAAGAAATGTTTTACTGCCTGGATAATATCATCCTTTATAGTTCCCCAATTCCGCTGAAAGAATCTGGCCGGCAGCCCATCCGGACCAGGGGATTTAAGGGGACCGATCTGGAAGAGAGCATCACTAATTTCTTTATCAGAGTATTCCTTCAAAAGCTCTTCATTGATCTCCTCTGTAACCAAGGGTTGAATCAGATTTAATATTTCAGAGGGGTCAACCGAGTTGTCTTTCTTGTACAGATTCTTAAAGAAGTAGCTGGCAGTGTCTTTTAGATCATTAATGTTTTCCACATACGACCCATCTTCCTTTCTGAGCTTTTTGATTTTATTCTTCTTCGATCTAGCTGCAGCTTTCCTGTGAAAAAATTTAGTATTTTTATCACCTTCTCTTAGCCAGCTAATGCGAGATCTTTGCATCCACATAATCTCTTCTCTGTATAACAGTTCATCCAGTCGTTTATTTATTTCATTTACCTCCCTTTCATCTCTACTGTCATTCCTTTTTAACAGCTTCTCCAGTCTCTTCTTTAGTTTTTTCATTTCCTTTTCCACCGACCCAAAGTTAACTTTGCTCCAGTCGTTGAGAGTAGACATGGTAGCTTCTAGCTTTGATGTTACACCTTCCAGATCAAGAGTGCATTTGTGATTTGTCCATGCACACTTTACCTCTTCTTCAAGGGAAGCCTCCCTTTCCCACATTACTTCATATCTTTTGACTGTATTCTTTCTCGGCATCACAGGGGCTCCTTTAAATCTGACTAGAATTGGACAATGGTCAGATCTGGAAGAAATGAGGTGTTCCACCGATGCATTTGGATAAAGTTGACTCCACTCCGGCTGGGCGACCGCACGATCAAGTCTGACCTTTACATTTGCAGCACCTACTTGTTTGTTGTTGAAAGTCCAAGGTAGACCTTGGAACCCAAGGTCAAACAGGTTGCAGTAGGCAAGGGTTTCTCTGAACTGTTTCATTTGTCCCTCGTTCCTTCTGCTCACCGAAAAATGTTCCTTTTGCCATAGAGCTTCGTTAAAATCACCTGCCATAAACCAAGGTTCGTTTGTAGCAGTTTTAATTCTTTTTAGCAAGTCCCACATAAGATGCCTATCCTGAGCTCTAGGCTCGCCATAAACAAAGGTTCCTCTCCACTTTATTCCATCAACAAGGATTTTAACATCGATATGGTGATGACTGTAGTTTATCAGATCTACAGACACACTACTTTTCCAGAAAAGAGCTAGGCCGCCTCCTTTACCCTTGATGCTTACAGGCAAGCAACATTCGTAGCCTAAACGCCTACAGATGGATTCGATATATTTCTTATTCTGCCAGGTTTCCGAGAGGAACACAATGCTGGGGTTATACATCCGCACAAGGCGGACCAGTTCCTGAACTGTCCGTGGCTGCCCCAAACCACGGCAGTTCCAGAGCAGGGCGATCATTTGCCCTGCCAGGCGCCGCCATTAGCGCCTGGCAGTGTGCCGGTAGCCCCAGGACCGGTCGCTTCCATCGTCAGCTGTCCATCCCTTCCCTTGTTCATTCCTTCCGCTGGCCCATTGCATTCTCCTATCCCTTCTTTGTTCTTCTTCAGTTCAGCGTTCTTCATTTTTCGCAGTCCCTCTATGCCCAGGCACACCTCGAGAGGAGGTACCTGGAAGTACCCCTTTTTTGCAGCTGGCTCTGTATCTCCTTCTTGCCCCTCAGTTCTAGCATGAACTCTTCCTATTACCTTATTTCCTTTGTCACCTTGGTGATCAGGATTTGCAGCAGAGTTGTCGACGTGGTTCTGCTCTTCCGTTGCAACCCTCGTCTTTCTCTTCCAGGTGTGAGCCTCTGCCTTCTTCTCTTCATTGTTGATGTCAGTCGTGGTGGCATCTGCAGGCCCAGTGTTGTTGTCGAGGGTTATGCCAGTTGCCACCGCTTGAGTCTCGCTCGACACCTTCAGAGGCTCTGCAGTCCCAGTGTTGATGTCGAGGGATGCAACGCCTTTCTGGACAGAAGTGTCAGGGAGGCTTGGCTCATCTTTGTTGTTGTTGGCGATAGACATCGTGAGTTCGTGGTTTGCAACCACAACTGCCGTCACCTCTTCGCTCTGGGCAGCACTGCTACGTTCCTCGACGCAGAGCTTTGCCACTTCGTCAGCAACCTTCTCCACCGCCTGCAGGGGATGGTTTGTTCTAGGGGCACCCCCCTGTGGCATCACTCCCTCCCATGGAGCTGGCCAAGGAGCAGGACCTGTGGCGCGCCAGATCATAGTCGATGCAGGTTGCCTGTCTTGTTTACCCATCTCTTCTGGCAGGAACCAGGTTCTCGGGTCCTCGAAGTGTACAGGCTGGACTCTGAGTTCTTGACTGAAGCAGATTTTCCTCTCTGCCACAGGAGCATCACACCTAGCTTCCATATGTCCAATATATCCACAAAAGAGACAGAAATTTGGAACCCTTTCATACCTTATCTGGACTGCAACCTCTTCCACCGTAATTTCATCCATCAGTATGATCTCCTTTTGGAGAGCCATGTACAAGGGAAGTTGAACTCTAGCTCTCAGAAACTTGTCACAGATGTTGCCCCTCGCATTGTTGTCGATCTTGATCAGCGTCCCTACCTGCTCTCCCAGGTCTCGGGCGAGCTTCTTGGTGAGGAGATAGAAGGGGATATTGCGGAATTGAATCCACATCGGCACGTGTGTGAAGAGGGCAGTTGCAGGATCAGCTCCAGTCTGCAATCCCTCCACAAGGAATGCATCCCCCCTGTACTGCCATGGTCCACGGCGGACGACATGGTCGCGATCGCCCTCCTCCGAGAACTCGAGGATGAACTTGCGTTGTCCTTCTCCAGCTTCTATTTGGCTCGCTTCCATGATGCCCCTGACTTTCCACACCCTCTTCATGTGGTCGATGACCTGCTGGGAGTTCGCAAGCAGGACGGAGAGGAACAGTCCGACGGCCATGAACCGGGCGTGCACCGCCCGCCGGGCTCCCGACATGTCGACGATGAGGACGTTGCCGCCCGAGCTCGGGCCTGCTCCGCCTTTTCCTGCGCTCCTGCGGAACTCCGCATCCCTGGTGGCCGTCCGCGTCGCGTTGCGGCCGTTCGCTTCCTCGATCGCCATGTTGCCCGTGCTCGCCATCAGGCCAACACTCAAACACCTTGCGAGCACAGATTGGTGGAGCTTGCAGAGAGCGTGGTTGGATACTCTGATCTTCACCTTCCTTTGGCCATCTAATATAGGTCGTGGGGGAACCGCCATTACAGACCTTTCACTCCCTGATTATGGAGTGTAAAGGTGCGCAATTCAGCCTCCATGACCCTTGCCATTCCTTGTATTTCCTCCCCCTCTTCAATCCTGCAGTTAACAACTTCAATTGGTGCATCAGGCGTTTCCGGCTGCCCTGGATCCGGCGGTTCCTTCCCTTTCTCATCAATCTCTCTCTTGAAGTGCGCTCTGAATGAATGGAGTTTCTTCGTCCAGAGCTTTGAGGTTTCAATGGCGATTTTGGCTTGGGCTAAGATTTTGGCACGGAAAAGGATTTCTGGGTGGATTAGGTTGTGGGGGATTGGATGGTTGTCGAAAGGATCAATGGGTTTCAGGGATTTTCGGGTTTCTGGGCTTCGATTTTGGTGGTTTGTAGAGATCGGCGTGGAGTCGCCTCCGGGGGTGCGCGGGAGGGGAACAGACATCGTCTTTTGTTATCATACGCATCTCGAATACCATGCCATGCCATGAAACATTCCTGTTTGCAAATGAACCTCTACCAACCTGTATGAGGGAATCGTCTAGAACACCGAAGCCTTTAGTACAAGGGTCAATCTTTCGCCTTAATTCAGTACGACATCCTTACAAGATTGGGTTGAGATTAACTTGATGATGAAGGCACGGGACATACATAAAGGAGTCAGAGGTCATAGCAAAAGTCAAGCAATCCAGAAAGCCATACAAGCAATAGAGAATCAATGGATCACCTTCATGTTCTAATTGATCTAAGGTTATTTAGCCACTAAATACACCATTGTAATATGGGCGAATAGCTCAGATACTACATCTTTCTGAGGAATTGGCTCTGCAACGACATATTTCAGAATAATAGCTCACATGCGGCATCGTTTCGAGCAGTAATTGCTCTGCGGCGACATGGCCGTCAAGTCATGTTCCCCACGCTGTAAACCAGGTTTGACCGGTACATGGAGTAGTTTTTCTCGAGTGGGACCCATGCGTCAGCGAAACCGGCCTCTGTTCGTGGGGGAACCGTCTCTGCCACGCGCCGGCGTCCCGCGGAGCTCACTCCTCACTCTGTCCCGTCATCTCGGTTTCTCCGGGCTGGGGAAAATTTTCCTGGCGACGGCGAGTCGGCGGCAATGGAGCGGGCGACTCGAGCTGTGGCAAAGAAGCGGGCGATTCGAGCTGCGGGAATGGAGCGGGCGAGTAAAGCTGCGGCGAGGGGGCGGGCGACTGGAGCACCGGCAATGGAGTCGAGCAAGCTGGCGGCGAGTCCTGCGGCGGAGGGAAGAGCGGCCGCGCGAGTCCAGCGGCGGCACCCGGAGTCGAGCAAGCTGGCGGCGACGCAAGGCTTGGGGTGGTGCGTCGAGGGAGCGGCGAGGGAGGATGGAGGATGGGGTGGTGCGGGTACACGGTCGCAGAGGCGACCGGCGGCCCGATTTGTGTCTCGGGCAGCGGCGAGGGGCTCCATCTATCTCGACGGCAAGCGACCCTACCGGATTTCAGTCCAGCAGGTGCTGAAGAAGGCGTGGAAGCGTCACGGCTACTACAACTCCAAGGGTTTTCCGCTCGGTGGTGATTCGCCGCCGATGACGAGGCAGAGGTTTGCCTCGATGCGCAAAATTGCTGCGTTCGACGACAGCAGCTCGGGCGGTGCTGCGGGCGACGAGAGCAGCTCGGGCGGGAGCTCATCGAGCAGCAGTTCAGCAAGCTCAACCCCGAGCGTGGACTCGATGCCGCGTTGAGCCTAGAGGCTTTCAGCCTAGTTGCCGGGATGGCGGCGGATAGATTGTTCTGCTCCGATATCCTCTGCGAAATGAAATCGAGCTAGAAGATTGTGCTGCAGAGCCATGGCGGAGGGAAGATTGTGCTGCAGAGCCATGGCGGAGGGAAGATCATGCTGCATTCTGTAGATAACTAGTGTAGTGAATTTTGTTAGGTGCCTGAAACCATTTCAGGCAGTGTTTGCCCAGCGCTGGGAGCGTGTGGTGGTATTTTTTTTGCAGTACGTCGAACACCTTGCAGGCGTGCTGTGGACGTGCCCTGGACGTGCTCTGGACGTGCCGTGGCACGTTTCGGTAGGTGAAACCTAGTTTTTGTAGGTGAAACCTTGTCAACGAAATGTAAATTATAGTCTTCCTTGTTTTAGTGTTCTTTGTGGCATTCACACTCCGTGAGATTGTGGCATGCACACTGTCGAACACCTTTGTGAGCGCGCTCTGGGCACGCCCGATTGTGGCATTCGCACACCGTCGGATTAAAAATGAGTTGAAAGAGTTGAAACATTGTCAACTAGGTAGAGGCTTATGTCATCTATAGACAAAATGCTTTAATTTTTTATTTAACTTACCAAAATTTAAATATTGCTAGTGTTGCTAGTGTTACCAAAATGTAAACATTTGTAACTATTACCTTCAAATGGTGGTAGATTTTTCGCAAACAGAGGCATAGCCTAGTGGCAAAGGGTTGATGCTCCCTTTGCCCACCTAAGTTCGAGTCCCCTTACTCGCAATTTAGGTGTTGCACATTATATGTCCTAGTCCAGTAGCTTTGTGGGCCGGGCATCTCATTATTATAGAATTTCTATAATAGTGAGTTGTCCCATCCATTAAAATATTGCACTTGGACAAATTCTTTTGATTTTTTGAATATTTTTTATATTTTGATTCAACTTTGAATATTTGAATTCAACTTTGATGTACATGTTATTTGTGCTAGACTTGGATGTTGCAATGATTTCATACTATTATGTAGTAGGTAGATCTAACTTGGTCATCCCCATTTCTAATCCTGTCATTTTTCACATCGGTTCTCCAAAATGAGCTACAAATGAGCCCCAAAGGTAGCCCAAACAGCCCCATTTCTAATCCTGTCATTTTTTCGACCTTCTCAAACTCTAGGGTTAACATATATTGCACTAATATAGTGTCCTAGAACAATTTTTAACTCAAAACTTGTTTAAAAGTTGGTTTGATTTTAGTTGACCAATTTTTGAAATACTCAAAAAATATTCAAAAAACATCAAAAAAATGCAAATCCAGTGCACATGGTCTTAGTTTATCATGTACTAACAGCTCCAACTGATAAACAAGGTCTACATACATATTAAACAAGAAATGCTTCAGTATGAGTTGTGAGATGAAGCATTTCTTGTTTAATATGTATGTAGACCTTGTTTATCAGTTGGAGCTGTTAGTACATGATAAACTAAGACCATGTGCACTGGATTTGCATTTTTTTGATGTTTACTCCATAGTTTGAGTTGTGAGATTTCATACCATACTGAACCATTTCTTGTTTAATATGTATGTAGACCTTGTTTATCAGTTGGAGCTGTTAGTACATGATAAACTAAGACCATGTGCACTGGATTTGCATTTTTTTGATGTTTTTTGAATATTTCATGAATATTTCAAATTCGGCCAAACTCAAGCCAAATCAGCATTTAAACAAGTTTTACACACCAAAATGGAAAACTAAGCCTGGATCATTCTTAGTCACACCAAAATGAAGGTTTGGTGAGGTTTTGGACAATTTCATGTTGCAAATCTCAAACCACCTCTCTTCACACATATAGTTCATAGTTTGAGATGCGTGATTTCACACCATATTGAAGCATTTCTTATTTAATATGTGTCTAGACCTTATTTATCAGTTGGAGATGTTAGTACATGACAAAATAAGACCATGTGCACTGGATTTGCATTTTTTTGATTTTTTTGAATATTTCATGAATATTTCAAATTCGGCCAAACTCAAGCCAAATCAGCATTTAAACAAGTTTTACACACCAAAATGGAAAACTAAGCCTGGATCATTCTTAGTCACACCAAAATGAAGGTTCGGTGAGGTTTTGGACAATTTCATGTTGCAAATCTCAAACCACCTCTCTTCACACATAGAGTTCAGAGTTTGAGATGTGTGATTTCACACCATATTGAAGCATTTCTTATTTAATATGTGTCTAGACCTTGTTTATCAGTTGGAGATGTTAGTACATGACAAAATAAGACCATGTGCACTGGATTTGCATTTTTTTGATGTTTTTTTTGTGAATATTTCATGAATATTTCAAATTCGGCCAAACTCAAGCCAAATCAGCATTTAAACAAGTTTTACACACCAAAATGGAAAACTAAGCCTGGATCATTCTTAGTCACAGCAAAATGAAAGTTTGGTGAGGTTTTGGAAAATTTCATGTTGCAAATCTCAAACCACCTCTCTTCACACATAGAGTTCATAGTTTGAGATGTGTGATTTCACACCATATTGAAGCATTTCTTGTTTAATATGTGTCTAGACCTTGTTTATCAGTTGGAGATGTTAGTACATGACAAAATAAGACCATGTGCACTGGAGTTGCATTTTTTTTATGTTTTTTGAATATTTCATGAATATTTCAAATTCGGCCAAACTCAAGCCAAATCAGCATTTAAACAAGTTTTACACACCAAAATGGAAAACTAAGCCTGGATCATTCTTAGTCACACCAAAATGAAGGTTTGGTGAGGTTTTGGACAATTTCATGTTGCAAATCTCAAACCACCTCTCTTCACACATAGAGTTAATTGTTTGAAATGTGTGATTTCACACCATATTGAAGCATTTCTTGTTTAATATGTGTCTAGACCATGTTTATCAGTTGGAGATGTTAGTACATGACAAAATAAGACCATGTGCACTGGATTTGCATTTTTTTGATGTTTTTTGAATATTTCATGAATATTTCAAATTCGGCCAAACTCAAGCCAAATCAGCATTTAAACAAGTTTTACACACCAAAATGGAAAACTAAGCCTGGATCATTCTTAGTCACACCAAAATGAAGGTTTGGTGAGGCTTTGGACAATTTCATGTTGCAAATCTCAAACCACCTCTCTTCACACATAGAGTTCATTGTTTGAAATGTGTGATTTCACACCATATTGAAGCATTTCTTGTTTAATATGTGTCTAGATCTTGTTTATCAGTTGGAGATGTTAGTACATGACAAAATAAGACCATGTGCACTGGATTTGCATTTTTTTGATGTTTTTTTTGAATATTTCATGAATATTTCAAATTCGGCCAAACTCAAGCAAAATCAGCATTTAAACAAGTTTTACACACCAAAATGGAAAACTAAGCCTGGATCATTCTTAGTCACACCAAAATGAAGATTTGGTGAGGTTTTAGACAATTTCATGTTGCAAATCTCAAACCACCTCTCTTCACACATGAGAGTTCAAATGAGCTCTAAAGGTAGTGTAAACGGCTCCATTTCTAAGCAAGATTTTTTTTCCACCTTCTCTAAATCAGCCAAATAACTATCCTACACATCTACTCTATATATAAAAACCATGTGCACTGGAATTTCATTTTTTTATGTTTTTTGAATATTTTATGATTATTTCAAATTCGGCCAAACTGAAGTCAAACCAACATTTAAACAAGTTTTAAATATGAAAATGAAAAAATAAGCCTGGATCATTCTAAGTCCCATCAAAATGAAGGTTCTGTGATTATTTTAATTTTTTCTGAATTAGTTGGTCAACCCACACAAAATCCTATGAAGCTTCTGTGATTTAACCCTGGCCGTCCGATCATGCCTTCTAGAAGGAAACCCCCGATCCGCGCCAGTCCCAGTTCTGCGCTCTTTCGAACGCGCATAGGCCACGGCCCAACAAACTCCACGACCCAACAAATTTTTTTAGCTGCAGTGTTTTATTAATTTCAAACGCGCATAGGCTACGGCCAAGAAAACTCGACGGTCCAAAATTCCCACACTCGCCATGTCGTGCCCCAGCTATTTCTCTTCTTATCCACTAACCCTGTCGTGCCCTAGCTATTTCCCCCATTCCCCACCCTCGCCGCCGCTCGCATTAGCTCGCCGCCGGTGATCAAATCGAGCTACGCCAGTAGATCCAGCCCCGCCGCCCGCCGATGTTTAGGAGGGGAGGTCCAATCGCCCGCCGCGGTGGCCATTCCGGCGGTGGCAACGGCTCCGACGAGGAGCGGAAGGGGAAGAGGCGGGTTTCGGCTGACCCCGCTAGGAAGGCCGTGGCCGCTTCCGACGGCGCTCGTAAGCGAGGGGCGCGTGCGTGGACGAACCGCGGAATGCGGCCTCCGCCTGCGTACGAGCGCCGCGAGCTGCCTGCGTACGACCGCCGCATGGCGATGGCGATGGCTGGAAGCTCCTCCGGTGCGGGGAGCTCCTCCATTGCTCGGGCACCGCTACCATCGCCGAAGAGGGAGGAGGAGGAGGAGCAGGAGCGCCCACCGCGCAGCGGCCGCCCCCTCCTGCCCAGGGACTTCGTCTCCGACGAGGTCCTGCCCTGGGTCACCTTGGAGGTGTTCCAGCGCAGCACAGAGGATGAGAAGCGCCGTCAGATGGAGATTGAGCTCGACGCACGCCGCCTCGAGGTCGGGATTTACAATTCCCTCCACGAAGTCATCGAAATCAGCTCGGACTCCGACGGGCCCGGCTCCCCCGGGCTATTCGACTCCGACGAGGACTAGGACTGAGCGGCGCCGCCGCCTCATCGCCGCCGCCGCACCCCCGGGGCTCCGGTGTGAGCCCAATTTTGGGTCGTAGCTAGGGGTAGGAGCAGCAGCGAACGTCCCCGCCTGTGATTTTCAGTTCATCTCCGCGTGGCGCCCCTTTTGAATCTATGAGCCACGAGCTTCTGTAATGTCGAGCTTATGTGTAATATAAATTTTATCTACTGTTTATGTTTTGTCTTCATTTATTTATGTTTTGCCTCGCCGGCGTTGCCGCGCTGCGTCGATGTCGCCGGATAAGAAGAAGAAGCAGAGAAAGCGCGCGCAGGGGAAGAGATTAAACGGTCGTCGTTGCTGACGTGGTCAATTGTGGGTCCCTCCCGCCTGCCTTTAATCCTAACTGACTGCGATTAAGAGCAATGAGTTAGGGAAGATATTTGAACTCAACGAGACGTCGCATGTGAGCTATTTCATCGAACGATGTCGTTCTCCAGTGAATAGCGTGAAAAGATGTAGTACCTGAGCTATTCGCCCATTGTAATATTCGTTAATTTATTATAAGATAAATATAAGAAGGTAGGAGTTAGTGCTATTATCTATATTTAGCGCCCAATCCTAGATCGGATACACCATGTCTCCTGGCTCTTCACTTTTGTTCGAAGGAATATGGCACGCCACCAGCTTGTTCAACTCGGGTGGTCGGCCGGGTCCCACTTCCGGTGGTGTGTACACGCATTCTGCGCGCCACTGGTAGGCATGTACCAGTGGCGCGTCTATTTACAGCGTGTTACTACCTATAACAGTGGCACGCAAAAAAAAACACCGCAGATGTTGGGACTAAGTGTTTTCGTGATCTCTTGCTCATCAAATGGATCGTCCAAGCCATCACGGCCATCCTCCTATATGGACCTAAGACTTGACCAGTTGATAATAATCACAATTCCAAAGTATCGAGTGATCATAGAAATCCGAGTGGACGTCCTTTTCTCTACCTCGCGGCTGATGTTTGCATTATGGAGGACTTAGGTCACACTGGTCATTAGCCCTCAATTTTGTGTACATACCATACTAATTCATATAAGCTAGAGCCTCAACATCTAACGATTGTTGACATTTTAAATTGTAAACATGCCATGGTAACGCTTTCACCCTTCGCTGTGTTTTCGCTCAGTTGCATGAAGTCTCATTTCCTCCTTGGCGAGGTTGAGGTGCCAAATAACCTCATTCAAATATTTTGCTATGGTGTGAACTTGGGCTCAAACCAAACATGCTGCAAATATTTGGTAGCTAGGGTGCAAATAGGCTCAAACCAAACTTACCATTTTTTTAAATGCTGCCAAAAATATATAAGTTTTTCCTAATTTGACAGATCATTCAAGTAGGTTCAATGTCAAACTTTTAAGTCGCTTAAGTACCATGATGTGTCTAAGCTCTAATTGGAATATTCAAACAAATATATTTTCAGATATTAGTGGCTGTCTGGTACATAAAGTGTAACAATGCATCAGCCCCAAAGTATATATAACCTGGAGATTGGACAATGCAAATACAGTCCATGTGAAAAACAAACTTTACTTCAAAGAACAAAAAATAAACTACAAAATGCACACATAAACATCAGTGGCAAATATTAAAATGGAAAAGCTAAAAATATTATATTTCTTATTATTCTTATTTTTTAAAAATCTATTTCCTCGTTTGTTCAGTGCCTTGTATTGATCCAGCAGTTTAGATGCATGCATTCAGTGGGCAGATGGCATAATCTTGGACAAAAAGTAATTAGCTATTTCCAATTAAATTATAATGTATGTACTCGTCACCTGCATATTGCAACCAACTCGAGAATCTTGTGCGTCAATATTGAGATCAATTACTCTGTTGGGAAGGCCTCGACGTCGACCAAAAATTTCCTCAACGCTGCAGAAAAATAAAAACCATTGCCAAAATAAATTATCTTCACATGGCAGTAACTTTAGACAAGAACACCATATATACCACTGCGCCAAAGAACTATCAGTTTTAATTAAAACAAGGACAATCTCACGATCATAACTATTTATGTATCATAGTTTTCATAAAAAGAGTGGTAATCTGTATAAAAATGTACAGAATGGTGGTTCAAAATGCCCTAATTTGCATTTGCATATGTATATATTTCATGCATGTATATCAACTTCAGTCCAAAACACAATCGCACTACTTTGCACAAGAATAACAATCAGCTTCAAGTAAAACAAGAATAGTCTCAAGATCATATATATATGTATGATAATATGTTCATAAATAGTGTGGAAACTGTGTAAAAATGTACACAATGGTGTGTCAAAACGCCTTAATTTGCATTTGCATATATATCTTTCATGCATGTAATGTCAATTCAAGATTGGCACACAAGTAGCACCTGCCGCAACATGCGCGCATACTATTAAAAGTCAGTTAGACAGTATTACATCAGCATGGTAGAATGCAAATTTAGCTGCTGGCAGTATTGGAAACTTATAAGCTAGTGTTCCAAAACAAAAAGAAAATGCAAATGCAATCTTAATAACACTCCCCCTTGGCACAGTAGTACTAATAATGAAATGCAACATAAAATCAGAGGAAAAAAGAAATTCCCGAGTGGCTATCGGCAGCTATATATTATACTTTTGGCTGGCCGCTACACAAGTATGAACAGATCATTCAGTTCAAGAAATTAACCATCTCAACCTCCGGCCCCTAAACCTGATCGACGGAGGCCGGGAGCTGAGTTTCTAGACCAATCTTTGCTTGGTGAAAACAAAAAGAAGCTAGCAGCAACAACACCAGTGCAAGATCGAAAAGGCGAAGTAATACTGCCACCAGAAACCACACGGATATGTAGTTTGGGTGCAGCAGATTACAGGAGTACATGCCTGGTATTGGAGGAAACGAACTCGTAGAGGCGGCCGGCCGGGGAGAAGACGACGAGCCCGACCTCGACGTCACACAGCACGGAGAGCTCGAATGCCTTCTTGAAGAGCCCGCTCCGTCGCTTGGAGAAACGCACCTGCCGGTTCGTCCGGTTCTCTATCCTCCTCAGCTCGACCTTCCCCGCTTCTTCTTCGCCTCCTCCCCTCCTCCCTCCGCCGCCGCCACGTGCTGCTGCATCCTCCTCCTCCCGGCCTCCTCCTTCTCCATTTCTAGGCCCTAGCTACCCAGCCTCCTCAACCAACCAACGGAGCGAGGAGAGAGGGGAGGTGGCCGGTGGCGGGATTTAACGATGAGAATTAAATCTTGCGAGCAAAAATGAGAGATTCTGGCGAAAGTTGTGGATGGCAGTACGGGGGGCTCCACTTGCCCTGTCAATCTGGTGGGTACGGCGCCAGTTGTATGCGCGCGACCCTGACCCACCCTCCCCGCCAAGACTCGAGATTCGTGAGGGGAACCCCAACACGTGTAGCCTCCTCGCCGCTCAACATTTGCTGTTTTGCTGTTTTGTTCGTGGTGTTCCTTGGATCTTAATTGGACAATTCAGATCTCCCTGTTTTCTCATCCTTGTAAGTGCGCTAATCACCACAATTTAGTTGTACTACTCCTACAATGGATGTGAGGATTAGATCTGTGAAAGAAGATGAACTAAGGCTCTGTTTGTTTCTAGAGTTTTTGTGAAGATTGGTGAAGATTATCCCGGTCAAACCCCAAATCCCCACCAATTTTCAAAGTACCGTTTGTTTCTAGTGTATTTGATAGGTTTTATCCCCACTTTTCCCCAGAATTCTCCAAACTCTAGTGTATTTTGTTCAATACCCAAAACACTACCCCTACCTAGTGGATTGGGGACCCCTACCTAGTGGAATGGGGAACTTTCGGAAGCGATTCGGTCGACGAGTCCCCAGCCCCCGCGTCGTCCTCGCTTGGGCGACACGGGGGGCTGTGAGAGAATTGACCACAATTTAGGGGATTAGGAGATATGTCACGTTCCATGACATATTAGTCTAACACTCCCCCGCAGTCACAACGGGAGGAGAACGAACGTTGAGGCTGGACCGAAAATCTAGAAACAACGGTGATGGTAATCCCTTCGTCAAGATATCGGCTAGCTGGCGAGACGAGGGGACATGGAGCACACAGACTTGACCCATGGCAACACGATCGCGAACGAAGTGGAGATCGATCTCGATGTGCTTGGTGCGCTGATGCTGGACGGGGTTCGTGGACATGTAGACGGTGCTGACGTTGTCACAGAACGCAACCGTGGCCGGAGGAGACGAGGGATGGAGCTCGTGGAGGAGATGCCGAATCCAGCTTGCTTCAGCAACGGCGTTGGCTACAGCGCGGTACTCAGCTTCAGCACTGGAGCGAGATACCGTGTGTTGCCGCTTGGAAGACCAAGAGACGAGGTTGTCACCGAGGTAGACACAGAAGCCCGACGTAGATCGGCGAGTATCGGGGCAACCAGCCCAATCAGCGTCGGTGTAGGTGACCATGGAGTCCGGCGTAGACAAGTGAAGCTGAAGGCCATGAGAGAGCGTGCCCTTGACATAGCGCAAGATGCACTTTATGGCAGCCAGATGCTGCTCGCGAGGGTCATGCATGTGAAGACACACCTGCTGGACGGCGTACGCGATGTCAAGGCGTGTGAAGGTGAGGTACTGGAGAGCGTCGGCGAGGCTCCTGTACTCCGTAGGATCAGTGATGGGAGCACCAGCGGTGGTGGCGAGCTTGGGCGACGTATCAACCGGCGTCGTCGTGGGCTTGCAGGCGGTCATGCCGGCCTTGTCCAGAATCTCCGTGGCGTACTTGGCTTGCGAGAGGTGCATGCCGGAAGAGTCGCGGGTGAACGCGATGCCGAGGAAGTAGTGAAGACTGCCCATGTCCGTCATGGCGAACTCGGAGCGGAGGGAGGCGGTGATCCGCTCGACGAGACGCGGCGAGGAGGCAGTGAGGACGATGTCGTTGACGTACAACAGAAGATATGCCGTACCCTCTGCACACTGAAGAACAAACAGTGACGTGTCAGAGCGCGAACACGTGAAGCCGGTCGAGGTGATGAAGGTCGCAAAGCGTTGGTACCATGCGCAAGGCGCCTGCTTGAGACCATAGAGCAAACGGTTCAAGCGACAGACGTGGTCGGGGCGAGTGATGGCTACGTGTTGGTGAACCCCAAGAGGAAGGTTATGATGTAGACAGCAGAAGTTTTCCCTTGAGAAATCTACCCAAGGTTATCAATCCAGTAGGACTTGACGATCTATCGGAAGGTTGTTGATGTTGACTCCCCCTGGCGCTAGGGAGCTTGCACCAACGTGGAATCTGCACAGACACAAACCAGAACTTTGCCCAACACGAAACAGAGAGGTTGTCAATCTCTCCGGTCTTGCAGAAACAAAGAGTTAAACGTATGGTGTGGAAAACAGCAGGAAAAACAGCAAGTAACAGGAAACAGATGATTGCAGCAGGTTGTGTAAACAGTATGAGGAAATTGGACCAGGGTCCACAGTTCACTAGTGGTGTCTCTCTCAGAACAGATAACTAGCATGTTGGGTAAACAAATTACAGCTGGGCAATTGACAAATAGAGAGGGCATAACAATGCAATACATGCCAAGATGTCTACTATGAAATCTAGTTGGGCATTACAACAAAGTACATAGACCGTTATTCCAACCGCATCTATGCCTAAATAATCCACCTTCAAGGCAGCATCCGCATCCTATTCAGTATTAAGTTGCTAACAACAGATTATTGCATGAAGTAAAGTGTGTAATGTAATCAATACAAGTGCCCTTGGACACTGCACCAATGTTTTATCCCTAGTAGCAACAGCACATCTACCATCTTAGACCTTTCTGTCACTGATCCAGATATCTAGAGACTGAACCCACTATCGAGCATAAATACCCCCTCTTGGAGTCACAAGCATCTACTTGGCCAAAGCATCTACTAGCAACGGAGAGCATGCAAGATCAAGAGCACATAGATAAACAACTTGAATAAACATGGTATCAATATTCATCGGATCCCAGCAAACACAACATCTAGCATTACAATAAGATGATCTTGATCATGTTAGGCAGCTCACAAGATCTAAACATGGAGGCACAAGGTAGAGAGACAACCATCTAGCTACTGCTATGGACCCGTAGTCCAGGGGTGGACTACTCACGCATCACTCCGGAGGCAGGCATGGTGATGTAGAGCCCTCCGGTGATGATCTCCCCTCCGGCAGGGTGCCGGGAAGAGCTTCAGAACTCCTCCGATCTGAGATTGACGATGACGGCCGCGACGGAACTTTTCGTGGAATATGATCGACCGTAATAGGGTTTTCGCGTCGCGGAGAATATATAGGCGAAGAGGCGGCGTCGGTGGCCGAGGGGGGCCACCACGCCATAGGGGGGCGCGGGCCCACCCTGGGCCGCGCCCTAGTGTGGCGTGGCCCCCTGGTGGGTCTGCTCCGACTCCCCTTTGGACTCCGTGATCTCCTCGTGATATTATTGACGATGTCTTTTGTTTCGTCCAATTCCGAGAATATTTCCTTAATAGATTTTCTGAAACCAAAAACAGCAGAAAACAGGGAACTGGCACTGTGGCATCTTGTTAATAGGTTAGTCCCAGAAAATGCATAAAAATGATATAAAGTGTAACCAAAACATGTAGCAATTGATATAATAACAGCATGGAACATCAAAAATTATAGATACGTTTGAGACGTATCAAGCATCCCCAAGCTTAGTTCCTGCTCGTCCTCGAGTAGGTAAACGATAAAAACAGATAATTTTTGAAGTGACATGCTACCAACACAATCTTTGATCAAATAACAATGTAATGCACATGATCTGAATGAAGTGATCCAAGCCAATGGTCTATAGTTTGCAAGCAAGTAAATAAAGAGTAAACATAAGTGATCACACAAGTGCAAACTTTCATGAATAATACTATAAAACATTTAGAGATATAATAGTCTAACATAATAGTTAGTTCACAGCAGCAATAATTCTCAACATGAAAGTGTTTGTATCAACACAAAGGAAGATAATAGCTTCAGCTTTTGCTTCAACTTTCAACATGTATATCATATAGATAATGTCAATGCAAAGAATATGATCAACCAAACACAAAGTTATGTAAAAACTGTTATACTGGAGTTGACAATGATGTTTGCTTAAGTAGACAGAAAGAAGTGGGAAAACTGACTCAACATAAAAGTAAAAGAATGGCCCTTCGCAGAGGGAAGCAGGGATTAACATCATGTGCTAGAGCTGTAGTTCCCGAAGGCATATAGAGAGCATAAAATATTGTTTTGTAAGGTAATGGTGTATACAGGTGTCAACAAATCAGCAAATAGGCAATACTCTACTTCACTAGTTGATCAAACTTTACAAGAGCGGCTCCCATGAAGGACGTTATTTCTACCAGCGGGCAGATCATCCCTCTTCTCTTTTGTTTACACACTTGTGAACATTGCTTGACTGACGAATCAGGGGCAAAAAGATGTGAAGAGAATTGTTTGGTTAAAGTTGTAATTAATTGGGACTGGGCACCCCGTTGCCAGCTCTTTTTGCAAAATTATTGGATAAGCGGATGTATATGCCACTAGTCCAGGTGTGTAAAATTTGATCAACCAGGAAATAAAGACCACCTATCTACGTCCTTATGAGCTTTTCAAGTAGTGACACAAAAAGGAAATTGTTTTGAGTAGTTAGTAGATAGCACATGAAGAAATTTACTTGGAATGGTGAAAACACCACATAATAGGTAGGTATGGTGGACACAGGTGGCATGGATTTGGCTCAAGGTTTTGGATGTACAAGAAGCATTCCCTCTTAGTACAGAGTTTAGGCTAGCAAGGTTATTATAAGCAAACATCATTATCAACTGGAATAGCAAGAGTGTACATAAAACACAAGGTTTGACGAACCATAGACTCCCACTGTCTTCCTTGTTAACACATAGCCTTCATCCAAAAATTATCTAGACTACTATGGACTTCCAATTATGCAACAGATTATTATAGCAGAAAATCCTTATAGTAGTTCTTCATTAATAGCCATTACTTACATGATGCACAAGCTTAAACATTAATTACTTGACAGCTCAAAACAATTGGCAAGCATCAAATTACTCAAGACAACGATCTAAAAAGATTCATGTAAGCATTTTATACCACTACCACATGCATAGCATTTTTCTGGTCCAACCAAACACCAATCAACTTATTTGACAACTCTCCAAACAGATATAAGTGAAGCAAGAGAGTACTTTCTTCAAAAGAAACTGAAAGCTCTAACAAGAGATATGAAAAACTGAGAGCTAACAGCAATAACAGCAACTAGACAGGAATACTCAACAAGTATAAGTGAAGCACAAGAGTATTCTAATGAAAAAGTGGAGCGTGTCTCTCTCCCAAACATGAATGCTAGGATCCAACAAGTATAGCACAGCAAACAAAACAAAACAAACTGAAAACAAAAACACACTGACGCTCCAAGGAAGAGTACACTAGTATGAAGCAATAAAAATATAGCACCATTAGAGATGACCTGATAATTTGTAGATGAAGAAGGGGATGCCTTGGGCATCCCCAAGCTTAGATGCTTGAGTCTTCTTGAAATATGCTGGGGAGGTAAGCCTCCCCAAGCTTAAGCTCTTCACTCTTCTTGATCATGTAATATCATTCTCCTCTATCAACACTTGAAAACTTCCTTCACACCAAAACTTAACAGCTTTTCTCATTAGCAGGTTAGTGCACTAAAAGATAATACTTCAAAGTTCTAGCAAAGACAAAACTCACAAGCCAACTATTTTAAACATTAGCCACTGTTACTAGGCTCAAGTGGGCACTTTTACACGAAAAGAAACCACTTAAAAACTTGTAAAAGAGAGAATGCAAAATAAAAGACAGAATCTGTCAAACCAGAACAGTCTGTAATGACGAATTTTTTCGAGGCACTTACGATGCTCAGATGAAAACTTTTGAAATAATGAAAGTTGCGTAACATCATCAGGAACATGCACAAAAAGTTTCAGCATTTTTCGATTTTTTCTGATTTTCTACTGAATTAAACGGTGACGAACAGCAATCTGTCCAATGCAGTCCCGAAAATAAAAACCAACTTTGCATTAGTAACTCTCCTTGGCACAACAAAACAGCAAATAAAAGATACAAAGGAGTTGCTACAGAGGTAAACAAGCATCCTTGACTCAAGAAAACAAAAATAAAACAGCAAATAAAAACATGGGTTATCTCCCAGAAGTGCTTTTCTTTAATGCCTTTGAGCTAGGCATGAAGAGATGCATCAAGTATTGTCAAGACCAGAAAATCCAAAACCATAATTTGTCTTGACACTAGTATCATGTGAGTATTTCATCTTCTTCCTAGGGAAGTGTTCCATACCTTTCTTGAGTGGGAATTGAAATTTTATATTCCCCTCTCTCATATCAATAACAGCACCAACAGTTCTCAGAAAAGGTCTTCCCAAAACAATAGGACAAGAAGGATTGCATTCAATATCCAAAACCACAAAATCAACAGGGACAAGATTGTTATTAACCATTATCAAAACATCATCAACTTTTCCTAAAGGTTTCTTCATAGAAGAATCAGCAAAGTGAACATCCAAATGACATTTTTCCAAAGGTGCAAGCTTGAGAATATCATATAAATTTTTAGGCATAACCGAAATACAAGAACCAAGGTCACACAAAGCATTGCATTCAAACTCACTCAGTTTCATTTTAATAACAGGTTCCCAATTATCATCTAACTTCCTAGGGATAGAAGCTTCAAGTTTTAATTTTTCTTCCCTAGCATGCATGAGAGCTTTGATAATATGTTCAGTAAAAGCCATATTTATTTTACTAGCATTAGGACTCTTAGCTAGCTTTTGCAAGAACATGATGACTTCAGTTATGTTACAATTTTCGAAATTGAAGTTGTTGTCATCAAAAACAATGGAGCAATTATCACCAACACCTCTAAAAATTTCAGCACTTTTACTAGGAACAAAAGTAGTGCTATCAGGCAATTTAAACTTTTTTGTAGAGGTAGTAGAGACATTTCCAACACTTATTATCTTTTCACTAACAGTAGGGGGCGCATTAGCACTAGAGGCTACATTTGTTTCATTAGTAAAAATAGTGCAAACTCTAACAGCAGCTGTTGTACTAGTATTTTCTTTAATAGCTTCGGGTTTAGCTGCCATTTTATTTATCAAGGAGGTTTGAGAATCTGACAAATTCGAAACATAAGTCTCAGTATTAGAAATCCTAGTTTGCAAACCTGAGATTTCATTATTTAGATTTTCAATTTGGTGACTTATATTCCTTAGCATACTAGATTGTTCCTCCATCATTCTAGTGAATATCTTATTTTGCTCAAATTGCTTTTGCATAAAATCCTTAGTTGCTTTCTCAACCTCTATCATTCTTTCTTCACTAACCATGCCAAACTTGCCATTAGGACTTCCATAAGAGTTGCTACCATTAGAAGGATATGGCCTATAATTGTTGCTACCAAAATTATTCCTATAAGCATTGTTGTTGAAGTTGTTATTTTTAATGAAGTTTACATCAACATTTTTCTCATCATGAGCAACCAAAGAAGCAAGAGGAATATTATTTGGATCCACAACACCATGTCCATTCGAAAGCATAGTCATAATAGCATCAACTTTATCACTCAAGGAGGAAATTTCCTCAACAGAATTTACCTTCTTACCAGTTGGAGCCCTTTCAGTGTGCCATTCAGAATAATTTACCATCATATCATCAAGAAGCTTTGTAGCAGCACCCAAGTGATGGACATAAAGGTCCCTCCAGCAGCCGAGTCCAATAATTCCTTGAGGAAAAATTTAGTCCTGCATAAAAGGTTTGGATGATCATCCAAGTAGTCAGTCCATGAGTGGGGCAATTTTTAACCAAAGACTTCATTCTTTCCCAAGCTTGGGCAACATGCTCATTATCAAGTTGCCTAAAGTTCATAATACCACTTCTCAAGGAGATAATTTTAGCAGGAGGATAATATTTTCCAATGAAAGCATCTTTGCATTTAGTCCAGGAATCAATACTATTTCTAGGCAAAGATAGCAACCAATCTTTAGCTCTTCCTCTTAAGGAGAAAGGAAACAATTTCAGCTTAATAATATCACTCTCTACCTCCTTATACTTTTGCATATCACAAAGTTCAACAAAGTTGTTTAAGTGGGCAGCAGCATCATCAGTACTAACACCAGAAAATTGCTCTTTCATAACCAGATTTAACAGTGCAGGCTTAATCTCATAAAATTCTGCTTTAGAAGCAGGTGGAGCAATGGGTGTACAGATAAAATCATTGTTGTTTGTGCTAGTAAAGTCACACAACTTAGTATTTTCAGGATTACTCATTTTAGCAAGCCTAAAACAAGCAACAGGGCAACTCGAAATTAAAAACTAGATGCAGGAATTTAATTTTTTTGGGTTTTTGATTTTTAACAGCAAGCAAAACAAAACTAAAACAAGACAAAAACAAAGTAAAGAGATTGGAACTGAGAGACTCCCCTTTCCAATAGCCTCCAAGTCCCCGGCAACGGCGCCAGAAAACAGCTGTTGACGGGAGACTTGGTAGTTCAAGAAGTCATTTTCAAATCCCCGGCAACGCGCCAGAAAACAGCTTGATGGCTACGTGTTGGTGAACCCCAAGAGGAAGGTTATGATGTAGACAGTAGAAGTTTTCCCTTGAGAAATCTACCCAAGGTTATCAATCCAGTAGGACTTGACGATCTATCGGAAGGTTGTTGATGTTGACTCCCCTGGCGCTAGGGAGCTTGCACCAACGTGGAATCTGCACAGACACAAACCAGAACTTTGCCCAACACGAAACAGAGAGGTTGTCAATCTCTCCGGTCTTGCAGAAACAAAGAGTTAAACATATGGTGTGGAAAACAGCAGGAAAAACAGCAAGTAACAGGAAACAGATGATTGCAGCAGGTTGTGTAAACAGTATGAGGAAATTGGACCAGGGTCCACAGTTCACTAGTGGTGTCTCTCTCAGAACAGATAACTAGCATGTTGGGTAAACAAATTACAGCTGGGCAATTGACAAATAGAGAGGGCATAACAATGCAATACATGCCTAGATGTCTACTATGAAATCTAGTTGGGCATTACAACAAAGTACATAGACCGTTATTCCAACCGCATCTATGCCTAAATAATCCACCTTCAAGGCAGCATCCGCATCCTGTTCAGTATTAAGTTGCTAACAACAGATTATTGCATGAAGTAGTCCAGGGGTGGACTACTCACGCATCACTCCGGAGGCAGGCATGGTGATGTAGAGCCCTCCGGTGATGATCTCCCCTCCGGCAGGGTGCCGGGAAGAGCTTCAGAACTCCTCCGATCTGAGATTGACGATGACGGCCGCGACGGAACTTTTCGTGGAATATGATCGACCGTAATAGGGTTTTCGCGTCGCGGAGAATATATAGGCGAAGAGGCGGCGTCGGTGGCCGAGGGGGGCCACCACGCCATAGGGGGGCGCGGGCCCACCCTGGGCCGCACCCTAGTGTGGCGTGGCCCCCTGGTGGGTCTGCTCCGACTCCCCTTTGGACTCCGTGATCTCCTCGTGATATTATTGACGATGTCTTTTGTCTCGTCCAATTCCGAGAATATTTCCTTAATAGATTTTCTGAAACCAAAAACAGCAGAAAACAGGGAACTGGCACTGTGGCATCTTGTTAATAGGTTAGTTCCAGAAAATGCATAAAAATGATATAAAGTGTAGCCAAAACATGTAGCAATTGATATAATAACAGCATGGAACATCGAAAATTATAGATACGTTTGAGACGTATCAGCGAGTAGAGTCGATGAAGCCTGTGGGTTGGCGATAGTAGACGACCTCGGCGAGTTTGCCGTGTAGGAAGGCGTTCTTGACGTCGAGCTGGCGAGTCTCCCATTTGAGGGAGAGGGCGATGGAGAGGACGATGCGCACGGTGGCCGGTTTGACAACCAGACTGAAGGTCTCATCGAAATCGACACCTTGCTCCTGGGAGAAGCCGCGATACACCCAGCGTGCTTTATAGCGGTCAAGAGAGCCATCGGGCTTGAGCTTGTGGCGGAAGACCCAATTGCCGGAGACGATGTTGGCATTCTGAGGAGGAGGCACGAGATCCCAAGTGTCGTTGCCGAGGAGAGCGCGATACTTCGTGGTCATAGCATCGAGCCAGTTGGGATCCTTGAGAGCAGCACGTGCGGATGTCGGAACCGGAGAGTACCTATTGACAGAAGCATGCAAGTTAAGCCGCTCACGAGGTGGGACACAGATGCTGGAGGTACTATGTGTGAGATGCACGGGAGGAGGAGGAGGAGGCGGCGACGGTGCAGGCGGCAGCGAGGGCGCCTGCGGCGAGGGTGGTAGGGAGGGGGCACGCGGGGCAGGCATAGCCGGAGGGACAATGAGAGGAAGGACATCATCGTCTAGGAACTCGTAAGTGGCAGCGGACAGAGGCAGCGGGGAGGCAAACGGAAAGGTGGACTCGTCGAAAATGACATGGCGTGAGATGATGATGCGGTTGGTGGTGAGGTCCATGCTTGGCGGCGACGAAGGCCGTAGCGGAGGTGGATGAAGAAGCAGCGCGCCGGGTCACCTTCATCTCCTGGAGCAGCAGCATGTTCCGGAACTTGAGGAAGGGTGGGAACGGCTTGATCGGCGATGCCGTCGAAGTCCTCGTGAAGGCCCTTGATCATGTTGGTGACGAGGTCCGAGTCCGACACGGGGGCGCCAACCTCCGCGAGAGCATCTGCCACTGTCTTCTGGAGGAGGAGGTAGTCGTTGATGGAGCGGTCCTCCTATCGGATGCTACGGAACCCCTCGGCGAGATAGATCTCACGGGTCTTCTTGTTATCGTTGAAGAGCGCGGTGACGGCTGTCCAGACCGTGTAGGCGGTGGCGTCGGCAGCCATGACAAGATCAATGATGTCCATCGCCATGGAACCGTAGAGCCAACAGAGCACGGTGGCGTCAAGGAGGAGCCAGGTTGGGTCGGTCGGCGGGGTGGCCTTGGTGAGGTGATCCTCAAGCGCGTAGGTGGTGACGGCGATGGTGAAGAAGGTGCGCCACTTGGGAAAGGAGGAAACCTTGAGATCGAGCACGATCGGATCCAGCGAGCGGATATTCTGGATGGCGGTCGCCTGCGCCCATAGCTGGGCGTCGGGGTGAGGCTCGGGTGGTGGCGCCATGGAGGAGGGGGGAGAGGGTAGGCGGCGGCGGCCGGCTATGGTGCGGCTAGGGTTGAGGGAGAGGATGCGGAAGCTGTTTAGGGTTTAGGATGTTTTAGGTTGATACCATGTGAGAGAATTGACCACAATTTAGGGGATTAGGAGATATGTCACGTTCCGTGACATATTAGTCTAACAGGGGCGATTAGGTCTTCCGCCAGCGCTGCCACCCTCCCGCGCTCCCCGCCGGACGGCCCGCGGCGACGGCGGGGCCTCCCCACCTCCTTCCTCGTCCAGCCCTTCTCCCCTTCCCGCTGCTGCCTCTCCACTCGCGAGGACCATGGCGGCTACGCCCTGCGCTTCTTCGCCGCGCCGGAGGTCCTGTTCGATCTGGAGCCAGCTCCTCCGCCCGATGCACAGGTGTGTGTCCCCGCGTGGGCAAGGGCTCAACGACGCGACCAGGCTGCCGTATCCAACGAGGGCGTCGATCTGGGGCCATGACCAGGGGGTCGGTCAGTGGCCAGTCCTTCGACCTCGACGCTGTTTGTGTGTGGGCCTCGCCAGTACGTGCTGATCTGGGCAGAGCCGGCCTCTTCGTCGCTCGGTTGGCTGTCTTCGGGAAGTCGGAGGTAGGTGCTGGAGGTGCGCCGGTGTGGCAGCGGGGGTGGCCGGCTGTACATCTGCGGCTCGTCTTTGCTTTGGAGGCGGGTAAGGTTGGTTCTCTCGGACGCCAGAGCGGCGGCTCTGGGTGGCGGACGCACGGGTGGCTCTCCGGCAAGCCCCGTGACGGCGGTGTTGGTCGTGTTCTATGGTCGTGTTCTATGGTCGCGAGGGCGACATGTTCGACGGCGTTTGGAGTTCCTGGCGAGGTCCGGCGAGGGCGCCGTTCCTCGCCCAGATACTGATCTGGAGGCTCTATTGCAGCCATGGTGCCCCTGCCCTTCGCGGTGGGGGTTGGAGTCGGTGACCCTTGTCGATGGTAGGAGGGGATCGGACCGAGCGAAAGCTCAAGCCGTCGTTGACGCCGGTGTCGGGGGCGCCTCTTTCCCTCTTGGGGGCGATGCCGTGGTTCCACCCCACCTCCCTCGTATATACTCCGGGTGAAAACCCTGGTCAGTTGACCCGATGGTGGCGGCGCTTCTGCGTTGTGACCTCCTTGGAGGCACCGTCTTGGAGAAGGGGTCTCCTCGTCTCCGTCGTGGCTGCTTGAGTGCAAAGTTGGTCCCTTTTTGCAGCCCGCGATCTGAAGTGAAGTTGCCTTGTTCTTGTGCTTTGGTGGAGGCACAGCCTGCGGACACGGTGGTCCGATCCCGCCCCTCTGGTGGCTGGCCGTTTTACGCAAGGGTTTGGGTCTCGCCTTCGGTGTTGTCCGATCCCGCCCCTCTGGTAGCTGGCCGTTTTACGCAAGGGTTCGGTGCTCGCCTTCGGTTTTGTCCGATCCTGCCCCTCTGGTGGCTGGTTGTTCTACGCCAGGGTTTGGTGCTCGCCGCTATCGATGTTGTGGTCTGCATTCGGCGTTGTGATCCTCGGCATCCTCTACTTCGTGCTCGTCGACTGTTGGAGGCTCTAGTCTTTCGTCTCCTGCTTTCCTCTCTGATGTCAAGCTCTGTGCTTCTTGTGGTGGTTTCTTCGCTGGTGGTCCGATCCTGCCTCTTGGCTGGCCGTTTTACGCAAGGATTTGGTGCTCGACGTAGTGTAGCTCCTTTCTTTTAGCTTGTCCTTACTCTGATGTGTGAGAGGTTCTCCTCAACACCTTGTTGTAATTGCCGATGTAAAAATCTGAGCTTTGTTAATTCAAAGCTGGGCATTTTTGCCTTTTATCTAAAAAACCTAGTGGATTGGGGATTGGTGATTTGATGGGATTGGGTGAAGCTTAGGGTTTCACCCAACCCCTTTTGGGATTATCCCCACCAATCGTCAGAAAAATTCTAAAAACAAACAGAGCCTAAGGGTTTAACCAGATTCAACTAGTTCACTTTCCGTACGGTCTGTCATACCAAAGGCTTTTGGAGGCAGTGTAGTTTAGGAACATGAGAATATTTAGAATTATCAATGTGCACGTGTCAGATCGAATTCATATACCTATATGGGTTAAATTTGCTTGTTGAACTAGTGATGTAGCTCCATTTTAAAACATTATAAGGTTGTTTGATCTATCTATTTGAGTAAGTGTGATTTTCATTTTAATTATTCGAAACAATCCACAACCGGAGATGTTTATAATTTTTTCTCGAACGGGAATAGGGCCCCGAAGGACCACAATGCTTCAATTACTGCGATTGGCATATAATTACATAGAGGACCTTGATAGAAACTAAAATTATAGTGCAGTCCTCACAAAGTGCAAAAAACACCTCAACACAAAAATAGGAAACGTGATCAGGTCCCTCGCCACCGCCGCTGCCGTTGGACCTCGAAACTTGGCCGTCGTCCACACCGCCCGGGACGAGATTACTTGGGGTGTGGAAGACGATGAACATCGAGCTGAGATCCTCCACGCTAGCATGCTGGCCCGTGTTGGAGATATGCCCTAGAGGCAATTAATAAAGTAATTTTATTTATCATATCTCAATTGTTCATAATATGCTTTTGTACCATGCTATAACTGTATTAAGCGGAAACATTAATACACGTATGGTATGTAAACAACCAGGTCCCTAGTAGCCTCTATTTAACTAGTCCGTTGGGTAATAGATGATCAAGGTATCCGAAGGAAGCAGTGGAGGCGAGTGATCAAGAGCGGGATTTGCCAATCCACATAGCAGGATAGATACTCTGGGCTCACTCGGTGAGATTACATCAATGAGCTTGCAAGCATGTGACTAGGTCACGGGGATGTAATATCACATACGAGTTAAAGATAGATTTGTCAATAACGAGATCGTGCTCGGTAATCATGATACCGGAGAATGATGCTCGGACAATTTAAGTATCGCTAGGCAAAAGGATGAGACTGGACGTTTAAAGGTTCGAACAATAAAAGACACGTGGACGCACAGGGGCTATCATGGGTATCCAGATCTCGCTGTTAGTCATTAATCGGAGAACGTGTCTCGTTCATGTCTGTGTGATCCCGAACCGTAGGGTAACACACTTAAGGGTAGATGACGATTAGATTGGATATAAGAGAGAAAGAAACCGGAGACTCCGGAAGCTTTCGGGGACATGTCCGATGTTGATCAGAGGCAACGAAATATGTTTCGGAGCTCGAATGAATTAAATAATACTCCCTCCGTTCCTTGAAGTAAGGTGTATAGATTTTTGAGGAAAAATCCAAAATGTAAGGTGTATTCCACTTGTTGTCAATTAAACCCCTCCACCCATCCCATCCCACGTTTGAAGTATAGACTAAAATCCCTACAAAAAAGGAGGCAATTAATTGGAAACGTCCAGCCACATGCATGTCCCCACCGATCCCTTTGATTTAGCAATCAATATTATTTTCTTTCCTTAACTGTTCCGATAACCTTCATGCATGGTTCCTTAGCAAATCGACCGCTCCTTCTCTCTCTCACGTCAACCACAAATTCGAAATCAAATAATTTCGGTCTTCGGCGCCATTGTGATTCCCGCGTGTGCTGAAATTTTTTGATGAGTAAGAAATTTGGCGTTGGCTTTTGCCTGTATGCTGCGCGGGAGAGAGAGGTAAGAAGACGCGACATGGCGCTCGAGGCAAACATGCCCGCTCGAGCGAGGGGTTACCGATCAAGGGAGAGTTAAGAAGAGAGAAAATCATGGGATTGCGTACGCTACTTTAGGAAGGAGTCCAATCCGGAGAGAGAGAAGTTTCCATATTTCCACCAAGCCTCACGATTAGTCTGCCAGAGACATCAACGTCCAAAACCAACTTAATTTGCCCTCCCAGCCCCTGCGTTAATATTCGTGTCAAAAACTATACACCTTACTTCAAGGAACGAAGGAGTATGTATTTAATATTAATAAGTGTTATTAGTGATTTTTTATTTAACTAATTTCAAAATTTTAAAGGCATTAAACCTAAATGGGCCTTAGAGGCCCATTAGGGGAAAAACCCCATTTGAGAAATGGGGGGAGGGCCTAGCCGGCCTAGGGTGGGCCGAATGGGGCCCACCTAGGTGGCCGGCGCATCCCATGTGGGGTTTAGTCCCACATGGGTGAGCCAAGGGGTGTGGCCTCCCTCCTCCACCTTTACAAGGAGGTGCCCCCATGCCTTGAAAACCATCCCATCTCCTTCTTCTTCTCTCCTATCTTGAACGTGGTTTCGTTTCTGGAGCTGTGTACGAGGAGGGAAGTCTCTCCACTATACGCACACCGCCATGCTACTAGATCCAATCTTCCGCTTCCGCTGCTCTGCTGGATCTGGAGCCCGGAGGTCGTAATCTAAACCGTACGTGTGTGGAACTACGAGGCGCTACACGGGTGGCGCTGGGAGTACGTCTACTTCCTCTACACGACCTTGAGGCCGGCTTCGTCGGCTTCATCGACAACGTTTGTGCAGGAACGTAATCCCGCTTTCGGTCTACAAGGGTATGTACTCCGTTCTCCTCCGTATAGTATATCTGCATAGTTATAGATCTTTGCTAGTTTCTGGTTATCGTCGGTAGGAAATTTTTTGTTTTCTGTCTACGATTCCCTTCAGCTCGGAGGAAGATGAGGCCTAGATATAGAGCACACCCAGGCACGGAGCAGCCCCTGTGGTCATGGATAACAGCGTCAAAACATGGTCGTCGTTGCTAGGCTCCGCGAGAGGAAGCTTCACCGAACATCCTTGGATCTGCAGATCCCATACCCTCCATCGGCCCTTCATGTCCACGACGAACGAAAAGAGCGCCACAGGCTGCAGCTCCACCGAGTTTATTGGGAAAGCTCTTGCCAGATCCAGGCCTCACATTCGCTCTCCGCAATGGAGGGACGCAAGAGAGGCTCATTGGCATCCAACCATATTTGACTTGCTCCGTATTCAATACATAGTCTCGTGACCGAGAATATCCACAAATTGTATTTGTATCCAACACTAGTTGTGGTCGACTTCGAGTAAAAAAATGATTTAGCTAGGATGTTGGATGTAGGATACTGGATGAGCATTGTGTGTTCGTATCCACTCGTTTCGCCCTTTATCATGTGCCGTCTTCCTCCCATGGATTGCTACTTAATGCATGTCTCCCTACTACCCATGGATAGTTGGACCATCGCTATCTCCTATCCTTCTTCTGATGGTCAAGGTATCACACACTAGTAGGAAAAGGCCTACCGTTGGCGGACGGAAATGGCCTACCGCTGGCGGGCGGGCGCCCGCCAGCGATCATTACGCCAGTGGTAACAATTACCGCTGGCGGGCACAATTTCCGCCCGCCAGCGTCATCTACCACAACGCTGGCTGGCAAGCGTCCGCCAGCGGTAAGCCACCACGGCCGCCAGCGGTACTAGTCGCTGATTTGGGTTCTGGGAGCTCTGTCCACCAGCGGTACGCCTCTGTGTCCGCCAGCGGTATTATTTCGTGGTATTATTTTTTTTCATAAAATTGTATTCCAGCAGTATATCGAATATAAATATAGTATATTCAGGTACATGCGACCAAAATAACAATAATTCCACATACAAATGACCAAATTGTGATACACAAATACATTAGTTCATTATCACATGCATTACAAACCATAGTAGTACCAAAATAAGTTGTCATACACAAATACATCACAGAAAAGATATAGAGAACCACAATGTTTAAGAGAGGCGCGATGAAGTTGGTTTCGATCATCCGGTTGTTGTTGCTCTCTTTAGTGGCTTCAAGTCTTTATCTTCCGCCTCCTCCTTAGATACTCTCCCACTTCTTCATCTGTATACACAAAAGGCAAATAGAAATGTTAGCTAGGCAACTAAATTGTTCACATGTCGCGTAGAAATAAACAAAGTAGGCAAATAAACTAAGCCAACTCGAAAGAATGACTCATATAATAGAATGGGCACACAAATTCATATAGTGCGCCACATCATTTTAATCATCGGCACCGTAAAAAATGAAGTATTATTGGAAGACTAGAGCTAGGCAATTTAAAAGAGATGGTGTAAACTAGAGCTAGGCAATTTAATTTAACAAGAGTACTAAATCGACAACACACCTTTCACTTCTTGATCATCTTGGTCGGCTTTGACATTGGCTTCGGCGGGGACGGTTCAGAACCATTCAAAGAGTTGAATGGCCTGTAGTCACACTGTTGTGCTATGCGATTTTGTAGATCAACGTTAGATGGTGTTGCACCTTGGTAGTAGAACAACCCGAGTGGTGTGTCACGACAAACATCCCTGACAATTATTGCAGCAAACGACTTCTGGATTAGAGCAAACTCTTGCGTGATATCAGCATCAGTGGTTTTCGCCAGCTCCTTGCACCATTTATCCATAGCAACTGGAAATTCTAGTCTTCGGTGACTCCGTATGAACTGCTGCATTAGATAGATGACATACCAGGCGTCCGTCGGGCTGCCATGCGCCTTCTTGATGCAGGTTAGATCCACTTTGTGGGTGAATGCCATCTTGCCTCTCTTATTATTAGTTCTTCTTAGGATGCCTTCATTTAGAAAGCAGTAACCGTTGAGAGCATCATCGAGAACACTACTGATGTGCCTGTAGTCTTTCTTCTCATCACTACCCGCGTCAAGATAGTTGGCAAACGACTATTTAGGGTACAGAACGATGAGTGTGCCGTCTTGGTTACTGCACAAAACAATGAAAAGAGACCATCATTCTCACTTATGCAAAGTTAACGATGAAAATGTACGAATAGATGTTATGGCGGCAAGGTAATAACTTACTTGGGAAAGTAAGGCATGAGAAAGATGTTCTTGGTACTATTCGCCACGAAGATATCTTCGATGAACTTTGTCACGCGTGTCCTACCCGTAGTGGTGTTCACGAAGCAGTCGGACATGTAGTAGGGGTCGATTATCATGATGTCCGAGTTTTTATCATTAATGAGCTGGCGCGCCATACTTAGCACAAACAGGCGGACCATGGATCGGCTGAGTGCTTTCATGTGGTACATGTCAAATATGTCATCAAATCTCACAAAGAGCATGTCTCCGGAGTTTCATGGAAAAAACCCATAAGCTTTGGTACCTTTGCTATGTAAAGCGGGTATACGTTACGTGATTCTCTGAGAAGTTTGTTCTCAGAATAAAGAACACTTTCATGTAGCATCTTCATGTCCCCAGACAAATAACAGGACCACTTCGGCGGCAGGATCGGTTTAGCCATCACATGAGTAGCATGCCAATCGGGGATGGTTATCCTGTCTTGAACTCGGCGCGACTTCAACTTAGATCCCGGCACTGGCTGGCTCATGGACTCATCAAGGGCATGTTGCTTCCTTTTTTTCGACACCGCCTTCCTAGGCTGCTTAGCTATCGTCTGTTTGAGCACATCATTGAGTGTGCCCTGGCTGAGACCGTCAGATGGCTGAGCTTCAGGCGTTGGTTGAGAACTGAATAGACGCTTTGTGCAATTATGTTGCTCAGGGAGAGTAGGCACATGACTATTCACCATCAGATCACGGTCAGGTTGATCAAGAGGACTGACGTTGTCCAAAAACTTGAGGTAGTCAGTAGGGTCTTCATTAACATTGTCCTCTATCGCGGGCTCAGCTGGTGGAGTGGCCTTTTTTTGGCTTGGCGTCGACCCGGAAGGGTCCAAACGAATTAGTGATTTTGGCCATAGCAGGGGCCAAATCAAGCATTGCTCTAGGCTTAACTCGCTTTCGTCTTCGAGGGGTTGAGTTGGAGGATCCAAAAAACCACAACCCTGGAACACCCGAGCCAATGAAACCTTATAAAATTCATCAGAAATAGGCTGGTTGTGATGGATGCGGTTAAGTGGTGTGTCGACGGTTGCTTATGCCACTTCCTTCAGCTCACCGTCCACAATTAGGAGCAAAGTGCATCTTGTATGGTCGGCCTGTTCACCGTTCACAAGTAAGGCGTTAGATAGGGTGCCATGCAAGAATGAAGTAATATATAACATTATTAATTAAATTACCGTGAGGGCGTTGAGCTCGTCTAATGGCGACGGACCGGGGACGACCCCCAGCGTGCAAGAGATGGAAGGGCTAGCTGCTACGATCCGCGGTGCCATGTACGTATCTGTCAGGATTTGGGTTGGCGGGCGGCGTTTGTTCGTATCTGTCAGGATTAGGGTTGGAGTTGTTGCTGCTAGCTATTATGCTGTGTGATAAGCTGGGAACGGGCCTAGGTCCTTTCCCCCCCCCCCCCCCCCCTCAATCCAACTCTCAAACGACTCATACATGGTCGGAAGGATGGCAGTGATGGCCTTTGTCACTGCCCTGTCGATGGTGGCCTTTGCCACCTTCTTCGCCAGCAGATGTGGTCTCGTTGCCACCTCCGCCGCCAGCAGAAGTTGTCTCGTTGCCACCTCCGCCGCCAGCAGATGTGGTCTCGTGGCCACCTCCGCCGTCACCAGATGTGGTCTCGTCATCGTCGGCATCCAGCTCGGCGTCGATTGACTTCCGAACCATCATCAAATAATTATCCTCCAACTCCTTGTTGACTCCACCTCGAGAAGTCCCGGCCTCCATATTGTTAGCCATCTTCGCACACACAAAAAATCGTAGTTAGTAAAACAACACTATAAGAAAAAAATCACTTGGGTGGTGATGAAAAGTTTGCATATACCCATGAATCGTAGTTACTCCACATGTCATAATTTTAGCAAGTCATGCCAAAATTCACGAAAAAAATTCAGCATGACCTTTGCTAAAATTATGGCATATGGAGTACCCGAATTTGCCGGAATGGAAATTAATTAACATTCCGGCAATCTCAAGGGTCTCTAGGGTACCTGCAAACGTTTCATACATAGTCACAAGGCCGCAATCGTAGCCACCACCACAAGCACAATAAATTCACATCGATACACATATATCATCTCCAAGATAGTTAAAAAAATACCAACTTCGGAGGCTTACAAAATTATCTAATCTTGATCCAACTTCGGGTATGTTTAAACAGTGACCATACTTAACACTTAGCGAAATTTCTGAAAATTTCCATCTCAATTTTTTTTCATGTACTACAAAGTTCCAAGCAGCACTAACATCAACTAGCAATTAAGAACAACTAGCGGGCGAGCGCATGCATCTAACAACAACTACAAAGTTCATCTCAATTTGTTGTTGGCATTTCAACAAACAGCTTCGATGCAGCCCATTGGAGGGGAGGGAGAGGAGAGAGACGGGCCGCACCTCGGGAAGGGAAGGAAGGGGGACGTCGACGGCGGTGTGGCGCTGCTCGGGCGCGGACGGGCGGCTGTAGACGGGCGCACCGGCGTGGAGGATGGCGACGGCGAGCATAGGTGGCGGGTGGGTGTACGCGCGGCGAGCAGAGGGGCGCGGCGAGCAGCGGTAGGGCGGGAGGGGGAGGGGGAGGGGCTGAGTGCGGCGTGGTCGCCGGCGGCGGCAGACGGGCGCAGCGTGGCGTGGAGGCGGTGGGCGGCGGCGGCGACGGGAGCGGGAGTTTTGGAGAGGGTGCGCGGCGACGGGGGCGGGAAGTTTTGGAGACGAGCAGCGCGTGAGGGGATTATTTGGAGAGAAGAGGCGGACGGGGCCCACATGTAAGTGGCCCGAGCATACCGCTGGCGGACGGCCTTCTCCGTCCGCCAGTGGTAAGGTCCTTTTTTTCTTTTTTTTTCTTTTCAAAAACTTTTTTGCATTTCAAAAACATTTCAAACACATGTGTGTATTTCAAATTAATTTTACAAATTATTTTTATAAATACAAGTTTTCTTTTTTTAAGTGGCAAAAATGCAGCTGTCGGCATTAACAAGGACGACAAGACTTAATCGGCTTTAACAAAGACGATAAGCCCTAGTCGTCTTTGACGAAGACGACTTGTGCATGGGTTTTTTTTCCGAGTAAAATTTGTTTCCCGGTCAATTGTTCCCGCCATTTTGTTCCCGCCCTTTTTTACCGCTGGCCTATCTCCCGCCTGTTTCTCCTGCCATTTTGTTCCCGCCACTCACTCGAACATGTCGAGATTTTCTTCAGATGGTAGTTTCCCGGGAGGAATGTCGGCACTACTTTTGAGGTTTACGGCCGAGTTCAAGCTAGACAATAAGGAGATCCCATTCGAGGATATTGTTAGTCGTCCACCTCATATCCGTGAGCTATCAGCGAAGCTAGTTAGGCATGGGTGGCCATGGAGGAATTGGAAGGAAATAGAAAAAGAATTCTGAGGCTGCATTCTAGGTGGCAGAAGAAGAAGGTAACATATAGGAGTGAAGCAGATATGTTGGATGCTCTTCGTAAACCGATTTTATGGGTCGAGGAGAGCGAGGATGAAGATGATATCTTCATGCCGACTGAAGCGAGCAAGAAAGCTGCAGCAGCGGCGGCGGCGTCGAAGGGCAAGGGTGCGGCGTCGTCGAAGGACAAGGGTGAAGCATCGTCGAAGAGGAAGAGTGATGCGGGAGGCTGTGTCGATGTTAGATGACTTTTCTTTTTCAATTTATGTTGTGTTGTCGCTACTACCACTTTTCTTGTTGTCTGTGTAAGTTGCAATGTTTGTTTAATAATATGTCTCGTACAACTTATTTTCCTCTGATATGTCTCGTATATAGATAATAATATGTCTCGTACATAGATAATATGTCTCATACAAACATAAATATGAATATGTCTCGTACATAGATAATATGTCTCATACAAACATAAATATGAATATGTCTCCCATAGAAATAGAAATACGGATATGTCTCACATAGAAATAGAAAAAGATATATCCTCTTGCATGAAGTCCTTTTATGTGTACTTAGTTGCTATGTAAAATGATAAACTTGATTTTTGACGAAAGTTTCAGAAACATTCTTCACAAAAAGCACTATCATGTATAAACATCCAGGAAATTGTTTCAAACACAATGACCAAGCTATGTCAGTTCCCAACGCACAGTTTGTGATAAAGTTCTCATATTCTACAAATAGGTGTGCCTTGGTATAGGAAGCAATGGTTCCGAAGGGAATTTACAGATTATTTTTGTAAATATGATTTTCTAGTCGTGTGAATTTACATGCTAAGTTACCGCTGGCGGACGGCGTAGCGTGCCTGCCAGCGGTATTGCACTTTCCGCTGGCGGACGATTTAGCGTGCCCGCCAGCGGTAATTTGCCAGTTTTTGGGCCCAGCCGAGGCAACTACCGCTGGCGGGCTCTATATAGCGTCCGCCTGTGGTACGTTTAGTACCGCTGGCGGGCACGGATTCGGTCCGCCAGCGGTAGTTTGCCCCACCGCCTCGCAAATTCCTGCTACTACCGCTGGCGGGCAGAGTGGGCGTCCGCCAGCGGTATGTGCAAAACCAGTGGCGGGCTCCGAAACCAGCCCGCCAGCGGTAGTAACGCTGGCGGACGGAAATGACGTCCGCCAGCGGTAGGATGGTGGCTATAAGCCTTTTCCTACCAGTGACACGAGCACCTCACACAAAAAGCGTGATCTCGCTCGTGGACGAGATCCGCTTACAAAGGAGCCAAGTATCATCCTTTGTTGTGGTCACGAGACAACATTTGAAATATCGTAGGGATAAAAATGGAACTCGAAACTTGTTGGCTACTCGACACGTTGCAAAACACCACTAGCGTACCCAGGATGCTCCAACGCCCCAAGCCACCTACACAGGACTGTAGCTACAGTAGCTACATGCAAGACTGTGTAGTGTTTGGTTAGGCTTTTTTTCTTAGTTTTTGGCCTAATTTATAAGCCAGAAAAGCACCTAATTAGTTGCTTTTGGCTTTTTACTTTTGGATTATACCATAATAAACATAAGCCAAAAACCAAAAGCCAAAAGCACCTATTTAGATGCTTTTTGGACTTATAAGCCAAAGCCAAAAGCTATGTAAAAAGCCTAACCAAACACCATTTGCCACGCGCCAAGGTCATTGCATCCTAGGGCCTGTCTCTGCCCTGAGAACACAATGGATTGGCTCATACTCATTTTCTTAACCGAGTTACAGAACACGATGGCTTGTGCAACATTCCTTCGAAGCGCCGTCTACACTGCTCCAAAGTTGTTTAAAGGCTATGGTCCCAGACGAAGGAGGTACACACAAAGAAGCTGGAAACTGACATATTGATCGATGATGAAGGCGAAAGATCAGTCAAGATTAATGCCCATTTTAGAGCGATAAAAGTGTTTTATGAGAGGATTATATGCAACGCTCAACAATATGTGTACGACCAGTACACAAACATTAGAGGACTGTGCTACCAAGCGACCGTGCCCCAGATTGACTTTCCTTCCGGCGACCAATAATCAACTAATCACCCTGTAGGCTAATCATCCGGCGCGTCATCGCGACCTGCGCGAATTGTACGGCACCACCTCCAGGTGACCTGGTTGGCCTACTATTTGTTCTACGTGGCATCATCGCCCCTATAAAACCAAAATCTCGTCTATTTTTTTCCATGCCTACACTCGACACCACTACACTCTATGGACCTATCCCAGAAAAAACATGGTTAATTATCACTCGATTATCAGGATTGTCATCGCATTATTAGTAGGCAAATACCAAACTGTTTCTATACACATCACACAGTTGCCAGATTTTTATCACGCAGTTACTGGGTGCTGTGGCTAATGTTAACAGAGCATACAATCATCACCAACTACTTTTGTGCAATTACCAGATTAATTACACACTATTACCAGATAATTTACACGCAATTACCAGATTGCTTACAGACCACTGCCTGATTACTTACACACGATTACCATATTGTTTACACATGATTGCCAGATTAATTCCAAGGGATTACCAGAATGCTTAGTTGCTTACACACCACACTAGATTGCTTACATATGATTACCAGATTGTTTACACACCATTACCAGAGTGCTTACACAGGATTGCCAGATTACTTACACCTCATTACCAGGTCATTGTGCATTGCCGTGTGTACTCCGCCATGGCCGTGCGGTGCCCGCCACCGTGCCTGCTCCGCCATGGCCCATGGGCACGTGGCTGCCCTCGTCGTCGTGCCTGCTCCGCCAAGGACGCGCGCTGCCTCGTCGCCGTGCCTGCTCCGCCTAGGCACGCGTCCACCCTCGTCGTTGTGCCTGCTCCGCCAAGGATGCGCGGCCGCCCTCGTCGTCGTGCCTGCTCCGCCATGGACACGCGCGCCCCTTCGCCGTGCTTCTACTTCGCCGTGGGCGCGCCATCGACGACGTCGCCGTGCATGCTGCGCCATGAGCGCGCAGCCGCCATGAGCGTTCAGGCGCCCGCCGCCTTGCGCCCGTGCCTGCTGGAACCTGCTCCCATCGTGCGCCACCTTCAGCAGCTGCTTTGCTGCAGCCATGGGCGCGCGGGGGCCGTTGCCATGCCTGGGGAGCTGCTGCCGACCCCTCCTCCTCTTCCGTCTGACACATCAAGCGGAGACACATGCCACGGCGGCGACGGCGCCCTCGCATGCTCCGCTGACCGAGCCACCGCCACTTTCAGCAGCTCCTCTGCCGCAAGTGCCACCGCCAACAGCTACGTCGGCTGCTCCGCCGCTCGAAATCATCGGATTTCTGAAGCAATCGATGTCTCAGATGTGGTGCCAGGGAATAAGAAAGGAATAGGAAAGAGATGGGCTCGGTCGTCGGTCGTGTGGTTGCAGGCGAGAGAGGATAAGACTGGCCTGATTAGATATAAAGAGGAAAGACATGCCCCGCACAATGGAGCTAGCGAGTATCTTGACGCGCCGGATGGAACGACTCCGTGGGGCACGTGTCCTTATTAGAATAACCGAACATTAGATGTCCCACGGGCACCTCGTACAAATCTTGAAGCAGCTTTAGTTTTGTTTTAGGAATTCAAAGCTCGATCCTCTCCTGTAGAAATCACGGAGACCGGCCACCGTAGGCACACAAACCCGGGCCTCTTGAAGCAGTCACGTTGTGGCGTCGGCGTGCAAACAATCGGAGAAACTACAGTCGATAAGAAGAGCAGAGCAGTACCTAGTCGACCGGACTCCGGAGTGGTCAACTGAACCCTATGCAGCTGGCAAGTACGCCCACTTGTAAAAGTAGGTTATGCTGTTACAGAGGATAAGGTCTCAGTCGCATCAGGTCTGCGCATGGTCCACATCCCATGCCTCCCACGTGCGATATCCGATATATGAGTAGAACACTATCCCTGATCTTCTGCCACAGAGTCTATCGAGCTAAAATCTCTCCTCTATGCCTTCTCTCTTTCTTTGACGCGACTTCAATCTCTTGTCCTCTCTCTCTTGATGAAACACTCTTTTTTTTAAAACGAATGAAAAGCTCTTCTTGGCATGGAAATTAGACCATCTCCATCGACGCTCTAATAGAGTGTCTAACAAATATGTCGGACATGTGCCATGGGGAGCGCCTTCACACGTTAATGTTCTGTTGGGACCAACAGCCACATAGACGCTTCCAATAGCATGCAACCATAAAAATTAGCGGCACCAAAGAATTCCATTCAGTTTTGGAGATATATTACAAAGTTTAAAGGAATTTGACCTAAAACTTACGACTAAACTAATAGAAATTACTATGGTAGAACACAGAGTAGTTGTGGGGGGCGTCGCCTCCGTCCTCGCCGCCATCGTCTGGGAGGAAAACTATGCCCCCCTCCTTCGACGACCACGCCTCCGCCCAACCTTCGTCTCTGGGCTGGATAGTGTCAAAGGAGATGTGCTCCGCCACGGCGATCTGACGTTGGAACTTGGTTTCCACCTCCTCTTCCGTCATCGCAGGCGGCGGAGGTGGCACCTCCTTCTTAGCATTTTTGTGGCCGAGGAAGAGTCGGTTTGTGTTTTTGGGTGTGTGTGTGGGGGGAGAGGGGGGGGGGGGGGGCTCGCTACTGCGTGGCCTGCGGCTCCCTAGTAACAATGCCTCCGGGTCTCTGTGGCGGCGGCGACCAGGGCTCCTGTCGGGGAGATACTAAATGGGTATGCCCACGAAGCAAGGCGACTCACCATACCAAGGTGGCCCATGACCGGCTCACAGCCGCCCAACTCCTTGGGCTAACACGATGGGCCGACTCGAAGAAGGAGTCTGATGTCTACTACACACTTCTATTCTTGTCGACTCTATTGGTTCTCCAAGCGCAGAGGTTTGTAGAAAAACAACAAATTTTCCTCAAGTGAATGACACAAGGTATATCGAACACAAGGAGGTGCAGGTTGAACGTATCCCTCTCGAACAATCCTGCAATTAAGATATAAGAAGTCTCTTCTGTCCCTAACACACCTAATACACTTGATAGTTGTATAGGTGCACTAGTTCGGCGAAGAGATGCTCAAATACAGGTAATATGGATGGTAAAACAAAGTTTTTATAATCTGTAATAAAAATGACAGCAAGGTAACAAGTAGAAAGTGACTAACAGTGTTTCAATGCTTGGAAACAAAGTCCTAGTGTTAGGGGGATCATAACCCGGTAAGCCCATGAAGAGGAAAGCGTAACCCGCCAGGCAGGAGGCCTGGGTGAGGTTAGCATGCGCTCTACATGGGCCGGCGTAACCCGGCAAGGTTACACTTGGGCCGGTGAGCTCACCTCGTAACCCGCCCGCAGAAGGAAGGACCCAGAAGACCTGGAGTCCTTGTACAAGAGGGAGTCCTCGTACAGAAGGAAGGACCCATAAACTATCCTTGAAGTTCATTGCAAGTTCGAGGCTAGTAGGGTTGTGTATCTCCTCCCCCTTTACCTCAACAATTATACCCCTCTTTATGGGGCTGTCCTATAGAATGTATATCTTCGACACTAGAACTAGTGAAAAAACTACCCTGAGTCTTTAGCTTCAAGACATGCTTTCCTTACGTCACATTGGGTCGACGCCAGTAGGGTTAAACCAACTTCATGGGACTATACACCTGTATACACCCCAATATAATCATTAGTCTCTTAATCGTAATCCTCAAAACCCGGAATGGGGCACTTGATGCAATTTCATGTCATTTAAAGAAAACTAAGGCGGTTAAAAGATAAACCAGATCAAAAAATGTACGGAGCTCGTTTAGTTAGAGAAAACTCAAGTTCACATTGTTGGGTCCGTACGCACTGAGAGCATTCACCTCTTGTGTATTTGGCTCCAAGTCCTCCTTTCGGCATCGCTCGAGTGCGTATTCATTCAAAAAGAGTGGCATACAATTTTTTCCATTTTCATAACAGAGCATAGATTAACGTGTAAATCATGCCGGTTCGAACTTGTTGGCCATATTATGAAGTTAGTGCGGGTTAATTCAAAATGATTGGTAAAATGAAATAAGTTTATTGGAAACGGTGGAATCGTCCATTTCCGCAAGCTTCATGAGGGTTCAATTGGAGAGGTCATAAGCATGAGGATGAAACCCAAAGAAGTTGGAACTACTTGTGGTCAGAGTTAACAACATGAGATATTTACTATCACTAGAGGAAATACAATAAAGAGAAAATCGAATACTTCATAGAATACAACATATTCAACATTTCCGCACACAAAAAACATACACGTGGGCACACAAAGGTTCCCAAATTCACAACATTTTAAAAAACGCAGTGAAAATGAAGCTAAGACAAAATACGGATCGACTTGACAAACAGATCGACAAACACAAACGAGCCACTCAGTTAGAACTGAGCCTGGATGGAGTCAACTGTATTCTTGTCCACCTGAAAGGCCTTGGAAATAATATAATCCGAGATGGAAGGCTCCGCTCCAAACACTGCATTAGCTACTGTAATGACTCCAGGGTTCTGGCTGCTCAAGGCTGCAAGAGCTACCGCGTTGGTTGTGCCGTTGTTGAATTGGTAATGGACAAGGCCCTTAGGGAATACAAACACGTCTCCCTTGTTGAGAACCTTAGTGAAGAGCTTGTTCTCAGGGTTGGAGGTCACGAAGCCCACGTCTAGAGAGCCCTCTAGTACAGTCAAAATCTCGGTGGAACGTGGATGAGTGTGAGGAGGATTAAGTCCGTGGGGTGCATAGTCGATGCGGGCGAGGGAGATGCCCAATGTGTTCAAACCACCAATCTGCACGACGTTAGCTGCGGTGACTGCAGAGCCCTGCTTGTTGGTCGTGTTGCCGGCAACATGAAGGCCAGGAAAGAAGAAGTCCTCGGCGACGACTTCCTTTGCATCTTTGCAGGGCAATCCATTGACGCGAACTGCGTGGATTCGATGTGTTTATATAGGATAGGATAACAGAGATGAGTAACTATATCTAATTAATTGCACAATTATTTGTGTACGTATCAGTATTATGTACCTGGAGACAGTTTGTCTGCAACGCAGAAGTCCTGGAGAAGGCTCGGATCAGAGGCGGTTGTGCCATGAGAGCATGCCAAGGCCAAGAGAGCTGCTACAAGGAGCAAGACACGAATGGCACCCATATTTCTTCGTTTCTCCTGACTAAAATAAAGTGCCGAGGTTTGTGAGATCGGGCTGGTAGCTATACGGCTTGATAGTTCACCAAGAAAGAGTGGTTGGTATTTATAGGGAGAAGCTTGTATACTATTTCGAATATTTACACATCTACATGGTGGAGAACAAGTCTTGTATGATGTGGGCAGCCTGCACAACGCGTGTTTAGCCTGTTACGCATATGCATATCTATAGGACGGCTGGATCAAATAAAAAGTATACTAACTAGTGTAACAATTTAACTATGTTTGAACAAGTCGCGTGTATATGTCCACATCAACCAAGAGAGAGCATGCGATCCCTCCACATGGACCTCAACAGTACAGTCACTTAAGAGCATTTGTTGGTCAATGCACGTAGACTGATTACGGCTAAATAAACTGAAACTGAAGCTTAATAGTAGACTATCGATCGGATGCACCGATGTAGAGGCGGGCCGGAGGTCTTCCTCCTTTTCGAGAAAATCAATCGGCCAGACTAGGATCAAACGTCTTCAAATATAGTATTGTATAGTGAATCCGAAGCAAGATACAAACTAAATGATTTAAACCTCACTTTCTAAATTATCTCATTTCATAAATCTTTTGTAGTTGAAACAATCTCTTTTTTTCGAGAAAACAATCTCTTTTCATTCAAAACATGTTCGTTCAAAGCGTAGAATCTATTGATGTAAAGCATTTGCTTGGATTATCTCTCCATTTGGATTAGGGTAGACTATCAGCGGAGCCACAGTTGAACTGGCAAAAAACATGTCTTATATCTATTTGTGTCTATCACTACTAGTATCTATACTTCTATATCTATACTACTATTAAAAGAGCAAACTTGTGTTGATACATTGAATCTGAGCCCTTCAATATTTGGCCAACGGTACAGATCGCTCCAATGTTTAACAACTCAATACAAATCCACTTTTGCCCGTTTTACCCTCCCACCAAATCACATAATACTGCTAATGCCATCGTACCGGTTCGTTTTATTTCGTTTCGTGATAATTACGAGATTTGCCACCGCTAAAAGAAATTACCACCAGTGGCCGTCGCAGTCGGCACGGAACGAGATTGGCGTGGGGACGAGATGCGATGCAAATGAAACCATGGCAACCGCCCGGCTACTTTGTCGAGGCGGCCCGCCGCCTCCACCTCTCTGAAATCACCGAGCATGTAGCGTTGCGCCGCTGCCCCCATCCGCTTGATATTTCTCCCCATCTCCGTCCCCTGGTAGCCGCCGTCGCCCTACACTGTCTCTCCAGCGGAATCCCCGATGAGAGCGCGCATTCGCCGTGGACCAACTCACCGGCGTCCGGCGCTCCCCACCCCGGCCGTGTGCCCTGCCCACCGTCGCACTCTGCCGTAGCATGTCCCGCGTCCTCGGCGAGCTCCGCCACGATCCGTTCCTCGCCGGCTAGCTGCATGCTGGCATGTACCTGGTCGCTGGCAACCTTCGCCCCGACCGTCCGTTGCCGGCCCGCTCCGCCCCAAGCGGCAGCCGACTAACAGATGCGGTGCTTGGAGGCGTTGGTTGGGCCGGAAGAACCGCAGACCTCTCCACCGCCATCCTATATATCGGCGTCGTCGCGGCCTTCTCCGCCATCGTTCCCTGCGTCGGCGGGCGCCTCCTTCGCATTATCATGGCGTGGTGGTGTATTCTGCTCGCGACGCTGCTGGATTAAGGTGAGATTGAGCCCCCATCGGACTAGACACTAGGGACAGCCTGGTGCGGCTGGCGCCGGCCGGCGGGGCTGTCCGCGATCCGTCAACGGCTCAACGCTGTGGTCCACTTTTCAGTCTTCGCCGTCTTATGACTTATGTAAGAATCATTAATCTCCCTTCTTCTGATTTTGCTAGCATCCGGCTTGATGTAAGAATCTTCAATGCCCCTTGCTCTGATTTTGCTAGCAGCTAGCAAGTGTGCTTCTTCAGTTTGTAGGTTCAGTGCGTGTTCAATGCGTGCATCAGGTATTCAGGTTCAGACTGTTGTGTTCACGTGATCGAGTGTGTGTACTCAAAAACATTAGTTGTTGTTCTACCTTCTACGGCATGTTTACATTAAGGGTTACATTAGAATTATTTTCTGAACCTAAGTGTCATCTACTTAGTATAAGTCAGTTTTGGTCAACATGTTTCCTCAAGTCTGATTGAACTGAAAAATTAAAACCTGCATGATGTTGATTGTAAAGGTTGTGTTCAGTGAAAATTTGAACAGTGGCAACAAGTTGAGTGAAAATCGTCTTGTTAGAGATGTTGTAAGTTGCTCCCTCATGCATGAATCAACATGCATTCACTCATCTGATTTATTTTTATCTTCAAGATGAAGGGATCAAACCAGACACTGACCAAGAGGACCAGCTGAACAACGGACTTGTTCCTGAGGATATTGATGAACGAAATAAGATATGCACCAAATGATTGCGTACCTTTCTTGCTTAGTTTTTTCCAAGTTTTGCTTTACATTCAGGAAGACTTTTGGTTCATCATTAAATTTGTTGCTGCGACCATGTATATTTGTGTTTGCGTTTGTTGTTTCTTATTTTCTCCCAGGTAAGAACAGCGTTGCTAATATGGATATTTCTTGTATTGAAAATTTCAGCGAGATGATAGCTAATTATAGCATTATTTTCTCATTTATCTCCAAGGTGAGAAGAGAAGTCCGGTTTGTTTCTGATAATTTTGTGTGACCATTTTCCTTAGGGTGCCATGTCTGTCTGTCATACACATATTTGTTGTAAGGTGTTTTTAATAATATGTGAAGAACTATGATTGGTGCAATTGACCATATATATCTTGAGTTATCTTCTAAATTTAGCAAAATTGCACAATGTAAATGTAATGTTGAATTAGGGGACGGGCTTGCGCAAGATGAATGGAAATATGTGTAGTTTTGAGAAGGAGCTACACGTTGCATCTGTTTTATTTAGTGTGACGTGCGATTGCACGTGCAAGTCTACTAGTACTATTAAAAGAGCAAACTTGTGTTGATACATTGAATGTGAGCCCTTCAATATTTGGCCAACCGTCCAGATCGCTCCAATGTTTGACAACTCAACACAAATCCACTTTTGCCCGTTTTACCCTCCCACCAAATCACATAATACTGCTAATGCCATCGTACCGGTTCGTTTTATTTCGTTTCGTGATAATTACGAGATTTGCCACCGCTAAAAGAAATTACCATATTGAATAGCTATACGATTCATACAGGATTCCTATAGCTATACGAGAATAGGAAAGAATAAACGCAAGTTCCGATTGGCCACGATCAGCACGATCGGACCAAATCAAAAACAGTCCAGCAAACAAACTCCTCTTGCCTTCTCTGTCTCGGTCCTACTCGTGATTGAAAGAAAACCTGATCGAACACGGCCAGAAAAAGGAATACTCCGCCTGTATAAAAGAAAATCAAATCACGTCCCGACACTAAGAACAAACAAACGATGACGCCACGACCCGATCGACTCGCCGCCGCGGACGCAACCTCCGTGATTAAGCTGACCCAACGGCCTCACGTTGACGCCGGCCATCGGCCCGCTCGACCTGCTCCGTTCGCTGCCGGGGACCGCAACGTCGTCTCCCCGACGACCTGCTCCATGCAACGACCTCTAACCGACCCAGCGTCCTCGCGCCGACGCCGGCGACCCGCCATCGGCCCGTCCGACCTGCTCCGCTCGCTGCTGCGGACGCAGCGTCCTCTCGCAGACTCCGCTCGCCGTCGAGGACGCAACGTCCTCTTACGGATGACCTGCTCCGACGACCTGCTCCGCTCATGAGTAAGGACGCAACGTCCTCTCGCCGACGACAAACGCGCGCTGAAGCTGGCAAAGTGTGCCATTTGGGCGGAGACCTACACGGTGACGTGGTCCGCGGACGCGGACGCCGTTCAGCTTGCCGCGCGCACCGGGGAGGAGGCGATGACGACAATTCGGAACGTATACGTACTTATGCGATCCAAGGACATCGTTGTCGATGAAGAATCAGTCTGAGGACCATTGCCGCTAGAGGAGCGCCGGGGCTCCATTGTATCGGGACTCTCAGGTGACAGGTGAAGATGGCGCGGTCGCGCATCAAACGAGGGAGGACGGTGCCGCCGACGGCCGCCCGCGTGAACCTCCCGACGTAGCTCTCCCCGTGCCCCCGTGGCGACACCGGCGAGAGCGGTCCCGACGCGGCTCTCAACGCGCCCAAGGCGGCACCCTCTAGAGCCCTGCAGGCGCTCGCCTCCGCGTCGCGTTTGAGCCTCGGATACGCCTGGGACGAGACTGCATCACTGCAGTACTCCAGTGCGCCGGCAGCTATAGCATGAGCCTTGATGCCGGCTTGCTATATACGTCGTGGTCGTATACCAAGGAGACGCACAGTAGGCCAGTGATGGCGTGATCTCTGAGCCTCCGATCAGTGAACGCATTGGCAGACGGCCATTCTCCGGCACACCAATGTATTTCAGGCTACCCACGGAGACACACTGGGGTTGACTCAGGGTCAGCTAGCGTTTTCATGACCTTTTTTTTGGGTATTTGTCAACAGGATTTTCGTCCCTGCTGAACATAGAAGTCATAGCGCTGGATTTGCTTAATTTTTAGCACCATGGGGGTCGGAGAGTGTACCAGTAATCAAGCAATGTTTTTTTTTCCAGGTGTATCTGGCGTCAGGCAAGCCCTACAGAAGGTGAGCTGAGCTGCTGATCAACCGTATGCCCTACTCACTGATCGGTGTTTCCAACAAGGTCAAGGAGGAAGTACGTCTTCATGCGTTTCAACTTCCGGATCAAATGCCTCCAGGAAAATCAATTGTGTATTGGTTAGTCCCGTCTCTCTTATCACAATAAATAAAACAACGTCTGATATTTAATATGAGAGGGCAGTTCAAAGATTAGAATTTGATACCATGGTCAGTGATTTTGCCATTGTGCTTTTTGTATCATTCAATGCGGAGCTGTGAAATATCCATCGATACCTCTGAAAACCTTAGATTGATTAGGAGCTTTCACGGCCCATGTCATTGTCATGCAGGTAAAGGAGGAGATCAGTTACAAGAGGTTGCGAGAGGAGAATGAATTTGCGGTATATCCACTTGTTCTCAGAATCTTAGATGTTGCAGTGGTGGAAGTGCAAGCTATCTTTTCTTCTGTTGTAACGATTAGCCACAATGCAATGTGTGGGTGAATATTGGGGAAGAGAAGGCGATGAAGCAGCTGAGGACGACCATGGTGCGAGAAGGCCCCTTGCGAAGTTCGACAGACCGTTCCATCCACAAAATTTACAAAATTATGTCGTCTCCATCGGTATGCTCTTCCTGAAGTTTTGTCATCTCACAAGCCTACCACTGATGTTTTCCCTGAGGTCAACGAAGCAGGTGACCAGGCCCAAGTAGCCACAGCTTCAGGTGAAGGAAAGAGGGGCGAGAAGGCACGCTTTCATGAGGATCATCTCGGTCTCCAGCTGCTCCCCATATGATGTATCCTTTTTTTTCTTTCCCCCAGACGCCAAGATCATCCCTTATCCTGTCGCTAATGCGCATCACCAGAATATTGTTATCCTTCCTTATGATCGATATATAGTACCCAGCGTTCCATGTTATGTAGTCAGTCCACACAGCCGACTCAATGGTAGAGAAACTGAGATAGGGCAATTAGTATTCCTGATTAATGTTTGTTGTGTGTATACTAACTACATTTTCTGTGTTGTTTGTCCACGTTCCACTGTTTATGAATTAAGTGCCGCTTAATTGTCCTGTAATGTAAAAGGGGAAATCAATTTTATGTCATTGTTAACTTTTATGCATTATTTTGCAGCTATCACAGTAATCTGGTTCTGAAATACTCACTTGAACTCACTTATACTTGGAACTAATTCTGGATCTATTCATTTTCTGTTGTGATTTATAATCCGACGCTCTGAAGGTGATTTCTGAATTTCATATTTGTGTTACCTTGCTCTATATACACACCTTGTTAAGACCTGGCCATGCTTCACTAGAAAGAAAGAGTGACGTCTCACTAGAGCATCTTCCTTTTCTGTTTTCTTTCTTCGTAATAAATATGTAAATATAAGCTATTGACATCCGGTCATGGTAATATATAAGGTAGAGGACCTTATTCTCTACCTTTTTTTGCAAAAAAAAAACCTCTTAAAATTTATAAGATCGTACGGCATTGCACGTGCACGTCTACTAGTATAGAATAAAGGGTAAGTAAGATGATTGTTTTTCGAGATCACCAGTGCAAAGCATTAATGATTGATGAAACATATATTCCCTAAAACCATAATCCTCCCCATGGATATTCCAGTCTTTCATCCACATGATAGCTGGTTCAGAACTAGACTACCAATTTGGTTGTGCATCAACTTATGCAGAGGACGAAGGTCTTCCTCCTTCCAAAAAAGAAATGATTCGAGCCATGACTAGGATTGGACGTCTTCAAATGAATTTGTATAGTGAATCCGAATAATTAAGTTAAGATTTACATACGCAACATACAAACTAAATAACTGAAACATCACTTTCTAAGTTGTCTCCATTTAATACATCTTTCATGATGGAAACAGTATCTTTTCATTCAAAATGTAAAGCATTTGCTTGGATCATCTCTCAAAGTGGATTAGTGTAACCAGAGCCACAGGCGGAGCTGAAAATCAACCGTGACGAAGCCTGGAGGAAGCACAGCCAAAAAGTTTTGGCTGAGGGTCACCATATGACCTGAAGCCTGAAGGACGTCGCGCACGTCCGTTGTTGATGAACTCCTGAACAAAACCGCAGCTGCAGATCGCGGCCCTGCCAGATGAAGCCGACCCCACCCCCACAATAAAAGGGTAATTAAGATGATCCTTTTAGGAGATCATCAGATCAAATCATTAATGGTTCATGAAATACGTGATTCCTGAAAAACCATGTCCTCCCCCAAAGACATTCCAGTCTTTAATCCATGGGATAGCCGGTTCAAAGCTACGGCAGGTGATACAGCAAGCATGTATGATCTAAAAGCATAAGCATTATAATAATGTATTGTTCATATACTTGGGCCCTAATAATAATCATTACAAATAATCCATGGGAGTAGCAAAGTTGCATCTGATTTAAAAACAATAACAAAACTAGGGATCTTATAGTTACAACAAAAACACTATTACAAGGTTGCAATCATCCATGTCCCATCAGGTTTACAGTTTACTCATCAGATGAAAAATACAAGGGATGGAGATAGCTAACACAACCTTTGTTGCTTCTTTACTTTGCGCAGATATCCACCAAATAGATAGTAAGAATACGTGGTATAAGACCTGGCAATGGTCATAGATGTTTTATAGCAATGCAAAATCACAACAAGTGCTAATTCGAAAGAAAAAAAATGGGCTAGAGTAAAGACAATATACTGCTGCTGCACAATACAGTACAAAACTAAACTTTAGCAGAGGTAGAACTAGCAGAGTACAGCACAAGGAAAAGCTCCAAAAGGTTTGCAGTCCGAACATCTATATCCGTCGAAGAACTTTCTCTGCAGCCTCCACAGTTTTCTCAATATCCTGGGGGGTGTGGGCCAAGCTGGTAAAGCCTGCCTCGAACTGGGACGGGGCTAGATATACTCCTTCCTCGAGCATTCCACGGTGGAACCTCCCAAACTTCGCGGTATCACTCTTCTTGGCATCATCAAAGTTGTGAACTGGGCCACCTGCGAAGAAGAATCCAAACATTCCTCTGATGTGTCCTCCACACATCTCATGCCCTGTTTTAGCTCCAGCATCCAATATACCCTGGACAAGGTCACCGGTGACCTTGTCCAAGTATTCATAGGTGCCAGGCTCCATCAGACGCTTCAGTGTGTGGATTCCAGCAGTCATAGCTAGAGGGTTTCCACTGAGGGTTCCTGCCTGGTACATTGGCCCTGCTGGAGCAACCATCTCCATGATTTCCTTCCGCCCACCATAAGCACCAACTGGAAGACCACCACCAATAATTTTCCCCAATGTTGTCACATCAGGGGTGATTCCAAAGTACTCTTGAGCTCCACCATAAGCTAAACGGAAACCAGTCATCACTTCATCAAAGACCAGAAGTGCACCGTCTTGTTTGGTCACCTCACGGAGAGCATTTAGGAAAGCAGGTTGCGGAGGAATGAAACCAGCATTGCCAACAACCGGCTCAAGGAAAACTGCAGCAATCTCCCCTTTGTTATCCTCAAACACTTTTTTTACTGCCTCAACATCGTTATATGGTGCCGTTAGAGTCCCAACGGTAGCTCCCTTGGGGACTCCAGGGGAATCAGGGAGGCCAAGGGTGGCAACACCACTGCCAGCTTTAACAAGGAAGGAATCAGCATGGCCATGGTAACAGCCTTCAAACTTCAGAATTTTTTCCCTCCCGGTGAATGCACGCACAAGGCGGAGTGCTCCCATGCAGGCTTCTGTTCCAGAATTTACAAAACGAACCATTTCAATACTGGGGACAGCAGAGATGACCATCTGAGCCAGCACATTCTCCAATGCGCATGGAGCACCAAAGCTAGTTCCCTTCTTCAGAGTTTCAATTAGTGCAGCATTCACCTGAATTAAACAAGAAGATTTCATTAGCACCAACTTGGTTCAGCACATTCAAGACAGTTTCTATCTCAGTTTTTCTAAATCAAGCAAGATATGTTTATTTCATACTCAACAAGTGTTCAGAAGTATTGAAATAAGATAGTCAATTCAGCATTTATTTTTAACCTGTCCTCTAGCACGTTTCATATGGAGAATTGTCGAATTCACCTTTGATTTACCACCACCAGCCAATATCACGAATATGTTTGGGAATTGGTTGAGAGGGATGCAAAAAATAGATAAAGCACGCGTACGAGTAGGCGTATGTGCTATACTTTGGTCCCTGTGGACGTGTAGAAATGATTTAGTGTTTAACAAATCCAAACACATGAACTATTTGCAGGTTATCTACAAGGCTACGTCCCTACTTGGCGTTTGGTCTTTCCTCCTCCCATTGGAGCAACGGGAGGAAGTGGCTTCTGGGTGTGGCCGGCTTGAGGCGGTCGCTCGGGCGTTCTACAACTTCGTTGGCTGGCAGATTTTCAATAGATTAAGTGATGCATAAGTGTTTCATTCCTGTTGTTTTTCGCTGGCTAGTGTTTATCGCCACTCTTTCTGATGCTTGAATTGTAATTCGTGGAACCTGATACTTCAAAATATGTAATAAAACAGCTGTATGCATCCCCGTGATGCAGAGGCTGGGGCTTCTCCCCATTTAAAAAAAAAAACCAGTTTGATTAACATAATCTGAGCAGAAAAATTGACAACACAGACTTTAACTAGTTGTACCTTTTCCTTTTGGAAAAAAAAGACAAATAGTAGCTTTTCTACTTTAATTACTAGGTAATATGAAGAAACATAAGTAAACTCTGTGTATGGAAGATAAGTTAGCTCAAAGAAAATAGGCTGGAATATTCATAGAAATTGAAGTAAACTTTAACTAGTGGTTACGGCATAGGGACGAAGCCATCCAAATGCATGTTAGCTCAAAGAAATCACCTTGAAATATTCAATGTCATACAATTTATGAAATGTAGAGGGAAAAGAGAATGTACCGTATCATCTGCATGACCAATGATTGCAGGACCCCACGAACCAACATAATCAATATATTCATTCCCATCGACATCCCACATATGAGAACCTTTCACTGAATCGAAAACAATGGGCTGCCCGCCAACTGACTTAAAGGCACGGACTGGTGAATTAACACCTCCAGGCATCAATTCCTGCAAAGTGAAACATCGACTAGTAAAACATCCACAACAGATAGTAATGAACATCAAATGTGACTAAGAATGTAGCATTCTTATGGATGAGGATATAATAGCACCATCTATTATACGATATGTACGTCAAAATGTAGCAATCTGGTCTAAGAACACAGTTGACCTTGACCACGCTAAAGGCTCACATTGCCCATCTAGACCTCGCACAGGCCCTAGTCTCCAACCATCGAACCTCTAATCTCGTCTCATGCAATGGATTCTGTTCCCATAAACAGATGCAAAAAAGCACGCAATTAGCCCAATTCTTCCAGGGAACGGCTCCAATTGGCAGAAAGCGCACGTCTCCTCACAATTGCACCCAGATAACTACCGCTAGAAACTCCCTAATCGAACCACCAAGACCGAAATTCGCACGAGGCACTGCAGCTACCGAACAAGAGAGAAAGAGAGAAGAAGTCAGCACCTTGGCGGCGTTGAAGATCTCCTCGGACTTCTGGACCGTGTACGCCTTCTCGCCGATGGAGATGGCGGACCGCACCACCGACCGAGAGCGGGGAGCGCGCGAGGACTTGGGCGCGGCTACCGGCCGGATCGAGATCCCCGAGGCCACGGCGGCGGCTGCAGCTGCTGCTCCGGCCATGATGCTTCCTTCGCGCGAGGTCGTGGAGAAGATGAGGAGGGGATAAGAGAATTCGGGAGGGGTTTGGTGGGATTGGGTCTTAAAAGCTTGGCCCGGGCCCACGGCAGAAGAACGTCGTCATTTTCTCGTTAGATGATAGGCGCGACATGGGCCTAAAGCTTAGTACCACGTCGGGGAGCAATTCCTATTTCACGACCAGGTCGGGAGCTATTAGGCTCCGCACACCCCCTGTGGTGTACGGGCCTGGCCTGTTAGTGCTGGCGGGTGGAGATGAGGAAGAAGAAACGGAGGCAGTCTCAAAAAAAAAAAGTAGGCGAGGGAGGCTGCCGGAGATGAGGAAGAAGAAGCGAGGCGAGGGAGGCGGCCGGAGAAGAAGAATACTGGAACGGAGCCGACCTCGTCGCCGACGGGGACGGCGTGGCTGGCCGCGACGTCGTCGGCTAGGCAAGGAATGGACCTCACCGTAGACGGCGACGATGCGGCTCGCCGCGGCAGCGCGGGTGGAGGTGAGGCATGGACTTAACGAGGGGGGTGTGGGGTGTCCGACGCCGGAGAAGAAGGTGGTGTGTGGGGGGCTGGGGGGGTAGAGGGATGGCCGGCCGGGGGGCGGCGGACCGGCGGAGGTGGCGGCTCGAGCAGGGCGGGGCGCGGAGGCGGCGCGACAGCGGTGCCGATGGCAGGGCGGGAGCAGGCGGTTTGGCCGGTGGCGGTGGCGGGGGATCGAAGGTGGAAGTGGAGGTGGTTGGGCTCTCGAGGAAGAAGAAGGTGGAGCTGGGGGTCCGTGGGCCGCGGCCCAGCGCCCGTGCGGGCGAAGCGCAATCCGCTCCGCACAGGTCAACAAGTAGGCGCTCCCATGTCAGGGCATGAGGTGACCTTTGCATTTTTCTAGTGATTTCCGAATTTGCTCCCTCTCTCTCGCCTGAGCGAGAAAGCACACCAACGACCCAACAAACCCATCTGCACGACTGCACCATGTGTCCTATCATAGTTACCACCACCCCACCAAAACTGCCCATCCGCAATTGCATCAACTCTATGTTAGTACGAGATGTCAAATTGTCAATACACATTCTAATCATAAATGTAATACTTATATCGATATTCACCTTGTCTTGAGCGCTATGTTCGTGCCACCGTGGTTATGAGCGAGCGCTCGAGTGATCCCATAAGTATTAGTCTATCTTTTACCATAAGAAACATTGTTTACTTTGTTGCATTGCATTTTTTTATTTTCAGCTACTAATTGTTATGAAAATCGTAGAAATATATCGATTACATTTGTCGTATAGTTTACATATTAGCTTTACTACTTCATGTGTTTTACTTTATTATTGTGTTTAGCACACTTTGTTTTCATCTCATTTTAATAATCCTTGTCTCGCGACCACACGGTGGAATTGGGAACACAAAACATTTTTTCTTTATCTGCATAAGTTACTTGAGAGGAGAAGGAGAACTTGCTTGCTCTGTTAGGATCGATAATAAACCCCGATTCACTCTTGTCGGAAAATGAGTCACTTGTTGCATCACTTTGCGCTTGAAGTTCCAACGAGTTGGTACATAAACGAGATTGTTGCCATCAGCAGTCTTCCGCGATGTGTGAGGAGTCTGCGCCACACTTCTAACAAAGTCAGGAAGTTGGGATTGCCAGGCTCCCACTATAGAACTTTGTAGTTGATAGTGGCGTGGTTGGCCTTGGGCCCGTGCCTCTCGTAGGGCTTATACTAGCATGCCTGACATTCCCTTTCCAGATGGCAGCACTGAGGACCATGCCACGTTCACCGCTGGTTCAAGAAGTTGTTGTAGACCTAAATCACCGAAGAAAAAAGGTCAATGATGACCTCTGGCTGACCAAGAGTTGTTGAAAAAGTCTCCTTTGCCCGAGCCAACTTCTTGTGAATGGTGTAGAACTCGCGACCACGGTTGTCGATGGACTCTAGGGATCCAAAACAAATAGCTTGGCCTGGTGCGAAGGTGAAGTCGTTGTTGTAGACGTTGGCGTGCGAGCAGAGTGACAAGATCTGACTGGCGACGAAGTAGGGTTCGTCGGCTGGGATGGTTCCGGCCATGATCGTTGTTCCAGCAGCAATTGGACCCAAGTGAGGCTCCAAATGTTGGGGGGAACTCGAGTGTGAAGGCATATGATTGGGTATCATCATCAAAATATTGTGAGCAAGGTTGTCCTGGAGATCTGTGAATGGGATAAACATGATATTTTATGCAGGATCGACCCCTTGCGGTGTAGGTAAAGACCTACTCCTGCTTGGTTAGATTTCATATCTCGGTCACATGAGAATGTGATTCATCATGTAGATCTTGTGTCTCTCTCGTGAGAACCTCTCTAGGTGAATATCTGGTCGTGTCTTATATAGGATGGCAAGGCGGGTTACAATAATGATGATTAGTGGGTATTAACTAGCAATGATCATGCTGGTAACTGGCAAGTTAATACATAGTGGCGCGTGCCATCTTGAACGCTGGATAACGCATGTCTCAATGGCAACGGTTGTACGAGTCGACAACTGGGTGATGCTTCGAAAGACGGTCTTCCATGTGGCACTTCAGGGAGTCGGTCCATTTAAGCCAGTTCGAAGAGCTGGCCTTGTTCGTCCTCATGGCAGACTTGTTCTTGACATGGGCCATCTGGACCGATGTGATTGTACCTGTAACTTGATCTGTGTTGGACTGTTGGGCCTATCCTGGAACTTGGGTTCACCGGGCGGTGATCCGACTGTCATGATCCCTACCGTCGTTAGGAAGTGCCACAGAGGAGCCATCACACCGAGAGTATAAGACTCCTGACACCGCCATTTGTGTGAGGGAAGCAGTGTTGCTTCCAAATTTATCACGGGGAAGGAGCAGAGACGGAGGCAGATGAGCATAGGAGCCAGAATGACACATTGATTTTCAAAACCACATCGTGTATGCAACGCATCCATCGCCTGTTTCTCGGAACATGGACCCTCAAAACCACATCGTATTGACAACACATTCCTCGGATCCACAACATCTTTAAAGGATTATCAAGTCGGAGCAACCCCCGAATTCGGAAGAGGAAGGACGAACTTTAGGCTGAACGTCGCAAAGCTAATGAGTGCAATGAACCTTTCCCCCACCGCCACCCCCAAACACACACACCACATATAATAGGTACCACCTGGAGGATCTAACCTCCTAGGTACCACTAAATTCATTGTTCGGGTGCAACTGTTAACAATATGTATCATGGCGGAACTACTAGCTCCTACCACCCTCGGCACACTCTTGGTATGTTGTGGCAAGCATTCGTTGGATAATAGTGTTGGAAGGGTTTTAAGATTGATGTTTTCTGGCGCATTCCTAGCATCGTAACAAATATGCTCCTACCCACCCTCGGCAGATTTTCTGGGGTGCCACCACTAAGAGTTATGCTTGTAGCAGCAGGGTATATAGTTTAAGGAGTTGATGTTGAATTCTTGTAGGGAGGAGCCATCTAACTTTTAGTGCGTTTTCTTTGTTTTTCCATCTTTTCATCGGTTTTGGTACCGACGTTGGCCACCTAGCCAGAATTTGTTGTAACCGGTGGTTTCCTTTACGGAGCCAGGCCAAAAGAGCCATGCTACTTTCATATATAAACAGGGTTTTGCTAATTCTCGGTCGAATGAGAATTAAGTTATATCTGATTCAACTCCATCACTGTTGGATTTGCATCACGATATGTGCACCCTACGAGTTGCTGGTGGGTTATAACTGAGACGTTTTCAATTGCAAGTGTGGTTGAAACTCATAGTTTTCAGTTATAATTGGGGTTGCAAGTGATATTTTTCAATTGCAAATAGTTTGCAATAGAGCTTTTTCAATTGCAAGTGGGTTACAACTTAGAAATAATGGTTCGTGGAATAGTAACCACACGGTTCAGGTAGTACAAAATCATGTGTATGACTTCTGTTGAATGAGAATTAACCACACCCATGAAGGGCTCCTTTGATTCGAAGGGTAGGGAAACCAAGGGAATGGGAATCATAAAGGAATGGAGTGCCCTGTCACACTGCTTCCTTTGAACACAGGAATTCACCTCAGGATTTTTTCCAGAGGTCAAACCTCATGTTACTTTTCCTATGAAAATGAACTACCGATTTCCTACAGGATTGTTTCCTACGGGTTAGGATCCCACGAATCAAACGTGCTCCAAAGGAAAAATCCCACAGGGATGGATTCCTATACTAATCCTGAGGAATTCCTTAGAATCAAAGGAGCCCGAAAAAGGGTATAGTTCGTGGAATAGTAACTTCACCCTTTGTGTGGATACCGCTCTAGCTTATTTCTTTCTAGAAAAAGTACTATAGAGAATTATCAAATGCCCTTCTGGTAGGACCGAAAATTTCATCACATACACGCTCAATATAATAATGTATGCAGCTAGCGCTCCCAGCTGTAGCAATCTTTTACACGCACTAACACAATATTCCATCACCAAATACAAGGTTGTAAGTTTCTTATCACTCAAAAGTTGCACACAAAATAAATGAGAATCTTGACTGGAATAACCCATCACTCGAAGTATTACACAGGCATATATGAGGCCAGCCCGTGCCGCATGTATCCTTATTATTTCACAATTTTGGGGTCTTCAATCATGGTAACCACGGGGGCATGAAAGTGGTCATGCAGGAGCCATTCAGCGTCTCTTGAGGGTACCTGCAGATATAGATGGTTAACTATCAGTCACATAGCTAATATATGTTAAGAAAGCGAATCCTCCTAAGTTTGCACTCTACAGTAGCAGTTTATTGCCAGAGTCTTAATCAGGAAATTCTGCTGGTAAGTTGTAATATGAAAACTCATAACAGGGTTAATATGTTGAATTTGTCCTACAGAAAGTACCTTAATTATAGAACAACCAAATTAACCAGAACTACCCCCAATATGATTTCTATCTCCACGGGTTAAAAATATATCAATCTAAGGATGAGAGGGATACCCTATGTGAAGGGTTGGTTCACCAGCAGCATCAAGAGGATGGAAGAATCCATTGCCGCCGTGCATTGGCGGCTGCACTTCGGGCTGACGTTCGTAGCTAAGTAAGTTGTTGTTCTGCTCCAGAGCTGCTGCCCATGAACCTGGTTGCTCTCCTCCAACTGTATTTCTCAAAACAAATTCAAAGAATATCACATAACCTGTTGTTTTAGACTATCAGCAGTCTTGAATTTATTTTCTTACTCTTTTCCTGTGATCAACTACTGTTACGATAAATAGAACATGAGTAAGAAAGTACTAATTTATTTGATTTCCTTTGAGAGACACTATACTTGGAATGATTATACTACTTCAGATGAGTAGAGCAACGTAGAAGTACATACTTTTATCGAAGACATTTATTTGCTTCAGAAAACATTTGTTCCTGCAAAAGTTTAATAAATGGCAGGTCATTCACTAAGTAGTAAAGTTTCAGTATTCTTGACTTGTTGAGAGCTAGCATACCCTTCTCTGTAGTTCTGTGAGTTGGTCAACCATATGTTGTGTCTACAGTAAAGGAAATAATATCTGGTTAGCATACAGCAAATACTTGCATGCATGATTAACATGTAGTATAAGCTCATAACTATATACATAAAGTTATTTCAGAAAATAGCATATAAACGTCATATGTAGAGCTATATCTTATTTGAAAGAGAAACTCCTACTTAAACCAGAAAATCACACTATCTGCAGTACCCGTGTTGTTCTTATGTGTTTCAATGACGAATCAAGTTGCTTCTCGAGGCTTTCGAGCTCCTTTGTGCCTAATGAATCAAGATCTTCACCAAGCAAATTCCTGGATAAGATGCATAGGAGGAGTTAATTATGTACAGATGCAATTAGCACTTCACTTTTTCGACTACTTTGAAGAATAACATACTAAGATTATAAAGTAAAATTCAGATTTGGTGGATACAGGAATAATCCATGTTGGGTATGCATGTGCTCTTTTGTGACCATGGTATTTATATTTTTTATTGCAAACAATCTGTTAAGAGCCAGATCAATACTCTTAAACTAGGAATTAGTTCTTAAGGTTTTATTGTATTCCCTTTTAAAAGAAAATTGAAGTTTTATGCTGTAACTAAAGTAGAATTCAGATTTGGTGGATACAGGAATACCCATAATAATCCATGTTGGGTATGCATGTGCTTCTTTTGTGACCATGCATGGAATTTGTTTTTTGTATTACAAAAAAATCTGGTAAGAGCCAAATCAATACACTAACTAAGAATTAGTCCTTAAGGTTATTATTGTATTCCCTTTTAAAAGAAAAATGCAGTTAGGTGTTTAAACTGACAATCATGCAATCCACACGATTTACTTATGTTTTTCAAGATGTAATCATAAGGAACAAAATTAAAGTGGGAAAATGTCTTAGTGCAAATTGAAAACACAAATTACCTCTGTGTTCGCTGTAAATTATCAACCCGTGCCTTTAGCTTCAGGTACTCATTGCGGCTATTTTTCAATTGCTGAGACAAAATAAGATACACAGCTTTACTTCAGTAACAATCATTAGAACAACATTTCATTGAACACATTTTGACATGAAATTATAGAAATTACAGTAACTGTATGATGTGAAGAATTAACTTACACATGGTCAGTTTCACTAGGAAATACATAAACAGCGTGTACTTTGTAATTGCAGATGTGAACTGGTTCCTGTCAAAGCTACACTTGAAGTGTGGTCTTACATGAGAAATCACGGTGCACGCGGAACTTTTGCAAACGAACAGTTGTAACTAAATGTCATTTGCAGCCACTCTGATACTGTGTTCACTTCATCGTACAAATTGCAGATCATGTGCACATTTAAAAATGAAGCTAGCGCAAGTTTAAGATCATATATACTATGAGGAGGCTAACATGCGTCAGTTACAATTTTTTCTATTTAGAAGTATGAGAATTTTGACGGCAAAATAAATATTAGAATTCTGGGGTCAATGGTCATAATTAATAGACAGAATTTTTGGTGTATCCGCATGCTTTGAATATTCTAGACAACCTTTTGGGGTCCCACGTGCTTTTCATATGATATGCATCCCAACAGGGTACTTGTAGGACGTAGCTTATCATTGACATATAAGAAGAGCTGGTAATACACATGCATGCTCAAAATTTGGACATTATAACAGCAAATCTAGTTGACTCGAATTTTTTTCTTGCCGGCTCATGGGTATTAGGGTATATGGAAAATAATTCTACCTCATTTTCCCTGTTCTGCACAGTTGTTTCAGGTCCAGCGTAACTGCATTTCTGATATTTCTCGAGTGTCTTCGTCATGCTGCAAGTTCACAGAAAAAATCAGAGTCAAAAGGAGAAAATAGTGTATGGAGTATGTGCCAATCTATAGTAGAATTGGTGGCAGAGTTAAGATTCTCAATGTCACAGTGCTAAGGGCATCTCCAGCCGTGCCCCCCAGGGCCCAAAAAAAACGCCGTTTTGGGCCAAATAGCGCCGTTTTCTAACAGTCGCCCCCCCCCAGGAGCCCAAATAGCGCCGTTTTGGCGCCGGCGCACCCAGCCCAAACCCAACGCGCCGGTTGCGCCTGGGGGGGTCGGCGGAAGGGAAAACACGCGTGGGCCAGCACTGTCGGGGAGACAGCGCATTTCCCACCCCCGCCTCGCCCTTTCCTCTATCCCGCCCCGTCGCCGCCATCTCGCCGCCGGCACCACCCCTCCACCCCTCCGCCGGACGCAAGCAGCTAGGAACCCCACCATCTCGCCCCAAACCACGGCACCGGCGCCGCCCCTCCCCTCCGCGGTGATCTGGCCGGAGGAAGGCTCTCGGGAAGACTCGCGCCCACCTCGCCTGCTAGGTGTTCGGCGGTTTGCCCGCCCAGCCATGGACTCCGACGACGACGAGCTGCTCGCCGAACTGCTCGACGAGGAAGCCCAGGCCGACATCGACGACGAAGAGCACTTGCTCATCCTGGCCTGCCTCGCCGGCCTGCTCGCGCACGACGCGCGCCCGCGGCGTGGTGGCTCGGCGCCCGACCGCCGCAAGAGCAAGCCGAGGCAGCGCTTCGAAGGGTACTGCATCCTCTACTCCGACTACTTCGCCGATCATCCCATGCAGGACGAGGCCGTGTTTCGGCGTCGCTTCCGGATGAACCGCAAGCTCTTCCTCGACATCATGCATGCCATCCGGGAGTTCGACACCTACTTCAAATTGAAGAAGGATTGCACCGGTACGGTTGGCTTTACCTCAATTCAGAAGTGCACGATGGCCATGAGGTTGCTTGCATATGGTGCTCCCGCTGATTCGCAGGATGATTATTTGCGCATGTCCGAGTCCACTGCCATTGATTGCTTGAACAGGTTCTGCCGGGCAGTGGTGGCAGTGTTTGGGCCAAAATACTTGCGATCACCCAATGCGGAAGACATTGCTCGGATCCTAGCTTGCAACGAAGCAAGAGGCTTTCCTGGGATGCTTGGAAGCATCGACTGCATGCATTGGGCATGGAAGAACTGTCCATTTGAATGGCAGGGAATGTACAAAGGCCACAAAGGAGAGTGCAGTGTGATTCTTGAGGCCGTGGCTACACATGATCTATGGATTTGGCATTCCTTCTTTGGTATGCCAGGAACTCACAACGACATCAATGTGTTGCAGTGCTCGAATGTCTTCGCCAAGCTTGTTGAAGGTCATGCCCCTCCAGTGAACTACGAGATCAATGGGCACCAGTACACAAAGGGCTACTATCTTGCAGATGGCATCTACCCGAAGTGGTCAACATTTGTGAAGAGCATCTCCAACCCTGTGCCAGGAAGCGCGAAAGATTGGTTTTCCAAGTGCCAAGAGGCTTGCAGGAAGGATGTTGAGCGGGCATTTGGTGCGCTGCAGTCTCGATTCGCTGTTGTTCGTACCCAGCCATGACTTGGCCGAAGGCCAACATGTGGGAGGTGATGAACTGTTGTGTGATCTTGCACAACATGATCATTGAGAGTGAGCGGGATCATCCGGTGCCTGAGACTACTGAGCCATACTACCGACAGGGTCCTCTTGCAGATGTAGATCACCAGGTTCCGGCAACATGGGCAGCCTTCCTCGCTATGCGTCAGGAGATTCGAGACCCTACAGCACATACACAACTGCAGGATGATCTTGTGCAGCACTTGTGGGAGCGCAAAGGCAATGGCAATGCCGACAATGCCAATGCCTAGTTTGATTTGTTCTATTTGCTTGCTTTGTTGAACTATTTGTGTGTGGATTTGTATGTTGAACTATTCTTATGTGTGAATTTGTATGTCGAACTATTTTAATTTTGTTGGCCTTTTTGTATGCGTGAAATATGGCCCAAACTCGCCCAAACTTGCCGCTGGGGGGCGGCCTGGGTTCGGCGACTGGGAATCGGCGCCCCCCAGCGCCTGAAATAGCGTCGTTGCCCCCCAGGCGGGCCAAAATAGCGCCGTTTTTCGGCCTGGGGGGGCCGAACGACTGGAGATGCCCTAATACGTCAAAGTTCAGTTGGGCAACTAAGTTCTTCCCTAAGACTACAGTACTTATTATGAATCAAAATATGGACAGTGTCACAATGATGACATCAGATAACCCTGATGAGATGCTGGAGTGGACTTCAGGTTACTGTTTAATCGTTTAAGGGTTGAGAGGAAAGACGTACTGCTGTAAGAAAATGATGCACGGCTAGACCGCTAGAGTTGCAGTGCACAGATTTCAAGGTTTTTGCCTAGGAATCTTTAGTTTGAGTGGACGGGTGTTGTCAAATCAGGCTTCAAAGTGAAAATAAGAAATTATGAATTTATGTGATAAGATGTCGTGCGTAGGCCAACTGCCTTAACTCGCCGCTTGAGATCTTAGCCGATTTTACCGGAGAACATTTCGGTGGGCCTAAAATAAACCATACCGGCAAAAGAAATTCGGATTGATTTTTTTTTGTGGAGAAAACATAATCTGGCATGTAAAAATGGGGTCAAACCTAGTTCCCAAATATAAGTAACGATATTATGCATGAGAGGCTTCTTTTCACCTTGAAGTCTTGCTGGAAGCTGGAATAACTGGCCCATAAATTGATCATGTATACACAATATCATTGTTTTGGTTGTTGAAAATACTTATAAATATATTAAGTCCCTATACTAAAATTCTGCCATATTATAAAAATCATGGTCGAGTTTTGAATATTGTGAAAGTTAAAATACCATCCATATTTTTAGAAGGGAGGAAGTAGAAAATTGCTTCGGTCAAAATAATATAACTAATTTTCATTAATAGTGCTGTCATAATAAACTATTTTTCTACTAACATCTATATATTATAATCATGTCAAATTCCATGTTAGAAACCATGGTAATGTTTAAAACAACATGTATTTACGAGCATTGGGATGCTCATAGTTTGCAATAGTGTAGGCAATTGCATTGTAGCGTCTGCTAGTGTATGTGAGCAGATCCAAGATAGAATCACCACCTTGCATGCGTCCACTAATTCGTTCCATCTTCTACAAGCGCTTGACGCACACTCGGGATGATGATATTCCTATCCGAGACTATGACTTCAATTTGCGTTGGGCGCTTCAAATACAAAAAAATCTAGATAATCCTTCATAGAACAAACCTACAAATAACTATCATCGCAATAAAAAAACTATGAAATGCATAGAAATGGTTAGCATGTTATGTACCATGTCTCAACATAAACGTTTCTATACTTCTTTTGGCCGCTTCATCTTGTTTTCGAATCAATTTCTGTGCTACTAAAAAACGGCCGGAACTTTTGGTTTGGGGTTAAATTACAGAGAGAAAAAAAATGCTTGATGGCAGAAAACCAGATCCACGACCGAACTTTCATACCCACAGCATGCCAGATAAGTTTACGTACGCCATCGTTTAAACCGATGGATCGATCAGGGAAGATCTCGGGCGGCAAACCCGGAAAAGTACGGTGCACCAAAAGGACCAGAGAGAAGCAAACTTAAACCCAGGGTACGTATTGGCCAGATCCCGGCTGGGTAATCCCTGAAACCAAGTTGTTGCCACCAATCCCGCGAAGCGTACATGTCCGGCTAACGGCTAACCTAACCAGGACGCTCAATCACGCAGATCCAGCGTCAACGACGTACTGGGCTACTGGCTCGAGAGATCCATGGAACAATCGGGTCCGTGGCGCGGAGTGTAGACCATTTCATGGGCGGATCCGGAGAGATCCTCGCGTACGTGCTCGTGCGTGTGAGATTTTGAGCAAATAAACGCACAAGCCTGTGCGTGCGTGTAAGCATGTATACCTCTGTGTGCTGCAGAACTCGTAGAGCTTGCCGCGGTTGGAGAAGACGATGAGCGCGACCTCGGCGTCGCAGAGCACGGAGAGCTCGTAGGCCTTCTTGACAGGCCGTTCCTGCGCTTGGCGAAGGTGACCTGGCGGTTGATCTTGTTCTCGATCCGCTTCAGCTCCACCCTGCCCGCCCCATGGCTGAAGCTGCCGCTGCTTCCTCCACCTTGCCGGCCCCTCCCCGTGGATCGACTTGCAACCTCCACTTGAGCTAGCTAGCTAAGCAGATCTCACCACCACCACCATACACACCGTACCACCAGGAAGCTAGACAGAGAGAGGGAGGGAGAGGAAGATAAGGGGGAGGAGGAGAGCTGGGCAGCTGCTGGGATAGGGATTAAAGGAGAGAGGGAGAGATGATTGATTGATGGGCGTGGTGGTGGTGGTGGTGCAGGGGAGGAGCCAGTGGGCGCAAGGGGGCTGCGCATTTTCGGCAAAGGATGAGTAGGGCGGAAACCTAGAGGGCCAGCAGCGTAGCGCGTTTCCGAAGGCTAGGATGGGTCGCCCGTCGCCGTCGCCATCCCTCCTTAACTTCTCTCCGCCCCTCCTGCTTTATTCGCTACCTAGCTTTTCAACCCTGCGATCAGCACAGCGGATGGACCCTGCGATCGACACGTGGATCCTGGCCGTTCGGGCAGCCAAGCCCGCGTACGTACGTAAATCATGACTCGGCGAGGTGCCCCGGCCCACGGCATGCTCGCGCAGCGGAGGTTCATGTGGGTGGCCGGCCGGGGTCCGGACCGATCGATCGGCAACGGAGGGGCATTGCCGTGGCGTGTTCATGGCATGGGCATGACCCGTGAATGTAGCCGGTCTATCTGTTCCTTCCATCTGCCGTGCACGACGAAGACGGTCTCAGGATCGATCCATCGATATGTTTCTTGGTGTGCAATCAACCAAAGCTTGTAGCTAATCAAAATCCGGCCATAACAGTTGAGCAACAATAAAATGTCCCAGCCAACACCAAGTCGGCCATCAAAATCCAGTGACATCACAATACATCATCGGATTAATGCATACAATTTTCATTGTTTTCTCCTTTCCTCTCCTTCTCCTCCATGATGCGTGACTTTCTCGGCAAAGTAGTAAGCCTTCCAACTCTGGCTCATGTCCGTCGTGTCGGTGGACATGATCTTGCATTTCTTAGCCTTTTTTTGAGTTCACTATCGTCTTCCATCCACGTAGGTTTTTGGTATTGCACGCTAAATTAGGTGTCCAACCATTTTTTTTGGGGCGAATAGCTCAGGTACTACATCTTTTCATGCTATTCACCGGAGAACGACATCGTTCGATGAAATAGCTCACATGCGACGTCTCGTTGAGTTCAAATATCTTCCCTAACTCATTGCTCTTAATCGCAGTCAGTTAGGATTAAAGGCAGGCGGGTGGGACCCACAATTGCCCACGTCAGCAACGACGACCGTTTAATCTCTTCCCTGCGCGCGCTTTCTCTGCTTCTTCTTCTTCTTATCCGGCGACATCGACGCAGCGCGGCAACGCCGGCGAGGCAAAACATAAATAAATGAAGACAAAACGTAAAAACAGATAAAAACTTTATATTACACATAAGCTCGACATTATAGAAGCTCGTGGCTCATAGATTCAAAAGGGCGCCACGCGGAGATGAACTGAAAATTACAGGCGGGGACGTTCGCTGCTGCTCCTACCCCTGGCTACGACCCAAAATTGGGCTCACACCGGAGCCCGGGGTGCGACGGCGGCGACGAGGCGGCGGCGCCGCTCAGTCCTAGTCCTCGTCGGAGTCGAATAGCCCGGGGAGCCGGGCCGTCGGAGTCTGAGCTGATTTCGATGACTTCGTGGAGGGAATTGTAAATCCCGACCTCGAGGCGGCGTTCGTCGAGCTCATCTCCATCTGACGGCGCTTCTCATCCTCTGTGCTGCGCTGGAACACCTCCAAGGTGACCCAGGGCAGGACCTCGTCGGAGACGAAGTCCCCGGGCAGGAGGGGCGGCCGCTGCGCGTGGGCGCTCCTGCTCCACCTCCCTCTTCGGCGATGGCAGCGTGCCTGATACGTCCATTTTGCATCACTATTTTATATCATAATTTACTGCTATTCATCGATATATTTCATATTTAGAAGTGTTACTTATGTTATTTTACCTATTTTGCATGTTTGATGAATAATGGAGAATTGGACACCGGAGTCAGGATTCTGCTGGAAAAAGCACCGTCGAGATGCACTATTTCTGAAGATCAATAAATCGAAGGAGACATATGGAAGTTCCTATTTTACCAGAAGATGGAGGAGGCCAAAAGGGGAGCTGAGATGGGCCATGGTGGGCCCTCCTCACCCTTGGCGCGGTGGGGCCCCCTGCCGCGCCGACAGGTGGTTTGGGGGCCCTGGCCCACCTCAGCCGTTCCCCCTTCGCGTACTTGACCCCCTCGAACCCTAACACACGAGGAGGCCATCGAAATATTCCGCCGCCTCCACGAGGCGGAAAACACCAGAGAGCGAAAAGCTCCCCTGCAGGAAGAAATCTGCCGGGGGAAATTCCCTCCCGGAGGGGGAAATCGTCGCCATCATCACCGTCATCGAGCTGGACTTCATCGGGATCATCATCATCATCTCCACCGCCAACACCATCATCACCGCCGCTGCACCCCGTCTCCGTTGTAACATCTAGGGCTGAATCTTGTCTATTTCATAGGGGAAACTCTCCCGGTGTTGATTACTCTTGTTATTGATGCTATTGGGTGAAACCATTGGACTAAGGTTTATGTTCAGATTGTTATTCATCATCATATCACCTCTGATCATGTTCCGTATGATGTCTTGTGAGTAGTTCGTTTAGTTCTTGAGGACATGGGAGAAGTCTTGATGTTAGTAGTGAACTATGTTGAGTAATATTTAATGGTTTGATGCTTAAGTTGTGGTGTTATTCTTCTAGTGGTGTCATGTGAACGTCGACTACATGATACTTCACCTTTATGGGCCTAGGGGAATGCATTGTGTATTCGTTTGCCAATTGTGGGGTTGCCGGAGTGACAGAAACCTGAACACCCGTTGGTATATCGATGCATGAGGGATAGCAGGATCTCAAAGTTTAAGGCTGTGGTTAGTTTATCTTAATTACTTTCTTGTATTTGCGGATGCTTGCAAGGGGTATAATCACAAGTATGTATTAGTCCTAGGAAGGGCGGTGCATTAGCATAGGTTCACCCACACAACACTTATCAAAACAATGAAGATTAATCAACTATATGAAGCGAAAGCACTTGACAATATTCCCGTGTGTCCTCAAGAACGTTTGGTCATTATAAGTACAACAACCGGCTTGTCCTTTGCTGTAGAAAGGATTGGGCCACTCGCTGCAACTATTACTACTGCATTTTATTTACTTGTACTTTATTTATCTGTCATATCAAAAACTCCTAAAAACTTGTCTGTGAGCATTTACAGTGAATCCTTCATCAAAACCGCTTGTCAACACCTTCTGCTCCTCGTTGGGTTCGACACTCTTATTTATCGAAAGTACTACGATACACCCCCTATACTTGTGGGTTATCAAGACTATTTTCTGGCGCCGTTGCCGGGGAGTGTAGCGCTATTGGTAAGTGGAATTGGTAAGGGAAACATTTATTGTACGTGCTGTTTTTATTTTTGCCTGCTGCTATATCTCATTATGGAGGGGTCTTCTCTTGAATTCCTATTTGGGAAAACAACTACCACTGCTAAGGTAGTAGAGGAGGCGCCAGATGAGCAGGTAATACCGTTCAAAATTCCTATGAAAATTGTTGAACGTGTCACAAATAACCGCTATGCAGGAGATGGAACTGTCCATCCTGGAGATCATTTGTTATTTCTGCATGAATTGTGCGAGTTATTTAAGTGTGCAGGTATCTCGATGGGAGAAGTTAAGAAGAAATTATTCTCTCTATCACTGTCTGGTAAAGCTGCACATTGGTATAAACTGCTGAAGAATGGGTATTCTCTTGGATGGGAGGAAATTGTACCTCTCTTTTACTCCAAATTCTATCCTCCAAGTGAGATTCATAAGGATCGGAACCTCATATATAACTTCTGGCCCTATGATGGAGAGAGTATCGCTCAAGCGTGGGGGAGATTGAAGGCATTAATGCTCAAATGTCCCATTCATGAGCTTCCTGGTAATATTGTTATTGATAACTTTTATGCAAGACTCTCCTTTCAAGATAAAACTCTATTGGATACCACTTGTGCTGGATCGTTCACTCGTAATAAAGAAGAGTTTAAGTGGGACCTTCTTGATCGGATTCAGGAGAACACTGAAGGATGGGAGAATGACAAAGGTAGGGAGTCAGGTATAAACTATGACTTTGAGTGTGTTAAAAATTTTATGGATACTGATGATTATCGCAAAATTAGCACTACTTATGGTCTTGACTCTCAAATTGTTGCAAACTTTTATAAAGCCTTTGCTTCCTATTTCGGTTTGCCGAAGGAGGGTTTTAAAAATTATCATGAACCATATAAAGATGAATCTGTTTCTCATATATCTAAAGGTGTTGAGGTTAATGTTGCTGATCGCATTATTCCAGAACCTTATATTGAAAAAGTTCCTTTTCCTAATAAGATTAAGGAACATACTATCATAACTGGTGTTGTTAGTAAAAGTAATAAGAAAACTACCAAACCTGATGAGCAAATAACTGTTGAACCTGTTGTAGCATTGGTTAAAGATCTTGTCACTGAAAATTTAGAAGATAGACACATTATCTTTTGTGAGGATGCTTCTAATATTGTCTCACATCCTAAAAGTTCTAGGAAGTCTAGTGTTCCTGTGCTTTCTGTTGGATAGGTGATCATTGCTATTATGGTTTATGTGATATTGGTGCAAGTTCTAGTGCTATTCCTTATGAGCTTTACAGGGAAATTATGCACGAAATTGCTCCTTGTAAACTTGAAGAGATTGATGTGGTTATTCAGCTTGCTAATAGGGAAACTATCTCTCCAATTGGTATCATTAGAGATGTCGAAGTCCTTTGTGGTAAGACTAAATACCCTGCTGATTTTCTTGTACTTGGGTCGGCTGCCAATGATAGTTGTCCTATTATTTTTGGTAGACCTTTTCTGAATACTTGTGGTGCTGTTATAGATGTAAGAAAGAGAAAATCTTTACTAAATTTGCTGGTGAATCTTATGAATTCAATTTCTCTAAATTTGCTAAAGCACCTTATGAAACTGAATTGCCTAGTGAGGATTTTGAAATTGCTCAACTTGCATCTATTGTTCTTGCTCCTAACAATGCTTTGCAGCAACATATGGAGAATCATGAAAGTGAGAACTTCAGGGAAGAAAGGAATGAGCTTGATGAAGTATTCCTTCGTCAACCTATGCTCAAACACAATTTACCTGTGGAAGATTTGGGTACCACAATGCCACCCAAGGAGGATCCTGTTTTTGATTTGAAACCTCTGCCTGATAATCTTAAATATGCTTATATTGATGATAAGAAAATATATCCTGTTATTATCAGCTCTAAACTTTCAGGTACAGAGGAGGAAAGGTTATTGGGAGTGTTGAGGAAACACCGCGGAGCTATGGGATATACTCTTGATGACCTGAAGGGAATTTCTCCTACTATATGTCAGCACGCCATCAACATGGAACCTGATGCAAAGCCTGTTGTTGAGCATCAGCGTCGTTTAATACCCAAGATGAAAGAAGTGGTAAGAAATGAGGTATTAAAACTTCTTGAAGCTGGTATTATTTATCCTATTGCTGATAGTAGATGGGTAAGTCCTGTGCATTGTGTTCCTAAGAAAGGAGGAATTACCGTTGTTCCTAATGAAAATGATGAACTAATTCCTCAAAGAGTAGTAGTTGGTTATAGATGTGCATTGATTTTAGAAAGGTTAACAAAGTAACTAAGAAAGATCATTATCCTTTGCCTTTTATTGATCAAATGCTTGAGAGGTTGTCCAAGAAAACTCACTTTTGTTTCCTTGATGGGTATTCTGGGTTTTCTCAAATTGCTGTGAGAGCGCAAGATCAAGAGAAAACTACTTTTACTTGTCCTTATGGAACTTATGCTTATAGACGTATGCCTTTTGGTTTATGTAATGCTCCTGCTACTTTTCAAAGATGCATGTCTGCTATTTTTCATGGCTTTTGTGAGGAAATTGTGGAAGTCTTCATGGACGATTTCTCCGTCTATGGAACTTCCTTTGATAATTGTTTGCACAACCTTGACAAAGTTTTGCAGAGATGTGAAGAAACTAGCCTTGTTCTTAATTGGGAGAAATGCCACTTTATGGTTAATGAAGGAATTGTTCTTGGACATAAAATTTCTGAAAGAGGTATTGAAGTTGATCGAGCTAAAGTGGAGGCAATTGAAAAGATGCCTTGTCCCAAAGATGTTAAAGGTATTCGTAGTATTCTTGGTCATGCTGGTTTTTATAGGAGGTTTATTAAAGATTTCTCTAAAATTTCCAAGCCTCTTACTAATCTTCTTCAAAAAGATGTACCCTTTGTTTTTGATGATGATTGTAAGGAAGCTTTTGAAACTTTGAAAAAGGCTTTAATCACCGCTCCTGTAGTTGAACCACCTGATTGGAATTTACCTTTTGAAATTATGTGTGATGCTAGTGATTATGCTGTAGGCGCTGTTCTTGGGCAGCGAGTAGATAAAAAGTTAAATGTTATTCATTATGCTAGTAAAACTCTTGATTCTGCTCAAAAGAATTATGCCACTACTGAAAAAGAATTTCTAGCTGTAGTTTTTGCTTGTGACAAATTTCGACCCTACATAGTTGATTCGAAAGTCACTATTCATACTGATCATGCTGCAATTAGATACCTTATGGAAAAGAAAGATGCTAAGCCAAGGCTTATTAGATGGGTACTTCTTTTGCAAGAATTTGATTTGCATATCATAGATAGAAAAGGTGCTGAAAATCCTGTTGCTGATAATTTGTCTAGATTGGAAAGCATTCCTTATGATCCTATTCCTGTTAATGATAGCTTTCCAAATGAACAATTGGCTGCAATAAGTGTAAGTTCGCGAGATAGTCCTTGGTATGCTGATTATGCTAACTTTATTGTTTCCAAGTACTTGCCTCCAACCTTTTCAGCTCAGCAAAGAAGGAAATTCTTTTATGACTTGCGGCATTACTTTTGGGATGACCCACACTTATATAAAGAAGGAGTCGATGGTATTATGCGAAGATGTGTTCCTGAATATGAACAACAGGAAATACTGAGGAAATGCCATGGAAGTGCTTATGGAGGGCATCACGCTGGAGATAGAACTGCGCAGAAAGTTCTACAATCAGGTTTTTATTGGCCTACCCTCTTTAAGGATGCAAGAAAGTTTATTTTATCTTGTGATGAATGTCAAAGGGTTGGTAATATCTCTAGACGCAATGAAATGCCTATGAGTTATTCTCTTGTTATTGAACCATTTGATTGTTGGGGATTCGACTTCATGGGTCCTTTTCCTTCTTCACAAGGTAATACTCATATACTTGTTGCTGTTGATTATGTCACTAAATGGGTAGAAGCTATACCTACTAAAAGTGCTGATGGTGAGACCTCTTTAAAAATGCTTCAAGATGTCATTTTTCCTAGGTTTGGTGTACCTAGATATCTTATGACTGATGGAGGTTCTCATTTTATCCATGGTGGTTTTAGAAAGACTCTTGCTAAATATGGTGTTAATCATAGAATTGCTTCAGCCTATCATCCTCAAACTAGTGGACAAGTAGAATTGTCAAATAGGGAGATTAAATCTATCTTGCAAAAGACTGTTAATAAATCTAGAAAAAATTGGGCTAGTAAGTTAAATGATGCTTTATGGGCTTATAGAACTGCTTATAAGAACCCCATGGGCATGTCTCCTTATAAAATGGTTTATGGTAAAGCTTGTCACTTGCCTTTAGAATTAGAACACAAAGCTTATTGGGCAGTGAGAGAACTTAATAGAGATTTTAAACTTGCCGGTGAGAAAAGGTTGTTGCATTAAGTTCTTTAGATGAATGGAGAAGTGAGGCTTATGAAAATGCTAGACTCTTTAAAGAAAAAGTTAAGAGATGGCATGATAGGAGAATTCTTAAAAGAGAATTTAATGTTGGTGAGAAAGTTCTATTGTATAGGTCTCGTCTCAGATTTTTTGCAGGAAAGTTACTCTCAAAATGGGAAGGACCATTTGTTATTGTGGAGGTGTATCGTTCAGGTGCAATAAAAATTGCTTCATTGAAAGATAACTCTACACAAGTGGTAAATGGTCAAAGACTCAAGCATTATATTTCTGGAGATTCTATTAATGAAGAGGTTGATACAATTAAAGTGGTGACTCCGGAAACTTTCATTGAAGAACATTTTTCTGGGACTGCAGAATTCGATTCGAATAGGTAACAGTTTCGGTAAGAAAAGTTTCGCGAATAACTTTCTAGAAGATATTTTCGTCGTTTTTATTAAATATGGAAAAATAAGAGACCGAACCGGATGGGAGACGGCACCCGTGGTGCCCAAACCATAGGTCGGCGCGGTGGGCCCCCAGCCGCGCCGCCTGGTGGTTTGAGCACCCCGGAGCTCGTCTCCGATCAGGTTTCCTCCTGTACCTTCCTTATGTTGTAAAACTTTTTGCTATATAACTCACCCGAACCCCCGAGGTTCGTATCTCGCCTTTTCATCGTGTTTCGTTTCGAGCTGTTTCTGTCCAGATATTGTTTTCAGATTTAGAAGCGCCATGGTCTCCAACAACAACAACAAGGGCAAGGAGCCTTTGGAAGACGAGACTCAAGACCCCAAGCTGAAGGAGGAAGTCAAGAGCGAAGATGAAGGAGAAGTGGAGGAAGACCCGCGCGAATACCCGCGCGCTACCGTTGCAAGCATCGGAGTGGTGGCAAATCCATTCAAGCCCAGGCAAGGGCGCGGATGAGCACCGGAGGGAAGGTTCCACGACTTCTTGGCTCCCAGGACATCTTCCCCAGGCATAAATAACCCCTTCCATACTCTTATCCATAAGCATCAAATTGAGAGGATCCCGGAGGCTGAGTTGCCTAGTGGTTGGAATATAGATCGTTCTAACAATACAGGAAAGAGGGATTCTGCTGCTGAGGAGTGGGGAAACAACTCCAAGAGTTGGGACTCGCAGTCTGACAAGTTTATGAATCGCATCGAACACAACTCTGAGCTGATTCGCGCCCTCACCTACAAGATTGATGAACTGAAGGAGCTGGTTGATAAGCTTATCAACAATCACCACCACCACCGAAGGAGTAATTCATCATAAGTATTGGCATCCCCTTGGTTTGTTCCAAGCTTGGGGGAGTGCCGCGGTATCACATCATTATCTTTACCTTTTACTTTTCCATAAAGTCATATCGTGAGTAGGGAAGTTATCTTATATGATGGTTTGCAATGTGGAAGTATCTCTCTTTTAGTTGGTTATCTATGTATCCCTTGGTGTGAGTTGCCGTTATGAAATATTAATGAGAAGTTTTATCATTTACTTTCTGCATACTTTATTTTAGCTTGCAATTCTCTTTCATATTGATAACCTTGTTGTTAGTATAGGGATCACTTTTTAGAGCACCAAGTTAATCTTTTTGGTTTTGGCAAACTTAGCATTGGTCAGTAGTAGACAATACTTTGAGACTTAAGTAGAGAGAGGGAGTGCATGCAAATATATTATTCCATGATCTTTCTTTCTTTGTAGCTCATAAGCTTAGTATTCTTAAGTTAAACTATTTGTGCTTCTAAGGAAGATTGCATGATTATTCTTATCACTTGTATAATTGTTTGTATCCCTCAACTCTTATGCTTGCTACATAACCTTGCTAGCCAAAGACCTGTATCGAGAGGGAATGCTTCTCATACATCCAAACCTTGAGCCAAACCATTGCCATTCGAGTCCACCATAACTTCCTACTATATGGTATTTTGCGCCATTCCAAGTAAATACTTCATGTGCTACCTTTAAATTATTCAAAACTTATTACTCCTAGTTTTGTGTCACTGTTTATTAGCTCATGAGGGTTCTGTAGAGTTTCTCTAGCACTTTTGTCAAACAGACTTTCACCAATGGACTAGTGGCATATACACCGCTTATCCAACAATTTGCAAAAAGAGCTGGCAAATGGGGTGCCCAGTCCCAATTAACTACAACTTTCATTAATAATTCTCTTCACATGTTTTGCCCTGATTTATCAGTAAGCAACTTAATTTGCAAATAGACACTCCTCCATGGTATGTGAATGTTGGAAGGCACCCGAGGATTCGGTTAGCCATGGCTTGTGTAAGCAAAAGGTTGGGAGGAGTGTCAACTATAAAGAAACTAAAATACATGTGTAAACAAAAGAGAAGAGGGATGATCTACCTTGCTGGTAGAGATAACGTCCTTCATGGGAGCCGCTCTTGAAAGTCTGGTTGACAAGGGGTTAGTGTTCACTTTACTACGATTCGTTGACAACGACATACATAGCTCAAACAACTATTTTCATACTCTCTATATGCTTTGCAAAACTTAAAAGCTCTAGCACATGATTTAATCCCTGCTTCCCTCTGCGAAGGGCCTATCTTTTACATTATTGTTGAGTCAGTAAACCCATTCCTCTCTATCTCAAGCAAGCATTTGAGTTGTTGAGATCCAATTAGTTATATGTGTTGATACTTCTAATCATATCTCTCATTTCCTTGTTTCGCACAATAGCTTTTATCCGAATGAATATAACTTTGAAAGTTATCAATGACTGTAAGGAGACTGTTATGATTAAGGCATGTAAGTTCTGCTATATAAGCTCTGATATAAAGACTCTTCTCGAAAGATAAGTATGATCTGTTAATTGTTCTCTGACCAAGAGTTTAAGTTTGCCTTCACCAATCATGGTTCTCTTTATGCACTTCATCGTGGTTCCCTTTACTTATTTCAAGTTAGATTATATGAAGGGAAGTTGCTGTCTAGAATGACTTGTGTATCAATGAATGTGATGCTTCTTGTCCGTATTTTATTTATCGACACTTTGCTCCATAAACTTGTGGTCATGTTTACTGAGCTCAGTTTTCGCTTGGGGACAAGCGAGGTCTAAGCTTGGGGGGGTTGATACGTCCATTTTGCATCACTATTTTATATCATAATTTACTGCTATTCATCGATATATTTCATATTTAGAAGTGTTACTTATGTTATTTTACCTATTTTGCATGTTTGATGAATAATGGAGAATTGGACACCGGAGTCAGGATTCTGCTGGAAAAAGCACCGTCGAGATGCACTATTTCTGAAGATCAATAAATCGAAGGAGACATATGGAAGTTCCTATTTTACCAGAAGATGGAGGAGGCCAAAAGGGGAGCTGAGATGGGCCATGGTGGGCCCTCCTCACCCTTGGCGCGGTGGGCCCCCTGCCGCGCCGACAGGTGGTTTGGGGGCCCTGGCCCACCTCAGCCGTTCCCCCTTCGCGTACTTGACCCCCTCGGAACCCTAACACACGAGGGACGGCCATCGAAATATTCCGCCGCCTCCACGAGGCGGAAAACACCAGAGAGCGAAAAGCTCCCCTGCAGGAAGAAATCTGCCGGGGGAAATTCCCTCCCGGAGGGGGAAATCGTCGCCATCATCACCGTCATCGAGCTGGACTTCATCGGGATCATCATCATCATCTCCACCGCCAACACCATCATCACCGCCGCTGCACCCCGTCTCCGTTGTAACATCTAGGGCTGAATCTTGTCTATTTCATAGGGGAAACTCTCCCGGTGTTGATTACTCTTGTTATTGATGCTATTGGGTGAAACCATTGGACTAAGGTTTATGTTCAGATTGTTATTCATCATCATATCACCTCTGATCATGTTCCGTATGATGTCTTGTGAGTAGTTCGTTTAGTTCTTGAGGACATGGGAGAAGTCTTGATGTTAGTAGTGAACTATGTTGAGTAATATTTAATGGTTTGATGCTTAAGTTGTGGTGTTATTCTTCTAGTGGTGTCATGTGAACGTCGACTACATGATACTTCACCTTTATGGGCCTAGGGGAATGCATTGTGTATTCGTTTGCCAATTGTGGGGTTGCCGGAGTGACAGAAACCTGAACACCCGTTGGTATATCGATGCATGAGGGATAGCAGGATCTCAAAGTTTAAGGCTGTGGTTAGTTTATCTTAATTACTTTCTTGTATTTGCGGATGCTTGCAAGGGGTATAATCACAAGTATGTATTAGTCCTAGGAAGGGCGGTGCATTAGCATAGGTTCACCCACACAACACTTATCAAAACAATGAAGATTAATCAACTATATGAAGCGAAAGCACTTGACAATATTCCCGTGTGTCCTCAAGAACGTTTGGTCATTATAAGTACAACAACCGGCTTGTCCTTTGCTGTAGAAAGGATTGGGCCACTCGCTGCAACTATTACTACTGCATTTTATTTACTTGTACTTTATTTATCTGTCATATCAAAAACTCCTAAAAACTTGTCTGTGAGCATTTACAGTGAATCCTTCATCAAAACCGCTTGTCAACACCTTCTGCTCCTCGTTGGGTTCGACACTCTTATTTATCGAAAGTACTACGATACACCCCCTATACTTGTGGGTCATCAGTGCCCGAGCAATGGAGGAGCTCCCCGCACCGGAGGGGCTTCCAGCCATCGCCATGCGGCGGTCGTACGCAGGCAGCTCGCGGCGCTCGTACGCATGCGGAGGCCGCATTCCGCGGTTCGTCCACGCGCGCCTCGCTTACGAGCGCCTTCGGAAGCGGCCACGGCCTTCCTAGCGGGGTCAGCCGGAACCCGCCTCTTCCCCTTCCGCTCCTCGTCGGAGCCGTTGCCACCGCCGGAATGGCCACCGCGGCGGGCGATTGGACCTCCCCTCCTAAACATCGGCGGGCGGCGGGGCTGGATCTACTAGCGTAGCTCGATTTGATCACCGGCGGCGAGCTAATGCGAGCGGCGGCGAGGGTGGGGAATGGGGGAAATAGCTAGGGCACGACAGGGTTAGTGGATAAGAAGAGAAATAGCTAGGGCACGACATGGCGAGTGTGGGAATTTTGGACCGTCGAGTTTTCTGGGCCGTAGCCTATGCGCGTTTGAAATCAATAAAACACTGCAGCTAAAAACTTTGCTGGGCCGTGGAGTTTGTTGGGCCGTGGCCTATGCGCGTTCGAAACACTGCAGCTAAAAAAAATTCAACAGCCAATCAGAGCGCGGAACTGGGACTGGCGCGGATCGGGGGGTTTCCTCTAGAAGGCATGATCGGACGGCCAGGGTTAAATCACAGAAGCTTCATAGGATTTTGTGTGGGTTGACCAACTAATTCAGAAAAAATTAAAATAATCACAGAACCTTCATTTTGGTGGGACTTAGAATGATCCAGGCTTATTTTTTCATTTTCATGTTTAAAACTTGTTTAAATGTTGGTTTGACTTCAGTTTGGCCGAATTTGAAATAATCATAAAATATTCAAAAAACATAAAAAAATGAAATTCCAGTGCACATGGTTTTTATATAGAGTAGATGTGTAGGATAATTATTTGGCAGATTTAGAGAAGGTGGAAAAAAATCTTGCTTAGAAATGGAGCCGTTTACACTACCTTTAGAGCTCATTTGAACTCTATGTGCGAAGAGAGGTGGTTTGAGATTTGCAACATGAAATTGTCCAAAACCTCACCAAACCTTTATTTTGGTGTGACTAAGAATGATCCGGCCTTAGTTTTCCATTTTGGTGTGTAAAACTTGTTTAAATGCTGATTTGACTTGAGTTTGGCCGAATTTGAAATATTCATGAAATATTCAAAAAACATCAAAAAAATGCAAATCCAGTGCACGTGGTCTTATTTTGTCATGTACTAACATCTCCAACTGATAAATAAGGTCTAGACACATATTAAACAAGAAATGCTTCAATATGGTGTGAAATCACACATCTCAAACTATGAACTCTATGTGTGAAAAGAGGTGGTTTGAGATTTGCAACATGAAATTGTCCAAAACCTCACCAAACCTTCATTTTGGTGTGACTAAGAATGATCCAGGCTTAGTTTTCTATTTTGGTGTGTAAAACTTGTTTAAATGCTGATTTGGTTTGAGTTTGGCCGAATTTGAAATATTCATGAAATATTCAAAAAACATCAAAAAAAATGCAAATCCAGTGCACATGGTCTTATTTTGTCATGTACTAACATCTCCAACTGATAAACAAGGTCTAGACACATATAAAACAAGAAATGCTTCAATATGGTGTGAAATCACACATCTCAAACTCATGTACTAACATCTCCAACTGATAAACAAGGTCTAGACACATATTAAACAAGAAATGGTTCAATATGGTGTGAAATCACACATCTCAAATATTCAAAAAATATTCTTAGTCTAGACCTTGTTTAATATTCAAAGTTGAATCAAAATATAAAAAATATTCAAAAATTCAAAAGAATTTGTCCAAGTGCAATATTTTAATGGATGGGACAACTCACTATTATAGAAATTCTATAGTAATGGATGCCCGACCCACAAAGCTACTGGACTAGGACATATAATGTGCAACACCTAAATTGCGAGCAAGGGGACTCGAACTTAGGGGGCAAAGGGAGCATCAACCCTTTGCCACTAGGCTATGCCTCTGTTTGCGAAAAATCTACCACCATTTGGAGGTAATAGTTACAAATGTTTACATTTTGGTAACACTAGCAATATTTAAATTTTGGTAAGTTAAATAAAAAATTAAAGCATTTTATCTATAGATGACATAAGCCTCTACCTAGTTGACATGTTTCAACTCTTTCAACTCGTTTTTAATCCGACGGCGTGCGAATGCCACAATCGGACGTGCCCAGAGCGCGCTCACAAAGGTGTTCGACAGTGTGCATGCCACAATCTCACGGCGTGCGAATGCCACAAAGAACACTAAAACAAGGAAGACAATAATTTACATTTTGTTGACAAGGTTTCACCTACAAAAACTAGGTTTCACCTACCGAAACGTGCCACGGCACGTCCAGAGCACGTCCAGGGCACGTCCACAGCACGCCTCCAAGGTGTTCGACGTACTGCACAAAAACTACCACCACACGCTCCCAGCGCTGGGCAAACACTGCCTGAAATGGTTTCAGGCACCTAACAAAATTCACTACACTAGTTATCTACAGAATGCAGCACGATCTTCCCTCCGCCATGGCTCTGCAGCACAATCTTCCCTCCGCCATGGCTCTGCAGCACAATCTTCTAGCTCGATTTCATCTCGCGGAGGATATCGGAGCAGACCAATCTATCCGCCGCCATCCCCGGCAACTAGGCTGAAAGCCTCTAGGCTCAACGCGGCATCGAAGTCCACGCTCGGGGTTGAGCTTGCTGAACTGCTGCTCGATGAGCTCCCGCCCGAGCTGCTCTCGTCGCCCGCAGCACCGCCCGAGCAGCTCTCGTCGAACGCAGCAATTTTGCGCATCGAGGCAAACCTCTGCCTCGTCATCGGCGGCGAATCACCGCCGAGCGGAAAACCCTTGGAGCTGTAGTAGCCGTGACGCTTCCACGCCTTCTTCAGTACCTGCTGGACTGAAATCCGGTAGGGTCGCTTGCCGTCGAGATAGATGGAGCCCCTCGCCGCTACACGAGACACAAATCGGGTCACCGGTCGCCTCTGCGACCGTGTACCCGCACCACCCCATCCTCCATCCTCCCTCGCCGCTCCCTCGACGCACCACCCCAAGCCTTGCGTCGCCGCCAGCTTACTCGACTCCGGGTGCCGCCGCTGGACTCGCGCGGCCGCTCTTCCCTCCGCCGCAGGACTCGCCGCCAGCTTGCTCGACTCCATTGCCGGTGCTCCAGTCGCCCGCCCCTTCGCCGCAGCTTTAATCGCCCGCTCCATTCCCGCAGCTCGAATCGCCCGCTTCTTTGCCACAGCTCGAGTCGCCCGCTCCATTGCCGCCGACTCGCCGTCGCCAGGAAAATTTTCCCCAACCCGAGAAACCGAGACGACGGGACACAGTGAGGAGTGAGCTCCGCGGGACGCCGGCGCGTGGCAGAGACGGTTTCCCCCCACGAACAGAGGCCGGTTTCGCTGACGCATGGGTCCCACTCGAGAAAAACTACTCCATGTACCGGTCAAACCTGTTTACAGCGTGGGGAACATGACTTGACGGCCATGTCGCCGCAGAGCAATTACTGCTCGAAAAGATGCCGCATGTGAGCTATTATTTAGAAATATGTTGCTGCAGAGCCAATTCCTTAGAAAGATGTAGTATCTGAGCTATTCGCCCATTTTTTTTGTTCTCTTCGTGCATCTTCTCTTTCTGAGTCGAGGATGATGAGACCTCATTCATCTACTCGGCAAGCAAATCTTAGAGGAAGGAAGATGATGTCGCGTTATTTCCCGCGCTTGATTTCTGTGTCCCAGGTCGTTCTGAGCCCCCCCCCCCCCCCCAGCACGGGCTTTTCTTCTAGATCCATGCAAGCACCCTCCCCTTCGCTTCAAAGAGATTCGAAGGCGGCTCCATTTTTGACAATTTGAAGCTTGGATCAACGATGGATTAATTAGAGGTCTTCCTCCCATACATACCGGCGTATATCGGTAGAGCATCCCGTGACTACATAAAAATGAACATGTCAAATAAATAGAAATTTGAGAGCATGCCAGATAGATAGGAGTGTTTCATGAGCATGCCAAATAGGATAGATTTTTTAGCATCTTACTTTGTTGACTTGTGTCTTGCCACTCTCATCTCTCGTCATTTATAGTTTGATCAGGTCACCCATGAAATTTGATGCAAAACTTTTGTATGGCGCCCCACCGGTGTTGGATAGCATTCTTGTTGTGATCAATGTAAAATTTCTCGTGTGGTGGCCATTCCTTCCATTTTGACGTCTTTGTAGAACCTATTCCAATATGATCCACGACGTTGTTGTGCGCCGGTAATAGTGTCTTGGCTTATTTCCATCCAAACATACAATTCATCCTGCTTGGCGACCCACGACTTTCCTCTTGGCGCCCTCTGCCTCTTGGTTCTTGTCGTTTCAACATCTTGGACCTCTTCTTCCTCTTTGACGCCTCCTCGTCCTGGCCGGCCTCCCCGTTCTGGCCGGCCTTGGCACAGAAACCACCTTGTACAAGGTGATCTATGGCGTCGCCGGCCTTGCTTATGACAGACAAAACAATGTACACATGACCGGCCTCATTCAATGTGCAAATTTACATTACCCGGCTTCATTGAATGCAAAAACTTCACATTGCCTGCATCATTCAAAGCACACATGCATGGGGCCATGCACAAAACCGGCTAGAAACGCACCTCGTCAACGCCGGTCGGGTATTTCGCCGAGCACGTTGGCGACTCCATCACCGAACAGATGATGCCAGGATCCCTTGATGGACGAGTCGTCGTTCGCAATTCCCTACCGACGTACCGCCGAAGAGTCGTTGTAGGTGGCCTCCTTGTTGAGGTTGATGCATCGACCTTCGTTGACGAGAACAACCGGCAAGAAGGCCAATTTAGGGTCGACGGTGTCGTTCTCACCCATCTCGGGCGAGGAGGAGAAACGTGTGTGCGTCGGATCGCGCGCACGGTTGAAGTAGTCCGGGGAAGACGGCGACGAAATCCCAGAAGCGACGGCCGTTGTGCTCCCTTGACTCTCGGTCAGTATTTCAGCGACGGAGAGGTCCACGTGTATGGCTTGTTGTCTCGCTTTTTCTGCCTCACTTTTGCGCCAGCCAGCTCCATCAGCGGATGCCACCGTGTGGTTCGTCTTCAGCTGCTCCTGCGTCAGGTCCTCCGGCTCCGGCTTCATTTGCTTCGTCGGCAGCTCCTCGTTCGATGCCGACGGCTTGCGAGGGTGTCGCGAGAGGGGGACATTCGAGGCTTGCGGTGGCGGCGGCAATCTGAAAAAGGAGGGAATAATTTTAGATTTTGGCGGTCGGGGCGACATTATGAAAGAAGAGGAAGAATTTGGAACCCGGTCTCTGCTCCCGAGTAGACCCCCAACTAGTGCCGGTCAAGATGCTCTCACATAGACGATTAAGTAGAGAAAGAGCGGGGCCGCGGCCGTCGTCATGACCGTGCGTAGCGCCGTGACTTACGCCGTAGCACGTATTACTACGGTCTACTGAAGTCTACGTCCTTGCCCTCTCGAGAGAGCCCGAACTCCACACTCGAGCGCGCGAGGCCATCGAGGAACGTATATATATACGTCGCGCATGCAGCTCATGCTAGCGGGTGACCCGGATCCGGATGGATGTGATGGCTCTCGATCGACCGAGCGGGATCCCGGAGATTGGGCGACCTGTTGATGCATGCGAGTTCGACGTATGTACTCCCTCCGTTCCAATTTAATTGACTTGCTATTCACCAAATGTGGATGTATCTAGACATGTTACAAGTATAGATACATCCACATGTGGTGGATAGCAAGTCAATTAAAGTGGAACGGAGAGAGTAGCATCGGAAGTACAATGTGACATGTTGCGTGTGGAGCGAGCAGTGTCGCTCAAACCCTCCTGGTTGACGAGAGCAGAGTAGAATAAGCAGAGAGATATACACGTCTGGTCTTGTCGGCTCCGGTCCCTAGCTAGCGGGAACTCCAGTAGAACGTACGTATATTATACTGTACAATTGGGTGGACTTCACCTGACGATTTACATGTACTCTATGTTAGTACATTGATTGATGATGGATGTGACGGCTGGCGACTGATATTTTAAGTCACACAAGTGCACAGCGGAAAGTGCTTTTATCACCCGAGCTCCACTGCTCTGCTAGTTTGAAAATTCGAAAATCCTATTTATGAATTTCAAACAATTCTGGAAAAAATCCGGATGGAGACAATAGGGTATCCCATAAGCGTGTAAAATATCAATTTTAAATACTTTGTATTATGGGCTACACAAAAATAAGAAATCTGATTAAATATAGAGATTGGAAAATACGCATACTTAGATCTACAATTTTGTCATTTTTGGGTAGCTCAATATACAAACTATTTGAAGTTGTTTTTTACATGTTTGTGGGATAAATCATTGGCTACATCATAATTTTTCAAAATTGTTTGAAAATCTGAAATATGGTTTTTGAATTATTTTTTTAAACAGCAGCAGCACTGGATCTCAGAAGCCAAAAATCTCCACTCACAGCCCTCATATTATTCTACGCAGTTTTCACTTGTTCTAACTCTCTTATTTATATTCTATTTAGTTAGTATAAATGTATCGAAAACAAATTTAAAAAAAAAGATAAATTTCCTCCGAGTGATGCTCCCAGCTATATTTATTGTGAAGTTTCAGAGTGAGTTTACAAGGCAATCAAATACGAAGCTTTGATCATCTGCAAAACTAAATCAGTTGCGGTAGGAAATTACCACGTTTTAATTTTTTGTTGCAACCAACTATTGCCACGAATCAGTTCCATTGCCATATGGCGTCCCCACAAGGGAACTATTGTTACACTACTCTGGCGAGCAATTTTTAGCGACTCAACCACCAAATGGAGCACAGATTCGGCGCAGCTGGCCTCGCTGGGCTAGGCACGACGGTGTGTTGGGCATGGAGGTGCGCCACCTCCGGGTTGTGCCGGCCTCGGCGATGTGGCGGGGGCGCCGCCACTGCGGCCATTGGAGTACTCTGCCTCCGAAGAATACTCCGAGGACTCAGACGGCGATGTGGACGAGCTCGTCGCAATCACGAACGACGACGAGCTGCTGAAACACATTAAGGAGAAATCTATGTGCTCCGCCTATCGCGCAGAGAAGCGGCGCCATTTGGCCGACCACTAGGACGAAGTGATCAATGAAGCATCGCCCAAACGCGTCTGGTTGAGCCTCTAGCACGCAACAGAGCAGTGGCGGAGGAAGTGGGAGAGGCGCCACCAGCGCATCTTCCTGCGCGAACTCCGACGTATTTCTATTTTATATCGTGTTTCTTCTTTGTCATCGACACTTACCGACGAAATATCAAACTGACTTAATTAACCGTTGACATGTGCAGCATCCGTATCTAACACTCACTGGTCCTACGCGTGCCATTATTACCTTTATAGACCCTGGGAACATTGAGATTGTGCTCAAAGTTAGGGCGCAACCGAATCTGACAATAGGGACCTAAGTTTTGTAGTCTTAACGTTAAAAAGCAGTAGGGATTGTTCTTTTCATAAGGATTACACTAGCAAGCACAGCACACTGAAGTTATAATTCCGCCACATTGACAGTGCTATGGAGGCAACAATCACTGTGCGACTCACTTGTACATCATCATTGCCACCAGTTGGTTTTCAAGGTGTGTTCACTGCAAGTACCGCCTGTATAGATGGTGTGGAAGTCATGTTGCTTGATTTCAGAGATGGTAAATTGCCCGTCGTCGGCAATGACACAGTCAATCTTTCACGGCGTGTTGTCTCCGTTGGAGACGGTAAAAATGATCACCTCAAGAAATCTATTATGGGACTATGTGAAGAAGAGGATGATGGGGCTGCTACAAGAGATGATATAGTTTTCACACCCAAAAAACCATGGTAAAAGTTGTGGTGTGCTTAATGTCGGCGCGTCTAAGATGCAAGTCACCATTGCCTGATCCCATTTATGTTATTAATTAACTTTAATCTTTTTATTATTAATTAACTTGAATAATCTAAAAGACTAACCCTTGTTGTTTTTGTTTTACTCAAAATTCCCAATTTGTGATTAACTTAAGTTTTTTTTTATGAGGAGTGCACACGCTCGTGGGGGCGCACAATGCCTTGCCTCCCAAGAAAAGGGGGTGCCTCCCTTCTAGGGCCTTAAGGCCCATGCGGCTCCCCCCACCTGGTTCAACCCGGTGGGCAGCCCATTGGTCCTGGTAGAATGTTCTTGAAGGATCTAGAAATTTCTAGACTTTCCTAAAATACTCCAGTGTCTAGTTGGGTCCACTGGGATCTTCCTAGTACCCAAGAACTATTCTGTTTTCTGTGTCAACCTAGTTCAATTACTCTGGAACTGTTCCGATGATATTCTCTCATGTTTCTAACCATAATAGTACTCAGTAGATTGGGATACTTATGCGTGTGACCCTTCAGGTTTGGTAACATGTAGACATGACTCAGAACTCATTCTGATCAATAATCAATAGCATGACATGGACGCTCATATTGATTCCTATAGTTACCGAGATGGGTTCGAATGAACCTCTTGTTCCTGTACATAGTTCCCTTTGCTTCGCGATACTTAAGAAATCCCGAGGAGATAAATATCGGTATCCATGTGAAGCAACATTTGACCGCTATATATACCTTGTTATCCTCGTTAACAGTTTGTTATCGTTTCTTGTTTTTGTATTCCAGTATCCACGTGATTACATCACACTGTGTTTGACTTGACGATAATGGATAGTGGACCCTGATAGTTGCTCTCCATCGACGGAGGAGAAAATCCCAGTATGGAACTATTAAGTTATGTACATGCTTTTCCCAGATACTTGGAAACTGCCATTATGATCATCCCATTACAGATGACGTTTGGCAACACCAAAATAAAATGTCCGACATGTAGAAACCTAATATTCCCATGGTCTAAGGACATGCATATACGTTAACACTTATATGATATTATTAACAATATTATGCCGAAATGATCTAGTAGTAAACCATACATATGGGTATGTCTAGCACTCATTGTTCCGCCCACGTGCTCTCATTGTTGTTGGCATCTTTTTACTTTAACAATGCCCATGATCAGAAAAAACGTGATCATAATGCAACACGAGGTAATGTTTTCACACGTGCATATGAGTTTTCCTTTGAATCTCACAAATAAGAACCATAGGACTTGAGGGAAATTACCGTTGTCCTACAATTATCTGTGTTTGGAGGCCCAACAAAATCTACAAGAGTATAATTGCATGGTAAACATCACCCAACTGTATTTTGTTCACCCAACAGTGTTTTATCAATTGGAAACATGCCTCCAGTACCTATGGCCCTCGATCCATCTCTTAGTATTGTTTACAACCTCAGTTCACTCGTTTTCATAATGTTTCCTTGCTGGTCCATTTTTACTTTTATTGTATTTAATCACTTTCAGCCACACTATTCGTTTAATCCTTGTAACCTTGTAACCGGCAGGATATGAAGCTTGACAAACTTTCAGAACGTTTGGGACAAATTAGTTTTGTGATTGGTGTGCGGGTACCATACACTTGGTAGACGTTCTTGCTATCTCCTACGGGTTCGATAAATTTTGGTTCTCAACTGAGGGAAATACTTGTTGTGGGCAACATCATCAATTCCTCTTGGGGGTTCCCAATCCCTTCTTCAGAAAGTGTCATTAAGATATACATGAATGACAACTGGATCGTCTGTAGCTTATCCACAATATCGTGAGGCAAAGGGAATTGGACAGAATGTCACACTGAGTAAAGGCTAACTTGATATCTGGGAGCCGGCTCCGAGCTACCATCTCTATGAAAGTGCAAGTGTGCAACCCCCACGGTGGAGAAAAATACCACGTGTGGATCCACTGGATAGTCTTGTCAATAATAACCTAAAAAATGGGGAACTCGAACGTGTTAAAAATTACACTGTTACGGTAGTTTCGTAAAGCCCAGTATAAAACATGTACTATGACTTTGTTTGATTGTTAAGTTGTTATTAAACCCAGTTACCAGTTGTTGAATATATTCGTTATATTAGGCCGTGTGTAAGTTCATTAAAGTGTCCTATATAGAAACCATTTGAAGATTATAATTTGTGGAGAAACCTTGAGTACCCAAATATATTTCTGAAGACTATATTTCTTCGTGGCTATTGCATGCTGACATGGGTATACATATCGGGTACCCTACCATGAGGGTACCTGGTGCACGTGACGACTAAGGCCCAATATCGAAGAGCCTACTCGAAGCCCAAGACAAGAGGCCCAAGAAGATGGAGTACCCTCCAAGACTAGACATAGGCATAGTCGGTTTAGCTTTCCTTATGTGTAAACTAGGTCGGTTACAAACTCCCGAGACCCAGCCTATTTAAAGGCTGGGAGGGGTACCGATCTGGGACCAAGCCATACTCGAACCACCAAAGCTCTTGCGAGATCTCAACTCGCCGGAGCTCCCCTGTAATCGCATAATCCACAATCAATACCAGACAAGCAGGAAGTAGGGTCTTTACCTCCACCCGAGGGGCCTGAACCTGGGTAAATCTTTGCCTCTGCTTGTCAGCCGACGAAACTACCAGTACTACCACGTTCTCTCCCCATAATCTCAACCCTAGGTCCTTAACCATGGGATTTGATGAGGGTACACCTCGTCAATTGGCGCCGTCTGTGGGAAAGAATAGTGCTGGACTCGCGGTTTCTTCGGTTCCATCGGAAAACGGCGACTCGCCGATCGGATCTACAAACGGCAACTCGCCGGCTGCATCGACAAACCAGAACTCGCCGACTCAGGCGGCACACGGCAACTCGCCGGCTCACTCGACAAACGGCAACACGCCAGCTTCACCCGCAAAAAGCACATCGGATCCTCTGATGGATTTCGAGCCACACTCGCCAGGATTCCAGGAGGCCTTCTCCGATCTCGAGTCAGGTTTGGGTTTAACCGTTGGTTCGTTCAATTTTTTCGTCAACAAGCTTGGTGTGCAGGACTTGACGGATCCACGCCAACTCGCGACTTTCGCACCCGAGGCTCCATCGGTTGCGGCTCCTTCGACTGCGGATCTTTCCACTGCGTCCATACCATCATCGACCCTCCAAGCTTGTTCGTCTGCAACAACCATGTCCACACGAGAGATGCGCGAGCTCATTGAAGAACTCCAGGGCGAGGAGGCCGAATCAGCATACCGCACAAACGATCCCGAGCTGGATCTCCCACTCGAGGATAGTTTCGACTGCGGGATCTCCCTCAGCGACTTCGACGACCTCGAAACTCATATCGACAACCACGTCGACTCCGAGATCTGCGCCAACAACAACCTCGACTTCGAGACTCATAACAACCTCGCCGACGCCGAGATGGGCATAGGCGACGAAGACGTCGACTGCGAGATCCGTCCAGACGAACCACTCGATGAACATACAGGCTCAGACATGAGCCTCGATGAAGATGTCGAGTCCATGACGGGACTCGAAAGTACATACATATGCCCTCGGGTCATACCCAACAGGTCTATGTGCCATCGCCGCAGAAACATCAGAAACTGCGGCCAGCCGCAGGCCTACAGAATTCCCGTGCACAGTCACTATGCCGGACGGAGCCACAACCCTCACAATCACTGCTGAGATGGCAGCAAAAGCAGATAAAGTTATCAAGGAGTGCACAATGATGCCAGCAGACGCAACACAAGAAGAGATGTTGACCTTCCAGTACTTCAACTGGCAGGAGTCACTTCGACTGAAGCAGATAAGAGCCACACTCGAAGAACGCAAAAAGCAAGCTAGCTTGTCGAGTGTGCGCAGAAGACAGCTCTCCTGAGCTCCACCGGGCGAGCAGACACAGGACGCAGATCAAGGTTGTCACACCTCTCGCCAGGCGAGAAGGCGGCACTCACCCGCAACTTAGGCAACTCCTTCATGACATACGGAGGAAGGACTGCCGGTGCCCAAAACAGCAGCAGGTGCTCTCTACACCGCTGCAGCATACCTGGAGGCAATCAAGCCCCCAGCGGATGACCCCAACGCAAAACTACACCGCCAACAGATCAAATCACTCGCCTTAGCTGCAAAGGCCATACGCCAAGTTCCAAGAACTCCAGGTGGGAGTCGAGACCGTGCCCTAGTCGACGCGCTCGGGAAGAGCATAATCACAGTGGTCGTCGCCACCACTCGAAGGAAAGAAGCGGCTCGCGAAGGCGCAGGTCCAGGAGCAGATCACGCAGATCTTACAGTAGCGACTCATACTCTGATCGAGAGCCTGAGCCACATGGAGCTCTGTGCTTCACTCGACGCGTCCGCGAGACACGGATGCCCAAAGGATTCAAACTCACATCCGAACAGCCCAAGTACACGGGTCGACAGGAACCTTCCGGGTGGCTGGAAGATTACAGGCTGGCAGTTGCGTGCCAGGGGGCACCAACACTACAGCCATGCAGTACATACGACTCATGCTCGAAGGCACAGCTCGCGACTGGCTCAAGGCCCTACCTCCATCAACATACGACTCGTGGGATCACTTCCGCAGGGATTTCGTCAAAAACTTCGAGCCTCTATGTGAGCGCCCGAAAACATTCGAGGAGCTGCGGGCCTGCGTTCAGCGTTCAGACGAAACGTTGAGGTCATACATCAGACGATGGACTGAGATACGTAACTCAGTTGGAGTGGTTTCAGAAGATATGGCCATGGATGCTTTCGTCATGGGCCTCGCCAGGCGAGACTTCAAAGAAGCACTTGGCCGCCAAAAGCCAAAATCTGTAGCCCACCTCTTGCAGATCGCGACTGAGTGGGCAGATGGAGAGGATATGGCACGCACCACACGCGGGTCCTCACCCCGTGACAAACATGAGAATAGCAGTCGAAGCCATAGAGACTCGTACAGAGACGACCGAAGGCGCAAACGTTCAAAACGTCATTACGACGATGACAGACCCGAATTCATGGCGGCTGGGTTCTCCACACCCCGCAATGATCAGGACAGAAGCGACCGACGGTCGGAAGATCGGCGAGACAGTCGAGATGATCGGCGAGACAGTCGAGATGATCATCGCGAGCCAACGCAGTGATAGCTACAAGAGGAAGGATTGGCGCAAGTCACGGGCACAATCTGAGCGATCATTCGAAGAAAAGATGGACGCTGATTGCAGATTCCACCTGTACAAGGGGGACGATGGAAAACTGCGATCCAACCACTCGATGAGAAACTGCAGGGAGTTCGACCAAATGGCGACTGATTACGTAAATCGCAGAAAGGCAGCAGCCGCACAAGCACCTGCACCCGTGCCTCAGCCAAACAACGTGCCTGTTCTGATGGCACCACCTCCACCACCACAGCCTGCCCCAGGCGGAAATCTCGCGGGTGCCATACAGCCCGTGCCTGGGTGGACGAACCACAGTACCCTCCGCCCCAAGGGCAGATGTACATGATACAGAAAGGTCGACCTTCCAACAGGGAGCAAAAACTTCGCACTCGACAGGTAAACATGGCGGTCATGTCACCTCCTGCGGTAACAGAATACTTGAAGGGATCCGAACTACAATAAGCTTCAGCAAAGAGGACCACCCTCCATCGGTTGTTCGACCAGGGCACTCTGCTCTGGTACTCGACGCGCAAATTGGAGGCTACGCCATGTCCAAGGTCTTCATGGATGGTGGGAGCGGCATAAACATCATCTTCGCAGATACGCTCCGCAAAATGAACAGGTCAGTCGAAAACCTGCCAAGATCTTCAAATACCTTCCACGGTATCGTTCCAGGGAAAGCAATAAGCCCAGAGGGCACCATACAACTCGACGTAACGTTCGGGGACAAGCACCACTTCAGGACAGAGTCGATTGAGTTCGAAGTGGTCGACTGGAAGTCACAATACCATGCTATACTTGGACGCCCGACGTTCGCTCGATTCATGGCGGTGCCACATTATGCATACCTCCAGCTGAAGATGCCTGGACCAAAAGGAGTAATCACAGTCAAGGGGAACTTCCAAAAGTCTGACTCTTGCGACCGAGAATTCAGCAAAATCTCTGAGATGTTTGGCATGGAAGCAACACTCGCGATCTAGCGGTCTCCAACGATCGAACACTTATGCCAGAGCACAAAAAGGTGGCAGTCGACAGAGCATTCAGTGCCACCAACGACACAAGATCGCATCAGGTGCACCCGACTGACCCGACCAAGACAGTCAATGTCTCGTCGAGTCTGCCTATCGCATAGGAAAGCGCGCTCGTCGAATTCCTCCGTGAGAACTGGGATATATTTGCATGGTGTCCAGCAGACATGCCAGGTATTCCCAGGGAATTCGCCGAGCACTCTCTCCAGCTACTTCCAGGTGCTAAACCAGTCAAACAAACAATGCGCCGCATATCCGGCCCAAAAAGAACTGCAGTCGAAGCCGAAGTCGACAGGCTACTCGCAGCAGGATTCATCAGAGAGATCAAGAAATCACAATGGGTGGCCAACCCCGTACTTGTAGAGAAGAAGCATACAGACATCCTGCGGATGTGTGTAGATTTTACAGCACTCAATAAGTGCTGTCCAAAGGATCACTTTCCACTACCTCGAATCGACCAGATCGTCGACTCCACCGCCGGGTGCGCTCGCTTGTCCTTCCTGGATGCTTACTCGGGTTACCACCAGATAAGGATGAAGGAAGAGGATGAAGAAAAAACGGCGTTCATAACCCCACTCGGGGTCTACTGCTACACCACAATGCCTTTCGGGCTCAAAAACGCAGGCGCAACCTATCAGCGCATGATGCAAGATTGCCTCAAGAAGCAGATTGGGCGAAACGTCCAGGTCTATGTAGATGACATCGTCATCACCACAAGAGAAGAAAGCACGCTACTCGATGACTTGCGGAGACATTCGCAAACCTCAAACGCTTCCACATCAAGCTCAACCCGAAGAAGTGCACGTTCGGCGTGCCAGCCGGGCAACTCCTCGGGTATCTAGTCTCAGCTCGAGGAATCGAGGCGGACCCGGAGAAAATACAGGCCATCTTGACGATGCAAAGGCCTTCAAAGCTCCACGACGTGCAAAAGTTGGCGGGTAGAGTAGCAGCACTCAGTCGATTCATCAGCAAGCTAGGCGAAAAAGCACTCCCGTTCTATCGACTGATGAAGAAGGCAGATAAGTTCGAGTGGACGCCAGAAGCCGAAGCAGCCTTCACGGACCTCAAGCGAGTCCTCACAAGCCCTCCAATCCTCGTAGCACCAAGGGAACGCGAGCCACTATACCTATATGTCTCTGCAACTAATAGGGTGGTGAGCACTGTTCTGTGTGTCGTCGAACGCAGAGGAGGGACACGCCCAAAGCATACAACGTCCAGTCTATTACTTGAGTGAAGTGCTCTCCACATCAAAGCAGCGGTACCCGCACTATCAGAAGCTGGCATACGCCGTGTTCATGTCCTCAAGGAAGCTGACGCATTACTTCTCCGAGCACCCGATCACTGTAATCAGCACTTCAGGGATCGGGGACATCCTCACAAACCCCAATGCAACTGGGCGAGTAGCAAAATGGCTCATCGAGCTAGCACCAAGAGACATCAAGTATGATTACCCGAAGGCCATCAAAGCACAAGTTTACCCGACTTCCACACCGAGTGGATTGAAGCTCAGCTCCCAGGAGCACCAGATGTGTCCAATTCCTGGACCATGTACTTTGATGGCTCGAAGAAAAACGAAGGCGCAGGCGCAGGTGTCATCCTCATATCACCAAAAGGCGACAAGCTCGCTACATCCTGCAAATGGGATTCGAGTTCCCATCCAATAACGAAGCAGAATATGAGGCTCTGATCCATGGCATGAGGATGGCTAAAGCACTCGGGTGCACTCGACTGATGATCTACGGCGACTCGAATTTGGTGGTGCAGCAAACAATGAAGGCTTGTGACGCAATCGCAGATAACATGATGCCTACCGTGACTGTACAACATCATGGAGGGCAGCTTCGAAGGCTGCGAGTTGCGGCACATAGGGCGTGAAAGCAATGAAGAAGCAGATAAGTTAGCCAACATTGGTGCGACCAAAGCACCAGTGCCACCTGGTGTCTTCTTCGAGCGCATAGAGCACAGATCAATCAAAAAGAAGCGGCAACTCCTGCACCAGCCGCACCAGCCAAGAGCAAAACACCTAGCACAGAGGACCCACCAGTCGAGGTACTCCTCATCGAGCCAACTTGGACTCAACCCTTCCTCGCATACATACTCCGCGGCGAGGTACCCGAAGACTTCACAGAGTCAAGACGCGTCACTCGACGATCTAAAGCATACACTGTCATCAACGGTGAACTTTACAAACGCAGCATATCAGGTATGTTCCAGCGTTGCATAGCATTTGAAGATGGCCAAGCCATCCTTCGTGATATTCATGCAGGTACTTGCGGGCATCACGCCAGCAGTCGATCACTCGTAGCCAAAGCCTTTCGCGCAGGCTTCTACTGGCCCACAGCACTCAAAGACGCGGAGGACATAGTCAAAAGGTGCATCGGCTGCCAAAAATTCGCCACAAAGCCGCACGCACCCGCATCGGCGTTGAAGACAATACCATTGGCCTGGCCTTTCGCCCAGTGGGGGCTCGATATGGTTGGGCCACTCAAAAAATCCTCCCATGGAGGGCATACTCACCTTCTGGTGGCGGTCGACAAGTTCACCAAGTGGATGAAGCAGTACCCATCACAAGTTCGACTGCCACTACAGCAGTCAATTTCATAAAATCCATCATATACCGCTTTGGTGTGCCAAGCAGCATCATCACTGACAACGGTACAAACTTCACGGCTGAGGAATTCAAATCCTTCTGCAAAGAGCAAGATATCACGCTCAATTATGCATCTGTGGCGCACCCGCAATCAAACGGCCAAGTCGAAAAGGCCAATGGGCTTGTGACGAGTGGAATCAAGAAGCGCCTCCTGGTGCCACTCAAAAGGGCTGCGGGTGCTTGGGTAGAAGAGCTCCCGTCTGTGCTATGGAGCCTACGCACAACACCCAACGCCTCAACACAATTCACTCCATTCTTCATGGTCTACGGCGCAGAGGCAATCCTGCCATCAGACGTAAGGTTCAACGCACCAAGGTCGAAGCATACAATGAAGAGATGCAGATGAAGCACTCGAAGATGCAGTCGACTTGCTCGAAGAAGCACGCAACACAGCGCTAGCACGTACAGCTGTCTACCAGCAAGATCTACGCAACTATCACAGCCGTCGACTGCGTACCAGGTCCTTCGAGGTGGGTGACTTGGTACTTCGACTGAAGCAGAAGGTGCATAAACTTGCTTCTCCATGGGAAGGACCCTTCATCATCACCGAGGTCATAGGTGGTGGAGCATACAGACTGAAGCATGCGAAGACCGGCGAACTCTCACAATCCTTGGAACGTTGCGCAGCTGCGCCGTTTCTATGCTTAGATTGCTCAGTCGCATAATGTAATAGGCTCATATGTCGGATGGCTGCAGGTTTCAGACGCGCTCTTTTCCTTACCAGGGTACCTAAGGGGACTGGAAGGTTTTTAATGAGGCGGCCTGCAGCCTAACATTCATAAATGGAATATAGTCAATAAATTCCTCATACTTTTCCTGCTTACTACTCGCATAGCTTATCAGCACAAAACTTAGCCTCACCCGTATGCTCGGGGGCTGAGGCTCAAAACATAAAAGTTTTGCTCTTCAAACATAATACTCAGCCACACTCGAATACTCGGGGGCTGGATCGTAACACAAACACAAAGGAAAAGTTGCTCAACCCCAATCAATCACTCGGGGGCTGAGCCTGCAGGCATAAGTTGAAGCTTCAACTCTCATAAAATTCATAACCTCACTCGAGCACTCGGGGGCTATGTAATTCATGATCTATGTAAACTGTTTTTCATAAACCCCACTCGATACACTCGGGGGCTGCATACATACAAGTGAACAAATATGTACTAAGTGGCAAATTTACACTCGGGGGCTGTTCCCTATACATAAATACCCTAATCTTCTGGTTCATCCTTTGCTGGAAGAACAGGGCCCATAAGTTGCGCTTGATAGCAATCAACCAATGTCCTCGCGTGATCGAATGTTTCGTCAAGTTCGACTGGGACAAAGACGATCCAGGCACGGGTGGACGTAGCTGCAAATTTGGACGTTGACTTCGGAGATACGCCATGGTTGTTGGCACCGTCCACAAGCTTCTGGGTGATGAAGCCTCGAATGGAACCTGTTGACCGGAAGAGATCGAGCAACGCGTGGATTCCTTGAGGTTGTGGCCCAGTCGGAAAAACCATCTGGTTGATTCGACTGAAGGCCGACCTGCACAATTCAAGAAGCATAGTGCTCCGCCACACCCGATCTTGCAGAGTCGCAAGTATGCGTGCTCGGTGCTTGTCCAATCGAAAGTGCTGGCGGCCAGTCGTGGGTTCGTCAGTTGCCATGTTCAACTGCTCATCCACGCGAGCCTGCTCCGCCTGGAAATCTTGAACAAAACCTGCAACAACACAAGTTGGGTGAACAAAAAAGAACAGGCTGTGAACTCATAAGATCAAGGCAGTCATGCTTACACTCGAGCTGTCTGTTCACGATCTCCATCTCGCCAAGCACATACTCCTCCCGTTGGGTGGGTAAAGCAGGCCTTGCCCTCATCCTTTCCAGCTCGCTTCGGGCACTCGCCAGTTCCTGCTCCTGTTTCGCAAGTCGAGCCTTCATATAACGTATTACCGCGGCATCATTTGACGCCTGAGCTCGAGATCGAGAAGGGGTATGATGCCGCGACGAACTGGATGAAGTGGCGGCTGGCCGTTTCTGTTCCAAGCATCATAAAAGTTTCATGAGAAACTAGTCACAAAGCTCAGACGAGCAACAACATACAGCTTTACAAACAGAATCAAACGAGGAGCATAAATTCATACAAAGGTAGCAAAAGCACATGCATACTCGCATGGTCATAAGTTTAATTACAAAATCAAAGGCGCGGCTGCCCTACTTCTCAGACATTGACTCTGACCTAGCCCTACTCGCACGAGCGGCGACCTCTTCTGCCCGGCGCTCCATGGTGGCCATAAAAGTTTCAGCCAACTTTGCGGCTGGCTCGTTCAAATGCTTTAGGGACACCAATTTCCCGCCAGGCTTACGAGGGAAAGCAGACAGAGCGGCTTCGAAGTCACCCTCTATCCCATGACCTAAAAGGAGTTTGAGGGTGGTCTCTGAGCCGCGTACCGTCAAAGCGCGAGCAAAGTTCGTCATAGTCGAAGTTCCCGGGCCCAGGACGTCTGCGAAGCCATCCACAGTCGAAGGAGGTTGGCTGGAGGGGAACACATCCTTGAACACGGCGCCGAGCGTGCTCGTAGATTTGGCGAGTGCGTCCTTGGCTTGGGTAGAGACGACATCCAGGTCGCCGATTGCGCGGTCAAGGGACAAATCGACACTCGGTTGATCTACAGGTGTCGATGCCCCAACAGCTCCTTCAAAAAAGCAGAAGTAACAAAAAATGTTACATACTATTCAGTGGCAAAAGAAGTAGGCAAAAAGTGAAAGGCTCGACTCACGCCTACGTCTCGGGTGAGGCTCGCCAGGCGCTCAGCATAATTCTTCTCGCGCAAAGCGGCGGAGTCCTTGGCATCATCAAGGCCTTCTTCGACTCCTCGCGCTCCTTGGCGAGTGTCTCTTCTAACTCTTTAACCCGAGATTCAGCGTTTGCCTTGTCACCTGAGATAGATGGGCAGATGTCATTCACAATCGACAAGGCAAAGACTTACAGAAACCCAAGATACTTACGGGTGAGCTGCTCCATAACAGCGCGCAGATTATCCCTCTCCTGTTCAACCTGGACAAATGCTTTACCTGATTCCACCAGGTTGAGGTAGAAGGGCTGCACGCACACGAAACCAACATAAGCTATACACAAATAGGTCCAGAAGGAAGACTCGACAAAAAGACACTTACGTGTTCAATCCAAGGCGCGGGCTTGGCAGCAGAAGTTCCAATTTGAGTGAGTCGATGTACTCGCAATATTGGCAGCCTCAATGGAAGTGGTCGTGGCTATTGTTTTCACAACCTCAGCCGCAACAGGAGAGGCTTCAGGCTGATCTGGAGTCGAGGCTCTCACGGTTGGAGGAGTTGGAGGTCGCACAGTCTCGGCACTACAAGTGACCGAAAGGCATACAACATAAGCAAAAGTACATAACTCACAAAAAAATATTACTAAGTGCAAAAAGGAGCAAACCTGTGCTCTTCTTCATCCTCAGTGTCGAGCTCGTCAAAGTTTGGGCCTCCAAAAGGAAGCTGCCCACTCGACTGAGGAGGAGGGGAGCCGAGCTCAAAGGACTCACGTCCAAGGGAGCAGCTGTGGTCGTAGGAGACGGAGCTGAGTTTCCATCATCCCTCACATCCGATTCCCTCGCGGGTGAGCTCGTGGAAGAAGACAAAACTTGGGCTGCCCGACGGCGCTTGCGAAGAGGAACCTCGCTAACATCCTCACTCACGGCAGGCTCCTTGCCTCTTCAACCTCTTCTGTGGGTGAAGTGGTAGCCGAAGGTAAAGGCGATTCATCCCCTCCCTTCGCTTCTACTGTCACCTCTGTTTCATAAGTTGGCCCATCTTCGGGAGGAGGAAGAGTGGAGGCAGTCGAGTGGCCCTGCATACAAGATATAGCAGTCGAAAGTCAAAAAGATGCACAGAAGGATAACAAAAACAGAAGATCATATACTCGAAAGATTCACTAACCTTGCAAAGGCTTTTCAGCCCCATAAGGATCGACTGGGCAGTCGACGTTGCAGGGCTCGCTCTGTTTAGTACTGGTGATGGACCGCACATGTGTCACCAGTTCACTCCTCGACAGCTCCTCCTTGCTCATTCGAGTGGAGTCGAGGGGACCTTCGTACTCCCACATTGGGTGGGCACGAGCGCGGAGTGGCCATACCCGCCTCTTCACAAAGGTGGCAATCAGATGCACACCCGTGATGCTGTTCAGGAGCCCTCCAATTGTCTCCAGCATAGGCGCTGCTTCCGCCACTTCTTCAGTCGAAAGCTCATGGTTCCAGGCTTTCGTCCTAGCGGCTATACCAGCAGTCGAAAATGCTGGGGCCACATTTTGGTCCACTTGCACATAGAACCACCTCTTCCTCCACCCCTGCGCCGAGTCGACTGGCTTCAGGGCGAAGTACCGGGTGTCGCTGCGCACTTGGATCTGCAGGCCTCCGACTGGTAGGTTCGGCCACCTCGGTTGTTTGGCCGGACCATGAAGATGGACTTCCATATGCCCAACTCGGCGCAACACCC